>CP054671.1:17601483-18201483 GCA_013348765.1 Carpinus viminea | reverse complement strand
AAAACTAGAGGCCGGGCAGCGCCATTTTTTTTAGATATCTATCTATCTAGAAAGAAAAGAGGGATAAGTAAATAATTTATAATTTCTTTGAAATTCAACGTCATTTCACAAATATTACTTTGCCCAAAATAAAATCACGAGAACAATCATATACACGCAACTACTAACATATAGAGGCGGGGGAGAACTTTTGTTTTTTTTCCCTCCCTACTCCTTTCTCTACTTTTTGTATACTTTTCTTTTGTTATAGTTTCAAGTGCCATTGCACCTGGTGTGCTGTCCATTATTTTTGTTATATATATTTTTGGGGGTTAATATGGCTCTGAATATGACTGTTTAAAGTTTAATCTATGTTCCTCCGTTAAACCTAACTCAATACGCACCCCTTTAACGTGCGTACCTCGCCTCGCCTGCTTCCGTTTCTGATTCTGGCAACCCCGCAATGGATTGTGACTCACATGTGCCTATGCGTGATTTTTTCACACTATGGTAGAATCATCCGACAGCCTTCCTCCGATGGTTTTTCGTGGGCTTTTGTGTCTTTTCCTTATTTTTCATTGCATTTTTCGTTTTTCCTGTATTTTGTGATTTTGGCCTGTTGAGTAGAGGATGTGAATAATTTCCTAACTTGTGAGTCGAGGATAATGAGTTTCGGTAAGAAGATATTACTATCTATGTATCGGATTAAGTCTATTTGGAGTTGACCTATTATTAATTAGTCATGAGTTAACGGATTTTGATGTCAAAGATAGGTCTTGAATGTCATATTGTTATATATATATATATTTATAACTTGTAATCTTATAGTTTCATATGATTTTTTCAAAACTTTTGCTTTGTAATGTAAGAATTTTATACTTATGATTCTTCAACAATTAATGAGACTTTAATAATTTTCCCTGAAAAAAAAAAAAAAACTACTAACATATAAATTGTACAAACATATTTTAGCACATCCACTTTACACTAGCTGATTTGACATTTTGATTGACCCTTACAAACAAATTTTCTACCTCTATTTAGCTGATGTCATTGATAATATCCCCACAAAAAGCCTAAGAATGAATCATGCGGAGAGTAAAAATGATTGTGCCACAACTTTGGGTCAAACTCCCGAAAAAACAACTTAGCAACCTTCTCTGGTTCTCAGATTCCACCATTTAGGGTATAACCTATTGTAAAACAAAATGTTCTACAAACAGAGAAGATAAGCAGAACCAGGATTTTTGGTGTGGGGGACAGATTTTTTTTTAATAAGTTAGGAATATTGACTTATATAATACAAAAGCACATAAATAAAAATAATTTATCTATATATGTATTTGTGCTTGTTTATATAAAATAAAAACATAGAGTTTTTAAATTTAATCTCATTGCATTACAAACACACAATAATATAAATAATTTAAAAAATAAACTAAACACGATCTACATAGTTCAAGGAAAATGATACAAAAAATAAATATTGTAAACCCAAAATGACTGTAGAATAATCATTCAAAAAATAATTAAAAATATATATTTCCATCATATTCCACACTTTTGCACAAAAAAAAAAACACAAATAAACGAAAGGAAAAACGAGATATGGGGAAGATGGCTAAGAGAAAAAGAATATAAACGGAATAATGTATAATATGTTAATTTTGGGAAGACAAATATATCATTTTTGGGAGATGAATTCATAAAATATGTATATTTTATAAAAAATTGTAAAAAATGTCCCCCCACCTAATTGGGTCCGCCCTTGGGTCCAATGACTTAATAAGTTAGTAGACAGTAAAACATGTTATCATGTTGTAAACTTAGCAAGTCTGTGAAAGATTAATAGATTACACAAGCAACATTATGCAATAGGGTTCTTGTCAGAATAGCAAGGCAGAAAAATCATGTTGATGTGTATAATAATAATATATGATATCACATGTGAATTGAATAAGTCACAACTATTCCCTATATGGTCTACTCGTATCCTTTACACTCTTATGATAAAGTTTGGGCTTTCTCGAAGGATACCTAGTACAATACCGGCTCCCCAATGAGGTACAATGGCTAGCCACGGCTAGCGTTCGACTGAGTCCAACCATAGGGGCCTAGGTGATCCACACCACAAGTGATGCCTTAGGGTGTGAGTGTCATTCGTGGATGGTTGTATTGTCACTTTGGTGAATGGATCTAAGGCAATCTAAAATTGGACCATACAATCAAGCCAATTTATTAATATGCATATGATCCATATCCTTCACACATATTTCCAATGGTAGCTATATCACTTTGGATTTGTTATCTCATGTTTGTTTTTCGTGAAAAAATATCAATTGAAGTAGCTGGGTCAACTATTCAATCAAATGATATTGAGCATGTTTCCTATTTCTTCTCGAGAAACAAGTGGGCTATTTCTTTGCAAAATTGTGCTCAATTTCATATGTGGCAATTCTGTCAATATCTCTTCTTTAGTTGGGGGAAGAATATGTACGAATCGGATTTTTTAAGGAATATATCAAGAGAGAATTGAATTTGGTTAGACAATGTGTGGTTGGATCATTGTCTTTTATATGAATGCTCTTATAAAACTCACAAGAAGCAGTATATACAAAAGATTCCAAACATTCCATTTACACAAAGATAGAGTTCATGATATTTATGCAAAATATTTAATGTAAGTATATACAAAAGTTTCCACCTAATTTTCACTCACCTTGGTCATAGGATCGTCATGGTATACATCCATCCTCAAGCTCTCCAACACCGTCACCCTGTGAAACATTCTATTATTAGTCGCATGTCTAGATTTGAACGCATCTAAAAATTTGGACTTCTAGACATTTTGTCAACCTGACCGTTCAATTGTTACTGGGACCGTTTGAACGTTTTGAACGTTTTGACCGTTCGATCGTTCCTCGCAATGTTCAAACGCTATAATTGTTCGATTAGTGCTCATATCATTCCAACGTTCTATTGGATAGAAACTTTAAATCTCCAAAAATTTCAAACCTTTAACCTATCTGCATGTTCCAAGGCCTAAACATACTTTCTAATACCACTCTAAGTACAAATCAGACTTCATGACAAAAACCTATCACCAAGTTCGAACCTTTTTACCAAATATCGATCCAACATTCTTTAATTTGTAGGCCTAGCTAGTTTGATGCCGGTTTATTACATGCAAGTCCTTCTTTAATCATTGATCCAAATCAGGAAGACTACAACATGTCCCCAAACAATCATAAGTCCAATTCGGCAAAAGCCTACAACATTTAAGCTGATAATTGTTGAGGAAGGTTAGTCCTTATTCATTATTTTGATTGGAGAATCTTGGGTACGTGTCATGTCATCAGCTGAACAATGCGAAAGTAAAAATTAAGCTTTATCTATTTATTTTTAAAAATTTATAAAAATTGATTCCAAGATTAATTTTTACTGTTATATCATTAATTTATGTAATAATCGTATAACTGTCTACTAAATAATATTGCGCAAATATTTATAAAGGTTGGGCTCAAGGAGAGTAAAAAGCAATAATGAACAAAAACTTTTGAAAGAGTGTTTTTTTTTTTAATTTTTAATTTTTAATTTTTTAAAGTGGACAGTTAACTAAACTTCACGAATCATCACTTCCTTCGCAATTTGCTCCAAAAAATTTAAAAACTCCTCTTTAGTGTATTTATTTATTTTTATTTTTCAATTTTACTTGACCCTCTATTAGTATTTAACGGTAAATCGTAACGAAGTGTCAAAAGGCAACAAATGAAGAAAGCTGAGTAAAATTTTCCCCTTTTCTTTAAAATACTATTCATCCCATTATTTATCTTGGAGAATGACTTATTTTTTTATTCTATTTTGGGGTAATTACCTTTTGTTCACATGAACTACAACGCATTTGCACTTTTCCCATATGAACTACCAACTATGACACTTAATTCTGCCAAACTATCAACTTATGACAATTTCCTTCATTCCATCAGTCGAACAGGTTAAAATTAACGGTCAATAGTCATGTGACTTGCATGTACTATTTTAAATTTTTTCCTTCCACTTTTGTTCTCATTTCAAATTAATAAAATAACGCTTATATCCTTTTAAACCCTAATCCAACACATGAGAAGTGAGGGCAAAAGGGAAAGGAAAAAAATTTAAAATGGCACATGCAAGTCACATAACCTTTGACTATTAATTTTAACCCCTTTGACAGATGAAATGAGGAAAAATGTTATAAGATGGTAGTTTGATGTAGTCAAGTATCATAGTTGGTAGTTGTTCATAGGAAAAAAATGCCAATGTGCTATAGTTTATGGGAGCAAAATGTAATTATTTATTATATTTTCATTAAGTAAAAAAGAGAAAGACTAGAGGAAGAATTTTTTATTAAGTGAAATAGAGAAAAATAAATAAAATAGGAGATAAAGAGGATGCACAATTATCCTTCATATACCATAGGCTATAGCTTCTCATTTAAAATGAACGATGGGTTGGGACAATTATTTAAAAAATAAAAACGATGGATGGGGAAAAATAGAAATGAGAACAGATTTAAGGCTGTGTTTGATACATGGTGTAACCAATGGCAACGATGGCAACGATACGAACTGTTCATTGATGGATAGCCATTTATCACCTGCAGCTGCATAAGGTGACTCATGTTTGGTACTCTCTGAAAACAAAGCATGCTTCTCGGTAAACCCATCTATCATGTTTCCAAAAATGCCCTCACACCCTCATACATTTACCTCCTCCATATGCATTTGTCTTCTTCTTTTTTTTTCTTTTTTCTTTTCTTTTCTTTGGTCGCTGGGTTGCAGAAAATGAAGAAGAGAATGGGGGAGGAGAGCTGAGGGGGAAAAAAAAGGAAAAAGAAGAAGACAAATGCAGCTGGAGGAGATAAATGAAACCAGGCAGCAGTTGAAGAGATAAACGTATGAGGGTGTGAGGGCATTTTTGGAAACATGATGGATGGATTTACTGAGAAGCATGTTGTGTTTTCAAATTTTCCTTTGCACGAGTCAAGGTATGCAGTTGCAGGAGATAGAAGACTGTCCATTAATGAACAGTTCCGTGCCGTTGCCATTGGTTATACTGTTTATCAAACACAACCTAAGATGGGGATGTTAAAACTAGAATTTTATTTTATTTTTTATTTTTTTATTTTTATTTTTTTTAATATTATGTGGATGCTCTTAGGTCTTTGATAAGGTGTAGCTAGTTGCCGCCATCATGAAACTGCGAGTAGAGGTGTTAAGTGAGTGAAGCCCCCGTGAGTGAGCTCGTTCTCGGCTTGACTTGTACTCAATTCGATTATTAAATGAGGCGTTTTGTAAACACAAATCGACTCAATATTAAACGAATGATTAACATTCAAATTGGTAGTTGTTCACATAGTTTGCTCATATTAATATTAAAAATTGATTTTTTTTAATTATTTTTTTTATAGCATCATTTTATTATAAAAGGATGCATATTCTCTCTTTTCAAAACTAAGTGTCTTGCTTTATTAACTTAGGCTCCATACTTGACTAATCAGGCTAAGCAAATTAATGCTTATATGTAACTTCTTAAACCGTTTAAGAGTACTTGAAATTTAAATTTATAATAAGCTCGAGTTCAAATAAAATTTAAACAAGTTGAACTTAAACAAGAAAAACTCGCTCATGCTCAATTCGTTTACATCCTTACGTGCGAGAGATGAATCGAGGATGTTCTAAAAGTAGATGGTGATATGTTTTGCTGGGATCATTTCTCTTCTCTTTCAACAATTAGTGGCTTTCCAAAATAATGTTGAAGAGTCATGACGGAAAGCGTGTCACAAGCTCAATGCATGGATAGCGGGAGCTAAAAAAAAAAGGTAAGGATTGTTGGACTTGGTCAGAAAACAGGCAAAAATATTGCACTTATCATGTTTTTAATTTTTTTTATAAATATTTTTTCACATAAAAATATATTATAATATATAGATATAGATGCCACGTTACTTAATGCCATTCCACTGCTCAGCCACGGTGAAGTTGTCAAAATACGACCGGGGAAATTATATCAAAATATTTTGGGTAAGCATGCCAAAACTAAAAACTCGTTAAGTTTTTTTTTTTTTTTGACTTTTGACTTTTGACTTTTGACTTTATCGAAATAACAATAAAATTTATATCGTCAAAATTTAAATGTACCATTTTATCTCATTATTTTTTTAAATTTAAATATAAAAATTTAAAATCTTTTAAAAAATAATAATGATAGGGGTGATCCATAGGGGGTGGTTGGCCTCCCCATTTCGCTTGGGGTGGCCGAACCACCTCCAGGCAGGCAAAATGGGATGGTTCGGCCACCCATGTCATCTTTTTTTTTTATTTTTTTTATAAATAATTTTTAGATTTAAATTTTAAAATTAAATTAAAAAATTAACATTTTAATGAGGTCAAACGATGCCTTTTTTTGATTTAGACAAACGTGTTAAAGATTTTATTGTTATTTCAAGTGACCAAAGAAGTAAAAAGTTAAAAAAAAAAAAAAATTAGAAAATTTTTTGTTTTGGCATGCTTACCCAAAATGTTTTGATATAATTTTCCTTTCTAAAATATTAAAACAGCAATATATATATATATATATATATATATATATGGAAGTTGAAGATAGAAAATAGTATTAATTAGTGGTGAGGAATTTGCATAATTATTGTCAATCCTTCGCGAAGAAAAAGTGGCATCCAAATTCCAAGATAACCCCACATTTATACTTCCATCCACTTACTTTTAGCAAATTGCAACTTCTATGCCAAAATTCTCTTCAACACTAAACTTGTTCAAAGAATCACAATATCATATAAAAGGGAAGCTTTATACTACTAACAATTATTTTTAAACTAAATAGCATTATTAGATTTGTTTTGACGACGGCGAAGAAAATAAGTTCCGCATTTCGCTTGTATGTAAAATCAAAAAGCTATTGGTGACTTTTGATGACAGTTAGAAACAACAGGCCACTTCAAGCGAATACCAGTCATGGATTCTAGTGACCTCAAAAGCAGCAACTAGCTTGAAAATGGCTGATGACTTTTGGTGAACTCCAGTGGTGGATCAACGATCTCTAGCAGCGGTCGGCGGTGGATCTTAGTGACCTCAGACGCAGGTAGCAACTTCCAACGACCTTTGACGATTGCATAGAATAAACTGAGAGAGAGAGAGCATAAAGTAGGAGAAACAAAAACTCAGGAAAATGGTTTTAATACTTTTTAAAAGAGATTTTTCTAATCAACTGAAAATACTTTTAATTTAACCATCAAACACAGGAAAAAAAATTAAAAAAGATTTTCTATCTTAACAAAAGGATCTTAAATTGATGCATGTAGGGTGGAAAACAGAAAGCCATTCCACGTGGATGAAGATTTGGAATAAGATCAAGTGGCAAATTACAGAACAACACTACAGTTTGTCATATTAAATTGTACGCACAAAATCTATTAATTTTGTTTCGTTTTTATTATTATTATTTTAAAATAAAAACAATACACAATTGTAACAAAAAAAATAGGGGAAACATCATAAAGCTCTTTTAACTTTTAGGCTTTTACACAAGATACCTATGAACGAAAAAAACTCACTCTACTTGATTTTTCGTTTTCTCACTTTAGAACCTTGAATGCCTAAAATGGTCTAAAATAGTGTTATTTTAATGCCAAAAATAATATCATTTTAGAGCTCAAAATGATAAGTTCAGAGTTTAAGAATTCTAAGTGAGTAAAAAAAAATTTAGAAAGTAGACAAGAATTTTTTTCGCTCATAAATATCTTGTGTAAAAGCTTAAAAGTTGGAAAGCTGTACGAAGTTTTCCCAAAATATAAAAGGAATCTGAACCACCAACATAATTATAGAGGGCTTAAGACCACATGTACACTTCACAAACTTTCTTGGACAGCGGCGCAGAAACTTCTTACCATTCTCACCATCCACTTGGCAATAATGGGTGAGTGACACGCTATGTGTTATTATGATTTAAGTGCATATTATTTTTAAAATTTAAGTGAAAAAATTAAGGGCTTTTTTTTTCCTTTAAAGAAAATTATATCTATTTAAATCAAGAGAACACTTAACATTTTTCATTCCAAAAATTATTATACCATGTGTAATATATATGGAAAATAACTTAAATTAGGTCATAGTGTAAATTTGTGTTTTGTACATTTCAATAAAAAACAGATACTCTAACTTGAAACACAAAAAAATAATATAACATTTTACATCAAATATATATATATATTTTCTCTTGACTAAATACTCATAGACAAAATACCAATTAATAAAACTATCCACAAAACCATTGGACCAACTATCTTGGTTGATTTTTTTTTTTACATGTCCATACAAGAGGAGATGAAGATTTAAACTAGTGACCTTTGCTTTATTAAGCGTGGTTCTAACCGATTGAACTACCTTTTGGAGATGTCTTGATTGATTTTGAAAATACTATCATCAAGGGCTCAGAGATGGGTGGGGGTGTTAAATTTAAATAAATGAAAAAGCTTATGAGATTGATTTGAATTAAAGATACGACATTTTTATCTTTACAATATTTGATATATTTACTTAATGTGTCAAATTTTTATTGAAAAACAGTACAGCAAAGTTGTTTTACATCACATTATAATAGAAGGGACTCTCGATCAAAATCTTTGAACTTCAAACTTTTGTTAGGAATACTTATAAATAAATAAAAAGGGGACTATTCTAATATAAAAACTAGGAGTGTTAAAACTAATCGTACTTTTTAGATCAAAATGAAAAAAGAAAAAAGAAAAAAGAAAAAAAATTAAAGAACACAAAGCAGATTGTAGATAAAGTGGACTAGGCTGCATACTTTAACAAGAGGGCTTTTCCTTTTTGGGTATTGATGTCGTGCCAAGGACAAAGGTCAAAGAGTCTGGGCCGCAAGTGCATAGGAATTGTCCTTTTTATTTTTTATTTTTTATTTTTTAATTCTTAAAAGTTAAAACAAATAAATTTTTGTGGTGATTAAATAACTTAATTTGTTGAATTAATGAATAATAATAAAAAAAAGGCAAGAGATTTTGGATAATGGGCAGCTAAGCCTAAGAATGTGAGATTATGGAGAGGTTATAGGCTTATCCTCTAGAGGGTGGGATTCTCTTGAGATTAGATTTTTGGTTCTTGTTGGGGCCCAAAAGAAATGCCTTTAGGCGTTGATTGATTTGGAGGGTTCTGGACTTCGAAGGCGTATGTGAATATATTTATGTGGAACAACAAGGACATTCTTCATCACAATTGTCCACTAGGATAGAGATTGATGTGGGATCCAATAGGATAGGGATTGATGTGGCATTTCTTCCATGTGCCACGTCACCTGCATATACCTGGCTATTTCTAATTTCTCCCATTCATTTTTTCTTTACTGGGCCAATATAGCCCACTTCGCATAGGTTGGCCCATTACACCATTTTTTTTTGCCGGTCCAACCCAGTTGGTACTTTCATTGACTTAGCAAGAGAGAAAAAGCACAAAAAGAAAAAGAAAAAGAAAAAAGCAATTAAAACAATGAAAAATAAACGAAATAGTGTTTTCCACCATTGCTTTTTTCCAGGGTCCTTGTGTAATAGGCTACCGGTGGACAATGATCAAGTGTTTATTATTATTATTATTATTAGAGAAATAACATTAAAACATGTTGGGTCGGTTGCCGAATTTTTTTAAATCCTTAAGTTTTTTTTTTTTTTCCCGAAAATTTACTCTTTGAGTAAATTGAATTTACAATAAAATCCAACCCGTCAAATTTTGTTAACTGCTGTTAGTCTGGGTCAAAATGCAATGTTTTGACCCATTAAAATATAAATTTTTTTAAAATTTAATTTTAAAAATTAAATCTAAAAGTTAAAAGAGAGAGAGAGAATGCAGGGGTGGCTAGTCACCCCTTAGGCCTGGGAGTGGTTCGGCCATGTAACGCCCCCAAAATTAGCCTTGGCTAATTTGGTGGAGTCACTAACAATTTAGCTAATTGAGCCAACTTGTGACCAAACGGGAAATTACCCTTATACAACCGTCAGAGTAAATGCAAAGGAATGCGAATAAATCTGAGTCACTATAATTTATTAAGTAAGAACATGAGTTACATAGTAAAGACAAACCTGTAATTATAGATAAAGCATAACCAGTAAAGTAGTAGTATCTCTTGCCACTTCATAGCAGTAAACCAAATTACCTAAAGAATAATAACTGTGTAAGTCTAACGATTTAATAAGTAAACCCCACACATAGGTATGACATGAGCCAATTAATAAAAGTAAATGTGCAATTTGAGTAATAACCAAAAGAGGGCATTACCTCCGTTAATACACAATTTGATGGGTTTTAAGGTTTTCAAAGCTTATGGTGTACAATCAGCGATAATTACTTAAGTGTTTTAATGTAGAAAAGTTAATACTTTATAAGTCATAACTCTTATACATGGTCTATCCGAAATATTATTCATTCTCAACGGGGTTGGTACTATCTCGAAGGACCTATAATATAACACCGGTGCCCTAATCATTGCACAACATACCATACATAACATTAGTGGCACGATCGAGTCCGACCTCAAGTGACTCACACCAACTAATGACGTCCATCCTATAGTAACCGAACCATTGGGAATGGTTGCACTCAGGTCACGAAACCAATGGATCCAAAGCCCCATATAACATACACATTTGACCATAATACACAGTTTATATAGTAAGCCTATGGCTGTTCATACTGCACGTACCGGCGCACCATGTCTTATGATGCATCTTGATAGTTTATTTAATATCACAGTTACCAAGTAATTACAGGAAATAGACATACTCATATCATACGCGTGGTCAGTTAACTGACATATCCCACATTTTAAGTAAAAAGAGTGTAAGTATCTACTTACCTTGCGCACTCGAGCGAATCCTCCGACTAAGCTACTTCCTATTATAACGGATACAAGACACCGTTATTCTAAACCTTAAGAAACCTAGAAATATAGCTAAGCCCAAGCATACACGTGTGAAACTTAAGAATAGGTGCTCTGTCCACTGATAGTACGTCCGGCCTCGATGGCGTACGTCCGCTTAGTGTGTTAAGCACACCGTTTCAAGATTTGGACAATGCATGTTTCTAATGGCATTCATAGACCTCTAAACCTTTGCTAAGCTAGCAAAACAATACATGCAACAAGAAATCACAGAACAACGATGCTTTGAGAAAATACTTTGAAAACATCATTATCTTTAAAGAACGTTTAATGAACACTTGGAAAACCTCATCAAGGTAGAAATACAAGATAAAACAGTGCTAAATACAAAGAGAACAGAGCTTACCCTGAAGCTAAGTACGGACATGGTCTCCCTTCTCGGAAACTCCTCTTTGAAGCTTACTCTCACCAATTTCTCACACAAAACTTTGGTAGCCTAGGGGCATACCGGGGGATAGGAATGGGTGAGAGAAATGGGAGGTGGGACGACTTATTTATAGGGAAAGTTAGCCACCAACTCTCTAACAGAGTAGTGGACGTCCAACAACCCTAATGTACGTCCGGTGGTCTTTGCACATTGGTCCAGAGGGTGTCTTGTACGTCTAGGTATTACCCAAAGGGTATTCCAAAAAGTAACATTCGTCCGGTGATCCCACGTATGTCCGTTGTACTTTTGCATAGCGTACGTCCAGTGGTCCTCCTTGTAAGTCCGCACTATAGACAATAGCATAAGTTCGCCAGACCTAGTGTACGTCCGCCTCCTGAAGATCAATGTTTGGCTTTTATTCTCTAAAGGTTCAAAGTGTATTTAGGCTAACGCTAAGGGTTTTGGGTCTCGTTAAACACCTTTATTGAAAACCTTTATTAATTGCTCCTATGGAAAAGATTTTGTCTAATAAAAAGGTTGGGGTTTTTATCGGGGTATTATAGGCCACCCCCAGATCGGCCGGTCTGGGGTGGCGAACCACCATTATGGCCTAAGTGGTCGCCACCCCAAAGCCAAAATCCTTTCTTTTTTTTGGCCTTTTGGGGGTGGCCGAACCACCCCCTTTGTAGTGACCCAAATATTTAAGCATAAATGGCTTAGTTAAAGGGTTAATTTGGACTTTGGGTCACTAGGACCAGCTAGAAGGGCATTTTGGAAATTTGTCTTCTAGTTTGTCTTTTAGTGCGGACGTATGCTAGGGTTGGCGAACGCTGTTGTCTTTTAGTGCAGACGTACGGTGGTCCCCCACCGGATGTATGGTCTAACAGATAGTACAATCATACTTTGTGAATAGTACAACGGATGTACGCCACTTTGGGCGGACGTACACAACACTATTCATAAAATCCACTGTGTAATACCTAATCGTACGAAATAGCCTTTGAACCGATGTAGAATAGTACTAGACGTACTCTATTAGGACCGGATGTTGGCTACTTTTTGGAATACCCTCCGGTTAATACCTAGACGTACAAACAACCTTTGGACTGCTGTGGAAAGGTACTAGATGTACACCCTTAGGACCGAACGTCTGCTGCTTTTTGGCCCTATAAATACCCCCTAACCCCCTCGCCCATTTCACACCATTCTCGCCCCTAAACCCCCCTCTTCGCCCCTAGGCTGCCAGTAGACCTTTTTGTAAGTGTTTGTAAGGTTTCTTGAGTATTTTGGTGTTGCCAGGAGGAGGAACTCTTAAGGTTTTACTTCAAGGAGGTAACACTCGATTTCCTTAGCTTTTTAGTATGTTGTTATGCTGCTCGATTATAGTTTTATGTTGCTAGTTGTAGTTGTTAGCTTAGTTATGTTTTTAATCATGCTTAGGCTAGCTTTGCGTTAGCTTAGTGTTGTTGTCTTTACATTGAGGTTCTGATTTACGTTAGGAGGCCTTAGGAAGCTTTGTTGGCCTTAGGAGTTGGAGAATAAGTGGATGGTGAAAAGAAAATGAGGTTCTCCCTGAAAGACATTGGAGCGGACGTACGGTCTCGTGACCGGACGTACGGCCTGTTGTGACGCGATGGACGTATGGTCTTGTGACCAGACGTATGGCACGTCATGACTTGGTGGACGTATGGCCTTGAGCCGGATGTACGGTCAGTGTGTGACAGGGAAACCCTCTTTTCACCAACCGTCCCATAGTCCCTATTTCCTTGTTATCGAGTTGTGCTTTAGTAGAAATATAACTGATGATAGGTCTTTTCTCAGTATTCGAGGTTATGGAGCCTTAAGGAAATTACATGGAGGAGCTTTATGGACCGGGTGAGTACAAACTCACATGGATGCTTTGTTGTTACTTTTTCTGCATTGCACGTATTTTGTATATATCAAACATGCATGTTTTGTGACTCTCATAAAATACATTTTGGAACTACGAGGAACTCTCTTTTGTGAAAATGTGTGTCTGTTAACAAGATAATAATGAAACTTGTAAAACTGTGTATGTAAAAGACTGATAAGACTAATTGCATCATAAGACATGGTATACTGGTACGTGCGGTAGTAATGGCCATGGGCTTATTATACGGGTTAGCTTTATGGTCAGTGTGTGTGTGTAGGGGCTTTGGATCGAATGACTCGTGACCAATGATGCATCCATTCCCAATGGATGGTCAATATAGGACGGATGTCATTAGCGGTGTAGGCCACCTGAGGTCGGACTCGATCATGCCGCTAGTGTTATATATGGTATGTCTCGTGCAATTACTGGGGTACTGGCATTGTACTACAGGTTCCTTGGGACAGCGTCAACCCTGCTGAGAATGGGTAATATCTCGGGTAGACCATATTGTTGAACTATTACTGTTATTTATGATTATAGCATATATTATATTATATATATCACCCGCATGATAACTGTCATCTCATAATGCTGCATGTGTTTTATAAATAAAAGAATCCACAAATTAATGACGGGTACGTAATGTGGATTTCTACTCACTAAGTTGTCGGACTTTCCCTTGTATTATTTCCCTTTTTTTTTTTTTTCCATATGTACGATTATGTTGTTCTAGATAGTGGATATTGTGAAGCATCCGATTCCTGTGGAAGATTTGATCCAAGAGATGCTTGAGGACTTATTGCAAGCTTAAGTGAGTACTCATTGTAACTAGTACTTTTGAGTTATGTTGTAGACATTAGGGCTTGATGCATGCTTACTTGCGTATTAAGGTTTAGCATAGATCCCTTGTA
The DNA here is from genome assembly GCA_013348765.1 of Carpinus viminea. Taxonomy (NCBI): domain Eukaryota; kingdom Viridiplantae; phylum Streptophyta; class Magnoliopsida; order Fagales; family Betulaceae; genus Carpinus; species Carpinus viminea. The sequence continues at coordinate 18,187,331 of CP054671.1, read as the reverse complement.
CTGATGTATATAGTATGATTTCCACTACTTTGATGATCTTTGGTTAGATGCTCTAGTTATACTGATTAATGTTTATAGTACTTTATTACTTTTGTTGATTAGTATCCTCTATTTTGAGTAGTAGAGGTCCCGGATGTCTTGTTTGGAGTGGAACAAGGCTGGGAGACGAACCGTGGAATTGATTATCGGAGTGTTACACCCTTGGCCCAAGGGGGTGGCTCGCCACCCCATACTGGTATGGGGTGGCAGAGCCACCTATCCTAAGGGTGGTGTGGACCACCCATAAGCCAAAACCTTTTTTTTTTTTTTTGTGGACTTTTGGGGGTGGCTTGGCCATGGGCATGGCTTGACAGCCGGTCTGGGGGTGGCCGAGCCACCCTCTTGGGTCTGGGGGTGGCCGAACCACCCACATGGCCTAATGGTGATCCGGCCACCCCCAAAAGCCAAAACCCATTCTTCTTTTTTTTTGGCCTTTTGGGGGTGGCTCACCAGCCACCCCTGCATTCTCTTCTTCTTCTCTTTTTAATTAATTTTTTATTTTAAAATTTTTAGATCTAATTTTCAAAATTAAAATTTTAAAAGTTAATATTTTAATGGGTCAAAACGGTGCGTTTTAACCTAGACTAATGACAGTTAACAAAATTTTGACAGTAGAGATTTTATTGTGATTTCAATTTACTAAGGGAGTAAATTGTCAAAAAAAAAACTTAGGGATTTAAAAAAATCCGACGACCAACCCAATGTGTTTTAATGTAATTTTCCTTATTATTATAAGGGTAAATATATTATAAGTCTCTGAGTCAACACGTCAAAATTAAAAGATCCCTAAGATTTTTTTTTTCTCTTATATTTACCCTCTAAGTCAATCGAAATGCCAATAAAATTATATCATCAAAATTTTGTAACTGCTATTAGATTGGTTGAAATGGTGCGTTTTAAGGAAGGCCATATTAGTCGATTTTTTGGATCCTACGTGTTTACAGTGGACACGTAGGATCAACTCACCGTTTTGGCTGACTTGAGTTTTTTTTTTTTTGTTTAAACCCCCAAATCGTTCTTCTCCCACATCCTTCCCAATCAAACCCACGCAACAGTCGATGCACCCCATGAAGACCCACCGACGTACCCACTGACGTGATAGAACCCACTGGCCAACACTCAGTTTGGTGTCAGTTCTCCGGCTAGGGTTATGTAAAATTAAAAAACTTTGATTCAAAAAATTTTGGTTATGCCTAGAGGTTGACTAAGGTATTTTTTGGAATTTTTTTTTTTGTGGGTTTTGTTGGTTCAAAGGAAAGATTTTGCAATGTGAATTTTACTGGCCTACCCTTTTTCCGAGACTCACATGCCTATTGCACATCTTGTGAACGTTGCCAGAAGTTAGGGAGTATTTCAAGATGAAATATGATGCCCTTCAATCGCATTTTGGTTGTTGAAATTTTTGATGTGTGGGACATTGACTTTATGAGATTCTTCCCAAACTCCTTTGGCCACCTCTACATTCTTGTTGTTGTGGACTACGTGTCCAAATGGGTGGAGGTGGGTGCATGAAAGATCAATGACCACAAAGTTGTGGTCCAGTTTTTGAAGGACACTATCTTTGCTCATTTTAGTACTCCTCGAGCAATCACAAGTAATGGAGGCAAGTATTTTTGCAACTGAATTTTTGAGCATCTAATGAAGAAGTATTTCATCACTCATAAGGTTGCCACCCCTTATCACCCACAGACGAGTGGACAGGTTGAAATTTTCAATCGAGAGATCAAGTACATTTTGGAGAAGACTGTGAACCCCAGTAGAAACGATTAGTCTCTGTGAGTGAATGATGCACATTGGGCATATCAGATAGCGTTCAAGAATTTGATTGGGATGTCACCCTATCAGCTTGCATACGAAAAGGCATGTCAACTTCCGGTGGAGTTGGAGCATCGTGAATATTGGGCCATCAAGTAACTGAACTTCAATCTTTCGAAGGCTTGCTCACAAAGGAAGCTCCAACTCAATGAATTAAAGGATCTGTAGATTGTGCGCGGTTGTACAAGGCATAGATAAAGAAGGCTCATGACTAGAGCATTTTGAGATGATCTTTTAAGCCTTGTAAGAAATTTCTTTGTTACAATTCACACTTGCATCTTTTCCTAGGAAAGCTCAAATCACAATGGACAGGCCCATTTATTATTCGGTCGGTCTTTCCTCATGGGGCCATTGAGATTGAGGATCCCAAGAATGGTAACACTTTTAAGGTGAATGGATAGAGGCTAAAACCATTTTTGGAGTTGAGGAGTTCAGAGATTGAGACGACATTGTTCGAGGATCCATATTATTCGGAGTGATTGTCATATATTGTGGAGAGTCTAGCTAAAGACTTAAAACTTAGTGCTTGTGAGAGGCAACCCTTATTCTTATTCCTTGTCATTTGACCTTGTTTGTGTGTTTTGTTGTGATTTTCAGGATGAGTGGCTATCATTCAAGTTTGGGGAAGCATTCTCCTATGTTACACCCGACTTATGTTGCCTATTTGGTATTGTATTTTTGGACACATTGGGAACAATGTATCATTTTAGTTTGGGGGTGGGGTAGACGTTTCTGTCTTTTTCCTTTATATAAAGAAAAAAAAAACTTTTGTGCTATTTTGTTGATTGAGCATGATTACATCGTAACTGTGATTTGTATGTTATTGGTTGGTTTAACATCTTGAATACTGTATTTCATTAGAAATCTGAGTCTTTGACTCAGTGGCTGGATTAGAGAGACTTCACATGTTTGGGTTGTCTATCACATGCACATTAGCGTAGGGTCTGTGAGGTATGATTTGACTTAAGGAGTGTGTGTGATTTGTAGGATGATTTGGTGATGAAAACCTTGTCTTAAAATAAATAAATAAATAAATATTCATCATTAGTTTGAGTTCCTCATCGGGTAATCAGACCTCTTGCCTCACTGAGCATTAGGTGTTCATGTAAAAAGATAAGAAATTTGGGTTGATTGATTGGATGGCTAGTTAGGCTTTGTAACTCTTTTTGACTTGAGCAATTAAGCCCTTAAGGATGTTTCTACATCTAGTGCCCTAAAACCATCTGGTTTGGGAGTCACTGGCTCAACACTCGTTGTATAAGTTAATTAGAAGCTTAAGGGAGTCGACCATTGCACAACCTACACAAAAATTTGCACCTTTTGATTCAAGCCTTAGTTGTTTTCATATGATTAAATTCCTATAAATTTTGGGTACACAAGCTTTGAGAAAAATTGAAACCTCATAAGTCTATGTTAGTCTCACTTTGCACTTATTGGAGCATGTGTTGTCTCAATTGTCTAGCTGTGAGTTGAATGATTTTTCGATGACTTGATGATATGATTGTAATACCCCGATAAAAACAAACATTTTTATTAATCAAAATCTTTTCCATAAAAGTGGATAACAAGGTTTTCAATAAAATTGTTTTAACAAGGTCCAAAACCCTTAGTGCTAACCTAATAATGCCTTGACTCATTAGAAAATAGAAGCCAAACACTAACCCTCTAGAGGTGGACGTATGCTAGTTCAGACGCATGCCCCTTTCTTTAGTGCGAAAGTATGTGGGGGGACCACGGACGTATGCTCTAAAAATAGTACATCGAACGTATGTGGGACCACACAGATGTACGCTACTTTTTGAAATACCCTCTGGGTAATACCTGGATGTATGAGACACCCTTTGGACCATTGTGCAATAACACCAAATGTATGCTAGGGTTGGCCGACGTCGTGCTTTGTCAGGGAGTTGTTGGCGATCCTTCCCTATAAAACCCACCCTCACCTTCATATTTTACGCCCCTTTCTAGTCTCCCAGTACGCGCCTAGGTAACCCAAACCCTTGCTTGTGAGTGAAAAATTGGTGAGAGTGAGTTTCAAAGGAGTTTCCAAGGAGGGGAAACCATGTCTATGCTTAGCTTTGATGTAAGCTCTGTTTCCTTTACATTTTAGCACTGTTTTATCTCCTAGTTTTGCTTTGATGAGTTTTCCAAGTGTTTATTAAGCATTCTTTAAAAATGATAATGTTTTCAAAGGATTCTTTCAAAGTCTCATTGTGTTTTGATTTCTTACGTTGCATGTGCATATATGTTAGCTTAGAAGAGGCATAGAGGTCTAAAAATAATGTAGAAATCAAGTGCTATCTGAAAACTCAAAGGTGTGCTTAACTCACTGAGCAGACGTACGCCATCAGGGCCGAACATACAGTCAATGGGTAGAGCACCAGTTTTTGAGTTTCGCATGTGTGCACTTTAGCTTAGCCATATTTCTAGGTTTTGTAAGGCTTAGAATAATGGTGTCTTGTATTCATTATAACATAACTTAGCTTGGTCGGAGGATTTGCTAGAGTGCGTGAGGTAAGTAGACACTTACGACATTTTTACTTAAAACGTGGGATATGTCAGTTGACTGATCACGAGTATGATATGAGCATGACTATTTTTTGTAAATACTTGGTAATTGTACTATTAATTCACTGTTAAGATGCATCGTATGACATGGTTCACCAGTACATGCGTATAAATGGCAATGGGCTTACTATATAGACTTCATACTATGGTCAAATTTGTGTGTGTTATATGGGGGCTTTGGATCCAATGATTTCGTGATCACGGTGCAGCCATTCCCAATAGCTTGGTCACTACTAGATGGATGTCATTAGCAGTGTGGGCCACCTAAGGTCGGACTCGGTTGTGTCGCTAGTGTTACGTACAGTAGCGTGCAATGGATAGGACACCAACATTGTACTACAGGTCCCTCGGGATAGTGCCAACCCTGTTGAGAATGGGTAATATCTCGGGGAGACCATATATGAGAGTTATGACTTATAATGGCATTAGCCTTTTTCTTGCATTAAAACATTAGGTAGTTATCTCCAGTAATACACCACAATCTTTTATTAAAACCTAAACCTTACCAAAAAGGTGTATTAGCATAGGTAATGCCTCTTTTTATTCGTACTTAAGTTGCATGTTTAATTTCATTAATTGGGCTCATGTCATACTCATGTTGTAAGGTTTGCTTACTAAGTCATTAGAATTATGCTATTATTATTCTCTAGGTAATCTGATTTATTACCCTGGAAATGGCAATGGCTACTGTTGCTTGTGTGGTTAGGATTTGCTTATGATTATAGGTTTGTCTTTATCGCTTAGTAGCTCTATGTTCTTACTTGATGATTACTAGTTTTCTTAGATTTATTCACATTTCCTTGCATTTACTCTAATAATTCTAGAAGGGTGATTTCCTGTTTAGTCACAAGTTGGCTTAAATGGGTTAGTTACTAGTGACTCCACCGAATTAGCCAAAGTTAATTTTGGGGGCGTTACAGTGATTATGGTGTTCACTTTGTTAAATTTGCTCATGATGTATGAATTATATGTTTTTGTGGAAGTTCTTGTTTGTCAACCACATAGTGCTAGAAATGTTTATGGGGATCATTGCTGGTAACCCTAACAAGACTTCACTCGTCCTCTAGGGATGCCTAAAGCTTTAAATAGCTTGTTGCATAAGTTAAATGTAATTGTTTCTCTCACAACAGTGGACTTATGTTACTTGTTTTGTTTTGTTTTTTTTCATTTTGTTTTGCTAAGGGACTAGCAAAATATAAGTATGGGGGTATTTGATGAGTACCAAATATTATATATTCAAGCCCCTTAACTTGTATTTGTTAAGCTCTTAATTTTGTTATTTTTGGATGTTTTTGGTTAGTTTGTGTGCTTTAGTGTTTTGTAGGTCATTGAGAGAAAAACTACAATTTGAAGGTGGAAAATGAAAAGAAGTGAAGACCTTTGAAATAGTGATCGAGTGCATAGTGCCACGATCGAGTACATTTGCTCTCGAGCCCAAGCAAGGCACGCTTGAGCACATTGGGCTCAAGTGCATGCTTGCGCTGCAGAAGAGCTAATGAAATCCTGAGTACGCTTGAGCGCACCTAGTGTGCGATTGAGTGCACTCATGCTAACTTGGCAGTGCTGAAGCCCTAGTTTTTATTATTTATAGCATTCTTTTCTCTTGTAAAAATATGTTGGAGGTGCCATTTAGAGCTAAATTTTGACCTAGAGTTGTTCTAGAGCTCTTCGAACATTTTCCTTTGTAAGTTATTCTTTCATTTGAATTTAGATTGTTGTTTTTAATTATGAGAGGCTTGAACCTTCAACTAAGGTTGAAGATGAAGCTTCGTCAATGCTAAATAGTGTATTCTCGTTATTGTTCGTACAATTTTTTTATTGAATAAATGTGTTGTCTCATTTCAATTCAATTAGTCGATTAAAATCTTTTAGTTGAATGTTTGGTTATTAGTTGTAAAAATATTAGGTATTTAATGTGCTTCATTGACGGATACATTGAATCATTCGATTCAAATTGGATATATTTTGTGTTTCGTTTATTAAAGGGATACATTGGATGATTTGAATTCAATGGGGGTATTCTTTGTGATTTGTTAAACAATGGATTCATTCAATGTTTTGATATACATATTTTGTGAAACATAGAACAACACATAGCACACTAATTTTTGTTAGTTGTATAAGCAAATACGAGAATATGTGTTTAGAGTTGTTGAAGTGAATTCTGAAACCTTAGTGCTTTTAATCATTTGATTTACACTTTTTCATTTTGTTTATTTTTGCATGACAAAACCACACAATTTTGAAACTAGGTTAAAATGAGATTAGTTTGAATAGAAATTGGTTTTTGCAATGCAATTGCATAAGGATCAACCTCGCACTTGCGCACACTTTATTTCACACAATTCGTGCACTTGCGAGTATCATTTTAAAACTCACAATGTATATTCCATTCGTGATGGTCAAAAGCTCATTAATGATCGGGAATATCATAATAACAATAATGGATATGTATTGATCACATTGACGGTTACACATATCCTCGGATACTTATTGATTACGAGAGCAGTTTCGCATTGACCATAATAGTCGGGGAGAAAAGGTTATTAATTCAACCGTCAGTTACTCCTTTATCTCGGATCCTCCGCCTATTTGCCATTTCTAGCGCCGGATTATCAAATATGTAAATAAGTATTGATTATCAATGTAACACCCTGGTCCCATATTGGGAAGATGAGAAGAAGCCCGCATAGAGTGAGTGGTTTACAAAGATGGTCATGGGTGCTAAGTCCCACATTGCCTAGTTACTAGGTGAAATTGGGCTTTATAATGAATTTTAGGGAAGCTTCAAATTGACTAGTCTTTTTGGGGTGATAGTGCAGATATGGCTAGCACTTTTTTCTAGGTCATTACAAGTGGTATCAGAGCCACCTAGTAATGCAAGGTCATGTGGTACTAGAGCACTGCATGACGTAGCCCTGACGAGCACGTCAGGAATTTAAGAGGGGGAGTTTGTAATATCTCGGTCATATATTGGGAAGATGAGAAGAAGCTCACATAGAGTGGGTGGTTTACAAAGATGGTCATGGGTACTAAGTCCCACATTGTCTAGTTATTAGGTGAAACTAGGCTTTATAATGAATTCTAGGGAAGCTTCAAATTGACTAGTCCTTTTGGGGTGATAGTGCAGATGTGGCTAGCGCTTTTCCCTAGGTTGTTACATTGTTTCTTATAAATTTTTGTATACCACAAAAGAAGACCTTTCATTTTTTATATATTTTTGGACATAAATAGAAGGCTTACCATGTATTATTTATTTTCATTTATTTTAAAATGTCAAACATTGTTTCATCTACGAATCCTAACTCATACTAAAAGATGAGATCTATAATATTTTGTAACTTTTGGAGTATTTAATAATTAACTTTATGTCAGAAAGTGATGTTAAATAAAATTTGGGGAAACTACCTTTAGCCCCCATAAACTACCGGGTGTCGTCCATTTGCCCCCATGAACTTCCAAGTACAATCCTTGACTCTCTCAAACTACCTAATCCTAGCCAACAGCTCCCTTCCGTTAGTCAACTCCATTGAAACTCACGGTCAACGTTCTAATCTGTGAACAGTAACGTGAATAGTAACATGAACAGTACATGAACAATAACGTTGACTGTGAGTTTCAACGGAACTGACTGATGGAAGGGGCTATTGGCTATGGTTACGTAGTTTGAGGGGGTCAGGGATTGCACTTGGAAGTTCATGGGGGTTAGAGGTAGTTTCCCCATAAAATTTTATGTTTACCATAACCATTTATTGTGACTATGGCTAGCAATTTTTTACATAACCTAAGAATCTGACACAAAATTAAAGGGTTAGGGATGACGAGTTTGACCTATTTAATTGAATTAGTCAAGTTAGGATTGATTTATATAGTCTTATACATATGCCTCAATAAGAATACAATAATATTAGAGTGTTAGGGTTGAAGGGTTTAACCCATTTAATTAAATGGGTTGTGTTAGGGTTAACCTATATATTCTTATACCAATACATTGAAATGACCCGAACCTAACACATGAACATGAGTTGCCACCCCTAATTGTAACCTTGTTTTTCTTCTACTTAACCATGATCTTTGTTTCCAAAAGAAAGTAATCCTTTTTGTTTACCCAACCTTTCTATAACAGATGTGTAGGAGAATTCCATTTATCTCAACTTCTTATCATCTATTACTTCATCTAATCCTTTATAAATTAAATATCATTTCACTTAATTGCTTTTAGTTTCCCACCAATTTTCTTTGTAAGGATGTTCCTTGCTCCTCACCAACAAAAACATTGGTCCTTAGGTTATACCAATTAATCTCTTTTTTTTTTTTTTTTGTGTATCCTAATTACGATTCAGCTATTTTGTTTTTGATAATTGACACTAAATCTCATTTTCCTTGCATATTGAAGTGAAAAAAAAAACTAGTTTTCTTCTTAAAAGTTATTGAGAAGTGAAAACAAGTTAGATATCTTGTTATGTCAATCATATAATGCAACATCCTCAACAAGTTTTGGCATTAGTATAAACAATATTTTCTCAAATATATGCTACTAGATGAAGAAACGTTAGATTATAAAATGAAAAATGAAGAAATTAAAGATCTAATGGTTCAAGTGAAAAGGTTAGATCATGATTAGTTTATAAATTTAGCTATTCTATATCCATGCATAGTAGTAACACTAGCGTAATAAGCTTTTATGCTTTTTCTTTTTGGGTCATTTGAGCATTAAGCACATGTTTTTATATAGTTGGCCCTGTACTTAACACAATACATGCTCTTCATTACTCACATTATTTATTAAACTGCATTTCACATATAAAGCATGTTATGGTGACAGATTCAAATGAAGCCTTCTCGAGGAATGTGCGAGAGCAAGACTTGTTAAATAAGTGTTCTCATTTGTCTCTTGATTTAAATAATATTGTTTGATTTGTGGATAAGACTTACGATCATAAGTGTGACTTGGATTAGTTTTTTCCTAGTTCTAATTTATTTAGAACTACAACTTGTTACACATTGCTTAAATCTAAATTTTTGCTTCCCCTGCTAATCCTATAAATAGAGAAGAGCCTAGGCTCTCAAATTGATGCAGCGCGACTTAGTGGGCTGCATCGAAGAACAACCAATAACGCAGCGGATAGATAATTCTAGATCTTGATTCTATCAATGATCTAAGAATTCTTCTCAAAAATCTAGATACTCTCTAGCATTTTGAAGGAAAAAGGGGAATAAACTCAACTCTGAGTAATTCTTATTAATAAAATCAATAATCAAATAACAACTCCCTTGTTTGGAGGCTATAAACATATATTTATAGCCACAAACCCTAAACCTATTAAAAAGATTACATAAATAACCCTAATAACCCTAAACCTAATAAAATAACGAAATAAAGACTCCTAAAACCCTAATACTGCTAAAACAAAGAGATAGAGTCGTAATTAATAAGTAAAACGCAAGAATTAACATAACAGCCCCGTGAGTGAATGATCGCAAGACGGGGGGCGATCGTTCGCATCTGGGCAAATGATCAGGGGGCCCGATCTCTCTTCATCGTTCGCTTCCTCAGTAGCTGTGGGCTTCTAGAGGCTAGATCTACGAACGATCGCTGGCCTTGTGCGAACGTTCGCTGGTTAGCAGATTGGTTCTAAATTGGATCTGATCTGCATCATCCTCCCCAGGTTGGAGAGAATTCATCCTCGAATTCAGCCGGTCCTTTCCACGGTCCTTTGGATGTCCGGTCAACTCATTCCAATCGCCCTTCCTCAAGATTAAATCAAGGCAACAACCCACAATAAATGCGACGCTCTTCATCATCAACATACTTCGATGTTTGTCGTGAAAGCCCCCTGCACCGCTTGGCAATACTTCAGATTTGCCATTCTTTTGTCGCTCCTTCTCTCTTCCACATGCCATGAAAATACTCAAGAATAGGTCAACCACTGATTCCCTTGTGAACATATAATTTTCCTCTTCCGCATAAAATTCACCATAATCATCGTGAGGAGAATTTAAAATATTATCAATACCAAGGAAATCGATGTAATCAACATCTTCACCGTTAAAATTAGGCACTTCACCTGGAAGGTCTTCATCAACATCTTCATCTTTGGCGATGTAGTCTTCTTCAGAATCGACGATGTCATCCGTGGGCTCTTCATCTTCCGGTTGGCCATCTTCATTGGGGTAGAGGCCGTTAAATATAGGATGCAACCCATATTCTTCAAACTCTTCCTCTAGGTCGGATGCCAAAGGTTCTTCAATTGGCTCTTCTTCATTGACGTCATCATCATAGATTGGTGGAGTATCCCAATCTACAAGTTCTTGTGACAGATCTTCATCTGCAATACCTTTAGGCTCGAACTCTTCATCAACGAAGTTGGATTCTTGACATTCTTCATCCACAAATTCTTCTTTTTCCTCATCCACATAATATGGATTCGGTTTATGGATTTGTGGTCGGCAGGTAGGGGTCCAATTGACTTGTCTTGGACTCTTTGCCTCACTCAATGTTTCCCTAAACACCTCTTTTTTGTACAATCTTTCAGTTTTCTTCATCACAGCCGTAGAACCTTGTCTCCAATTTTGTGGCTGTCGCTCCATGATGTAACTATGGGGCAAGAAAGCGACTCGCATCCTTTTCAATAGGTGTTCCCAACTACTGATCTTCCATTTGCCTTGCCGCTTGCGATTTATCTTCAGTTGCTGCCACCACTCAGCAACTCTTCCCCGAAATGTATGCACCACTAAAGAGACTTGTTGTTCATCAGGCACCCCTTTGAACTCAAAAGCCTCTTCAACAGCCAACACCCAATCCAAAAATTCTTTGGGTTCTTGATACTCTCGGAATTTTGGAATTTTGAGTTCGAATCTACTTACCCGTTGATTTGTAGGAGCTTGCGCAAGGTGCTGACGTCCCTGCATTCGGCGCTCTGTACACGAGTTCCTAGATCCACTCCCTTTGTGACCACGCAAGTTGGATAATTGGGTGGTGAGGTCTTCAATCTGATCTCTCATTGCTAAATTGATCATCCTTGTGTTGCCGACGTTCAGCAATAAATTTGCCTTCCGCCTCCGCAAATCGTGGTCTTGGTTGGAGACGACAACTGTCCGACCCACCACTCATGTGCCGCAAACGAATTGCCGGTTGCTCCTTACGTGTTGTCTCCGTGTGCACGTACACCTCGTCCATCTCGGTTGCTCCTCCCCATTCATGGAACGTGATTGAGCTCGATACCAACCGATGCAACGACTTAGTGCTGAAGAACAACAAATAACGCATGGATAGATAATTCTAGATCTTGATTCTATCAATGATCTAAGAATTCTTCTCGAAAATCTAGATACTCTCTAGCATTTTGAAGGAAAAGGAATAAACTCAACTCGAGTAATTCTCATTAATAAAATCAATAATCAAATAACAACTCCTTGTTTGGAGGCTATAAACATATATTTATAGCCACAAACCCTAAACCTATTAAAAAGATTACATAAATAACCCTCATAACCCTAAACCTAATAAAATAACGAAATAAAGACTCCTAAAACCCTAATCTCGCTAAAACAAAGAGATAGAGTCGTAATTAATAAGTAAAACGCAGGAATTAACATACAGCGTGAGCGAGCGATCGCGAAGAGGCGATCATTCGATCTGGGCGAGCGATCGATGCACGATCTCTCTTCATCATTCGCCTCGATGGAGTCAGGCTTCTAGAGGCTAGATCTGACGATCATCGGCCTTGTCTTGAACGTTCATTTGGTTAGCAGATTGGTTCTAAATTGGATCTGATCTGCATCACAAATCATTCAATTCATTTTATCAAGTTTTCTTGATAGTTAATTCTTAGAAATTTTTTGAGAATTAATAGTTTTTTGTGTTAACTCACGAACAACAAAAGTTTAAGATTTGAAGAGCCACGTAAGAGCCTACACTTTCTTAGTTATTATCAGTCATTGGTGAAAAAATCTATAGGTCTGTACATATATATATATATATATGATAAGTGCTTAAATACTCATATTTAAGCCCCTTAATTTACATTTGTTATACTGCTAGTTATGTTATTTTGTTTTATTTCACTTTCTTTATGTGTTTTCTTGGTTTTGCAGGTTTGTGGAAGAAAATGAGTTATTTCTGGAAATTCAGACTTAAAGATGCAAAAAGGAGGAGAAAATGGAATCTGAGGAAGCGATCGTGTGCAGAAAAAGTGTGATCGACCGCAGTGCGATTGAATGCACTAAGGGCGATCGAATGCACCTGTGCGTGAAGCCCACTCCAGCCGCATCCCTGTTTTGGAAGTTCTTGATTCTAGGGTTTTGGCCAATCCTTGTTGCACAAGGATTCAACCTTACACATTTTAGGGTTTCTAGAATACCCTGGACTCTATAAATAGGCCTGTAAACATAGAATAAAGGACACGCTATTTTGGAGAGGAATTTACTGCTTTCAAGGAAACGATTTTTCGGGTTTATTCTTTTCCTCTATTTTATTTTATGAAGATGATTAGCATCAATATTATGTGTAACTAAACCTTTCAGTAGGGCTTGATTGAAGCCCTGATCATGTTTATATTTTAATTCAATATTGGCTCCTTTGCAATAATTGCATTATGATGTTTAACTTGATTCATACCTGCTTACTTGAATTCCTCATATGTATTTGCTTGATCAACATGTGCATGTGGTATGGACTAGTTAATTAAACCAATTTGGATGATCGAGTCCTAGGTTTAATAATTGTGACAAAAGATATCCACACCGGGTTCTTGGGTTAATCAACATGGGGAACCGGGAGTAGACATCCATACCTTAGGCCTCATGTGTCTGTCGGGTTTCACAGAGTTTATGCTTTCTTAAAGAACAATTTAGTAGACACCCATACTAAATCCTTTAGGAAAGAAAAGAATTAGAGTAGACACCCATACCTAATTCGTTGCTTAGGAAACTCAATAGCTTAAGGAGTAGACACCCATACCCTTAGGTTGGCCGACATTAAACAATCATAATGTGAGTAGAGCATTGGCATATTGATATATTATATGAGCATGGTCAGTGGTGGAAATCAAGCCTTACCTCTTTCTCATTATTTAAAACAATTTAATTTTTCTCTCTTTTATTTTATATTAATTTAATTTCAAACATAATTTACCAATCCCTGTGGGATTGATCTTGCACTTACACACTTATTACATCTTTTGACCTTGTGCACTTGCAAGTAAAACATACAATTATTTGCCTATTAATTTAGGTAGATATTTGCACAACATATATATATATAATTTTTCCCTCAAAATACATAAATATTTTTTAAAGTTTTACCTGTCAAACTAAAAGTTAATTGGGGTAGAGATATGTTATAGTGCAATAAAAAGACTATTTTTAGCCCATAAAAGTCATAGGCGGTAAGAGGCAACAAGTCCCATCAATGGGTGGGGTTACATCTGTCAGTGATATGGATATGGACGCAAGTCTGTTGGATGTAAAGCTGTAGTGTTTATCCTCATGTAGTGATCTGATGTTTATTTTCATGTAGTGTTTAATATGAACACTACATCTACCTTGTAGATTATCTCTTAATCTCTTCTTTTATCTTCTCAATCTCTTCTATTCTCTTATCTTCTTATTGTATTTATCAACTAGACTTAGCATAGATATTCAATACTTATTGTATTGTACTTACAGTTCTCTTCTAGAACTCTTCTTTGTAACCTTGCAGTCTATATATATTGAATACACACATAGGAACATTTATCTTGGCCAAATAGCATCTCGTGATTATATTTTACATGGTATCAGAGCCTCAAGGCTAACATTGCCATCTCAATGACTGAATCCTCCATTACTTCCACAACCTCATGGTCCATTCCTAATCTCACGAGTTTTGCACCAACAAAATTGAGCAAACGTAACTATATAGCCTGGGTCTTTCAAGTTCACCCAACTCTTTGCACTCATGGACTTCTGGGTATCGTTGATGGCTCAAAACCTTGTCCACCAAAGTTTCTGCAATTGAGGACAAGGATGATATTATCAATCCTGCATTTCTTCTATGGGAAAGAAAAGACCAGTATATTCTTAGCTGGTTTATCACTACTCTCTCTGATAAAGTGATCCTAACAGTCTATGGTTTAAATACCTCTCATGAGGTATGGACTGCATTGGCTGAATGGTATGCATCTATGTCCAAGTCACGTATCAACCAACTGCAATGTCAACTACAAACTATTCATCAAGGGACACAGACTTGCTCTGAATTCATTCAAGAAGCCAAATCCCTTGCTGATGAATTATAGCTCTCTTTGGTAAGAAAATTGATGAGGAAGATCTTATTTCTCATCTCATTGGAGGGTTAAATCCACGATTCAACGCATTCATCACAACAATTTCTGTTCTTATGAGTGATAAAGCTATACCCTTTGAGAAATTCCAGGCAGAACTACTCAACCTCGAGCACCTGATTCAACAACAAGAATCTCACGTTGAGAAAGGTTCATTTGCTCTCTATTCTGACAGGTCAAATCCATGAAAAGAAAAATTTAGCAACAACAATGGATCTTGTACCCCTCAGTACAATGGATCTCATACCTCTCAGTATAATGGATTTCGTACCACTCAATTTTCACCAAATATTTCTAATTGGTAGCAACGTGATCCCAACCAGAGAAAGTATTCTGCTCCCACCAATGGTAAACCAAATTTTACTCATTCTTCTAATGTTAATACTGATTGAGTACCATGTCAGATATGTGGAAAAATTAGTCATCAGGCGTTGGATTGCTTCCATCGTATGGACTACACTTATCAAGGAAAACATCCCCCTAGTGAGCTTGCAGCAATGGTCTCTCAATCCAATGCTTTGTGTGAAGATGAAGATTGGTTAGCAGATAGCGGGGCCAATAATCATATCATGGGTGACTTGGAAAATCTCACAATTCAATAGCCATACAATGGGGCGGAGAATGTTGCTGTGGAAAATGGTAGCTCTCTCCCTATTTGTAACGCCCCCAAAATTAGCCTCGGCTAATCCGGTGGAGTCATTGGCAATTCACCCAGTTGAGCCAACGTGTGACCAAGTGTGTAATTGCCCTTATAAAAAAATGTCAAACAAATGCAAAGGAAGGTGAATAAATTTGAGTCACTATAGTTCATCAATTAAGAATATGGAACAACTACATAGTAAAGACAAATATGTAATTCTAGGTAAAACATAACTAGTTAGGTAATAGCAACTCTTGCCACTTCCATAGTCGTGAATCGGGTTATCTAAAGAATAATAACAGCGTAAGTCTAACGACTTAGTAAGTAAACCTCATACTTAGGTATGACATGAGCCCATTTAATAAAGGTAAACATGCACTTTGAGTAATTACCAAAAAGAGGGCATTACCTCTGCTAATACA
Source organism: Carpinus viminea (assembly GCA_013348765.1). Lineage (NCBI taxonomy): Eukaryota > Viridiplantae > Streptophyta > Magnoliopsida > Fagales > Betulaceae > Carpinus > Carpinus viminea. The sequence goes on along the minus strand of CP054671.1, from coordinate 18,171,522 downwards.
CAATTTAATAGGTTTTAAGGTTTTCAAAGCTCTATGGTGTAGAACTGGGGATAATTACCTATTTGTTTTAATGCAAAAAAGTCTAATGCTTTATAAGTCATAACTCCCATACATGTTATACCTAAGATATTACCCATTCTCAGCAGGGTTGATGCCATCTCGAGGGACCTATAATACAATGCTAGTACCACAGGCATTGCATAACATACCGTACATAACATTAATGGTACGATCGAGTCTGACCTCGAGTGGTCCACACCAACTAATGACGTCCGTCCGGTAGTGACCGAACAATTGGGAATAGTTGTATCAAGGTCACGAAACGAATGGATCCAAAGCCTCGCATAGCACACACATTTGACCATAATACGCAGTTTATATAATAAGCCCATGGTTGTTCATACTGCATATACCAGCGTACCATATCTTACGATGCATCTTAACAGTTTATTTAATATCACAATTACTGAGTAATTACGATGCTCATATCATACGCGTGGTCAGTCAACTGACATATCCCACGTCTTTATGAAAAAGGGTGTAAGTGTTTACTTACCTCGCATACTCGAGTGAATCCTCCGACCAAGCTACTTCTTGCTATAATGGATATAAGACACTGTTATTCTAAGCCTTATGAAACATAGAAATGTAGCCAAGCCTATGCATACACGTGTGAAACTTAAGAACATGTGCTTTGCCTACTGACTGTATGTCTGCCCTCGATGGTGTACGTCCACTCAGTGTGTTAAGCACACCGTTTCAAGATTCGGATAGTGCATATTCCTAATGGCATTCACAGACCTCTAAATCTCTCCTAAGCTAGCAAAATATTACATTCAACGTAAGAAATCACAGAACCACGATTCTTTGAGAAAAACCCTTTGAAAACACCATTATCTTTAGGAAAACATTTAGTAAACACTTGAAAACCATTACCAAGGCAGGAACAGAAAATAAGACAACGTTAAATACAAAGGAACAGAGCTTACCCCAAAGCTAAGCACGGACATGGTTTTCTCTCCTCGGAAACTCCTTTTTGAAGCTTAACCTCATGGAATTCTCACTCAAAATGCTAAGAAAGGGTTCTGGCAGCCTAGGGGCATACCAAGGGAAGGAAGAAGGCATGAGAAATGAGAGGAGGGGCAGGCTATTTATAGGGAAAGTTCAGCACCAACTCTTTGACAGAGCAGTGGATGTTCGGCAACCCTAGCATACGTCTGATGGTCTTTGCACATTGGTCTAGAGGGTGTCTCATACGTCCAGGTATTACCCAAAGGGTATTCCAAAAAGTAGCATACGTATGGTGGTCCCACGTACGTCCGTTGTACTATTTGTAGAGCATACTTCCGGTGGTCCCCTCCATACGTCCGCACTACAGATAGCAGCGTACGTTCGCCTCCTGAGGACCAGTGTTTGGCATCTATCTTTCTAAAGGTCCAAAGGGTGTTTTAGGCTAACGCCAAGGGTTATGGATCTCGTTAAACATTTTTATTAAAAACCTTTGTTGATTGCTCCCATGGAAAATATTTTGTCTCATAAAAAAGGTTAGCTTTTATCGGGGTATTACACTATTGCCTATATATGGGTTCTTCTTCATTCAAAACCCAAGATGCCATAGTTCAATTGAAAAACATATTGCATTGTCCCAATGCAGCAACAAATCTTTTGTCTATTAATCGTTTTGTAGAGATAACAACTATTATTTTAAACTCACTGACACCTACTTCCTTGTCAAGGACAATCTCACAGGGAAGATAAGATTGCAAGGGCCAAGTGAGGATGGTTTGTATTCCATGCAGTTGAAGAAGTTTCTTTCCAATAAACACAAGAATCGAGTTTCCTTTCTTGGAGTCAAAACTGATGCATCTACCTGGCACAATAGACTTGGACATCCCTATCCTCAAGTTCTCAAGCGCCTGGTCAAGGATCATCAAGTTTCTATTTTGCATTTAGGGTCTAGTTCTATTTTATGTCTGCCATGTCAAGTAGCCAAAAGCAAACAACTTCCTTTCTAAGATTCACACCATGTTAACTCTCCCTTAGAATTGATTCATAGTGATCTTTGGACCTCGCCTTTGTTGTCTGTTAATGGCTCCAAATTCTATGTTGTATTTGTAGATGATTTCTCCAGATATACATGGATTTTTCCTTTGCAATTTAAGTATGATGTGTTCTCCTGTTTTGTTAAATTCAAATGTTTAATTGAAAACATGTTGTCTTTAAAAATTAAACAATTGCAAACAGATGGTGGAGGAGAATACACTTCTCTCCAATTTAAAAATTACCTCTCAAGTCATGTTATTTTACATAGAATAACTTGTCCTCATACATCTCAGCAAAACGGCATAGCTGAGAGAAAACACCGACACATCATTGAAACTGGTCTCACTCTCTTTGCCCAATCTCACTTGCCACCTAAGTTATTATGGGAAGAATCATTTCACACATTGGTTTATCTCATCAATCGATTACCCACTCCCACTATAAAATGGTTCACCCCCTTTTTTAAGCTTTACAATAAGGAACCAGAATATAGCAATTTGAAAGTTTTTGGTTGTGCATGTTATCCCTTACTTCGACCTTATACCAAACATAAACTTGAGTTTTGGAGTAAGCAATGTATTTTCCTTGGGTATAGCTCTAATCATAAAGGTTACACGTGTTTAGATCCTTCTAGAAATTGTATTTATATATCTCGAAATGTGGTCTTTGATGAGAAATTATTCCCTACATTGGATATTGCCTCCAACTCATCTCTTGCAAGCTACTCTTCTCTGGACCGAGGTATGTCTACTCTACTTCGTATTGATTTTGAGTCTGTTAATGATTTATCTCCTACTTTGCCTACTGTTTCACATACTCTTGATGCATCTACTATTGAGTTATCTACTACTTTGCCTGCTGTGTCAAATACTCCTAATGCATCTATTGATCTCACAACTCCTCAAGAAGTTGTACCTGAGATAGTATCCAATTCTCCATCTACTATCTCCCCTGCACTACCTCCTTTGTTTCTACATGAGAGACCATCATGGACTATCCTCTTCTTGAAGTTACTTCAAGTGACTCATCTCCATCACCTACACCTTCTCCTATTTTTGTTCCTTCTCCTGCAGACATACCCTCACACACAGATGATGTTTCCCCCACAAACACCACTTCGGAATCCCAACCTCTACCTCCCATTCCAGACCCCATTCCATCACACATGGACAGTCGTTCTCAAATAGGTAGCCTCAAACCAAAAGACTTATTAGATTTTCATTTATATTATTCTACTCATCATCCACTAAAAGCCATGTATACAACTACTCTTCCAAGGGAGCCGAGAAACTTTACTCAAGCATCCTCAAATCCCAATTGGATGGCTACTATGGAAAGTGAATTCCAAGCCCTCCGTGAGAATCGTACATGGTCTATATGTTTAAGACCACACAACAAAAATGTAATCAGGAATTGATGGGTATATAAATTGAAACAACAACAGATGGCACCATTGAGAGGTACAAGGCAAGATTAGTAGCAAAGGGGTTTGAACAGAGAGATGGTATTGACCACAAAGAGACCTTTAGTCCTGTGATTAAACCAGCAACTATTAGATTGATGTAATCTCTTGTTGTGCATAACAATTGGCATCTCAGGAAGATTGACATATCTAATGCTTTTCTGCATGGAAACCTTAGTGAAGAAGTTTTTATGGAACAACCGCAGGGGTTTGTAGATCCTACTCATCAGGACTTGGTGTGCAAACTTCACAAAGCACTGTATGGCCTAAAATAGGCACCACAAGCCTGGTTTCATAGACTTACTCAAGCTCTCCTTGAACTTGGTTTCACGGGCTCCTTAATGGACACTTCCCTATTTATGTTACATCGTGGCAACTTAATATTTTTGTCCTAATCTACGTAGATGACATTATTATTAGTAGTCATTTATTTGGTATTAATGATCTTATTTCTGGTTTACAAGCAGAATTCAAGTTAAAGGATCTTGGTAATTTGTCCTATTTCTTGGGGATCCATGTGCACCAAACTCCCACTGGTTTGTATCTCAACCAGTCTAAATACATCGTTGATCTTCTACATCGAGCTTATATGATAGGTGCTAAACCCTGTTCAGCTCCCTGAACCTCTGGCAAGCGAATGACAAAGTTTGATGGAGATCCACTAGATGATCCATCCTTGTATAGAACTATAGTTGGTGCACTTCAGTATTGCACTCTTACAAGGCCTGATATATCCTACTCTATGAATCAACTATGAATTCTTGCATTGCCGCATGGACATGCACTTCACTGTAGCCAAGAGGGTCCTACATTACCTTAAAGGGACACCTGAGTATGGTTTGATGTTTGCACCTGGTCCTCTTACTTTAGAAGTTTATTGTGACTTTTGACTAGGGTGGAGACCCCATTGATCGCCGATCAACAAGTGGATATAGAGTATATTTTGGTCATTGCTTGATTTCTTGGCAATCCAAAAAACAGCCAGTGGTGTCCCGCTCGAGTACAGATATAGAATACCGTTCTATGGCCTTTGCCACAGCAAAACTGTCTTGGCTACGAATGCTTCTCAAAGAATTACAAGTTCCTCTACTTTCTCCTCCAAAAATCTGGTGTGACAATTTGGGTGCTATTGCATTGGCTTCCAATCCAATCTACCATGGTCGCACAAAGCATGTTGAAATCAACTACCATTTCATTAGAGAGAAAATCTTACATAAAGATATTGTTGCTCAGTACATCTCCACCACAGACCAGTGTGCTGATATTTTCACTAAGGGTTTATCCTCTTCTCGGTTTCTGAGTTTAGGTGACAAACTAATGGTTCGTTCCTCTCCCATTAGTTTGAGGGGGCTTGTCAGTGATATGGATATGGACGTAAGTCTGTTGGATGTAAAGATGTAGTGTTTATCCTCATGTAGTGTTCTGATGTTTATCTTCATGTAGTGTTTAACATGAACACTACATCTACCTTGTAGATTATCTCTTAATCTCTTCTCTTATCTTCTCAATCTCTTCTATTCTCTTATCTTCTCATTGTATTTATCAACTAGACTTAGCATAGATATTCAATATATCATATTGTACTTACAGTTCTCTTCTAGAACTCTTCTTTGTAACCTTACTGTCTATATATATTGAATACACACACAAGAACATTTATCCTGGCCAAATAGCATCTCGTGATTATATTTTACAACATCAACTATGGATAAGGCATGTGACCTCTTGTCACCTAAGACTTTTATGAGTAAAAAATGGTCTTTTTATTGTACTATAGCATTTCTCACTGGGATATGCTAATTGAACTAAGCTCAAGCGGACATTTACGCTAAAGTTATAAACTAGTTCCTTATGAGAGGCTTAAATTTTGGTGAGTAACATTTAATTAGGCCGTTTAGAATGCTCCTAGGGAAGCCAAGCCCATTAAATAATTTAAATTAGCGCAAATTCGAATTTAAGCTAAACGGGTTAGAATTATTAACGGAAGAAGCAAGCGCCAAACGGTAATATCCGCCCTGCCCCTCACGCTCGGCGTCATAAGTAAAACTCTCAGCCGTTTCTTTCCCGTCTCTCTTTCTCACACATTTACCTCACCGCCCTCACGCCACGCTCGCTGCCCGCTACATAAAATTCATAAAACACACGCACTTAGTTTGACCTCACTCACCTCCCATGGGCTCCGTGCCTCGGCCGTCACGCACCGTATTCCCGGGCCGCGAGGACTGTTGGAGCGAGGACGCCACGCACACGCTTATCGAGGCCTGGGGCGACCGTCACCTGGAGCTCAACCGCGGCAATCTCCGTCAGAGGCACTGGCAGCAGGTCGCCGCCGCAGTCAACGCCTGCCATGGACACGACGGAGCCAAGTCCCGCCGCTCTGATGTCCAGTGTAAGAACCGCATCGACACGCTCAAAAAGAAGTACAAGATCGAGAAGGCTAGGGTTTCCGAGTCCGGCGGCGCCTACGCCAGCGAGTGGCCCTTCTTCGCCTCCCTTGACGCCCTGGTAGGATCCACCTTCTTTAAACCCTCGCCGCTGGCCGCCGGAGCTCACCGAGAAACCCTGCCGGATGATTCTCCGGCGTGGACGCTCTCGCCGGTGCCGGTGGGTCCCCGAACTAAGAAACGTCCGGCGGCGTCGGAGGCAGAGCAGTTGGGCTCGGACAGGTGGAGGTGGAGCGTAGGGAGCGATAGGAAAGAAGGGGAGAGGGAGGTTGGGTACAGGGAGTTGGCGCAGGCGATAGAGAGGGTCGGGGAGATATACGAGAGAGTGGAGGGGGCGAAGCTCAGGCAAATGATAGAGTTGGAGAAGCAGAGAATGCAATTCGCAAAGGATTTGGAGTGCCACAGAATGCAACTCTTGTTGGAAACGCAGGTCCAGCTTCAAAAGATTAAGCGCGCCAGGTGGTCCGGTGAGAGAGAACTCTTGCATATACTCTCATCTCTCGGTAACTCGGTTCATGTTTTGTAATGGGTGTGAGGGTGGGGTTTTTTTTTTTTTATTTAATTTTTTGTAGGTGTTAGTTTTCAGTCATTAGTTCCAAAATGTGAAAATTCTTGTTACTATTTACTTGTTAATGTTTGGTGTTTGTTTTAGGGGAGTACTTTTTATTCCTTCTGGGGGTTGGCTTCTATTGTTCGTGGAATTTTTTATATTTTACTGGGTTGGATTAGTGCTTAGTGGGTTACAGCTTTGGGGATTATGGTCTGCTAATGCAGTGTATCAAGAGTATTCTTCATGATTTTTGTTTTTGTTTTTTAAATTTTATGAATGCAATATTTGCCCGTTAATAGAATTTGTATTGACCAGGAAAAGGGGGATATTTTGAAGAACTAGTTAGTTCTCTTAGAAAAGACTAGCAGCAAGCATTACATGGAATAAAATGTGCATGATCAAATGGTGCGTTTTTTTTTTTGAAGTACTGCTTGCTTAGAACAAAAACGGAATATTGATTACCGACCTGCATTTTGGAATAAAATAGTTGCCTTCATCTTAGAGGATCATGGAATTGTCGTCAATAATACTACTTCATTCCTAGTGACATAAACACATTGGAATTCTAAAGTTGTTGGTACATATTGACTGGACACAGTTTTATCTGCTTCTGTGGGTTAGTATCAATTCTTTTTCATTGTTGATTTTAGTCATTTTACAGATTGTTTCATACCTTTCTTTATGTGGATCTTTGTCAAATTGCATTGATTTTATGGTGCATAGACTGGATTTTCTACAATGGTATCTAAAAATGAAACTTTATTTTAATCCAGCACAAAGTCGAACCCAATGTTTAACATGGGCATTTGTTTTTTAGGATGGATGAATTATTTCCTGTTTGAGACACTTGTAGCCATGCTAAAAGAATAGACTATTCATCTCTAATATTCTTTTTTTCACTTATACTCCTGGTTCCATTGCCGGTTTGCTGGTGTGACATTATCTTACTCTACCATCCTACCATCACTGGCAGTCACTTGGAAAAATAAGCTTTGCCCTTCTGTTTGCCTTGGCTTTTGGTTCCGTTTATACTCTAATAGTATTGGAATCCTTAATTTCACATCAACAATATGGCCAACACCTGTGAAACTGTACACTAGCAGGAGTAGCTATTATACATTTCCCTTTAGAACATAATACCACATGACAAAGGACTAAATATAGAAAATTTGTCTGGCTGAAGCACGTTTGGCCCTCCTGTTGAGTTGTGTTGCTAGTAATTTGCTCCAGCATTTATGCTTTGTCCTCAGCATAAAGAAGTTGTGATTTTTATAAGGAGCATATCAAGTTAGAGTCTTCTGAGATCCTCATGTTGCTCACTTTCAAAATGATTGTGGTTATGACATGGGTGTGTCCAACAAGAGTCACTTAATATTAGCCCAATCATCAGCCATAGTAAGCCTACAAACTCAAAAGAAGGTGAATGCCCAAATTGAAAAAATCCTGATGCAGACTATTGGGTTCTAAGTCCATCATGGCCCAATTACTCCACCATTCAAAACATGTGGTTAGACCTATCTTGAAGTTCAAAACGTCATCTTTCCAACAAAACAAGTTTCAGCTCATTTGGACTTGTGTACATGGAGTTATGACCCTTTTTAGTGGGAGTGTTTGGTGCTTCTTGAATTTCAGGATCTTGTTTTCCACTCCTTGACTTAAGGTGGGTGTTTTGTCCCCTTGACCCCTTTCCCATGAATTGAGGCTTGTTTAAAGCCTTAATTGCATGCTTAATTTCAGTATATGTTCCTTCCTATGCTTAGAGGGTTGTTCTAATCTTCTATAAATACTTGTGTCTGCAAGTATAGGTGAGATTAGAGTTTTGTGTTAAAAATCAGCCTTTGGCTTGTCACAGAAGAGTTCTCCTTGTAACTCTGTATCTCTTTGGTGTAATCCCTAGAGTGGTAAGTTTCTTAAGTTCTGTATCTCTTGTTTTAATTCTTTGGGTGATGATATTCTATATCCCTTTGGTGTTATTCTCTTGGGTGGTGAACTTCTACCTTTCAATTCTGTGTGAGTTATTGTAGTTGTTTCCATCTCTATTTCAATATGGTATCAGGTTATGAGCAACAAAAAGTTAGTTCACGGATAGCAGTGCTGTGGTTTAATTCAACATTCCACAAGTGAAGGTGGTGGTCCTGCATTAGAAGCTCAAAGGGAATTGGCTTTTATATTGTATAAGTGGCCCTAGGTCAAGCAAAAGGATGCATATAGTGGCAATAGGTAGTACGCTGGCATCAAATTCTATTGATAACTTTCCACTACCTGAGTCATGTTTTTTCCCCCCTCTTCTTTTTCTGATTTAAGAGAAGCATCACAATCTCTGTGATAGGAAGCCTGGTTGCTGTCACATACTCTGCAGCCAAACACCCGTTTTAAGGTTCTTACGCGTACAAGTCAGCGGCGGAGAAAAAAAGAAAGAAAGGAAGGGGGTGGAATACTCAGCAGTGAAATGGACACTGGATTAATTACTTACATGAGCATGTATGTCTGCACCTTTTGGTGCATGCTGTTAATAAGCCAGTAAAATTTGTGTGTTTGTCAGCATTTTGATTTATTTGTTACTGTATCCAATAGCTTTGAGTATCATCAGATGTTTTTTTTTTTTTTGAGGAAAGTATCATCAGATGTTACGGGCTCATGTTTCTGTTTTTATGTCTCTTGAAATATTGAGGTACCTGCCATTTTTTATTTTATTTTATTTATTTTTTCTAAGCAGGTACCTGCCAATTTATTGTGAATATACATGATATTAGTCAGATGGTGCTGTCATTGGTAAATTTTCTGATCCATAGAACTATCATTTTGTTTTCTATTTGGTTCACACCAACCAACATATTGTATTTCTTCTTTAATTATCTAATTGGCGATCGACTCTGGTATTTGTGCCAATGCTAGAGGTGAATTAAAAGGGGTGGCTCGGCCGGATGGGGGTGAGATTTTGCAAAACCACTTCCAAATTTTTGCAGTAGCTACTTGCTTATGACATTTTGGCAAGTAAATAGAGATATAGACCGGAGGCCTTCCACAGCACTTAACTGAAGATTCAGGGCTATTTTGAGCTGTTTTCAGTGGTGCGGTGGCAAATTTTTCTGTTGTCATTTAATTTTATTATTTTAGTTACGCCCTCAATCATAAATTCCTGATTCCTGGACCATCGCAGTCCCATATGCACTTTCAAAGTGCTTTCGCAAACACAAGATTGAGCCACATTCTTGACGCCGACTATAAGTTTCTGTTTCTCCATCAAACTGGGTGTTCCTCAAGCTGCTAATCTAGCCGTGTTGCCACTGTTTCCAACAACAAAAAAGTAAGACACAGACTTCTAACTCTACCATCAAACGGAACTCACGGAGGCAAAGGTGCCCAATCAGCTGTACGAGATGAAACCCAAAAATTAAAAATTTTGGGGTGGCCAAAACCACCCCCAAAATCACCTTGGAGCCACCCCCATCTGGCTGTGGGGTGGCTCCTCACCCCCAAAACTGGCCAAATGGGGGTGACGACGGCCGGCCCAAATGTTTTTTTGTTTTGTTTGAATAAATATAATATTTTTTTAAAAAAATTTATATGACACGTGGCACAATTTGATTGGTACTGACATGGCGTTCCGTTAAGTTTTGGACGGAATTTTAACGGAGGTACCATTTCCGTCATTATGAAAATCACAGGTGGTACCTCATGTGATAAAAATGAAAACATAGGAAGCAAAAAATAAAGAGTTCGAATCCTAGGGGCGTTTTTAGTATTTAACCCTTAAAAGAAAAAGGAAGTATAAAAAAAAAAAAGTATCTCTGTTTAACCAAATCACCAGGGGTAGTGAACTGCTCCATCCTACTATTTCCCTTTCCCCCCTCCATTTAGCCATCATAGTGTAGAACTAGGGCTGGCAAAGCATGTTGGCATGCCGGGTTTATGTCAACTCATTTATGACATGAGCCTGTTTATGTCAAACTCGAATACAACACGTTTAACTAAATGTGTCGAACACCCCAAACCGAACATGACATGTTTTCTTAACGGGTAACACAACATGATACATGTAACCTGCTTAGATAAACGCGTCGTGTCGGGTTGATATGACACGACCTGTGAATACGTTTGATTTAGATGTTAATAGGTTCTAACCCGAACCTGACCTGTGAACATGTTTAAAGTCATTTTAATTTTTATAGCCAAACCAAAATGGCAAAATCCTAACAACCATGTAAATAAAAATAAAAATATATATGGGTCAAATGAGTCAACCCGCGAACCCGTGGGTTGACACGACTCGACACATTTATTAAATGTGTCATCAACGGGTGACTCGTTTACAACCCAAACTTGTTTAACTTAAACCCTAATCTTAAAATTATGTTTCAAGTTCGTGTCGGGTTTGTGTATCGTGAGTTAAATGGCCAATCCTGTATAGAACATCTCTGCGTGTGCGCGTAGGTGCGTTACGTGCGTATGTTGTCTCATATTTTTCTTAATCCTGGTGAAGTATGTTTCTCTTAGTGTCAAGCTGACGGGTCTCCGTTTAGTGTTTAACATCACTATGATTCTATGAACATCAATACAATGGCAATGACTTTTGAGACTTTGACTTTAACAATTTGCGTTTTACTTGGTTCTTTCAGTCTTTTTTATTTTATTTTATTTTATTTATTTGAATTTGGGATATAATTTTTCATCAATTATCTGCTGACTTTTTGTAATGAAGAGTATTTACTGGAGATTTTCAAAAAGTTTTTCATTTTACTGTAGGCCCTTGTATATTCGTAAGAGTTAAGACCATGATGAAAGTGAAGTACTAAGTGGCCGGTATTATCAGTTTTGATATTATGTGGTAAAGTGTTTATCGATAATGACTTCTTTGCAATTCTGAAATATCCTTTTCTCGATAAATTTTCCTTGATATTGTTCATATTTTGCTTCCAGTAAGATTTTATAATATCTTATATTCTTATTTATAGGTTCTTATAATTGTTGAAGAACTTGATACAACATGACAACATGAATGCTAATGTTTGTATAATATTGTGTTTTATTCTTATATTAAGAAAAATGAAAACCACGACATTAACCCAATATCACCCCACCACATTACTGTGATATCCAAGGTGCAGGAGATGAAGTCTGAAACATTTCTCATGCATAGTAATTGAGCTAAATTACCTAAATCATCATACAATCAATCGAAATATTGTCTACATGGTTTTTTTGAACTTGCAATTGTGTTATGTGAATACGTAACAGATTGAGTAATGTGCCTGTCAATCGAAAGAGAAGCCAAATCTGACCTTTTTGTTCTACCAATTTTGATAGAGTTTAGGCTCTAAGGAAACCTAGACCTTAGATTCTAAAGGAACCTAGACATTTTTTAAACATAAGGTTTAGGGATTAAATTTGCATACATTTTTATTAAACATTGTTCTCTTTAAATAGAGAAAATAAACCTATTGGAGTTGAGTTTTATAATTGGTAATCAACTCTTATAATGACTCTAAGTGCAACGTCCCGCCCGATAGGAATATCAATTAACCAGTAATTGATCCCACGGCGTGCCATCCCAGTCATGTCCCTCCGAGAGACAACCTTCAGGAAATCACTTTCCTCGTCGTAACGAGAAAACTGTAGCGGAAGATTTTACCAAGATTATGGGATTTAAGAGATTGTAAATGAAACATTATATAGCAATACCAGAGATAGAATACTACATCCATAACATAACAAGTAGTCATCAATGTACCGGTCATCAGACCGTCAACAAGAGAAATATATACATTCCAAAATATGTTACATCAACATAGTTCTCAAAAGATCAACAAATCAAAGCCTAGACCTAAGCTTCAACAAAGCTAGTGTTATCAAAATCTCGATCATGTCTGCATGAGCAGATTCTCCATCCTCCCACATCATCCTAAGCCAAACCGGGTCTATGTTCATAAAAATTACCCGTATCAGGTCCTGAGCAATCACCCACGTAACCTCCGACGGCATCCTCGTCTAGTGTAGCTAAACTGTGCAATTATTCGTAATGATGGAGAAAGACATAAATAAAAGGGTAAGTCTAAGACTTAGTGATTCTTAATGCAAATAATATCCATGCCAGTTTTCAGTAATGAACTAACGTATTAATTGAGTAAAACAGTTCCTTCATGACAGTTTAATTATGCGTGATATATATTGATGTGGTAAATTCGTGACCAAATTTATCAATAATAAAAATACCACTCGCAATAGGACGAATCCCATAGGATAGGGCTGTATTGAGGGTGTCGAACCTCAAGGACTGTAAGGGTTTTGCTATTAAATTTAAAGAACGAAGTTTAACCTAATTAAGAAAACGAGATTGATTGTTTGTGAATTGAGGTGCATAAAATTAAATGCAAGATTAAAAGTAATAATATCAGAGGGAGAGAGAGTAAGGTACCGACTTCAGCGCAATCCGCACAACAATGGTAACCGTAATTCAATTCTAGAAACTCATGATCGTGTATGTTATAAAAGACAAGAAAATACATATTAAAGGATAAGAATAATTTATCTTCGATTGGCACGGATCGTCCACCTAACTACTAAGATGCGGCATGACCCGTCTTCCCTAGGTATAAACTATAAAATCCCTTAATAAGTTTTATATGATCAATGGAATAGTATAACCCATCTTTGGTTGGCATGAATCGTCTACTCTAAACTAGGGCGTAGTACGACCTGTCTTCCCTAAGCATGGTCTATTTAATCCTATTAATCATATGGATATTAGAACCATTGCATAACCATCAATTTTATGACCACAGAAAATAAAATTGATTGAGTTCAATACAAGCAAAATAATTTCTAAGACAAGATAAGAATTTCGCAAATACTGATTTTAGAATTAAATAACAATTGCATTAAAATTAAGAACATAATTCAAGAGTTGCAATTCTCAGTTATGCAATCAACATACATAATATGAATTAACTAAAATCAAATACAATCACCATTGTGTTTGGAAAGGGTTACATCGGTACCCCACAATGGGGGTTTAGCCGCTCATGCTGATGAACTCCAAGGAATTTTTGTGTAAATTTCGCACTAGGGAAAACCGGATCCATTTACATTGTATAATGGCCTATTTATAGACATTAAGAAACCCTAGAAACCCTAAAACCCTAATCACGGCGGTAGGTTAGTTTCCCCCTTCAACTAGGAGACTTGGAGTCGCATTTAAGTTGTCCAATGCGCCTGCCGGGTTAAGTGAAGCCTGAGTGCGCACGTTCGCAGGTATGGGCGATCGTTCACCCAGAGCACATTCACAAAGCGCAAGACGCATCACCGACGATCGATCAAGTGTGCCGTGATCGTTCACCTGACAAGAAGGTTGCTTCTCTCCCCTTTTAGTCCAATTTTCAACGGAGCTCATGTATTTGACCTGAAACACAAAACAAAACAAAATCAAGCATATAGCAACACAAAGGAATTAACATATGCAAGTTAAAGGGCTTGAATGTGCAACATTCGGCGCTTATCATATATATATATAAGAATGATATATGCATATGGTGTCAACAATAGTCATAGTTCAACAATATGGTTTACCCGAGATATTACTCATTCTCAGCAGGTTTGATGCTATCCCAAGGGACCTATAATACAATGCCAGTGCCCCAGCCATTGCATAACATACCGTACGTAACATTAGTGGCACGATCAGGTTCAACCCCAAATGGTTCACACCAACTAATGACGTCTGTTCTGTAGTGATCGAACCATTGGGAATGGTTGCATCAAGGTCACAAAACCAATGGATCCACAGCCTTCACATAACTCACACATTTGACCATAAAGCTAACATGTATAGTAAGCCCATGGCCATTACTATTGCACGTACCGGTGTACCATGTCATACGATACAAATTATCTTGTCTGTATTTTACATGCATGTCTTTTTACAAGTCTCACTTGGTTAATGATTCGACAACGTTTTCCCAAAATGACAGAGTTCATGTGCAATAAGTATAAACTGTGAGAGTTGTAAAATATGCATGTTTTCTCAGTACACAAAATAAACGTGCAGTGCATGGAAAATAACAATGCGCATTATGTGAGTTAAAACTCACCTGGGTCGATACGCATTTCCGAAAACTCCAAAAAGTTCGGGTTCTCCAAATCTGTGGAAAACCTTCTATTAGTCCTAATTTCACTATAACAACCCTAAATCAAGGAAAACAGGAGCTATGGGACATTTGGTGAAAATTGGGTTTCCCTGCCACACAGTGACTATACGTTGGGGCTCGGGTGCGTACGTCCGCCATGCAATGACAAGCCGTACATCCGGTTTCGACACCGTACGTCCGTTGTATGGGTTCTCGGGGAGAACCTTGTTTTCTCTCCACTATCCGCCTATCCTCCGACTCCTAAGGCTACTGAGAACTGCCTAAAGCCCTTTAGTCCAATTTGAAACTTTCATGCAATGTAACAACGCTAAACTAACCAAATGCTAACCCAAACGGGTTTTAAGGTGCAACTAAGCTAACCACTACAACTAAGCAATAACCAAGCAGCATAACAATGTAGATTAAAGTTATGGATCGAACGTTACCTCCTTGAAACAAAACCGCAAGAGTTCCGCTTCACGAACGTTCGAACTCGTAAACGCCTCGGACACACACACTCACCAAACACTCACAAGCTTGGAAAACGCCCAGAAACAATCTGGTAGCCTAGGGGCGTCCTGAAACTATGAAAAATATGAAAGGGTAGGGCTCTATTTATAGGCCCAGAAAGCAACGGATGTCCGGCCAAGTGGCGTACGTCTGGTGGTTCTTGCCCAGTGGTTCAATGGTTGCCTCGTACGTCTAGGTATTATCCAGAGGGTATTCAAAAAGTAGCGTACGTCCGGTGGTCCCGTGTACGTCCGCTTGTACGGTTTGTAGAGCATATGTCCGATGGACCCCCGCATATGTTCGTACTACAGACAACAGCGTACGTCCGTCTAACCTAGCGTACATCCGCCCAAAAGTCCAAATTGGGTCTCTAGCAACCTTAGTGACCCAAAGCCCAAATTAACTCCCCCAACTAAGCCACTTATGCCTAGTTAGTAATTTGGGTCAATACATTCTACCCTCATAAGAATTTCATTCTCGAAATTCTGAGACAAATACCAAAATAACAGTACTCAGAGAAATGTAGAATGTTACCTTCCGTCCATGAGTCATTGCTGCTGTGCTCGGTAGGTTCTTGGATTATCTCGTCCCATCCATTAATCGGTACATCGTCCTCTTCAAACAGTTGTGGAAAATTGCCTTGCAAGTCGTCGAGTGCATCGTACTCGATGTTGCCCACGCTATATCAATCCTCATCAATTTTTACTGCTAAATCTATCCACTCGTAGAAATAGTAGTTCCATACGCAGTCCGGGTTGATTGGTATTAGTGCCATAATCCTGAGGAGAAAACAACCCTTTCTTAGTCAACTATTTCCTTACCCAAAAATGGAAATAGGTATACTGACCAAGTAAATTCTTAAAAGAAAGAGTCATACACAATCATTCAAACAAATGCGGGTAGCGACTCCGCATATCGTGTTCTGCTTCCCATGATGCCTCCATTCCATGATTATGCCACAGTACCTTGACGATAGGAATCGTTTTAGTACGTAGCACCTGCTCCTTCTTATCCACGATTCTATCTGGTTCCTCCACTTAGGTTAATCCCTCCTAGATTTCTAACGGTTCATACTCCACAATTACATCGGGGTTAGCGATGTACTTCCTTAGCATCGACACATGGAAAATGTCATGTGTCCCAATTAGATCTGGGGGTAAGACAACCCTATATGCTAACTTCCCCACTTTCTGAGTAATTTCGAACGGTCCAATGAATATGGGGCTAAGCTTCCCCTTCTTCCCAAATCGCATTACTCCCCTCATAGGTGATACCTTCGGGAACACATGATCTCCCACTTCGAATTTCAAAGGCCTTTTTCATTTATCAACGTAACTCTTTTGCCGACTCTGAGCTGCACTCATGCGTTCCTTGATGACATGCACCTTCTCAAGAGTGTCTCAATCAGCATTGTCACCAATGTTGCTACCCATAAAATACATCTTTCTGATAATTGTTGTTGTCAAACTCTACTCAAAGGCAAGTACTATCCAAATTTGAATTCCAACACACATGCCCGTAATATCTTCTAGGATAGTCAACCTGATAGACTGGATTGGCTTGAGGAAAAATCAAACTTTAGCTTCGCTTCATTTTCTCAAGACTTTGCCAACCTTGAGGTAAAATGAGAGTCTCTTCTAAATAATTGCCGATGGTTTAAACGGACTACATTCTGCCGATTATCATCATCGGATCCTTAACCTTATGGGAATAAAGTGAGCACTTTTCGTCAATCAACAACAACAAATGGAATTCTTCACCAAAGGTGTCTTGGGTAACCCTAAAATAAAATCCCATTCTCTACTTCCACTTTGGTATAAGCAACAACGCAGTGAAAAGGCGCTTACAGATTGAGATTGATCGATGAACTACGGAAGCGAACCAACCCGATTTATAACTAGGATTTAGACCTCCCTTACAACTTTCGTATCATGATCTTTAAAGAGCAACTCTTCTCAAAAAGCTGAGTTGAATCCCATTCTAACTAAGGATTCTTGTGGTTCCCAGGATCCAGCTATGAGAACCAGAACATAGCTTCCTTTTTTTGCCCTGGTCTTAAGAATGCTTTTAAGAATGAGTGATGTGCCTTCTTCACCTTTACCTTAGAACGATGTGCTAAGTGTTCCTGCCATCTCATGTTCCGCCTTCACTTGTTGGCAAGTCGAACACTACTCTACAAACTTCGCAATGTCCTTCTTCATATTGTTCCACCAATATGACCCATTCACATCACGGTACATCTTGGTGCCTCTAGGATGCACAGTATATGGAGAATGATGAGCCTCGCTCATTATCTCCTTCCTCAGTTCTCCGATTCCTGGTACACACACTTGCTTGAAATGGGTGAGCAGCCCGTCCTCCTTAAGACAAAACTCCTTTGCCTTACCTTCTACAAGCAGTTGCTTGATCTTGGCACACTCAGGATCTTCGAGCTGAGCTGCCTTGACTCTTGCAAGCAATTCTGACTAAACCACCAGGTTAGCCAAGTGTACAGGCATGCCTTCACCTACTACTTCCAGGCCCATCCCAGTGAGTTCCTTAATCAACTAGGGTTAAGAAATCCCAAGAGCAGCAAGCTCCACCATTGATTTCCTGCTCAATGTTGCTGCTACTACGTTAGCCTTACCAGGATGATAATTGATCTCACAATCATAATCCTTGATCAACTCTAGCCACCTTCTCTGTCTCATGTTTAGCTCCTTTTGAGTGAAGAGATACTTCAAGCTCTTATGGTCCGTATAGATCTCACATCGCTCGCCATACAAGTAGTGTCTTCAAATCTTAAGAGCAAACACAACCGCTGCCAACTCCAGGTCATGTGTAGGGTAGTTCTGCTCATATGGTTTCAGCTGGCGTGAAGCATAAGCAATAACATTGCTGTTCTGCATTAGCACACAACCTAAACCCTTCTTAGAAGTGTCGCTATACACTACGAAATTACCAGATTCCGTAGACAATGCCAACACTGGAGCGGTTACCAATCGCCTCTTCAGCTATTGGAAACATTGCTCACACTCATCCGTCCAGACAAAACGAGCATTCTTTCTAGTCAAAGCAGTGAGTGGTCCCGACAGCTTCGAAAAATCTTCAATGAAGCATCAATAGTAACTAGCGAGTCCTAAGAAACTCTGAATCTCAAACACACTAGTTGGCCTTGTCCACTCGACCACAGCCTTCACCTTTTCCGGGTCAACTGCTACTCCTTCTCCAGAAATAACATGTCCGAGGAAAGACACGCTATCTAGCCAAAACTCACACTTCTCGAGTTTAGCATAGAGCTTCTTGCTCCTAAGCCTCTCCAATACCTTGTGTAAGTGCTCCTCCAATGTCTTTGAGTAAATCAAAATATCGTCAATAAAGACAACGGTGAACTGATCCAAATAGTCGTGAAAGACTCTGTTCATTATGTCCATAAAGACTGCTGGCGCATTAGTTAGTCCGAAGGATATAACTAAGAACCTCAGAGTGTCCATAACGAGTCCTAAAGGCTGTTTTAGGAATGTCCTCTTCCTTCACTCTTACTTGGTGATAGCCCGAAGCGAATCACCTTAGAAAACACCGCGCCTTGCGGTGATGTAACAGTGCGCCGATCCTTGGTAGAGGATATCGATTCTTGATCGTCACCTTATTCAACTCTCGATAGTCAATGCACATCCTCATTGACCCGTCCTTCTTCTTGACAAACAACACTGGTGTTCCCACGGTGATATACTAGGGCGAATGAAACCCTTGTCCAAAAGTTCTTGGAGTTGTTCCTTTAACTCCTTCAACTCTGAAGACGCCATCCTATATGGTGCCTTCGAGATAAGATTAGTGCCTGGAACACATTCAATCCCAAACTCTACTTCCCTCTGTGGTGGTAATCCAGAGTAGTCCGACAAAAAGACATCTGGATACTCGCACACCACATGAATATCTTCCAGATTCTTCTTTGCTTGCTTCGTTGGAGTGACGATGAATGCCAAAAATGCCTGATCACCTCCGACAATAAGCTTCCTTGCCTACGTGGCCGAAATGTTGAAGGTAAAGACCTCGCTCGTTTTCCAACGTACGTCACTTTTCCTTCTCCCCAAGGCGTAAGCATCACTTGCTTTAGAACGCAGTCGATAATCGTCGAGTGCTTTGTCAACCAGTCCATTCAAGGCATTCGTAAACTACACGCTTACAGACCATAGTTTTCCCTACGGGTGTTGTTATAGCTAGACCAGGTTCCAAAGTTCTCACTACAAGTCTAGACAACCTTACAAATACTACAGATACGAAAGAGTAGGTAGCCCCTGAATCAAACAAAACTGAAGCTTCAAATCCAAGTATAGGGACAGTACCTGTCACCACTTCCGATTCTCCTTTCGATTCTCCTGGAACAATTGCGTAAACCCTAGCTGGTGCCAAAGGCTTTGAGTAGCCCCCTTGCTCACGCAGTCTTTGCTGAAGTGCCCAAACTGGCCGCAGCGATAGCAAGTTCCGGTTGCCATCCTACAGGGCCCCCAGTGTACACGGTTACACTTCTTACATAGCTTCGACGTTTGATTCCTTTGCGATGAAGCTTGAGGGTTACTAGAGGTACGTCCTTGTGACCTCTGGGGTGGAAAGCTCCCCACTGCCATCCTCTTAGCTGGCCCGACTCCTTCGATTGAAGTACCAATTCCTTGAGTTCTCCTTTTCTGATCCACATACTCAGCCGCATTCTCCTTCAAACTCTCATCATAAATTGATGCCTTATCGACCAATTGGGAGAAATCCCGAATGTCGAAACAACACATCATGATCCAAATGCGAGAGTTCAACCCTCGTTCGATCTTCTTAGCTTTCTTTTCCTTTCGTGATGTGGTACAGTCCAAAGTGCGACAACTGCAGAAACTTCGTAGCGTACTCAATCACTGACATTTCTCCTTGGACTAGATCTAAAAACTCTCGTGCCTTTGCCTCCTGCACGACTCTAGGAAAGAAGTGCTGATTGAACTTGTGCTTGAAGACTTCCCAAGAAATGGCAGTCTCCGAACCCAAGTTAGCGACAAGCACCACTTTCTTATCCTACCACTAGCGCTTAACTTCTCCAGTCAGCTTATAAGCAGCATAAGCCACCTTCTGCTCATTGGTACATCCGAGAGTAGCTAACAACTCCTCCATGTCGTTTAGCCAATTCTCAGCACTAGTGCAGTCACCTTTTTCGTCAAAACTTTCCAAGTGATGACTGCAAAAATCCTTCAGTGAGCATCCAGTCCCTTCAACTGGTTGTCTTGCAACCCTATCGCGATCGATGGCCGAAACCAACTGGCCAATTGCTTCCATCACTTGACTCCTTGGGAGTGTCGCCTCATCAACAGGAATGTCCACAGGCTCGGGTGAACACTTCCTTCTCCGATCTCCAACGCATTAGGTCCAGTTACAGGGTTCCTTCAAGGCGGCATTCTCTGCAGCGAAGAGCAGAGTTAGAACCGACTCCACTAGAACCAAGCAAACAAACCTAGAGGCTAAGTCCTAATTGCTTATCTAGCCTAATCTCTGGTGTGATCATGGCCTAAGTTCTCTTTTTCCCTCTATCCTATAGTCTTTTCAGAGCAAAGAGCTCTGATACCAATTGTGACGCCCCGCCTGATGGGAATATCAATTAACCAGTAATTGATCCCACGGTGCGCCATCCTAGTCATGTCCTTTCGAGACACAACCTCTGGGAAATCACTTTCCTCGTCGTAACGAGAAAACTGCAGTGAAAGACTTTACCAAGACCATGAGATTTAAGAGATAGTAAATAAAATATTACACAACAATACTAGAGATAGAATACTACATCCATAACATAACAAGTAGTCATCAATGTACCGGTCATCAGACCGTCAACAAGAGAAATAGATACATCCCAAAATATGTTACATCAATATAGTTCTCAAAAGATCAACAGATCAAAGCCTAGACCTAAGCTTCAACAAAGCTAGTGTTATCAAAATCTTGATCATGTTTGCACGGGCAGATTCTCCATCCTACCACATCGTCCTAAGCCAAATCGGGTCCATGTCCTTAAAAATTACCCACGTAACCTCCGACGGCATCCTCGTCTAGTGCAGCTAAACTGCACAATTATTCGTAATGATGGGAAAGACATAAATAAAAGGGTAAGTCTAAGACTTAGTGATTCTTAACGCAGATAATATCCATGCCAGTTTTCAGTAATGAACTCAGGTATTTATTGAGTAAAATAGTTCCTTCATGACAGTTTAATTATGCGTGATATATATATAAGAATGATATATGCATATGGTGTCAACAATAGTCATAGTTCAACAGTATGATCTACCCGAGATATTATCCCTTCTCAACAAAGTTAATGCTGTCTTGAGAGACCTATAATACAATGCCAGTGCCCTAGCCATTGCATAACATACCGTACGTAACATTAGTGGCATGATCGGGTCCGACCCCGAGTGGCCCACACCAACTAATGACGTCTGTCCTGTAGTGACCGAACCATTGGGAATGGTTGCATCAAGGTCACGAAACCAATGGATCCACAGCCTTCACATAATGCACACATTTGACCATAAAACTAGCATGTATAGTAAGCCCATGGCCATTACTACCGCACGTACCTGTGTACCATGTCATACGATGCAAATTATCTTGTTTGTATTTTACATGCATGTTTTTTTACAAGTCTCACTTGGTTAACAGATTTAACACAACATTTTTTTCCCAAATGACAGAGTTCATGTGCAATAAGTACAAACTGTGAGAGTTGTAAAATATGCATATTTTTTTTGGTACACAAAATAAACTTGTACTGCATGGAAAATAACAATGTGCATTATGTGAGTTAAAACTCACCTGGGTTGACACGCGTCTCCAAAAACTCTAAAAAGTTCGGGTTCTCCAAATCTGTGGAAAACCTTCTATTAGTCCTAATTCCACTATAACAACCCTAAATCAAGGAAAACAGGAGCTATGGGACATTTGGCGAAAATAGGGTTTCCTTGCCACACAGTGACTGTACGTCCGGGCTCGGTGTGTACGTCCGCCGTGCAATGACAAGCCGTACGTCTGGTCTCGACACCGTACGTCCGCTGTATGGGTTCTCGGGGAGAACCTCATTTTCTCTCCACTGTCCACCTATCCTCCGACTCCTAAGGCTACTGAGAACTGCCTAAAGCCATTTAGTCTAGTTTGAAACCTCCATGCAACGTAACAATGCTAAACTAACCAAACGCTAACCCAAACGGGTTTTAAGGTGCAACTAAGCTAACCACTACAACTAAGCAATAACCAAGCAGCGTAACAACGTAAATTAAAGCTATGGATCGAACGTTACCTCCTTGAAGCAAAACCGCAAGAGTTTCGCTTCATGAACGTTTCAAACTCAAAGCCCAAATTAACTCCCCCAACTAAGCCACTTATGCCTAGTTAGTAATTTGGGTCACTACACTAAGAGATAACTCTAACTCTAAGAGATAACTTCTATGAATTTGAAAACAATAAAGCTGTAACATAAGTTGATAAGCTACCACCTTATTGATGCTCATCAAACGGACTCTTATTACTAACATACTAATAAAAGGAATTGAAAGACTACTACTACTCTGCTTGCATGTTGTCATCTCCATGTAGACTTATAACATTCCACCCTCCTTAAAATTACCCTTGTCCTTAAGGGCAAAATTTGAAAATCTTAATAGATTTCCAAAGGGTCACTGGTGTCTTCTTGACGATCATCGTGATCTTCTCTAGGATCTTTCTCCTCTGGACATATACCTTCAATGACAAATAGTTTTTTACAGTGGTGCCCCGGCACGAACCTTTCATTGCAATTGAAGCACAGCCCTTGTGACCGGCGATCTTGCATCTCGTCGGGCATTAATCTTTGGGTTGCTGGTGTGTTTGTGTGGTTGAGATTGGTTGAAGGCGGGGGTAGTG
Source organism: Carpinus viminea (assembly GCA_013348765.1). NCBI lineage: Eukaryota > Viridiplantae > Streptophyta > Magnoliopsida > Fagales > Betulaceae > Carpinus > Carpinus viminea. Next base: position 18,148,485 of record CP054671.1, on the reverse strand, counting down.
ATGGTTCTTCCCCAAATCGTTGATCTTCATGGGTTGGATAATTTTTGAAACCCCCATTCCTTGCCTCATACAGTCTGGCCAAATCGATGGCCTTTGTTAAAGAACTAGGTCTAGCTACTTGAACATCAGCCCTTAAATTCGCTTTTAACCCACTCATAAAGCAACCCAATTGATGTTGGTTAGATAACTTACCTACATTGGAGTTGATAGAGTTGAACCTGTTTGTTGCAACTTTGTAAGATCCCCAAAGTGATCTTCAAAAACTGTTGGCCCATAACGAACATGGAGACCCTTCTTTAAAGACTTCCAGGTTAAAGCTTCTTCACTCTCACAGAACAATTGATACCACATCTGAGCTTCTCCTTCAAGATGGTAAGTTGCCATGGCAAGTTTTTCCGTTTCCTTAGTTCTTTGAAATTCAAAAAACTGCTCCACTCTACAAATCCAACTTGTAGGATCCTCCACTCCGTTGTATCCTGGAAAATCCAATTTGGCTAACTTTGGGGCTGTTGAGTTGTTGAATCATTGATGATGTTTGTCTCGTGTTCTGCCATTGGAGTTCTCGGCTAGAGTTTTGGAGTTGTCGACTGTTTGCTTTAGTAGCCCTCGAGCATGGTTTGTATGTTTGCAATTTGTTTTTCCAAGCGATCTACACGTGGGTCAGCCATAGGTGTCAAACCTGGCTTTGATACCAAATTGTTACGTGAATACGTAATAGATCAAGTAATGCGCCTGTCAATCGAAAGAGAAGCCAAATCTGGCCTTTTTGTTCTACCAATTTTGATAGAGTTTAGGTTCTAAGGGAACCTAGACCTTTTTTAAACACAAGGTTTAGGGATTAAATTTGCATGCCCTTTTATTAAACGTTGTTATCTTTAAATAGAGAAAATAAACCTACTTGGAGTTGAGTTCTATAACTAGTAATCAACTCCTATAATGACTCTAAGAGATAACTCCTATGAATTTGAAAACAATAAAGCTGTAACATAAGTTGATAAGCTATCACCTCAATGATTCTCATCAAATAGACTTTTATTACTAACAAACTAATAAAGGAATTGAAAGACTACTACTACTTTGCCTGCATGTTATCATCTCCACGTAGACCCATAACAAATTGGCACTTGAAATGCTGTTACGGTTACACTGAGTTTGAAAAATATTTGTTAACTTATCTTTTTTATTTTGAACTTGACAGACAATAACTCATACTCAACAATGTGATGCCCCACAAGTATTTGTAGGTCATTTCAATTAATGTGTCAACAATGATTTAATGTACATTATTAGATGTATCGACTTTAAAATCTTAATCATAAAACGCATATTATCAATTTCATTTGAAATTAAGATCATTCTATTCCTATAGGGCTCTATTATGGGAAAGGGATTTGCATGCAAAGAACAGACAAATTTTAAGTAAATTTGTTGATGACCAGTGCTTGTAACGACCAGTATTTTGTGAGTGGCCTTTTAGCGTTATGAGAAATTCTGAACCTTTGCATATATCGAGCAATGTTGTACAAATTTAATTGTACTCGCCAATTGACGAGTCATTAAGCAGTGTAGCGAGTGTGCAAGTGCGAGGTCGAATCCCACAGAGAATCAGCTTTGTTAAAAACTAATTTTAAAGTGCCTAGACTAATAATATCTTAACCTAGTCCCAACATCAAACACATGGCGTGTAGAAAATTAAAGACTAAATTAAATGCAATAAAATAAATAAATAAAAATGCTAAGGTCCCTAATCCACCTCACAATAAATTAATTAACATATAAACATGCTTAGCTCATATTTATTAAACATTTATGCTACTAGACATATTCTGAGCGCTAACACATTGTTCATATTTCTGTCTATCGATGAAGCTCATATGCATATCCTATTGTTGTCACAAATCTTGTCGAACTACTTGAGACAAACACTGTTACAAGAGGTCACAATGGATATTGGTCCGAAGACGAATCATCCGATGTATCTCTGGTTGCAACGAGTGTTGACGTTTACCGATTTGTAAACAACAATCAACACATTTTTGTCACTAAAATGTATTGAAACGAAAATACATAAATTAAATGACAGAATAATACGAACTAAACATGAATATATATAAACAAATCCATAGTGAAGGGAATAAGAGACTAAATAAAAGCAAAATGAAACATTAAATTAAAGAAATGATGTTAGGAGTATTTACAATGAAGAACAATGAGGTTTTGGGCCACTAAGGGCACCTCAAATCGTCTCCCAAGCATCTAGGTTCGTTTACAAAAGAAATTGGGGTATTTATAAGCTAATTTTTAGGGTTTCAGTGCAGCCAGGTCAGTTAAGTGCGTTCGAACGCACCTAGTGCGTTGAACGCACTCGTGCAAGAATTTCTGCATCAGATGGGCATAAGTGCGTTCGAACGTAAAAACGTGCGTTCGAGCGCACTTCCTTTAGAATTAGCCCTCACATGTGAAATAAGAGTTGTAGATCTTTGAGTTAGCTTTTAAAGACACCAAGATCACCTCAATCGGAGTTCTACAACTTTAGATATGGCCATTTTGGTGGGAGTCATCTGGTGCGAATAATAGCTCGACTCAATTTGCTGCCAAAGTTTCTCGAACTGTTTTAAGCCCTAGAGTTGATGGCATTAGCCCCAAATGCAACTTAACAACTTGCAAAACACTAAAACATCAAAACTAACCAAAACATTAGAAATTAACAAAGCTAAGAGTTTAACAAACATAAGTTAAGGGGGGTTAAATATACAATATTTGACACTGATCAAGCAACATCCTTAGAAGATTTGGCCAATAGAACTTCTCTTCTACAATGGTTGTGTTTTTTCTCTCTCAAAATGTCATCCAAGTGTTTTTATTCTAATGTCCCACATGGATTAAGAGCATGTTTGTAATTGTATTTGAGAAATAAAGCTTTTAAGTAAAAAAATTTTTGAAAAAAAATTTCATTTTTAATCTATTGTTAAAAATGCGTTTTGGTTATTTTTAGAATAAAAAAGTAAAAAAAGTACTTTTGAAATTTTTTATTAAACATGTCAGCTTTTGTTTGGCACAACTTTTTGAGTACTAAAATTATTTTTTAAGCATTCTAACGCAATCCCAAACAAGCCCTAAGTCTAATTTTAACCATGTGTATATAAGCTCTTGGACACCCTTTCCTTATAAGCCAGTTTTCAAGGGTGAGTTCTGCCCAAAATTTGTATCATTTGGTATTAGAGCTAGCCACCACGTCGAGTATGGGATCAGACGTAGTTTGTTGAGTAAGGGAGCGAATGGGTTACGGCTTTGTAGTCAAATCATAGAAGAGGTGACCTATTGGAAAATATCTTGGTACTATGTATGGGCATAATATTAAGTCATTGAATACTGATAGATGAGTGGAGTCACCAAAAGAGAAAGGGCTACTATCAGCTTAGTGTCGATAGAGTGGGCCACCGTGGATGTCGGATGTGGAGCGCGGTGGTATGTCATGATCCTAGTGTCTCGCATGGGTTAGCCTAATCTTAACCATGTGTATGTAAGTTCTTAGGCACCTTTCTCTTGCAAGCCGGTTTTCAAGGGTTAGTTTTACTCAAGGTTTGTATCACATGGCCACCTCCATGTTTCTCGATGATTGCTTGCCATAGCAAGCAATCCGGCACACAAAGCTTCCTTCCCTTGAACAAAGAATAATGCTACACTTATTCTCACTTCTTAACAAAAAATTTTCATACCCAGAGGTGGCTTTAAAACCACCATTAAATATAATACTATAAAAAGCCACATATGGGTATTATGAAAAAATTGTGTAAATAAGTGGGAGTAAGGAATCGTATGGTTCATAGAATTCGTATTCTATTAGGAAAAGTAATAGATATTATTGGGAATAAAGGAGTGTGGAATGCAATTGTTACACATAAACTTGGCACTTGGGCCCTAGACCTAGTGACTTAAGGGAAAAGCCCAAGGTGCCATGATAGGCCCACTAGAAAGAACCCCAATATGATAGACATGGAAAAGAAAAGAAAGCATTTTTGAAAAAGTTCCAAGCTTAAAGGGAAAATTGGGAAGACCAAGAAGATGTGCTTCAATTTAACCAAATAAAGGAAAATATTAAATCAGAATTTCTCTAATTGGAGTCAAAATCAGATTGGATTCAGATTTGGATTTTACACATGTCTCGGTATTTTGACCATAACTCTCGGCTCAACTATCAGATTGAGATAATTCTAGTGGCATGGGAAATCTAACTCAAAATGATATAAATCATTGTGAAATACGATTTTCCAAATTCAGAATTCTGCTATGCCAAAATTGTCTCACAAGATAAGAACACAAATCTGGATGAATCCTATTCTGATTTGTATTAGGATTTCATCCAAATTTGACTAGGAGATAGAATTTTGATTTTCCTTGGATTACTAGGGCTTTTAGGACTCTCCTAAGCCCTATAAATAGACCTTTGGACAACACAACTCCACACACAATTCTTTTTTTTTTTTTTGAAAGGGACAAATTATGCACAAGATCAAGGAGGAGAATTTGGAGGCTACTTTTAGGAGTTGTTTTTGGATTTCTTCTTTCCCTTTTCTTTTTAGTTTTTATTGAAATTATGAGTAACTAACTTTTTAGTTAGGGGCTATATTGAAGCCTTTTAGGATTTCAATATTGGTGCTTTGCTGCAATCACATTTTGGGATATTTAGCTTGATTAATTCTTGTTTTATCGAATTCCTCATATGAATGTGCTTGATCAACATATGCATGTGGTATAGATTAGTTATTTAAGTCAATTTGGATGATTGAGTTTTGAGCTTACTAGAGTGACAAACTCATGGGTTCTTGGGTTAATCAACATGAAGAAAAACATGTCTATTTATGCTCATTTGTTTTAGAATTTTTATATTTATGCTTTCTTAAAAGAAAATATTTCATCTTGTAATATCAACAAATAAAATTATTGATGATGAACTAATTTGATTTGTGAGTTAAAAATCTATTATCTATTAATTTAGGTAATATTTTTCACAACAAGTTTTTTGGCGTTGTTGCATAATATTAGTAGATAATATTTGCTATGATTTAACTCACAAATGCACAAGATCGAAACAATAGTATTAGTGCAAGTACGAGACCATTCCCACAAGGATTGTTAATTTTGCTTAGAATTAATTTTCTAAATTAAAAAATCAAAGTTGTCATTAAATTGATATTGAAAATAAATAAAAATAAATAAAAGTGTTAGGGTTTTGATATCCACCACTAATATGACTAATTAAGATAACAATATGCCAATGCGCCAATCATATTGGTATATTTAATGCTTGCCAACTTAAGGGCATGAGTGTCTACTGCTTAAGATATAGATTTCTCTAAACAATGAATTAGGCATGAATATCTATTCTAACTATTTTATTTCTTAAAGGATTTAGCATGGGTGTCTACTAAGTTGTTCTTTAAGAAAGCATAAATCTATGAAAATTGACAAAACACATGAGGCCTAGGGCATGGGTGTCTACTCCCGGTTCCCCATGTTGATTAACCTAAGAACCCGTGAGGAGATTCTTTTGTCACTCTATTAAGCCTAGGACTCGATCATCCAAATTGACTTAAATAACTAATCCATATCACATGCAAATTGACTTAAATAACTAATCTATATCACATGCATATATTGATCAGACACATTCATATGAGAAATTCGATAAAACAGGAATTAATCAAGTTAAATATCCCAAAATATGATTGTAGCAAAGGCGCCAATATTGAAATCCTAAAAAGACATGATTAGGGCTTCAGTCTAGCCCATAAATAAAAAGTTAGTTACACATAATTTAAATAAAAACTAAAAGGAAAAGGGAAAGAAGAAATTGGAAAATAAATCCTAGAAGTAGCCTCCAAATTCTCCTCCTTGAGATTGTGTATAATTAGTCCTTGGAATTGTGTGTGGAGTTGTGTTGTCTAGAGGTCTATTTATAGGAATTAGGAGAGTCCTAAAGCCCTACTAACCCTAGGAAATTCGAAATTTTATCTCCTAGTCAAATTTGGAAGCAATCCTAGTACAAATTGGAATAGGAATCCTATTTCATATTGATTTGTAGAATTTTGAGTTAGCTTTCCAATATCGTTGAAAGTTATGGTCAAAATACTGAGACATGTGCAGAATCCAAATTTGAATCCGATCCGATTTTGACTCCAATTAGAGAAATTCTGATTTAATCCATTGTTTTTTTTTGTTAAACTTAACCACATCTTCTTGATCTTTCCAATTTTCCCTTTAAGCTTGAAACTTTTCCAGAAACACTTTCTTTTCTTTCATGACCTACAAAAACACAAAAAACACAAAAAGGAAATAAAATGGCACAAAATAACAAAACTAATAAATTAACAAATGTAAATTATGGGGTAAGATATGAATATTTTAACACTTATCAAGTCGAATAAGTATCAAGGTTGGATCTCAACTAGACCCAATGATGAAGGAAGAACTAGTATCTTTCCATCCAAAAAAACAACGATGTGTTATCATGGAGCCATGAAGATATGCTGGGAATATCACCCACGGTGATGATAGACAAGCTAAATGCCAACCCAAGTTACAAGCCAATGCAACAAAGGCAAAGAGCGTACTCGATCAAGAAGAGCAAGGCAATGGTTGAAGAAGTGAAAATGCTATGCGAAGCCAAGTTTATCAAAGAAGTTCAATATACCACTTGGCTAGCCAATGTGGTGCTAGTGAAGAAATCCAATGGGAAATGGAGGATGTGTGCTGACATCACCGATTTGAACAAAGCATGCCCCAAAGATAGTTACCCACTATCACGGATAGATTTGCTTGTGAATTCGACCTCTGGGCATGAACTCTTAAGTTTCATGGATGCATTCTCAGGATACAACCAAATATCTATGCACGAGTCAGATCAAGAGAAGACAGCCTTCATGATTGATAAAGACATGTATTGTTATCGGGTATGCCTTTCGGGTTGAAAAACATTGGGGCCACATACCAAAGATTGGTTAACAAGATGTTCCAGGAACAAATTGGGCAGAACATGGAAGTTTATGTAGATGATATGTGGGTGAAAAGCGTGCAGGCAGCCAGTCAAATAACCAATTTGTCAGAAGCTTTCAACACATTAAGGCGCTATGGAATGAAGCTCAATCCCTTTAAATGCGCGTTTGGAGTGTCATTGAGAAAGTTCCTGGGATTCATCGTCTCAATAAGAGGAATCGAGGCTAACCCCGAAAAGACAAAGGCAATCTTGGAAATGCAAGCTCCCCAAAGCATGAAGCAGTTACAATAGCTAATCGGGAGAGTAGCTGTATTGAATTGGTTTATTTCTAGATCCATCGACAAATGCCTTCTGTTCTTCAAAATTTTGAAGAAAACTTTTTCTTGGAGCCTGGATTATGACAAAGCACTATAGGAATTGAAGGAATATCGAGTGAGTCCACCGCTACTGAGTCAACCAATAGAAGGCGAAGCTTTACACCTATATTTGGCTATATTGCCATCAGTAATAAGCTCATCATTGATTCGAGAAGAGTAGGGAATGTAGAGGCTTGTTTACTTCATTGGCAAGGCTGTACACAGAGCAGAAGAACGATACCCTAGAATCAAGAAACTAGCCTTGTCCTTAGTAACTTCAGCTTGAAGACCGAGGCAATACTTCCAAGCATACACTATCAAAGTGTTAACTGAACACCCATTGAGGAAGGTTTTGCAAAAACCTGACTTGTTGGGAAGGCTGGTCAATTGGGCCATCGAACTTGGGGAATTCGACATAGAATTTCAGCCGAGAACGTCTTTGAAGGGACAAGCATTAGCTGACTTCTTAGCCTAGTTTTGCAATTTTCTAGAAAATGAAGAATTGCCTTAAGGAGAAATGTGGTTGGCATGTGTAGATGGGTCTTCAACCGAAAATATAGTGGAGTCGGTGATGAGTGCCAAATATTGCATATTTGGGCTAATTTACATTTGTTAATCCTGTAGCCTATTATAATATGATGTTCTGTTTTAATTATGTGTTTTTAGGTTTTTGAAGGTTGCTATAGGAAAAACATCAAATTAATATGAGAAATGTAAGTTTTTTGGGAAGAAGACCACCAAGGCAGAAAGGTTCGTTTGGACGTGCGCTCGAGTGCACGTTAGTGCCACTTAAGTGCACATGGGCTTAGTAGCTCGTCTGGACGGCTCAAGGCTTGTCTGGACGGCCACGTTAGCTACAAATTTCTGCAGCGCTGTTTTGAGAAAAAAACCCTAAAGAGCTATATAAAAGAAAAAGATGCGAGAGAAAACATGGAGAGGACGTTGGGGGCTGCGTTTTTTATGACTTTGAAGAGAATAGGAGCAAAAAGGATTTGGTTTCCAAGTTTTTTGGTGGTTTTCAATTGGATTTTTCTCTTTGTAAGCCTCTAAACCTCTATGAATTTCTATATTGTTGTATTGTCTTTCAATTCCATGAAGGCTAAAACCTTTAACTAAGGTTGAAGATGAAGCCTCACCATTGATTAGCAATTACATTCTCGTTGTATTGTTCGTACAATTCCGACTTTTAATATAATTGTTGTTTTATCTCAATTAAGTTATTTGATTAAACTCTTTTAATTGAATGTTGTGATCATCACGTGTGTAAATGTTGGATATTTGGTGTGTTTCATCCGACGGGTATATCAAATCATTCAATTGAAATTGGATATCCATTGTGATTCGTAAATCAAACGGATACATTGGATGATTTGATTTTAGTTGGGTATTCTTTGCGATTTGTTTAATGGATGGATTAATTGAATGTTTCAATATGTATTTTTATGAAACATAGAACAATGCATAGGGCCTTAATTGCTTGTCAGTTGAATGAACAAAACATGAGAATGTATGCGTTAATTTGGTGAGGTGAATTATGAAACCTTAGTGCTTTTTATCATTTGATTTAATCAATTTTGTTTAGTTTATATTTCACAAGAAAATCACATCGCTTTTGGAACTAGGTTAAAATATAATTGGTTTAGATAGAAATTTATTTTCACGACACAATTCCTTGTGGATTCGACCTCGCACTTGCAAAAGCTATATTGCAAATGACTCATGCACTTGTAGTACTTTTAGTACTCACAATAGTTGGTGTCATACTCAAAGGGCCCAGCGGAGAAGCATGCAAAGTAGCAACACAACTAAAATTCACAACCACTAACAATGAAGTCGAGTATGAGGCTATAATTGTTGGAATGAGTATGGCTCGAGAAATGGGAGTGAAAAGCTTAGAAGTCAGAAGCGACTCTTAAGTAGTGCTCGAACACATTGTTGTACCAAATACTACCTAAATTAATAGAGAATAATTGGTACGTTTTATCTTGCAAGTACACAAGATCAAAATAGTAGCATAGTGTGCAAGTAAGAGACCATTTCCACAAGGATTGCTGTAAATTATGTTTAAAATTAATTTTGTAATTAAAACAAAACAAAGCTTGATTTTTGGGTTAATAAAGAGAAAGGTTGGCCTTTGGTATCCACCACTAATCATGCTTAATTAAATAACAATATGTCAATGCTCCAATCATATTATGGATATTTAATGTTTGCCAACTTAAGGGCATGGGTGTCTACTCTTTAAGCTATAGATTTCTCTAAGCAACGAATTAGACATGGGTGTTTACTCTAATTCTTTTCTTTCTTAAAGGATTTAACATAGTTGTTCTTTAAGAAAGCATAAAACTGTGGAAATTGACAAACACATGGAACCTAAGTCATGGGTGTCTACTCCTGGTTTTTTCGTGTTGACTAACCCAAGAACCCTTGAGGAGATTCTTTTGTCACTTTATTAAGCCCAATACTCGATCATCCAAATTGACTTAACTAAAAAATCCATATTGCATGCAGATGTTGGCTAGACACATTCATATATGGAATTTGATTAAACAGGAATTAATCAAGTTAAGCATAACAATATGATCTTCATAAAGGCACCAATATTGAAATATTAAAGAAACATAATTAGGGCTTCAATCTAGCCCTACTAAAATATTTAGTTACACATGAGTTTGATGCTAAATATCTTCATAATAAAATAAAAGGGAAAAGAATAAACTTGAAAAATGCTTCCTTGAAGAGCCATCAATTCTTCTCCTAAAGCATGTGTGTTTTTCCGTGCTTACAAGCTTATTTATAGAGTTTAAGGAAACCCTAAAAGCACCTAAAAACATTGTAAATATTAAACTTAACCTAAGGGCTCTTTCCAAAACAAGGTTAGCTGCCACACTGTCTTCTTATGCATGAGTGCACTTGATTGCACACCTGCAATCAATCCTCTGTTAGGTGCTCAAGTGCTAATGTGCTCGAGCCAGCTTCTCCTTGTGCAAGAGTGCATGTTGTGCTCGTTCTTGGCTTGGGCTCTTGATCGCAAGTCCTATGCACTTGATCGCAGTAACAGAATGTTGAATGCCCAAAATTGCCCTTTTATGCTCTGATTTCTAGAATTGCTTCATTTTCTTCAAAATGCCTAGAAAACATAGAAAACACAAAACAAAAGTAAATTGCACAAAATAGCAAGACTAATAAATTAACAAATGTAAATTAAGAGCTTAAAATAGGAATATTTTATTACTTAACAACCCCCCTAAACTTACATATTGCTAGTCCCTTAGCAATATGAAACTAAAAACATAAAAGATAAATTCATCTTTCATGGGATGTACAATTGCATTTAGCATATGCAATAAGCCTTTTAAATCCCTAGGTATTCCCTAGAAGAAGAGTAAAGTCTCGTGAAGGTTTTCTAGAAATGTTACCACAAACGTTATACATAGTTCATGTTATCAAAAAATTAAAGCATCATTTAAAACCATGATTTTCATTCATTAGCAAGTATAAAAAGATAAACTCCATCTACACAATGAATTGGAATTTTAAAAGTCTAATCACTAACAAAAAGCAGGCTTAAGGCATCAAAAGTTCAAAACAGTGTCAAGTGAATTTGTAATACCCCGGTCCCATATTGGGAAGATGAGAAGAAGCCCATATAGAGTGGGTAGTTTATAAAGATAGTCATGAGTGCTAAGTCCCATATTGCCTGGTTATTAGGTGAAACTGGGCTTTATAATTAATTCTAGGGAAACTCCAAATTGACTAGTCCTTTTGAGGTGATAGTGCAAATGTGGCTAGCGCTTTTCCCTAGGTCGTTACAAGTGGTATTAGAGCCACCTAGTAATGACAGGTCATGTGGTACGAGAGCACTGCATGATGTGGCCCTGACAAGGACGTCAGGAATTTAAGAGGGCAAGTTTGTAACACCCCGGTCCCATATTGGGAAGATGAGAAGAAGCCCACATAGAGTGGGTAGTTTATAAAGATAGTCATGAGTACTAAGTCCCGCATTGCCTAGTTATTAGGTGAAACTGAGCTTTATAATGAATTCTAAGAAACTCCTAATTGACTAGTCCTTTTAGGGGTGATAGTGTAGATGTGGCTAGCGCTTTTCCCTGGGTTGTTACAGAATTAGCACAAAATATGGAGTTTCCAATTATTTTCAATGTGCACCATCTCAATATCTCTAGATTCATTGAAATTCTCATAAGAACGAACAACAATGGCATAATTTCCCTTCTCTTTCTCTCTTATTATTTATTTATTTTTGATTTAGGTTGTGTGATGTTTGATTTCCTTATGCTTTCTGATTGACCTATGTAATAAGTGTTGAGTCAATGACTCCCAAACTAGATAGTTTCAAGGCATTAGGTGTAAAGATACCCCTAAGGACCTACTAGCTCGAGCAAAAAAGGCTATGAAAATAAACTAACCATGAAATTAGCAAAATCAAAATTTTCACCTTTTGATGTGAACACTCGTTACTTAGTGAGGCAAGAGGTGCAATTACTTAGTGAAAATCTTATCAATGATCAATATTTTAATTATTTATTTATTTATCATGCCAAAGTATCCAACCAATAAGTCATCCAGTTTCACCCAAGATATAAAAACATACATATTAGACTCTCATGTCACACCCCACAAAATTTGTGCTAATGTGCTTGTGTAGATCTGGTCAAACATGTGAATTTTCAAACGCCTAAAGTAAGTAACCAACTTAAAATCTCCATCGGATCATGTGTTCAAAATTTTAAGCTCACCAATGAAAATCAAATCACAATTTTTAAGATAAATGTTTTTTTTAAGACACAAGAACATGCATTTTTTTTAAAAAAAATATTAAAGAAACAACAAAAACAAGAAAACTAGGGAGACGTGTGTAAATGTGTCCCCATATATGTTGTGCAAATACCTACCTAAATTAATAGGTAAATAATTGTACGTTTTACTTGCAAGTACACAAGGTCAAAAGGTGAAGTATAGCGTGTAAGTGCAAGATCGATCCCATAGGAATTGGTAAATTTTGCTTAAAATTAAATTCGCAATATAAAATAAAAGAGAGAAAAATTGAGTTTGATTAAATAATGAGAAAGAGGTAGGGCTTTGATTTCCACCGCTAATCATGCTTATATAATAAAACAATATGCCAATGCTTAAATTACATGATAAGTATTTAATGGTTGCCAACCTAAGGGCATGGTGTATACTCCTTAAGCTATTGGTTTCCCTAAGCAACGAGTTAGGCATGGTGTATACTTTAACTCTTTTCTTTCCTAAAGGATTTAGCATAGTGTATACTAAGTTGTTCTCTAGGAAAGCATATGAACTGTATAAATCAACAACCACATGAGACCTAGGGCATGGCGTATACTCCCGGTTTCCCATGTTGATTAACCCAAGAACCCGGCGTGGATTACTTTTGTTACTTATGTTAAACCCAGGACTCGGTCATCCAAATTAATCTAAATAACAAGTCCATACCACATGCATATGTTGATCAAGCAGACACATATGAGGAATTCATGAAAACAGGTATTAATCAAGTTAAATACTATCATGCAATTATCGCAAAGGCTCAATATTGAATTAAAATATAAACATAATTAGGGCTTCAATCTAGCCCTACTGAAAGGTTTAGTTGTACATAATTAAAAGAAATAACCGAAAACCTCTCCTAGAAGTAGCCTCCAAATTCTCCTCTCTGAAATTGTGTCTCTAAAATTGTGTGTGGAATTGTGTGGCTTAGAGGTCTATTTATAGGCCTTAGGAGAGTCCTAGAAACACTAGTGATGTGGATCAGATAGCCATCAAAGTTCATGAAGACACCCCAGAGGATGGTGACTCGCTCGCAAACTTGATGGATAGGGGAACACTGTCCGGACGGTCCATCAGCCCGTCCGAACCCGTAGCTTTCCAGGAAGCTTCTAGAACGCGCCGATCGTCAGGCCGTTCGATCCCTGTCCAGATGGACGGGTTACTTTTAGTGTCCCGTCCGGACGTTCACTTACCTGTCGGACGCTTAGTGTGTTTTGGCTTAAACCGCCTTTTTAATTACTTTTCCTTCTAGGACTCTGTTTTAGTTTACTTTTCCTTCTAGTACGCGGTTTTAGATTACTTTTCCTTCTAGGATGTGTAATCCTAGTTTATGTTAACCTCTTTTATGCTTTAGCCTCTAAGCCTATAAATATTGGCTTAAACCCTTTGGAAAAACAGTTTATTATTATTATTGAGTTTGTTTACTAAGAATACTCAGAGTTGGGTTTCTTGGTTCTTTTCCTTCAGGCTTTAGATAGTATCTATTGCTTAGAGAAGATTTCTTTGATTTTGTGATAGTCTCGCAATCTTAGAAATATTTATCCCTTCTGTTTACTGTTTTCTTGATTATTTACGTTCTAACCCTGCATCAGTTGGTATCAAAGCCCCATCTCTTTCCATGGCGCCAATCACAAGGGGAAGGGGTAACCGCTTTGCACACTTGAAGGACATGAATGATCGCAAAGAACCAGTTACAGAAGAACCACCGGCAACCTATCAAGCACACTCAAAGGTACAATTTGCGAGCTTGAGGGAACAAATTGTAGCCCTCACAAAACTATTGTCCATCGAGAGTGGTCGAGATAGAAGTCGGCATATACCCTCACCGCCCGAATCGGAAGAGGATGATGCATGTGTGGAGGATGAAGACGGAGACCCTTTTGCGGAGTGCAGAGTGCACAGGCATCAACCCCTTGTACAAGCTTAGGCCAATCGGTGGGAATCCAGATTCAAACTCGATACACCAGAATTCCAAAGTTGCGTGAAACCCAAAGAGTTCATGGTGGTAGAAAAAAAAAATTCCACAAAAAGAAGTACCAAGGAAGATGGCGAAGATGGTGCCTAAGGAGGGGCCGGAGATAAAGCATCAATCGGTGTCTCGATACATTAGAGGTACGTGGCAACAATTTCAACGTACATGCATCTTGGGAGGCAAGGTGGCCAAGCTTATCATCAATCCAAGGAGTGGTATGAATATCATCTCGGAGGAAGTGGTAAGGAAGCTAGGGCTTGAAACCAAGAGACATCCTACTCCTTATCAATTGGAGTGGCTTACGAAAGGAAACGAGGTAAGGGTATCTAAATATTGCCAAGTGCCTTTTTCTATTGGAGGTAAATATGTGGATCGTGTGTGGTGTGACGTGGTCAACATGACTATGTGTCACTTGTTATTGGGCAAATCATGGCAAGATGATAAAGCTGCCATCTATGATGAAACCAAGAATACGTACAGCTTCATGTTAGGTAAAACCAAGTTGACATTACTACAGAGCCCATGGCCAAAGCCACAACCTTCACAAGGAGATGGTCAAACTATTGTAGCCAAGCAAGAGTTGATGAGCAAGGAAGGCGACATCAATGGAGTGGTACTGGGACCGATAAAGAAGCCGTTGAAAAGATTTGTCGACGTGGTCCGAATAGAACTACCAAAAGAAGCGCAACCATTGCAAGATATTCAACCTTCACATGGGGTGGTACCGGGGTCTAAACTTCCTAATCATCCACTCCACATCAAAAGTCCTAAAGAGCACGAAGAATTAGGAAAACAAGTGGACGAGGTGAACCTTTCAGAGAGTATCAAAATTTTTCATGAAGAAGAACCCTTCGAAGAGGTAAATCTGTCGGATAGTTTTGCACTCTTTGATGACAATTCTACATATCATGTGACGGTTAAGAGTCTCGAAGGTAAAGTCTTTAATTTCAGTGTTGAACCAATTGACTATGTTGATTTTATTGGGATAGATGCTATTTTATTAGATTATTCTAACAAAAATTGTGATGAGATCCATATGATAGAAAAGGCTTTTTTGTCAAAGATTGAAAAGGTCTTTGTGAGTTCTTTGGGGATTCTTATGGCTTGTGGGAAGAGCAAAGCACGAGAGAAGCATAAGAAGTCTACACAGAAAAGGGGTGTGTGGGGATTTCACAACAACCATCAAGATACTCCACTAATGAAAAGCACTATGATTATTATGGGGCGTGGCCTTGTTGTAAAGTTGAGAAGAGATGATTAGAATGAGTTGACCGGACATCCAATGGACCGTGGAAGAGACCGGCCGAATTCGAGGACGAATTCTCTCCAACCTAGGGAGGATGATGTGGATCAGATAACCATCAAAGTTCATGAAGACACCCTAGAGGATGGTGACTCGCTCGCAAACTCGATGGATAGGGGAACACCGTCTGGATGGTCCATCAGCCTGTCCGGACCCGTAGCTTTCCAGGAAGCTTCCAGAACACGCCGTTCGCAGGCCGTTCGATCCCCGTCCGGACGCTTAGTGTGTTTTGGCTTAAACCACCTTTTTAATTACTTTTCCTTCTAGGACTCTGTTTTAGTTTACTTTTCCTTCTAGTACGTAGTTTTAGATTACTTTTCCTTCTAGGATGTGTAATCCTAGTTTATCTTAGATTACTTTTCCTTCTAGGATGTGTAATCCTAGTTTATGTTAACCTCTTTTATGCTTTAGCCTCTAAGCCTATAAATACAGGCTTAGACCCTTTGGAAAAATAGTTTATTATTATTATTGAGTTTGTTTAATAAGAATACTCAGAGTTGAGTTTCTTGATTCTTTTCCTTCAGGCTTTAGATAGTATTTATTGCTTAGAGAAGATTTCTTTGATTTTGTGATAGTCTCGTAATCTTAGGAATATTTATCCCTTTTTGTTTCTTGTTTTTTGATTATTTACGTTCTAACCCTGCATCAACTAGTTAACCTAGGAAATTCAAAATTCCATCTCCTAGTCAAATTAGGAGACAATCCTATTACAAATCGGAATAGGATTCGTCCAGAATTGGGCTCCTATCTTACGGGGTAATTTTGGCATTGCGGCGGTCCGAATTGGGAAAATACTATTTCAAAATCATATCTATAATTTTGAGTTATCTTTCCAATGCCATTGGAATCACCTCAATCCGATATTTGAGTTGAAAGTTATGGCCAAAATACCGAGGCATATGCAGAATCCAAATTTGAATCTAACCCGATTTTGACTTCAATTTGATAAATTCCGATTTACTCCTTTCCACATCTTCTAGGTTTTCCCAATTTGCCCTTTAAGCTTGAAAATTTTCAGAAATGCTTCATTTTCTTCCATGACCTACAAAAACACAGAAAACACAAAAAGTGAATAAAATGGAACAAAATAACAAAAACTAAGAAATTAACAAATGTAAATTAAGGGGTAAAATATGAATAGTTTGGCACTTATCAATATACCCCAAACTTATAGTACACATTGTCCCCAATGTGTGTATTATATGGAAAGATTTGACTGTGGAGGTAGATGAAACTGTCTGGAGTAGCATGACTCATAGCACATCCCTAAACTTAAACTGAATCGCACTTGTCACTGTAAAACAAAATACTAAAGTAACAACGGAAAACTGAAAGAACTAATAAGAAAATAAAATAAAAATAAAAACGAAGGAAGAAATAAAAAGGATATGCTGTGGGTTGCTTCCCATGAGCGCTAAGTTTAATGTCTTTAGTTAGACTGTGATCCTGCTTAAGCACTGTTGTTCTGCATATTGGATAGACTGGAATGCTAAATCTTTATCTCTTAGAACAAATTTCAATCCAAGGTATGGCTTCACTCTGTGTCCATTCACCTTGAATCTCTAATTCTTCTATGGGCTATGAAGCTCCAAAGCTCCATGAGGGTACATGTTGTGCAAATTTATTTAACTCGCAAGTGTACGAATCGTTTAAAACGTAATGGATTGCAAGTGCAAGATCGAACCCATAGAGAATTGTATTTTTGAAAAATAGATTTATATCCAAGCTAATTTAATCCTAATCTAGTACCAAAAGGGTTTTGAATTTCGGTTTTTAAAATTAAAAGATAAAACATAAACTAAATAAAAGAAAACAAAAGATAAAGGAACTAAGGTTTGGGAATTCACACACACTGCATCATAACAACATACTCTATGCTCATCAATATCAATCCGAAGTTTTCACAATTAAAATCTTAGATATGTTTTACTACGCTTCAAAGAATTAATTAAAATCATCTCATGTATCCATTCATTGATCAAATCACAAAAGGAATCCAAATTCAATTGAAACACCAGATGTATCCATAGAACAAATTATAAGGGATATCCAATTTTTATGAGTTAAAAAACCAAGCAATCAATCGTATGAAATTATCTCAAATCATCACATGTATCCTTAAATCACAAGACATAGCCAAGAATCACTCTACATAATTGATTAGGAGTAAAACAATTTAAATAATAGACTCAATAAAATCAGATCAATAAAAACTTACATAACAGCAATGTTGTTCTTCATTGGTGAGGCTTCGTCCCCAACCTTAGTTGGGGATTTAGCTCCATATGACTATGAAAACTAAAACCAAAACCTAAACCTAAAAGAAAACTAAACTAAAGAGAAAAGCTGTGAATTTTTGTCTCCAGACTTCGCTATCTTTCTTGAATACAAAGAGGTTTATTTATAGGCTTAGAGAAGTCCTAGAAGCCCTAGTAAATATAGATAATTTGGAGGTCAGTCTCCCAGTCCAAATAGAAGTCTGAAATCAGGATAAGATTTGCTCAGATTTGCGTTCTCATATTGCTAAATGATTTTGGCATAGTAAACGTCCGAAATAGGAAAATCCTATTTCCAATAAATTTTATAATTTTGAGCTAGCTTTCAATTGCCATTTGAATCACCTTAATCTGATATTTTAGCAGAAAGTTATGATCAAAACATTGAAACATGTGCATAATCTAAATTTGAATCCAATTCGAAATTATCGCCATTTTGGGAAATTTCGATTTTATCATTTATTTGATTTGGTCAAACTTAACCACATCTTCTAGGTCTTCTCAAAGTATGCTTTATTCCATGACTTTGCAATTTTTCCCCTTTAAGATGTAGTTTCTCTTCAGCAACCTACAAAACACTAAAACACAAATCTAACACAAAGCTTTAGATAATGACACAGCTAAAGGATTAACTAATATAAATTAAGGGGTCTAAATATGCAATATTTGGCTCTTATCAAACACCCTCAAACTTACATTTTGCTAGTCCCTTAGCAAAACAAAACAAAAAATAACATGAAAGCAATAACATAAATCCTCTTTCGTGGGAGAGATGATTGCATTTAGCATATACAATAAGCCTTTTAAACCCCTAGGCATCCCTAGTGGACGAGTGAAGTTTCGTGAGGGTTTAATAGGAATGATACCTAATGAGTGCATATTGTTGTACACTTAAACCCCTTAATTTACGTTTGTTAAGCCTTTAGCCTTGTTGTTTTCTAATATTTTTGCTTGTTTTAGTGTTTTCTTATGTTGTAGGTCCTTACCATCAAAGTGCTGTAAAAGGTGGAAAACAAGTAAGGAGTCCCTGCCTGTGTGATCGAGCGCACAGACTCACGATCAAGAGTGTGGACTAGGATTGAGCACACCATGATTGAGCACATGGTCTATGATCGAGTGCATACACGTTGACTCGGGATACGCGCGTCACCCTAGCCACCATCGCTTTCATTGTTGCACCGCGGGTTTTATGAGCGGTTACGTGCGATTGAGCACACACCTCGCGATCGAGCGCAGTCCCTGTGATTGAGCGCACCTTCTCTTTCCAGACAACATACATTTTCTATAAATAGGACCACTTGTGTAAATTTTAGAACTTATGTTTTGGGAGGCGCCTTTGAGGCTAGAAACCCTTTGTTCTTCACTGTGTAACCCTTCTAAATGTTATTTATTTTATTTAAATGCTTAGTTTTATTATATATTTGTCTCTCTTTAATATGAGAGGCTAAATCTTCAACTAAGGTTGAAGATGAAGCCTCACCATTTAATTATCTTCATGTTTTTATGCTTAGTTTAATACTCCATCCATCATTTAGTGTTTTGTTTGTTAGTTTCAATTCAGTTTTGTGACAAAAGTGTGTTGATTGTTATTTATAAATAATTAAATGTCCAATATCCATTGTGATTGGTCTGGGGTACATTGGATGATTCTATCAAGTCCAATATCCGTTGTGATCAATGATACAACGGATGATTTGATTTCGGTTCAATATCCGTTGTGACCGTTTAACGGTAAATACATCGGATGATTCGAGTAGATTTTAATAATAGCAATAGAACATGCATATGTTCATTATCGATAGACGGTTGTATGAACAAAGTGTTAGCGATCAGAGTAGGTGTATCCTAATTGTTTTGAAAGTATGAACTAGGCATGTTAATATGTTTATTAATGTGGTGAGGTGGATTCTAGACCTTAGTGTTTTTAATCAATCGATCGCATCTTTGTTGTGATCGAGCACACTTGCACCATTTACAACACTGTTTGCATGCCATGTAAATTTGTACACCAAATTTTGGCGCCGTTGCCGGGGAATCGGTTGTTTTGTTGAAATTGATTTTATTTTTAGATTAGTTTTATTTTCTACTAGCATTTAATTTATGCAATTTCTATTATGTTCTTAGTTCAATTTTGTGTTTTATTATTATTATTATTATTATTTTTTTAAGCTTTAGGATAGTGTTTGGCTGTCTTTCTTAGTTTGTATAGTTTCTGGAAAATCAGTCTGTGATAGTGCGATCGATCATACTTGAGCCTATTGATTGTACCAAATTTAGTACTCGCAAGAGAATGAACAGTGGTTCGTATAGTGTTTACGCAAGTACAAGATCGTATCCACAGAGAACCGTGAGTGTTTAAACAAACTAACTTTATGTCTAGATTTATGTTATCTTAACCTAGCTCCAAGTGGGTGTTTGTGTGACAACGTAAACATAAACTAAATTAATGCAGTAAAATAAACAAAATAAAACACTAAGATTAAGGACTCCACCTCACCAAATCAAGAATGCTAGTTAAAAACACTACATTAATTAATCCGTCTATCGAATGAATGGGAACTCAATCTCTTGCGCCTATCGAAGGATTCAAAGAATCCATCCCTTTGACAAAAGACAAACCATAAACAATTTAGGCCAAAGGATCCAAAGTGAATGTGATTTAACACAAACTACAATGGATAAATGAACGTAAACCAAGGATGAAATGTATCCATCGGACGAAAAACTAAGAATAAAACTATGGTGCAATCAACTTTGATTTTTGTCACTAAACCAAGTTGAAACGACTAAACTAAATATAAAAGACAGAATTTAACCAACATAATGTAAATACTAACATTAAATCAATGGTGAGGCTTCATCCTCAACCTTAGTTGAGGAGTTAGCCTCCCATGTAAAAAGGAAGCAAGAACAACATAAAGTAAAGCATTAAATTAATTAAAGCTATAAAGTTCTACAATAAAATGGGCAGAGCAGAGCCTAAACAGAGGCAAAAGCTCTTAAAAATGCGCCCAGAAAAATGTCTACTCTAAAATTTACACAAGTATCTTATTTATAGAAAACTAGTATGCTACTAGGTCAGAGGGTTGCACTCGATCACAGGTTGTGCGTTCGATCGCAGGGATGTATGCGATCGATCGTGGAAGTCGCGATTGAACCCTTGTAACTGCCACGGCGCAAGGCTGGAAGCAATGGAGGCTAGGGTCGGCTAGGGCAACCGCGAGACGCGGGTCTACGTGGAGTGCGATCAATCATGGAAGTCGCGATCGAACCCTCGTAACTACCACGGCGCAAGGTTGGAAGCGATGGGGGCTAGGGTTGGCTAGGGCAACCGCGTGAGACATGGTTCTACGTAGAGTGCGATCGATCTTCCCCTTTGCATTAGACCACAGTGCGCTCGAGCGCAATGGCAAGAACTCCACACTTCCTTTGAGTCCATTTCGCCTTTTGTAGCCGTGTATTGAATGCAATAACCTGCAAAACCACAAAACACTAAAACAACCAAAAATGTTAGATATTAACAACTCTAAAGGCTTAACAAATATAAGTTAAGGGGGTCAAATATCAATATTTGGCACCTATCAAATACCCCCAAACTTAAATTTTGCTAGTCCTTGAGCAAAACAAAACACAATAAAAACATAGGTTCGCTTTCGTGGGAGAATGGTTGCATTTAGCGTATGCAACAAGCCTTGTAAACCTTTAGGAGTTCCTAGATGACGAGTTAAGTCTTGTGAGGGTTTCTCAGGAATGATACCTAATCATTTTATTCTCAACAATGCAACAATATAACAATCATGGTTCTTATTCATGAGCAAGCTTAACCAAACAAACATCATCTTCACAATTTTTCAGGGAATTATCAATCAAGCTACAAACGTGGCATTATGAGACATCACACTAATCAATTCTAGTGAAAGTGAATTCAACACATAATTATGGGATTTCAAAACTAATCTTAATCATGCATGCTTTGACATTCAAAATTCATTAGACTACCCATCGGACACAATAACCAAGGTTTATTTCATTTTTTAATTGCTTGGCTCCCTTAAGCTATCTAGTTAACCCATGTATCAAGCGTTAAGTCAATGACTCCCAAACCAAAAGGCTTTAGGGCATTAGGTGTAAAGACACCCCTATAGACCTACTAACTCGAGTAAAAAAGGCTACGAAGCTTCTCTAACCAAGTTTAACTTCTCACTTTTTGTACGCAAACTTTCAATGCTTAATGAGGCAAGAGATTTGGTTACTTGGTGGAAAGTTTCAAAATGATCATTAATTTTTTTTTTTTAAACAAAAACCAATTTTATTTTCTCAATGGGTTACTCAACTGTATTTAAGCTTACAAAACTAACATGACCAAAATCATAATTTATATCCCACAAACTACGTGCCAAATGTGCTCGTGAAAATCAAATTGAATTGTAATGTCTCATGCTGCCAAAGAAAGTAACATAATTTAAATTCCCTTAATCAAAGTGATTATATGTCCATTAAATTAAGCTCACAAAAGAAAATAAGCCATAATTAATATAAAATGCATAATTAAAAACAAAATGTGCACAAATAATACCCCCAAACTCAAAATTCGCACTGTCCACAGTGTGCGGATATAGAAAATACAAAAGTAATGCAAGGGGTATAAAAATAACCGACACGTCATGGAGCTGGTGGTAAAGAAGCTCCTGAAGCTGGTGGCAGCCTACCTAAAATGGCCCGCAGCATGTCCGGGTCTCGAGCCTATCCTGGCATGCCTCTCTTTGAATCTCGGCGATCTTAAATCGCATTCCTCCAAGGTGTCCTATAAAGCTACAAAATCTGAGGCTCTGATTGTGATTGTCTCTTCATACTCTTCTTCTTCTTGCTGATCTTTCGCCTCTTCTTCTAGCTCTACTGACTCTAGTGCTGCTGGCTCATCCATGTCCATCATCTCCAGGCTCTGGCTCTGGTGCAACTTTGGGCATGTGGGAATGTTGTGCAAATATCTACCTAAATTAATAGGCAAATAATTGTACGTTTTACTTACAAGTACAAAAGTAGTTTGTACTACTTTTAAGTAAAACGTACAATTATGGGATTGTTCCTTGCCTTAGGCACTCAAGCGTTGGTGCGATCGATTACCCTTCTCTTGTTCAATCACCTCCTCAGACTCTAGTTTCTCCTCTTTTTGCTCTTTAAGCCCAAATTTCTAGAAATATCTCATTTTCTTCCAAAGACCTGCAAAACAAAGAAAACACATAAAGAAAGTAAAATTGAACAAAATAACATAAACTAAAGGCATAGCAAATATAAATTAAGGGGCTTAAATATGAATATTTAAGCACTTATCACACCCCCAAACTTACATATTGCTAGTCCCTTATCAATATAGAACTAAAAACTAAATGCAAAAGATAAATCCAGCTTTCGTGGGATGAACGGTTGCATTTAGCATACGCAACAAGCCTTTTAAACCCCTAAGAATTCCTTAGAGGACGAGTTAAGTCTCGTGAGGGTTTTCCATGAATGTTAGCTACAAACATTATGCACATTTCATGTTATCCAAAAATCAAAATATTACTCAAAACCATGAATTTCATTCATTAGCAAGCTTAAAAAGTTAAACTCCATCTTCACAATGCATTGGACTTTAAAGTCAAATCACTTACAACAAGCAAGCTAAGGCATCAGAAGTTGAAATAGTGTAAAGTGAACTTGGCACAAAATTATGAAGTTTCCAAATAATTTCAATGCGCAATGTCTCAACATCTCAAGCTTCACTAAACTTCATATTAGAATGAACAACACTAGCATAATTTTTCTTAATTTTTTTTTTCATTTATTATTAAGCTCTGTGATGTTTAGTTTCCTTAAGCTTTCTAATTGACCCATGTAGCGAGTGTTGAGTCAATGACTCTCAAACCAGATGGTTTAAGGGCATTAGGTGTAAAAACACCCCTAAGGACTTACTAACTCAAGTCGAAAAGGCTATGAAACTAAACTAGCCATAATGTTAACCACATCAAATCTCCTCACCTTTTGACATGAACACTCAATGCTTACTGAGGCAAGAGGTCCAGTTACTCAGTGAGAAGTTTATCAATGGTCATCATCATTTTTGTTTCTTAAAGTTAACCAAATCAATTATCTTCACCTTTTGATGTGAACACTCAATGCTTTAAGGCAAGAGGCCCAGTTACTTAGTGAAAAGTTTATCAATGGTCAGTTTTTTTTTTTTTTTTTATTCTCACGCCAATGTGTTACCCAAAACATGAAGACATACACATCAAAACCATATGTCATACCCCACCAACCATGTGCCAATGTGCTTGTGTCAAAGCAGATCAACATGTGAATTCTTACTTGCCTAAAGTAAGTAACAAACTAGAAAAAAATCCAATCATCAGATCATGTGTTCAAAATTTTAAGCTTACCAATGAAATCAAATCATAATTCTTAGATCAACCAAGATTTCAAGACAATGTCGAACATGCAAAAATTTTTATTTTTACTATTTATTAGTTTTATTATTATTTTTTTTCAAATAAAAACGGGACACAGTGTATATAAATGTGTCTCCCATACCCCCAAACTTAAATTGCACATTGTCCCCAATGTGCAAATACATGGAAAGAGCTGACCTGGGGTTTGGAGAAACTGGCTAGAGCAGGTATGACTCAAAGCATTCCCCCCAAACTTGAATTCAAGCACACTTGTCCTGAAAAACCAAAACACTAAAGTAACAAAGGAAAACAAAAACAAAAACAAAAACAAAATAAAATAAACAAACCAAGAAAGAAATAAAAAGGATATGTTGTGCGGTGCCTCCCATGAGCGTTAAGTTTAACATCTTTAGCCAGACTCTATGTCCTTTCACTAATGTTCCTCATGCGGGACTGAAGATGATTCCTTAGCAGCCGGTGGTAGTCTACCCAGAATGGCTTTGAGCATCTCGCCTTGTGTAGTAAATTGCTGTTTCATATTTGCAAAACACTGTTCCATCCTTTCCAAGTGCTGATTGGCACCACGCAAGAAGTCATATTCAGTTTGGCTAATGACTACAGATCTTCTCCTCCCACCTTGTTGAGGTGCCGATGCATCCTCTTCCATATTGTCCGCCTCCTCCACGCTTTCCTTAGCAGATTTGCTCCCTCAGACCCCTCGGCATATGTGACTGATTGTGATTCCACTGGTTTCTACCAAAGAAGGGGTGTTCTGTGACAGGTCCATCTTCAGGAGTCCCCTTAATGCCCTTCTTTTTCATGATATGTGTAAGTAGAAATGGAAAAGGTAACCCCCATGAATTGGCAGTGGTGGTCTTTTTCCAATCACTCCTTCCCAAAACTTGTTGATTTGGTTCCAAATGATGGAGGGGATGGAATACTAGTGGCCTTTATAAAAGGAATACAATGCCTGGATGAACTGGTCATGCCTCTGAGTTTTATGTCCCAAGGGGCACACATTTTATACAGAATGGAATCCACAAGCCAGAGTTGTGGAGGCAATTTGGACCGGCTGCTTGCATTATTCTTGTTATCAGCATACAATCCCACACACATGTCTTCGATGATTTCAAAGATGTAAAATGACTCCATGTGCATCCATTTGAGCATCCATAGGGGGTGTTCATCATTGCATTTTACTGCGGCAGCAATATCGGCGATTGTCACCTCTACCTGCTTCCTTTGACGATGGAGAATAAGATGCCCCTCTAGTTGCAATCAGTGTACAAGTTGCTATAGAACTGGACCACTACCTTTGTGTACGCTATGGAGGTGACTGGCTTGAACAACTTCTTCAAACCACGGTGGGTGAACTTTTGCACTGCCCATTGGGTGGCTTAAAATTTTTTGAAGTCACCATTTATATCAAAGCTGGTCTCAAAAATGATCTCCTGCTGCTCACAAGTTGGTTGGGAGGATTGGGCACGAGAGCTGGAAGCTTGAGAGATAGAAGCAGTGGTTTAAGGCATCTTGAGTGTTGTTCAGGACTTGTATCAAACAGTTGGTGTGCAACTTGCAATCCGAGTGAAGAACAAGAACCCAAAAAAATTTGCAACCCCTTACAAAAAAAGAAGCAACCAACATAGAAGACAACTACAATCTGTTTAAGTAGATTGTAGCTTGTCAAAACAACAAATATATCAAAGAAAATGGGAAGGGTTGGGGTTGGAAAGTTGGGGATAATGGACGGATGAGAAAAGAAAAAAAATGAAAATGTGGTGTGGTGGGTGTGAGTGTAGTGGCTTATGGCTGGCTTATGATGGCCGGTGGTGGTCGTGATTGATGGTTCGTAATAAGTGAAGAGTTGGGTGTGAGTTGTGAAGTGTGGAGCGGCCGATGCTTCGATGGTGCAAGGGGGAGGGATGATGGGAGAAAGGGGAGAAATGACTTATAAGTAGGTCACATGACCCTCTGGTATGAGTGTGTTCGATCATACTTGGAGTGCAATCAATCGTACTCGTGCATGAACTTATGTATGTGAGCCAGGTGCTTGTGTGCCAATGGTTGCATAGCGGGATAGCGATCGTTCGCTATTACAGAGCGATCGATCGCTTCCATAGATTGTACAGCATAATCTAGAGGGTTTCGGCGATTGTTCGCTGTTCTCATGGCGATCGATTGCTTCTACAGATTGTTCCTTCCCCTTGACTGAACCAAGAAATTAACTTAAGGAAAAATTTAAAACAAAAACAAAAAAACATAAAAATAAAGAAAGTACAAAAAAGTAAGAAAGATTTACCCTATTCAATGGCCTTAGTACCATTGATCTCACAAAGGCGTTTGAGCTTCAAGATTACTCAAACGCTCTCCATAGTAGCTGTAGTGCTACTCCTTTGGAAAGGTGCACTTGAAATCCACTAGATGTGGCTCAAGTGATCTTGGTGCTGCTGCACATGGAACGGACTGAAGTGCCAAATCTTCATCTCTTGGTATCAATTTAAATTCATGGTATGGCTTTACGTTGTGTCCATTCACAGTGAATGCCTGATTGTTCTTTGAACTATGAACCTCCAATGCGCCATGAGGGAATACTTTGGTGACAACACAAGGGCCAAACCATCGGGACTTGAGTTTGCCTGGGAACAGCCTCAACTGTGACTTGTAGATCAACACCTTTTGTCCCACACGAAACTCCTTCCTAACCAGCTGTTTATCATGGTATGCTTTGGTTCTCTCCTTATAGAGCTTGGCATTCTCATATGCATCATGCCTCAATTCTTTAAGCTCATTCAATTGCAACTTCCTCTTATCACCTGCTTGCTTCATGTCAAAGTTAAATTTCTTGATGGCCCAATACGCTTTGTGCTCCAATTCCACTGGTAGACGCATGCTTTCCCAAAGACTAATCGGTATGGAGACATACCAATTGGGGTCTTGTATGCAGTCCTATATGCCCAAAGTGCATCATTCAAACGTAGAGACCAATCCTTTCTGCTGGTGTTCACTGTCCTTTCTAGGATGCCCTTGATTTCTCTGTTGCTTATTTCCACTTGGCTACTGGTTTGAGGATGATAAGGAGTGCCAACTTTAAGAATGATCCCATACTTCTTTATCAAAGAAGCAAAGGCATGATTGTTGAAGTGGCTTCCTCCATCATTGATTATTGCCCTTGGACTCCCAAATCTAGTAAAGGTGTTATCCTGCAAAAACTTTACAACAACTTTCTGATCATTAGTCTTTGAGGGGACAGCCTCAACCCATTTGGACACATAATCCACACCCACAAGAATATATAAATTTCCATATGAGTTAGGAAAGGGACCCATGAAGTCAATATCCCAGACATCAAAGAGTTCCACCACTAGAATATTTTGCAAGGCATCTGATTTCTGGATGAGATGTTTCCTAACCTTTGGCATCTATCACAAGAGTTGCAAAACAAAAAGGCATCTTTGAACAAATTAGGCCAATAAAAACCAGATTGTAATACCTTAAGAGCTGTTCGCTTGGCCCCAAAGTGTCCTCCACATGCAAACTAATGGCAATGCTGCAGTATGCTCAATTGATTCTCCTCTAAGACACATTTTCTGATGATTTGATCAGGGTAGGATTTGAAAAGATATGGTTCGTCCCAATGGTAATGTTTGGAAATTGACATCAACCTCTTCCTCTCTTGACTAGACATACCTGGAGGAAAAACTTTGGTAGTTAGATAATTAACAATATCTACATACCAAGGAAGTTGTACCTCTATTGCAAACAATTGCTCATCTGGAAAATTTTCATTCAAGGGCAGCTCATCGTCTTCTTCTTCTTCATGAAGTTGCCTGGATAAGTGATCTGTAACAACATTTTCACTACCCTTCTTATCTCTAATTTCTAGGTTAAACTCTTGCAATAAGAGTACCCATCTGATCAATCTTGGTTTTGCATCTTTCTTAGCAAACAAATATCTTAAAGCGGCATGGTTAGTGA
The DNA here is from genome assembly GCA_013348765.1 of Carpinus viminea. Taxonomy (NCBI): domain Eukaryota; kingdom Viridiplantae; phylum Streptophyta; class Magnoliopsida; order Fagales; family Betulaceae; genus Carpinus; species Carpinus viminea. Next base: position 18,120,369 of record CP054671.1, on the reverse strand, counting down.
ATACAATAAACTTAGAGCCAATTAGGTACGATCTAAACTTCTCCAAAGCAAAAATGACAGCTAACAATTCTTTCTCAGTGGTAGAATAATTTAAGGGGCATCATTCAAAGTTCTAGAAGCATAGTAGATAGCATGAGGTACCTTATTGATTCTTTGGCCCAAAACAGCTCCCAAGGCAAAGTCACTGGCATCACACATCAGCTCAAAAGGAAGGCTCCAATTAGGTGCCATCATTATTGAGCCTGATGTGAGCAGCTTCTTCAATGTGTTGAAAGTTGTCATACATTCATCTGTCCATTCAAACTTGGTGTCTTTGGCTAACAGCGTACAGAGAGGTCTAGAGATCTTAGAAAAATCCTTGATAAATCTTCTGTAGAACCTAGCATGTCCAAGGAAACTTCTAACACCTTTAGTTGTCATAGGAGGGGGAAGTTTTGAGATGATGTCAATCTTGGCCTTATCCACCTCAATACCCTTGTTGGAAATAGAATGACCCAACACAATGCCTTGTTGTACCATGAAATGACATTTTTACTAGTTTAGCACCAAATTGCATTCTTCACATCTCTTTATAACACTTTTCAGATGATAGAGGCATTCATCAAAGTTAGAACCAAAAACACTAAAATCATCTATAAATACCTCAATGAACTTCTCCACCATGTCAGAGAAAATGTTCATCATGCATCTTTGGAAGGTGGCTGGTGCATTGCATAATCCAAATGGCATTCTTCTGTAGGCAAATGTACCAAAGGGACATGTGAAGGTGGTTTTGTCTTGGTCCTCTAGTGCTATTGCAATCTGGTTATAACCATTGTACCCATCCAAGAAGTAATAGTAACTGTGGCTAGCTAACCTTTCTAGCATCTGATCAATGAAGGGCAGGGGAAAATGATCTTTCTTGGTCACCTTGTTCAATCTTCTGTAATCAATGCAAACCCTCCAACCTGTGGTTATTCTTGTAGGTATGAGCTTCTCTTCTTCATTCTTCACCACCGTGATCCCACTTTTCTTTGGGACAACTTGAACTGGGCTTATCCATTGACTGTTTGAAATGGGGTAGATGATTCCAACATCTAATAATTTTAATACCTCCTTCTTGACTACCTCCTTCATGTGTGGGTTGAGCCTTCTTTGTGCATCTCTGGTGGGTCTTGCTTCATCTTCGAGGTGGATTTGATGCATGCATTTGGCTGGGCTTATCCCTTTGATGTCAGCAATGGTCCATCCAATAGCAGTCTTGTGTTCTCTAAGAACTCTCAACAGCTTTTCTTCTTCCCCCAAACTTAGGTTAGCAGCAATTATCATAGCGTCTTATTTTTCCTAGATAGGCATATGTCAAGTGCCCTGGTAGCTGCTTCAATTCCAAACTTGGTGCCTTGACAATGGAAGGAACAAGAGTAGTATTAGTAGGTACAAGAGTTTCAAAAGGAGTTGTATACCTACTTGGGTATTTTGGTGAAGGTGAATAGCTTTGGCGATGTCCTCAGTAACTTCTTCAAATTCTGACTCAATGTCCGCCTTTGTGAGACTATGGGTGAGGGTGGGCTTCCATTGGATCAATGTGCTGGACCTGAAAAACTTTCTCAACCACATCTTGCACCACACATACATTAAAGTATTCCATATCATCTTGAGGTAATTTCAATGCATCAAATATTTTAAATTCTATCATCTCACCATTTACCTTCATACTTACAATACCCCTTTTTACACAAATTTTGGTATCAGCAATTCTCATAAAGGTCTTCCTAAGATGATGGGCAGAGGTAATGGCATAGGAGATTCTTCCATATCTAATACAATGAAATCAGCAGGTAAAATAAATTCACCTACCTTTAACAAAACATCCTCAAGTATACCTCTTGGCCTTTTGATGCTTCTATCTGCCAATTGCAAGGTGACAGAAGTGGGTTTCAGCTCCCCCAAACCAAGCGTCTCATAGATTGTGTGGCAGCAAATTGACACCAGCTCCTAGATCCAGTAATGCTTGCTCAAAATCATGGTCACCAATCCTGCAAGGAATAGTAAAACTACCTGGATCTTTTTGCTTTGGGGGTAGTTTTCTTATTAGAACCGCACTTACCTCTTTAGTCACAGCCACTGTTTCAATTTCTTGAAGCTTCCCTTTATGAGTGCAACAATCCTTAAAAAATTTAGCATATGCAAGTATTTGTTGAATTGCATCTAATAAAGGAATGTTTATCTCTACTTTTCTCAAAGTTTCAAAAATGTCAAACAATTTCTTCTCCTTCTTTGGCTTTACTAACCCTTGAGGGAAGGGTGGTGGTGGATATTCCCTCTCCATTTTACTTACTTTACATATGGATGCTTGGTCGTACCAAAAATAGTACTTGCCAATTGCACGAGTCATTTTGTAATAAAGTGGTTGTGCAAGTGCGAGTGTCGAACCCACAGAGAATCGCGTTTGTGTGAATTAATTCTATGCCTAAACTAATATTACCTTAACCTAGTCCCAAAATCAAACATGTGGCGTCCAGTAAATATAAACTAAATTATATGCTTAAAAATAAAGAAATAAAAATACTAAGGCCTAGAATCCACCTCACCATAATTAATTAACATATAATCATGCTAGTTCATGCTTCCAAATGACTATACTACTAGGCATATTCTGAGCGCTAACACTTTGTTCATACTTTCGTCTATCGATAAAGCACATATGCATATCCTATTGTTGCTACATAATCTTGTTGAACTAATCGATGCAAACATTGTTTAAAAAGTCACAATGAATATTGGTCCGAAGACAAATCATCCGATGTACCTCTGGTTGCAACAATTATTGACATTTAACGATTTGTAAACAACAATCACACTTTTGTCACTAAAATGTATTGAAACAAACATACATAAAATTAGATGACAGAAAGAGCATTAAACTAAGCATAACATCATGAACATAAATAAATGGTGAGGCTTCATCTTCAACCTTAGTTGAAGATTAGCCTTCCATGCTAAAGGAAAACATAATCGACAAAGGAAAATAAAAGCAATATAATAAAATTGACGTTTAAGAGTGTTTACAACAAAGAGGTGAGGTTTTGGGCCATTGAGGGCACCTCAAACCGTCTCCCAAGCGTAAAAATACGAAATATACACAAGGTCCTATTTATAGACAAAAATAAGTGTGTTGCCAGGTCAAGTGTGAGCTCGATCGCAGGGGATGCGATCGATCGCAGTCCCGCATGCGTTCGATCTCAGCTCCGTGTGTGTTTGATCGTGGCCATTGTGTTTGACAACACTACATTCGATCGCACGAGGTGCGATCAATTGTAGATAACTGCCTTGTCATTCCCACGGCACAATCGTTGAAAGCGATGGAGCATAGGGCCGGCTAGGGCAACGTGGACTTCACGGGCTGATATGGCTTGCGATCGATCGTGGCTTATGCGTTCGATCTCAATGCGCTCAATCGCACCAAGTGCCCTCGATCGCACTTGCAGAGGCTAAACTTCCATCTTTGCTTAATTTCGCCCCTTTGAACCACAATTTGCACCAAAGACATACAACACACTAAAACACTAAAACAACACAAAACATTTGATATTAACAAAGCTAAGAGTCTAACGAATATAAATTAAGGGGTTCAAATAAGCACTTTTAGGCACTCATCAAATACCTCGAAACTTACATTTTGCTAGTCCCTTAGCAAAACAAAATGAAAAACACAATCCAAGCAAGAAACATAAGTCCGCTTTCGTGGGAGAAACGATTGCATTTAGCGTATGCAACAAGCCTTTTGTTTCCCTAGGCATCCCTAGTGGACGAGTGAAGTCTCGTGAGGGTTTTCCAAGAATGACACCCACAGAGAATTATTGGCACTATGTTATTAATGGACAAAGCCCTTCACAAAAACACATGGTTCATACATCATTAGCAAATTTAACATGTTGAACATACAAACCACATCATCCAGGCATCCAAACATTATTTCACTGAAGGTTGGAAAATTGAGACAACACATGCTCCTTAAAGTGCAAAGTGTGCTACCACAAGATCATGGGGCTTCAATTATTCTCAAGACGTGTATCCCCAAAAAATCATAGGAAAAGCAATGTGATTAAAATAACCGAGGCTTGAATTGACAATGCAATTTTTTTGCATAGGCTGTGCAATGCTGACTCCCTTAAACTTCTAAATGACCTATGTAACGAGTGTTGGGCCAACGACTACCAAACCATGTGGTTTTAGGGCACTAGATGTAGAGACATCCCTAAGGGTTTATTTACTAAAATCAAAAAGAGTTACGAAGCCAACCAGCCATACAATATTTTAGCTGGAATTTCTCATCTTTTGATGCTAACACTCATTGCTTGGCCAAGCAAGAGGTTCGGTTACTCAAAGAGAAGTTCAACTTATGATTTTTGAATTTTTTTTTATTAAAGCCAAGGTTTATCATCACACATCGCATCAATCTACGAATCTCAAGAAAAACACTCCTCAAGTCTAATTTCATACCCCATAGACCATATGCTAGTGTGCATGTGAAATAACAGTCAAACAAGTGGAGTCTCTCTAATCTAACACATGAATCAAAAATCGGGATTTCTAATGATACCCATTGTTCAAACAAGTTAAACACACCAATGACATGCAATCCACAGTTATGATGTAAGTTGCCCAAATAACAACATAGCAACAAAAAGAAAAAAAAATTTATATACAGATAAAAACAAATATATACAGACAAAAACAAGCAAAACAACAAATAAAACAAATAGACAGACAGACAGAATGTTTCTCCACACTCCCAAACTTAAATGACACATTGTCCCCATTGTGGCAAGAAATACATTATAGTGGGATGAGGAACCGAAGAGTGCAAAGTCCAACACGTCCCCAGAACTTGAACATCAGAACACCTATCAAAAACTAACAGCAATTTTTTTCTCAAGGATCAAACATCAAATGGTTAATTGCTGTTAGAAACCGAATAAAATAAAAAATAAAATGACATGAAATAAAATAACAAAAAAGAAAATAAATAAAAAATGCAGTGCAAAAAATAAAAAAATAAAAAAAATACCGCACCTTCCTCGTTCATATGGGTGTCCAACCAATCCCTTCCATCCTTTCTTCTTTAAAATTTGATACCCCTCTAGAAGGATGTTCCGCCATCTTATGTAGCTTAATTGCTTGCTTCGAAAAATTCTCTTAGGAACATGATTTCTAGATTTGTGATCTTGTGTGCGTGAATCCTTAAAGATTTCTACATAAGATGGCTCCTTAAGACATTTAAAAGATGAAGCTTGATGTGTCTCGAGAGGGATTGTGATTAAGGAGTGAGCTTCAGTACTCACTTCCTTGTCATTGGACCAATTTAAAATTGACAGGGGCTCAATCTGCTCCTCCATTTCTTCTTCCCCATTCTCAGTCCGCATCTCAGGCGTGGGATCCAATAAGGCCTTAGCTTGCTCATGTATCATGTCAATATCCAAATCAAACTCAAAATTGAGCAAAGCTCTTTTCCAAAGGATCTTCAGCTGAAAAAATCTCCTCTACAACTTCCTCACTCTCAAATGTGGTGGTGGCTTGGACATGCTCATGATGAGGATCGCTGCGGCAATCCTCATCAATTATGTATTGCCCTCTCGCCATCTCCTGACTTTGAAATTCTTCTTCCTTAATTCTGTTGAATTCAGCAACTAGATGACCAAACTGTCCTTCCAACCTTGCAACTGCTTTAGTGTTTGCCACAGTTGCATCTATGATTTCTTGATAAGGTTGGTTGATTGTTTTCCTAAACGCCTCAAGTGAGTCTTCTAATGATTGTTCTTGTGATGCAGGAATGGTGGGTTGGCCGACTAATTCCATGAATTCCTTAAGAGTTTCTTCCAAAGAAGATTTCTTAGGAGGATAGTCATATGATGAAGAATCGAAAAATGGATTATTGGATTGCAGATAATCAGGATGGTGTAGTTCATCAACTTGGGGAGCATAATTTTCCGTTGCATGAGCATGCCATGAAAAATCAAAATGGTTGCTCCAGTTTGGGTTATAAAAATTTGAATTTGATTCAAACCCAAGACTGGAGAAATTGGTGTTCATCTACTCATGTGAAAAATTAGAAAATTGTCCCCAATATGGACAATCACCTAAACTATGGTAAGGGTTGGAGCAGTGTGAACATGGTTCATGTGGGTAAAAATTGGTAGGATTTGGCATCCTACAACTAGGATTTAACCAAAAAAACTAACCAAAACTAAAAACAACAGTTAAATAAACAAAAAACAGGAAAAATAAATAATTATAGACAAACTAACAATTAAATAAAACAAATAAAAAAAATGAAAACTGAAACACATACACTGCCTCGGGTATGTTGGTGTAGTCAGTAGATATGCGCTCGAGCGAGGACATTGAGATCGATCGTAGACACGTAGTCACGCAGAAATGTAGTAGTTTGTGCACGTGTGTTCGATCGTAACAGAGGTACGATCGATCGCACAGGCGCACTGCGGCCTGTCAAAAGGGCGCGCTTGCATGCAACTACGTAATAGGCGAGCGCAGTTATGCGAACAGGCTGGAATAGAGTCAAGTACGCTCGATCGCAACAGAAATGTGATCGAATCACACTATCAGTGCTTGAATTTCCAGAAACTTAATAAACTACGAAAATTAGCCAAACACTAATTTTTTTGGATTTTTTTTTTCTATACAAAAGCATGAAATAAATAAAATAAATGCTGAAATTAAAATAACTAGTAGAAAGACGAAATTAATCTAAGCATAAAATCAATTTCAACAAAACACCGATTCCTCAGCAACGGCGCCAAAATTTGGTCGTACCAAAAATGGTACTCGCCAATTGCACGAGTCATTTGTAATAAAGTGGTTATGCAAGTGCGAGTGTCGAACCCACAGAGAATCGCATTTGTGTGAATTAATTCTATGCCTAAACTAATATTATCTTAACCTAGTCCCAAAATCAAACATGTGGCATGCAGTAAATATAAACTAAATTAAATGCTTAAAAATAAGGAAATAAAAATACTAAGGCCTAGAATCCACCTCACCACAATTAATTAACATATAATCATGCTAGTTCATGCTTCCAAACGACTGTGCTACTAGGCATATTCAGCGCTAACACTTTGTTTATACTTCTGTCTATCGATAAAGCACATATGCATATCCTATTGTTGCTACATAATCTTGTCAAACTAATCGATGCAAACACTGTTTAAAAAGTCACAACGGATATTGGTCCAAAAACAAATCATCAGATGTACCCCCGGTTGCAACGATTATTGATGTTTAACAATTTGTAAACAACAATCAATACAATTTTGTCACTAAAATGTATTGAAACGAATATACATAAAATTAGGCAACAAAAAGAGCATTAAACTAAGCATAACATCATGAACATAAATAAATGGTGAGGCTTCTTCTTCAAACTTAGTTGGAGATTAGCCTCCCATGCTAAGGGAAAACGTAATCGACAAAGGAAAATAAAAGCAATATAATAAAATTAACATTTAGGAGTGTTTACAATGAAGAACAGTGAGGTTTGAGGCCACTGAGGGTGCCTTAAACCTCTCCCAAGCGTAAAAATATGAAATATACACAACGCCCTATTTATAGACAAAAATAAGTGTGCTGCTAGGTCAGGTGTGAGCTCGATCGCAGGGGGTGCTGATGAGTGCCTAATATTGCATATTTGGGCCCCTTAGCTTGTATTTGTTAAACCCTTAGTTTTGTTATTTTCTGATTTTTTGGTTAGTTTTGGTGTTTTAGAGTTTTGTAGGTTGTTAAGTTGCATTTGGGGTTAATGCCATCAACTCTGGGGCTTAAAACAGTTCGGGGAGCTTTGGCGGCAAAATTGAGTCGAGCAATGATTCGCGTCCGACGACTTCTACCAAAACAGCCATATCTTTAGTTGTATAACTCCGATTGGGGTGATCTTGGTGTCTATGGAAAGCTATCTCGAAGATCTACAAAATCAGATTTCACAAGTTTTGGCCAATTCTGAAGTATGTGCGCTCGAACGCACGTTTTTACGTTCGAACGCAGTTATGCCCATCTGGTGCAGAAATTCTTGCATGAGTGCGTGCGAACGTACGTAAAGTGCGATCGATCGCATTCGGCCGACCTGGCAACTCTGAAACCCTCAAATTAGTGTATAAATAGTTTCTTTTTTCTTTGTAAATGCATTAGGGGGCGCCGTAGAGTCCAAAACTTCGACCTAGAGTCGTTCTTGAGCTTTTCGAACGCTTTTCTTTGTAAGTTTTTGTTTCTTTTATGATTTCAATTGATATGTTTATGTCTAATGTCGTCATGAGAGGCTAAAACCTTCAACTAAAGTTGAAGATGAAGCCTCATCATTGATAAACTCATTATTTCTCATGTTTTTGTTCATACAATTCTGAATTTAATATGAAGTATTTTCGTTTCAATCTAGTTGTGTGACAAAACTTGTATTGATTGTTGTTTATAGAATTGTTTAAACGTTGGATATTCATTGTGTTTCATCAAGCAGATACATCGAATCTTTTGATTGAAATTGGATATCCATTGTCTTTCGTTGTTCAAACGGATACATTGGATCTTTTGATCTCAATTGGATATTCGTTGTCTTTCGCAATAGAGTTGGATTCATCGAATCTTTTAATAGGATTTTATAAAAAAAAACAATAGAAAATGCTTAGGGTTTAATTCTTGACGAATGTATGAACAAAACATGAGAGTGAGTTTTGATTTGATAAGGTGGATTCAAAAAACCTTAGTGCCTTTTTATTATTTAAGCAATTTCATTTTTACTTCATTTATATTTTTGCACGACCAACTTCGAACTTCGGAACTAGGTTAAGATAAAGTCAATTTGATTAGGAAATTGATTTTTGCAAGAACACAAATTCCCTGTGGATCGACCTCGCACTTGCACAACACTTTATTACAAACGACTCGTGCTATTGCGAATACTTTTATTTTTGTACATCAAATTTTGGCGCCGTTGTCGGGGAATTGTTTGTTTTTTGTAAAAATTGATTTCTTTTTTTATTTGAATTGATTTTATTTTTCTACTAGTTAGTTAATTTTCTTGTTTTTATTTCTTGCAAGTTTGTTTATTTATTTATTTAATTTTTTTTTTATTTTAGTTCCTGTTTTGATCTAAAAAAAAAAAAGGAGATTTCTTTTGTGTTTTGGTATCTGCTGTAGATTTGAATTCAACCGCCGAGCGATCGATCACACCCAGTCGTTGAACGCACTGGACCATCGTAAGCGCTTGCGTTTGACAACGGTAAACAGGCCTGAGCATCATCCGGCAGATGCTTGACCGCAAGTGCTAGGCGTTGAACGCGATTCTTGACTAACGCACACCTGTGATCGAGCGCAGGCGGCGGTCGCCTAAGCCACACTTTGTTTTATTAGTTTTTTGTTATTTTCTTTAATTATTTTTGTGCTGATTTTTCTTTCATATTCCATTTGAGTTCTTTATTTTGCTTAATTAGTTTATTTTGTTTACTTATTTATTTATTTTCATTCTTTATTTTTATTTTCTTTATAAAAAAAAAAAAAAAAACTTTTTGTTGGTTTATGCTTGGTCGACGATCCGTGAACTTAGAATTAACATCATTAGATTCCGACTTAGAAAGAACAATTAGGAGAGCACGTCGAGCTCAAGTGGAGATGGGAGATAATCAAAGAAATCCAAGAGTGGAGGAGCACAAGGAGCACCAAGATGCAAGAGAAGGGAACGGGGAGCAGAGAAGAGCTTATGACGTGGATTTCACAACGTCACTCCGGGAATTGTTCGCACCTACTGCGGTTAGTTCCCATTCGTGCATTGTGTTACCACCGACTAATGCAACCCACTATGATCTTAAGCCACATGTAATCGAAATGTTACCCTCCTTTTACGGCTTAGATCACGAAAACCCTTACTCTCATGTTAAAAAATTCAAAAACATCTGTGCTACCACTAAATTTTAGAATTTTTCTGAGGAATCTGTCCACCTCAGACTCTTTCCTTTCTCACTTCATGATAGAGCCACGGAGTGGTTGGACTCAACGCACCTGGCTCCATCACATCTGGGAAGAACCGTTGAAGCGGTTTACAATAAGTTTTCCCAATGTCCGAGTAAACGAGGCAAGAAAGGAAATCGGTTCCTTTACTCGGGATGAGGATGAGAAATTCTAGAATGTTGAGCACGATTCAAAGACACGATGAAATGTCCCCCTCATGGATATGAAAATGGCGTCTGGTGCAATTCTTCTACCAAGAGGTTGTCTCATTGCAAGTAGTATGATTGGTGATGAATGGGGGAGCATTTCTCAACTTGACGGAGATTTAGCCTACAAGGCTCTGGAGAAAAGTGCCGACAACTCCCAACCTTTGGGATTTCACGAGTTGTGAGATAAATCAGCGAACCCCTAAAAAAAGGGGCATCCCTGGAATCAAAAGGAGAAGCGAGTTGGCACAAGGATGGATGCCATCGTTAAGAGATTGGATGCTCACGAGTGTGAGGAATCATCAATCACGGCAAACACTTTTCTGTTGAGAGTTGTTCATACATGCTGAGTCCATGCACCAAGCAGGAATTGTCCATCGATGGTAGTTTTCTTTGAAGATGGAACAAGTGAATGCCTTCAACAACTTCCAAAAGCCGTCCGATGGGACATATTCTGAGACATATAATCCGGGGTGGAGGAACCACCCTAATTTCTCTTGGAAACAGAATCAACCCACCACAAATCAAGGAGGAGTTCCTCATGCTCAAAATCACTATCCTCCGAGATTTTTCTGCTCCTTATCAGAATCATGGGATTCGGTTCCGCACGTCATCATCATCTTATCAAGCCCCACTCAAGCCCGCATCATCAACACATCCTTTGGAAGAGACCATGAAGGAATTTATGAAGATAACTGGTCAATCAATCAGTGATGTGAGGCATGCAACCATGGTCAACACCCAAGCTATCGCTAAGATAGAGACTCAGATCGGACAAATAGCAAGTCATTTGGGTGAGAGAAAAGGAAGTTCCCAGCCCATGCCCAATCCTAAGGCACTCACAATTGAAAATTCTTCAAATTCTGTGCGGGCATGAACAAGTGCAATCCATTGTCACACTTGATCGAGGAGACAAGTGGATAATAAAGTTGGCCAAGAAGAAGAAGACCTAGTTATGCCGCAAGGTAAAGAGAGTAAGGGGATAAGGAGGAGAAGTTGAGCCTTCTAGAGCCATACCTACTGTTGAGGATCCCCCGAGGTCATTTGTTCCAAAGGCTCCATACCCTGAGCGATTGAGAGCTCCGAAGAAAAATGCACAATTTGCTGAAATTTTGGAGGTGTTTAAGCAGGTTCAGATAAACATCCCTTTTTTGGATGCAATTCAGCAAGTGCCATCATATGCTAAGTTCTTGAAGGACTTGGTCACGGTCAAGCGGAAGAATAACGTTCCAAAGAAAGCATTCTTGACCGAGCAAGTGAGTTCCATCCTCCAATGCAAGTTGCCCATTAAGTATAAGGACCCTTGGTGTCCAACCATTTCTTCTGGGATAGGAACCAATCGATAGAAAGGGCACTATTGGATCTGGGTGCAAGTGTGAATCTCCTCCCTATTCGGTTTATCTCCTGGGATTGGGAGAATTGAAGCCCACTTCTATGATACTCCAATTGATGGATCGGTGAAGAGACCATGGGGAATAATTGAGGCGTATTGATCTAAGTTGATAAGTTTTATTTCCTTGTGGACTTCTTAGTGATAGACACAGAACCGGTGCATAATGTTGGGAGCCAGATTCCAGTTATTTTAGGGCAACCTTTCTTAGCTACGGCTAATGCCCTGATAAATTGCAGGACGGGGGTGATGAAAATCTCATTCGGGAATATGACAGTGGAGCTCAACATATTTGACATCAATAAGCAGCCATTTGATTATGATGAGGTTCACCTTGTGTGTTTGATTGAAGAGATCACTGATGAGGTCGAAAATGAGTTTAGCTTGGAGGATCCTAAGGTGGAATGTTTTACTCAAGATGAAAATGACCTAGATCTTGATAGGCTACTTGGGCAAGATGATGTTTTGTATGAGGCTAGCTTGGAGGACCCTGAGATAGAGTGTTTTGTACCATCTGGAGGAATTTTGATATTGGTGAGTTACTTCAACAAACTGGAACTATGCATGAGCCAAGTATTGAGGATCCCGAGATAGAGTGTTTTGCTCGATAGAGAAGACATGGACTTGAAGGGTTACTTGAGCCAGTTAGGGGTGTAGGTGAGCCAAGTTTGAAGGACACTATGCTGGAAAGTTTTGCTCAAATAGGATATGATGTGGATTTTAATGAATTAGTTGAGCAAGTTGAGGCCATTTTGGATCCCGTTCTTAAGTCGTGAGGAATGTGGGAAATTTGAGTTACCATTCCCCACACCATATTCTTCAGCAGTTGAGCTTCCTAAGTTGATTTCTGAGAGTAAATGGGTTGGACCCATTCATGTGTGGCCTAGGTGGCCAAGTGTGACCATGGGGAGGAAAAAGAATAACGAGTTGTTCCAAACTCGTGTTCAAAGAGGATGGCCAGGGTGCATTCATAATAGCAAGTTAAAGGCCATCATAAGGAAAGATCACTTCCCTCCCCCATTCATTGATCCATTGGTGGCACGGTCAGCTGAATATTCTTACTACTGTGTTTTTGATGGTTACTCCAGCTACAACCATGTTACTTTGGATCCCGGCAAGCAAAAGAACACCACTCTCACATCTGCCTTTGGTGTGTTTGCCGGTTGTCATATGCCGTCTGAATCATGCAACACACCTGCTATAGAAAGTCTGGCTGAAGACTATAAACTTAGAGCTTATGGGAGGCAACCCATTGTTCCTTTTAGTTTTTGTCATCATTTGATTTGGTTTTCCTATTTTGTCTTTGTTGTTATTGTGTTTTTCAAGAAATCTGTCTACCGTTCAAGTTTGGGGGAGTGTTCTCCTACATTACACCCAACTTACGCCGCCCATTTGGTATTTTATCCAAACACATTGGGGACAATGTGTCATTTTAGTTTGGGGGTAGGGTAGACATATTTGTCATTTTATCTATTTATTTGTGTTGTTAAAAAAAAAAAAAAAAAAAACTTGCTATGTTGTTGATTGGCCTTGACCTAACATCATAACTGTGGTTTGCATGTCATTGGTATTTTTTAACTTGTTTGAACATTGCATATCATTAGAAATCCCAGAGTTTGACTCATTTGTTGGATTAGAGAGACTCCATGTCTTGGATAGATTTTTCACATGCACACTAGCATTAGGGCCTGCGGGGTATGAAATTTGACTTAAGGTGAGTGTGTCTCTAGAGATTTGTGGGTTGATGTGGTGAGAAAAACCTTGGCTTTCAAAAAAAAAAAAATTCATCATAAGGTTGAGCTTCTCATTGAGTAACCGGACCTCTTGCCTCACTAAGCAATGAGTGTTCGCGTAAAAAGAGGAGAAAATTCAGCTGAGTGATTGTATGGCTAGTTAGGCTTCGTAGCTCTTTTTGACTTGAGTAATTAAGCCCTTAGGGATGTCTCTACATCTAGTGTCCTAAAGCCATCTGGTTTGGGAGTCACTGGCCCAACAGTCATTTAGAAGTTTAAGGGAGCCAAGCATTGCACGACCTGCGCAAAAAAAAAAAAAAAAAAAAAAATTCAAGCCTTGGTTGTTTTCATCACAGTGCAGTCCTATGAATTTTTGGGTACACATTTTCTTTGAGAATGATTGAAACTGCACGACCTTGAGTTAGTTCACTTTTCACTTCTTGAAGCATATGTTGTCTCAATTTTCCAGTCGTGAGTTGAATGGTGTTTGGATGCCTGGATGATGTGGTTTGTATGTTCGACTTGTTAAATTTGCTAATGATGTATGAACCATATGTTTAAGTGAAAGGCTTTGTCTGTCAATAACATAGTGTCAATAAAATGTTTGTGGGTGTCATTCCTGAAAAACCCTCACGAGACTTCACTCGTCCTCTAGGGAATGCCTAAGGGTTTAAAAGGCTTGTTGCATATGCTAAATGCAACCGTTTCTCCCACGACAACGGACTTATGTTTCTTGATTTTGTTTTATTTTTCATTTTGTTTTGATAAGAGACTAGCAAAATGTAAGCTTGGGGGTATTTGATGAGTGCCTAATATTGCATATTTGGGCCCCTTAGCTTGTATTTGTTAAACCCTTAGTTTTGTTATTTTCTGATTTTTTGGTTAGTTTTGGTGTTTTAGTGTTTTGCAGGTTGTTAAGTTGTATTTGGGGTTAATGCCATCAACTATGGGGCTTAAAACAGTTCGGGGAGCTTTGGCGGCAAAATTGAGTCTAGCAATGATTCGCGCCCGATGACTTCCACCAAAACGACCATATCTTGAGTTGTATAACTCCGATTGGGGTGATCTTGGTGTCTATGGAAAGCTATCTCGAAGATCTACAAAATCAGATTTCACAAGTTTTGGCCAATTCTGAAGTATGTGCACTAGAACGCATGTTTTTACATTCGAACGCAGTTATGCCCATCTGGTGCATAAATTCTTGCATGAGTGCGTTCGAACGCATATAAAGTGCAATCGATCACACTCGGCCGACCTGGGAATGCTGAAACCCTAAAATTAGTGTATAAATACTTTCTTTTTTCTTTGTAAACGCATTAGGGGGTGCCGTAGAGTCCAAAACTTCGACCTAGAGTTGTTCTTGAGCTTTTCGAACGCTTTTCTTTGTAAGTTTTGTTTTTTATGATTTCAATTGATATGTTTATGTCTGTTGTCATCATAAGAGGCTAAAACCTTCAAATAAGGTTGAAGATGAAGCCTCATCATTGATAAACTCATTATTTCTCATGTTTTTGTTCGTACAATTCTGAATTTAATATGAAGTATTTTCATTTCAATCTAGTTGTGTGACAAAACTTGTATTGATTGTTGTTTATAGAATTGTTTAAACGTTGGATATTCGTTGTGTTTCATCTAGCGGATACATCGAATCTTTTGATTGAAATTGGATATCCATTGTCTTTCGTTGTTCAAACGGATACATTGGATCTTTTGATCTCAATTGGATATTCGTTGTCTTTCGCAATAGAGTTGGATTCATTGAATCTTTTAATAGGATTTTATAAAAAAAAAAAAAAATAGAAAATGCTTAGGGTTTAATTCTTGACGAATGTATGAACAAAACATGAGAGTGAGTTTTGATTTGATAAGGTGGATTCAGAAAACCTTTGTGCCTTTTTATTATTTAGGCAATTTCATTTTTACTTCATTTATATTTTTGCACGACCAACTTCGAACTTCGGAACTAGGTTAAGATAAAGTCAATTTGATTAGAAAATTGATTTTTGCAAGAACACAAATTCCCTATGGATCGACCTCGCACTTGCACAACACTTTATTACAAACGACTCGTGCTATTGCGAATACTTTTATTTTTGTTCATCAGGTGCGATCGATCGTAGTCTCGCATGCGTTCGATCATTTGACGTGCGTTCAATCTCAGCTTCGTGTCAACTCCGTGTACGTTTGATCGTGGCCATTGCATTCGACAACACTGCATTCGATCGCACGAGGTGCGATCGATCGTAGATAGCTGCCTTGGCATTCCAAGGGCGCAAGCGTTGAAGCGATGGAGCATAAGGCCAGCTAGGTCAACACGGACTTCAAGGGTTGACATGGCTTGTGATCGATCGTGGCTTATGCGTTTGATTTCAGTGCACTTGATCACACCAAGTGTGCTCGATCGCACTTGCAGAGGCTAAACTTCCATCTTTGCTTAATTCCGTCCCTTTGAACCACAATTTGCACCAAAGACCTACAACGCACTAAAACACTACAAAACATTAGATATTAACAAAGCTAAGAGTCTAACAAATATAAATTAAGGGTTTCAAATAAGAACTTTTAGGCACTCATCAATGCTTCATCTGGAGATACTTGTGTTGGTTCATCCATTCCTATGGTCTTACTGTTTTTGAGAGTTGTAATAGCCTGCACTTGTTGATGGCCTCCTGGATTGGGTATTGTTTGGGCTGGGAGTTCCCTTTGCTTTCTGACATTCATCTTCTTAGCCAACTGCCACATTTATACTTCCAATCATTGAATAGATTGCTCATGCTTTGCATTGGTTTGTCTTTGCTTATTCCTACACTGTTTCTCCTCTGCCATAAACTGGTCCTGTGACTTCCTTTGCTACCCTTGAAAATTCAAAGCATTCTGATTGTTACTCCATGAGAGGTTGGGGTGGTTTCACCACCCTGGATTGTAAGTGTTGGAGTATGGGTTGTTCTTGGGGGCATAATTGTTCGGTCTCACATAATTTGCTTGCTCTTGATCTACAGATGAATACAAAGGGCAAGTGTCAGTAGTGTGATCAAACTGAGAACAAATAGCACATACCTGGGATGGTGTAGCTTGTTGACTAGGTGAGATGTTTTGTAAGGCCATGGCCTTGACAATCATGTCTAACTTTCTGTCCACAGCAACCATGTGACTTGGAGATCCACCATTTAGGTTCACTTCATACAAGCCTTTACTCTTTACTCCTTGCCTTCCTCGATGAGAATTGTTGGGAGTGCTCACTTAACGTCTCAAACAGTTCTATGGCTTCTTCACTGCTCTTTTCCATCAGCACTTCTCCGCAACCAGAATCAACAACCCCTTTATTTGCGTCATTTAGGCCTTCATAAAAAGCTTGTACCAACTCATCTTAAGGGAGCTTGTGATGTGGACACTTCAGAAGCAAGTCATTGAAATGCCCCCATGCTTCAAAGAATAAGTCGCCATCTCTCTATTGCCAAGCTTGAATTTCCTTCCTCATCTATCTTGTCTTATGAGCTGGAAAGAATTTCTTTAGGAATTTACTAGACAGTGCTTCCCAAGTATGGATGGTATTTGAAGGCATTGAGTTGTACCACAACCTCGCATTGTCTTTCAAAGAAAAAGCGAAGAGAATCATCCTAATTCCTTCTTGATCCAGCCCTTGAACATGTTGAAACTTGCAAAGATCAGTGAATTCCCTTATGTGTAAGTTTGGATCCACAGTAGGTGTGCCCCTGAAGTGTGTCAATGCATTGAGTATTTGTGGAGATACGTAGTAGTTGCCTTCGGCCTCAGGTTGATAGGTAATGCATGATGTCTGGTTGGGGTTGTCAGGAATGAAAGCCTGTTTCATGGGCCTTCTCTCTGGTGGTGGTTGGTTCCTAAGCTGCATTGATTGACATGTTGTTCCACCATAGCTTCCTCTTCTTGAAGTTCTTCTTCTTCTTCCTTAATGATGTCTCTGGGCTTCTGTCAAATGGTCCGCTCAATCTCTATATCAAGTGGAAGGATAGCTGAATTCTTGGAACGAAGCCCTTGCATGAATTGGATGAAGTTTTGCCAAGTACAGCAGCTTCAGTACTGCTGTTCGGATGGTCTCTGAAATTTCGCTCGATCGCTCCCAGAAGTACGATCGATCGCACTGCGTTTGATTGCTTTTGGCCTGCGCTCGATCGCAATCACAGAAACTATACTGCTGCAGAACTTATACAACATAGAGAAACAGAGAAGATAAATAATTTTTTTTTCTTCAAGAATAATGAGAAAGAGGTAGGGCTTTGATTTCCACCACTAATCATGCTTATATAATAAAACAATATGCCAATGCTTAAATTAGATGATGAGTATTTAATGGTTGCCAACCTAAGGGCATGGTGTATACTCCTTAAGCTATTGGTTTCCCTAAGCAATGAGTTAGGCATGGTGTATACTCTAACTCTTTCCTTTCTTAAAGGATTTAGCATGGTGTATACTAAGTTGGTCTCTAAGAAAGCATATGAACTGTGAAAACTGACAACCACATGAAACCTAGGGCATGGTGTATACTCCCGGTTTCCCATGTTGATTAACCCAAGAACTTGGCGTGGATTACTTTTGTTACTTATGTTAAATCCAGGACTCGGTCATCCAAATTGATCTAACTAACAAGTCCATACCACATGCATATGTTGATCAGGAAGACACATATGAGGAATTCATGAAAATAGGTATTAATCAAGTTAAATACTATCATGCAATTATCGCAAAGGCGCCAATATTGAATTAAAATATAAACATAATTAGGGCTTCAATCTAGCCCTACTGAAAGGTTTAGTTACACATAATATTGATGCTAACCATCTTCATAAAATAAAATAGAGGAAAAGAATAAACCCAGAAAATCACTTCCTTGAAAGCAATAAATTCTTCTCCAAAATAGCGCGTGTGTTTTTCTATGTTTACAGGCCTATTTATAGAGTCCAAAAGTATTATAGAAACCCTAAAACATGTAAGGTTGAATCCTTGTGCAACAAGGAGTCATCAAACCCTAAAAACCAAAAAACTTCCAAAATAGGGCTGCGGCTGGAATGGGCTTCACGCACAGGTGTGCTCGATTGCCGTTGGTGTGTTCGATTGCACTACGGTCAATCTCCTTCTTCTGCACACGAATGCAGGTGCATTGGTTCCTTGCCTTAGGCACTCAAGTGTTGGTGCAATCGATCACCCTTCTCTTGCATTCGATCGCCTCTTCAGACTCCAATTTCTCCTCTTTTTGCTCTTCAAGCCCAAATTTCCAAAGATATCTCATCCAAAGTCATGGAAAACAAAGAAAACACATAAAGAAAGTAAAATAGAACAAAATAACATAAAGTAAAGGCATAGCAAATATAAATTAAGGGGCTTAAATATGAATATTTAAGCACTTATTAGGGAACAGCTCTGATTCCACTGGATACGCCCAAATCGTGGATGCTCAATGATTGGCCCATCCGTCGCATTGCCTTTAATCTCCTTCTTTCGAAGCATACGAGTGATGAGAAAAGGGAAAGGCAAACCCCAAGTTTTTGTGGGCTTAGCTACACAGTGGTGCACTCCTTCCCAGAATTTATAAATCTGCCTCCATAGGATCTCGGGAATGGAGCACCAATAACCCTTGTGGAATGAATACAAGGTCTGAGGAACAAATACCGTCTCTGTGTCTTGTGTCCCAAGGGACACACATTCTTCTACAGGACAATGTCCACGAACCAAAGCTTTGGAGGAATCTTCGCCTCGCTGGTGGCATTTTGGTGTCTGTTTGCATATTGCCCCCCACACATGTCGGAGACAATATCCTCGATAGTGAGCAAGGAGGGGCAGACAATCCATGGTTTGTCCGCTTCAGGAGGCTCATCATGGCATTTCAAGGTAGCAGTTATGTCGGCTATCGTCACCTTAACGTCTTTATCATCGATGGAAGAGACTAGGACGTCTAGCCAGTTGTAGTCGTACTTTAGATTCTCGTAAAAGGACCAGACCAAATGTTCATATGCGGTGGAGGCGACCGGCTTGAGTAGCCGCTTCAAACCACGGTGCTTTAATTCTTGAACTGCCCACTTCGTAGCCTCATTCTTTGAGAAGTTGTCTTTGATGGAGAACGAGGTCTCCAAGATGAACTTACGAATCTCAATAGTGGGCCTGGCTACCATGGCTTGGGTCCCAGAGGACCGAGAAGATGAAACTCGCCCTCTAGGCATGTTGGAAATTCGTTGGGGACTTTTATCGAGCATTTGGTGGGCACCTCTAAAAATAAGAGTTTGAGAACCCCTTTACAATCTAACCCAACCCCCTACAAACAGTGAAAATACCAACACAGAGACATGCACAATCCGTTCCCATGGTTTGTGCGTGTAAATGACTGAAAAAATGGACAAAAAGAACGAATTTGGGGAAAGTTGGGGTTTATGAGAAAATGGGGAAGAAATGGAAAAATGTGGAAATGGGGGTGATGGGAAGGTTGGTGGTTGTACCAAAAATAGTACTTGTCAATTGCACTAGTCGTTTGTAATAAAGTGGTTGTGCAAGTGCAAGTGTCGAACCCACAGAGAATCGTGTTTGTGAAAATTAATTCTAATGTCTAAACTAATCCTATCTTAACCTAGTCCCAAAATCAAACATGTGGCGTGCATAAAGTAAAAACTAAATTAAATGCTTAAAAGTAAATAAATAAAAGCCTAAGGTCTAGAATCCACCTCACCACATTAATGAACATATAGTCATGCTTAGTTCATACTACACATTGTTCATATTTCTGCACATATGCATATCCTAATGTTATTACAAAATCTTGTTGAACTAATTGATGCGGATATTGACAAATCATCCGATATACCTTTAAAATCAACACACTTTGTCATTAAAATGTATTGAAATGAATATACATAAAATTAAACAACAAAAGTAAAATGAAGCAAGATAAATTAAATGACAATTTAGGAGGGCTACATAGTGGAAAATAGAGGGTTTGAGGCTCTAGAGGCACCTCCTAAATGTAAAATGAAGTGAAAACAACGAGGTCCTATTTATAGAAAAAATTAAATGTGCTGTCAGGTCAGGGGTGAGCTCGATCGCAGGAGGTGCGATCGATCGCAGTCCCGCATGCGTTCAATCATTTGATGTTGCATTCGATCTCAGCTCCGTGTACGTTCGATCGTGTGCATTGCGTTCGACCACACTGCGTTTGATCACACGGGGTGCGATCGATTGTAGATAATTGCCTCAGAATTCCCACGGTGCAAGTGTTGAATCGATGGAGGCTAGGGCAACACGGGGATTATGGCTGACGTGGCATGCGCTCGATCGTAGTGTGCTTGATCGCACCAAGTGCGATCGATCTCACTGGCAGGGGTTGCAGTTCCATCTTATGCTCAATTTCACCAATTTAAACCCCAATTTGCACCAAGGACCTACAACACACTAAAACACTAAAACAACACAAAATATTAGATATTAACACAATTAAGAGCCTAACAAACATAAGTTAAGGGGGATCCAATATACAATATTTGACACTGATCACGGTGGAGGATGGGTGGTGGGTTTTGGTGATTGGTGGTGTTTGGGTATGTGGGAGATGAGAGAAAATGAAGAAGGGGGCTGTACGGCGCAGGGCTAGAATGAGGGGGAGAAAAGAAGAAGGTGACCTAAAAAGAGGTCATGTGAGGGATTTAAAATGCATGTGATCGATCGTACCAGAGTGCATTCAATTGCATACGTGCAAGAGTGTGCGTGTGATGTGGGCCTCAGCACTTGAACAAACACAAGTGAGTTCGAACGCAAGCCTGTGTCTACGATCGAACGTATAGCGTATGGTCGATTGCAGAGTGCAAAGTACAATTTTATTTTATTTTTTATTTTTTACAAAAATATTTACACAAAAATATTAACACACAAACCAAAATATTTACACACACAAATCTACTCCACCTAACTTAAAATGTCACATTGCCCACAATGTGACCAAATTTACAAAACCTAGGGAATGGGTCAATTCAGGCGTAGCATAAAAGAATGCTCCCCCAAAATTGAGTGGTAGACACAAATGCTAAAAATAAAACGTAATGAGGGTGCCTCCCACAAGAGCTAAGTTTAACGTCTTTAGCCAGACTCGTGATACGGACCAAACTACCTATGACACTAGGTAGACACATCAACTGCAGTACCGAGAATGGTACGCACTAACTTGCTGGGGTTAAACGGATAATGGTTGTAGTTGGGACAATCAATAATCAAAACGAAACATCCAGCTAACCCTATCTTCAGATGATCATAGAATGGGGGAGGAAAATGATCATTCCTTCCCAAGGTCAATCTCGGCCACCTTGGCCGCCTATAAATGGGTGCAACCCATTTGCTCTCAAAAATAAAATTGGGTGGATCAAATGCAAATGAACAAGTAATGGGAAAAGATAACTCCATGGTTTCCCCACACTTCAATTGTAACTCAGACGTGGGATCGAAAATGGATGTAAGTAGCTTAACTACTTCATCAAAGTACTGTTCATCTCCCAATTGAGCAAAACTCTCAAGCTCAATGTCCTCCAAACTTGGCTCAACTACAACCCTAGTTGGCTCAAGTAACCTAGAAAAATATATGTTTCCTCCATACTGAATGAAACATTCCAACTCTAGGTCCTCCAAACTAAGCTCATACATCAGCTCAAACATCGGCTCATCATGCTAAAATGGCTCACTAAAATCAAAATAACCTCCAGTTGGTGCAAAGCACTCCATGTTAGGGTCCTCCAGGATAGGCTCATACAAATCATTTTCTTGCCCAATTAGCCTATCAAAATCCAAGTCATTGTGATCTTGAGTAAAGCACTCAATCTCAGGGTCCTCACAATCAAAGTCATCAGTGATTTCTTCAATTAAGCAAACATGATGGATCTCATCATAATCAAGTGGCTGGGTATTGATGTTAAAAATATTAAGCTCCACTGTCATATTCCCAAACGAGATTTTCATCACTCCTGTCCTACAATTGATTAGGGTGTTAGCCGTAGCTAAGAAAAGTCGCCCTAAAATCACTGGAATTTGATTTACCACATCATGCACCTATTCCGTGTCTATCACTATGAAGTCCACAGGAAAATAAAACTTGTCAACCTTTATCAATACATCCTCAATTATTCCTCGTGGTCTCTTCATTGACCTGTCAGCCAATTGGAACGTTACCGTGGTAGGCTTTAATTCTTCCAATCCCAATTGTAGATACACTGAATATGGAAGGAGGTTCACGCTCACTCCTAGATCCAACAATGCCCTATTGATCTGACTCACTCCAATCATGCAAGCAATGGTTGGACACACAGGGTCCTTATACTTGATTGGCAACTTGCATTGGAGGATGGAGCTCACTTGCTCGGTCAGATAAGCTTTCTTCTGGACAATGGTTTTCCTCTTGATTGTGACCAAATCTTTCAAGAATTTTGCATATAATGGCACTTGCTAAATTGCATCCAAGAATGTGATGTTTATGTAAACTTGCTTAAGCACCTCTAGAATTTTAGCAAACTGTACATTCTTCTTTGGAGCTCTCAATCTCTCAAGATATGGGGCTTTTGGGACAAACGACCTTGGAGGGTCCTTATCAATGGGAGTGACTGTAGATGGCCCAGCATCTCTCTTCTCCTTGTTGTCACTATCTTTCTCTTCTTGCTTGGCAAGGTTTGTTGTTGGCTCTGCTTCATGATTTGCTTCTAGCTCAACCACATGATTGTCCACTTGTCTCCCAGACCTCAGTGTGATAATCGCATGTGCATGCTCTTGAGTTGAAGAATTTCCGATAGTGCATGCCTTAGGGTTGTTCATTGGTTGGCTGGGGAGCTTTCCTTGTCTCTCACACCAAGGTGATTTGCCAACAGTCCCACTTGTATCTCCAATTTGGAGATTGCTTGGGTGTTCACCATGGTGGAATTTCTCACGTCATTGATGGATTGACCAGTCATTTTCATGAATTCTCTCATTGTCTCTTCTAATGATTGTGTTGATGACGTTGGAGCTTGAGTGGGAGCTTGATAAGATGATGATGCTGGTTGAGCCGAGCATCCTTAATTTTGATATGTAGGAGGAAATCCTGAAGGATATTGATTTTAAGCATGTGGAGCTCCTCCTTGGTTCGTGGGCTGGTTTTGCTTCTAAGAGAAATTGGGGTGGTTCCTCCACCCTGGATTGTAAGACTCAGAATATGGGCCACTTGACTGCTTTTGAAAATTGTTGAAAGCGTTCACTTGTTCGATCTCAGAAAATACTGTCATCGATGGACAATTCTGTGCTTGGTACATGATAAGCGCCAAATGTTGCACATTCAAGCCCTTTAACTTGCATATGTTAATTCCTTAGCAGTTGCTATTTGCTTGATTTTGTTTTGTTTTTGTGTTTCAGGTCAAATACATGAGTGGAAATTGGACTAAAAGGTAGAGAAGCAACCTTTGTGGCAAACAATTGCCCCCACCATGAATGTGGTGAGCGTCTGAGTCCTTGTAAATGTGCGTTGTCATGACGATCGCCCATACCTCTGACGTGCACTGGCTTCACTTAACCCGACAGGTGCATTGGACAACTTAATTGCGACTCCAAGTCTCTTAGTTGAAGTGGAAAACTAACCTACGGCCGTGATTAGGGTTTTAGGGTTTCTAGGGTTTCCTAGTAACTATAAATAGGCTATTATACAATGTAAAAAGGATCCGGTTTTCCTTAGTACGAATTTTACATACAATTTCCTTGGAGTTCATTAAAGATGAGCGGCTAAACCCCCATTGTGGGGTACCGATGTAACCCTTTCCAAGCACAATGGTGATTGTATTTGATTTTAGTTAATTCATATTATGTATGTTGATTGCATAACTGTGAGGATTGCAAACCTTGAATTCTGTTCTTAATTTTAATGCAATTGTTATTTAATTCTAAAATCAGTACTTGCAAAATTCTTATCTTGTCTTAGAAATTATTTTGCATGTATTGAACTCAATCAATTTTATTTTCTGATCATGAAATTGATGGTTATGCAATGGTTTTAATATGCATGTGATTAATAGGATTAGATAGACCATGCTTAGGGAAGACGGGTCGTACTCGCCTCTAGTTTAGAGTAGACGATCTATGCCAACCAAGATGGGTTATACTATTCCATTGATCATATAAAACTTATTAAGGGATTTTATAGTTTATACCTAGGAAGGCAGGTTGCCGCATCTTAGTGGTTAGTGGACGATCCTGCCAACCAAGATAAATTATTCTTATCCTTTAATATGAAATTTCTTGTCTTTTATAACATACATGATTATGAGTTCTAGAATCGAATTATGGTTACCATTGTTGTTCGGATTGTGGTGAAGTCGGTACCTTACTCTCTCTCTCTCTCTTATACATTTACTTTTAATTTTGTGTTTACTTTCATGCAATTTAATTTCACAAACAATCAATCTTGTTCCTTAATTAGGTTAAACTGTTCTTTGAATTTAATAGCAAAACCCTACAGGTCCTTGAGGTTCGACACCTCAATATAGCCCTATCCTACGGATTCATTCTATTGTGAGTGGTTAATTTTATTATTGATAAATTTGGTCACAAATTTACCATTAACAGTTTAGTTATTAAATTTTAGGGATTACGTTTAGCTTAATCTTTAATTTTTTTTTTTGTTTTCTTATTTTCAATTTTCGTAAGTCTGATTTTTCTTTTCAAGTTTCACATTCAGCTCTACAGTGGTCCATTCACTATGACGCTCTAATGTGCAATCATCTGTGCCTTAATCGTTCCTTAGGTCTGTAATGATCACACCTCCTTGGGCGATCGTTTGTAACTTCCTCAGAGTGAAACCTCGAGGAAGTGCGATCACACCTCTGCATGATCGTTCCCTGGACAATTCTGCAGCAGCCCATTCCAGTGCACCTAAGGGCCGTTTGTGAGCTTTTCTTTTATTTTAAAGTAATTTTTGTTTTGTTATTTTCTGTTTGGTTTGTAGTTTTTGCTTTATTTTTCTAGTCTAGTTTATGTTGGGTCATCGATCATTGTCTTTGCCATTAATTTCTTGTGACCCCGACATTGAACACACTCTTAGACAACTTAGAGCCGAAAGGAAAGCTAGTTTGTCTAAGGAAAACACCACTGCCACCATGGCTGGCGCTCCTCACGTAGCTTTGCAAGATCACTACATTCCACCCACATACACTACTCCCTCATGTCTCAGATTGCCGACAATTATGGCAACCCACTATGAGATCAAGCCTAGCACCATATAGAGTCTACCAACTTTCCTAGGGTTTACCCATGAGAATCCTTATGACTTCCTCGAATTCCAAACAATATTCTACCATTCAATTGAGGATTCACCGAGGATGCCTTAAAGATGCGTCTTTTGTCTTTGCCCTTAAAGAAAGAGCCAAACATTGGTTCCAATCTTAGAGCCGATTCTATCACTTCTTGGGATCAACTGCAACAAGTTTTTCTTCTACAATATTTCATAGGAAGGACCAATGACACTAGGCGTTATCATCAGTATCACCCAATACCAAGGGTGAACCATTACATGAGACTTGGGAGAGGCTTAAGGATTTACTTTAGATCATGTCCACACCATGTCATTCCCCAAATGGTAGCGTAGTACAGAAGTTTCTATGATGGTTCCGATCGAAGTCTAGTAGAAGCACTAGATGCATCTGTGGGGGGACATTCATGTTAAAGTGAAGATGAAGCATGGGCTATGATTGAAAACTTGAGTAACAACTCTCATCAAGAAGCTTCCAATAGACGAGAGAGCCCACACCTAAAGCACAAAGACGAGAGTCTTTGCAAGTAGAACCTCCTCAGACATGGCCACTCAAGTAGTTGATGCTATCACCAAGAAGCTGGACCAATTGATGACTGGTTTTGCTCCTAATGTTGCTCACATCAAGCACCCAACGAACCATGTTCATTCTATTCTAGCACAATGCATCGTAAATAATTGTCCATCGTCAATTATACCGATGTCTCTAATGAATGTCAATGCCACTTTCTCCACCGGGTAATGATCCATACTCCAACACTTACAACCCGGGATGGAGAAATCATCCAATTTCTCTTGGAAGGGTCCAATGCAGAGAACTCACCCCAAGGCCACACAATCAAGCTCCAACAGCCCTACAACTCATCTTCCACATACCACCTCCATAAGCAATACCAAGTTGCTCCACCATGAGGCAGATTCTAATTTTGAAGATCAATGTCAGACATGTTGGGTGAGATGAATGGAGTTTGGTGAGATGATGGTAATGGAATTGATGAACGATGGTGAGATATCTCACACAGTAAATTCCCACGCTCAATCCATTGCCAAATTAGAGACTCAAATGGGACAGATGGCAAACACCCTCAACAGGAAGGAAGAAGGGAAGCTTCCAAGTCAGCCAGTGATGAATCCTAAGGGGTTTTACATGATAGATGAAGAAACCTCACATCAACATGTGCAGCCCATCACCACTTTGAGAAGTCGGAAACTGGTTGACAATCAAGTGGAAAAGAAGAAAGAAGCGCATACTGAGGTTCCAGAGACTCTGTAGAATGACAAGGGCAAGCAAGTGACCACTAAAACATCTACTTCAGCTTACCCCAGTTCACAGATACCGTATGTACCTCGAGCCCCATTCCCAGAATGGCTCAAGGCATCTTCTCACTTTGGAAAACAAGGAGAGAAAATACAAGTAATTATGGAGGTGTTCAAACAAGTGAAGATCAACATTCCTCTCCTTGATGCCATTCAGAAAGTACTGTACGCCAAATTCTGAAGGATCTTGTACTCGAAAAGGAAGTCCAAAATCACATTCCTAAGAAAGTCCTCCTATCGAGCATGTGAGTTCCCTGATTCAGACAACACCCTCCAAAGTTCAAGGACCGAGCTCCTACCATTTCATGCATCATGGGAAAAGAGATTGACAAGGCACTCCTTGATCTAGGAGCTGGGGTAAATCTACTACCATACTCAGGTATCGAACTTGGTCTAGGGAGTGAAGCCTACTACAATGATTTTGCACTAGTGACGGTCTATCAAGAAACCTAGGGAATTATAGAAGATGTTATCATCAAGGTAGATAAGTTCTTCTTCCGTGGACTTCATTGTTCTTGACATTGAGCTGTTCCACATCCTGAGAGTGATTTGGTCATCCTTGGCATCCTTTCTTAGCCATGCCAATGCATGTATCAACAGGATCGAGTTATGGAAATCTCCTTTGGAAATATGAAGGTGAGGTGAACATCTTCAATGCATTCCAACATGCCCGATCAGAATGAGTGTTTCTTTGTGGACCACATTGAAGAGTATGTAGAAGACTCACTCCCGAGTCTCTTGGCTGATGATCCATTGGAAGCTTGTTTAGCCCACTTTGGGTTTGAAGATTTCAACACGACCACTACATTGAAGAGGTCCATGATTTGATAGAGACGATAGCCAATGCAGATTTTCACCCATGGAGACTGCCAAAAGAACCCCTGCCTTTGACATCAAGCACTCCTCCTGTTCCCTCTCTTGAGTCCCCACCAAAGCTTGAGTTGAAGCCCCTGCCAGACAAGCTTAAATATGCCTTCCTTGGTGCCAACGATACTCTTCTAGTCATAATTGCTTCAGATTTACAGAAAGACTGGAAGATAATTTGTTAGAAGTTCTGAAGGAGCATAAAGAAGCTATTGGGTGGGTGTGGCAGGACCTCAAGGGAATTGATCCATCCATCTGTATGCACCGGATCCATCTAGAAGAAGGAGCCAGACCCTCCCGTGAGGCACAACGTCGGCTGAATCCTAACATGAAAGAGGTTGTGATGAAGGAAGTAGTCAAGCTGCTTGATGCTGGCATCATCTATCCTATATCAGACAGCAAATGGATCAGCCCCACTCAGGTAGTACCAAAGAAATCCGGCCTTACAGTAGTGGAGAATGTAGCTGGAGAGTTGATTCCTCAACGCACAACCACCGGATGGCGTGTTTGCATTGACTACCGGAAGCTCAACTCACACACTAGGAAGGATCACTTCCCACTCCCTTTCATTGATCAGATCCTAGAGTGTCTAGCTGGCCAGAGTTACTACTGCTTCCTTGATGGCTACTCTGGATACAACTAGGTTGCTGTGGACCCTCAAGACCAAGAGATGACGACGTTCACCTGTCCCTTTGGCACCTTTGCTTACAAACGCATGCCCTTTGGCCTATGCAATGCACCTGCCACCTTCCAGAGATGTATGATGTCCATCTTCCTGACATGGTAGAAAAGTTTTTGGAGGTATTTATGGATGACTTCTCTGTTTTTGGGTCTTCCTTTGATAATTGTCTCCATAATCTTTCACTTGTGCTAAAACGTTGCAAAGAGACTAACCTAATTTTGAGTTGGGAGAAGAGTCACTTTATGGTGCAAGAAGGTATAGTCTTGGGGCATATTGTATCCAAGAGAGGCATTGAGGTGGATAGAGCAAAGGTTGAGTGATTGAAAATCCGCCACCTACCTACTTGATGAAGCAAATCCGCTCATTCTTAGGGCATGCCGGGTTTTATCGCTTCATCAAGGACTTTAGCAAGATCTCAAGGCCTTATGTGATTGCTTGCCAAGGACATTCCATTCAATTTGATGAAGCTTGTCATGAGGCATTCAGAAGCTCCGGTCTCTACTATCCTCCGCTCCCATCATGAAACCTCTTGACTAGTCCTTGCCATTTGAGATCATGTGATGCATCCGACTTTGCTGGGTGCAGTCTTGGGATAGCGTGTAGGGCAAGCTACCTCATGCCATTTATTATGCCAGGAAGACCCTGATGGATGCTCAAATCAATTACACCACAATGAAGAAAGAGTTACTAGCGGTGGTATTTACCTTGGACAAATTCAGATCATACCTCTTGGGATCCAAGGTAATTATCTATTTTGATCATGCTGCCTTGCGACACTTGTTGGCAAAGAAGGAGACAAACGATTGATGGATACTACATTGCAAGAATTTGACATTGAAATTCGGGACAAGAAGGGCACTGAAAATGTCGTTGCCGACCATCTGTCACGGATTCATTTGAGATATTAGCCACTTCCAATTCATGATTCCTTCCCGGATGAGCAACTGTTGAAATCACTCCAAGAGAACCACCGTGGTATGTCGACATCATCAACTATTTAGCCATAAGTCGATTCCTCCTCATTGGTCTAAGCAAGACAAGGACCGCTTCTTCAAGCAAGTCGATTCTACTTTTGGGAAGATCCGAGTTGATAGATAATGACCTATGTCCTAGAGTGAGTTCCACAAGATCCTCACATTTTGCCACTCTAGCTGTGGGGTCACTTGTGCCAAGAAAACCGCACCAAGGTTCTACAATGTGGTTTCACTTGGCCAACTTTGTTCAAGGATGCCTTATGACTTTTGCCGGCTTGTGAGAGAGATGTCAGTCGCTAGGAGCTATGTCCCGGAGAGATATGATGCCATTAAACCCCATCCTCATAGTCAAAATTTTTGACGTTTGGGGTATTGACTTCATGGGCCCCTTCCCACCATCTTTTGGGTATGAGTACATTTTGGTAGGGGTAGACTATGTCTCCAAATGGGTTTAGGCCGTGGCCACCAAGACCAATGATCACAAGGTGGTAGTGAAATTCATCCAAGCCAACATCTTCAGTAGATTTGGTACTCCCAGGGCCATCATCAGTGACGGAGGCAAGCACTTTTGCAAACAGTTTCTTAAAATCCTGCTTCTCATGTACTCCGTTACTCATAAGGTAGCCACCCCTTACCATCCTCAGACTAGTGGCCAAGTAGAAGTCTCCAACAGGAGATCAAGCATATTCTAGAGAAGACGGTTAGGCCGGACCGCAAGGATTGGTCCTTGCGCCTCAATGATGCATTATGGGCCTACCGCACAGCCTACAAAACACCGATTGGTATGTCACCATACCAGTTGGTTTATGGAAGGGCATGTCACCTCTCTGTGGAACTGGAGCACAAGGCTTTGTGGGCAATCAAGCAATTCAACTTTGATATGCAAGCAGTCGGCTCCCACCGAAAGCTTCAGTTCACAGAGTTGGAAGAGCTGCGGAATGATGCATATGACAGCTCCAAAATTTACAAGGAAAAGACAAAAGCTTTTCATGACCGGCACATCAGGCTTAAGACATTTGAGCTGGACCAGAAAGTATGGCTGTTCAACTCCAAACTTCGGCTCTTCCCTGGCAAGCTCCTTTCCAGATGGGATGGCCCATTCATGGTTATTTCAGTATCTCCACATGGTGTAGTTGAGTTGAGGGACCCAAAGGACGGCAACATTTTTAAGGTCAATGGTCAAAGATTGAAGCCCTGCATTCAGAACCCCGACCCAGGTATAGATGTGGAATCCGTTAAGTTGACGGATCCCACCTATTCGTTTTAAGAATGCATGCAGAGAACATGAAGGCGTTTGAGTAGCCCTGAATCTCAAACGTCTTTATTGAAGTCAGTGGTGTTGATGCCACTAAGAGGTACAATTTTTTTGTTTTCATTTTACTTCTCTGTTTTTACTTTTGTTGTTTTTCATTGTTGTTTTTAATTTTTTTTTTCGTAGTTTCGTTCTTTTATCTTATTTTTGTTTGGGTTTAATTTTTTAGTTTTTCTTTAGTTTGATTCATGAACACTGGGAATTGGCACACTGAGGAAGCGAACATTCACCCATCCTTGGGCGATCGTTCACCAAAACCCTCTCTAAAGTGCTAAACACACTGAGGAAGTGACCGTTCACCCATCCTTGGGCAATCGTTCGCCAAAGCCCTCTCTAAAGTGCTAAACACACTAAGGAAGCAAACGTTCGCCCATCCTTGGGTGATCATTTGCAGAAGTGCTCTCAATAGTGCTATAGACACTGAGGAAGCGAACGTTCGCCCAGCATTGGGAGATCGTTCGCTCCCTCGCTAGGCACCCGAGGATGAACGTTCGTCCCCCGGCCAGACACACACACTGGCACGCAGGCAAACGTTCGCTTAGCACTAGGTGATCATTCGCCCTCGAGGTGAGCTCCCTCACGTGACCTATCTAGGTCACTTTCATCTCCTTCTTCCATCTCTTTCACCTACCCCACCCACCCTCCATTATGCCGCCCACTCCTCACGTCTCACAAACTCCCAACCACCATAAATCACCCACCAAATCATCCCCAACCACCACACAACACCCCTCACGGCCACCATCGGCCACTACACCCACTCCCCACACCACCCTAATCACCACAAACCCACATTGACCCATACACACCCCAACCTTCCCAACCCCAATCTCTATACACATTGGCCAATATTTTTTGATTTTTGGCAACTACACTCCACTCATATAGAGTGTAGTCGCCTTCTATAGTTGGGTTTCGTCTTTTTGCAGGGGGTTGGAATTGTTTGAAGGCTGGTTTTCATAAGTGGATTTCAAGGCTGCCCACCACCTGTTCGACAAAAGTCCTGACCGAACTCTACAATGCCCAAAACCACTCAATCCACCTCCCAAGCATCAAGCTCCCATGCCCAATCCTCCCATCCAACTATTGAGCAGCGGGAGATACTATTTGAGACAGAATTCGATATCAACGATGACTTCAAAAATTTTGAAGCCACCCAATGGGTAATCCAAGAGTTCAAGCGCCGGGGGTTGAAGAAATTGTTCAAACTCATCACCTCCACGGCTTATATAAGGTTGGTCATCCAGTTCTATTCCAACCTTCCCAGGATTGCAATAAGCCGGGCACCCTATCTTCTATTGTCAAAGGGAAGCAAGTGGACGTGACCACCTCGGACATTGCCGCCGCGCTGCATTACAACGATGAGCAACCACCGGCAGATGCACAACTTGATGACCTGCCGGATGCTTTCTATGTTTCCGAGATTATTGACGACATGTGTGCCGGTCAATATGCCGATGAAAAGCGAAATGCAGGCAGCCGGTCCAAATTGCCACAACCACTCTTGCTTGTGGATTATGTTCTATACCAGAATGTGTGCCCATTGGGGCACAAGTCACAGAGGCGTGACCAATTTCTCCAAGTGTTGTACGCCTTCCACAAGGGTCATTGGTATTCCATCTCGTCCATCATTTGGAACCAACTTCAAAAATTTTGGGATGGGGTGATTGCGCGAAGGGCATCCACCACAAAGTCATGGGGGCTTCCATTCCCATTCCTGCTCACACAAATTCTAAAGAAGAAAGGAATCAAGGGAACCCCCGAAGATGGACCGGTCACAGAACATCCATTCTTTGGCAGAAACCAGTGGAACCATAGCCAATCCCATATGCCCAGAGAGGTTAGAGTAAAAATTTCAACTGAGGAAGGAGGAGAAGAAACCGAACATATGGAAGAGGATGCACCGGCACCACAGCAAGGTGGGAGTGCCGACACTGTAGTCATCAGCCGCACCGAGTATGAGCTTTTGAGTAGTGCACATCAGCGCTTGGAAAAACTGGAAGAACACTTCACCACCATCAAAGCACAGTTGGCTACCCATACTACCTTACTCCGGGCCATTTTGGACCGACTGCCATCCGCAGTAGGAGCATCATCTTCCGTCCCACCTGAGGAGCAGCAGTGAGATGCTGCACCGTCTGGCTGAAGACGTTAAACTTAGCGCTCATGGGAGGCACCCCACAGTATATCCATTTATTTTTGTTGTCTTGGTTTTTACCTTTATTTTTATTTTTCTTTTATTTTTCTCGTATTACTTTTGTGTTTTCTTTTCAGAGACAAAAAGGGTATTTCAATTCAAGTTTGGGGGTGTGCTATGAGCCATGCCAGTCCAACAATTCTCTAACTCCCAATCCAGGTCAGCTCTTTCCATAAATTACACATTGGGGACAATGTGTAGATTAAGTTTGGGGGTATGGGAACACAATTTCACACACCTCATCTCGTTTTTTTTTTTTAAAAAAAAAAATTATGTTCATGTTGTCCTTAAATTTTAGTTGACCTAAAACCTTGTGATTGATTTCATCAGTGAGCTTAAAATGTTGAACACATGATTTGATGTTCGACTTTCAAGTTTGTTACTTGCTTTAGGCAAATGAGAAGTCACATGTTTGATCTGCTCTGACACAAGCACATTAGCACATAACTGGTGGGGTATGACATGTGGGTTTAATGTGTATGTTTCTATGTTTTGGGTGACACTGGGTGACTTATTGGGTGGATACATTGGCATAGTTTAAAAAAAAAAATAAAAAAATACAAATGGTGTTAGTCATTGATAAACTGTTCACTGAGTAATTGGGCCTCTTGCATCAAAGCATTGAGTGCTCACGTCAAAAGGTGAGGAGTTTTGAGGTGGTTAATATTACGGCTAAGTCTAGTTTCGTAGCCTCTTTGACTCGAGTTAGTAAGTCATTAGGGGTGTCTCCACACCTAATGCCCTAAAACCATCTGGTTTGGGAGTCATTGGCTCAACACTCGTTACATGGGTCAATTAGAAAGCTTAAGGGAACTGGACATTATAGAGCCTAATAATAAAATAAAGAGCAAGAAAAGTATGCCATTGTTGTTCATTCTGATAGGACTTCTAGTGAATCTTGAAATATGGAGACATTGCACATTAAATTTGTTTGGAAGCTTCATAGTCTTGTGCTAATTCACTTCACACTATTTCGAGCTTGTGATGCCTTAGCTTGCCTATTGTAAGTAATTAGACTTTAATTTCCAATTTATTGTGAAGATGGAGTTTAATCTTTTAAGCTTGCTAATGAATGAAAATCATGGGTTTGAGTGTTGCTTTACTTTTTGGATAACATGAACTATGCACAATGTTTGTGGGTATCATTTCTGGAAAACCATCACGAGACTTCACTCGTCCTCTAGGGAATTCCTAGGGGTTTAAAAGGCTTGTTGCATATGCTAAATGCAACCGTACATCCCACGAAAGCTGGATTTATCTTTGATGTTTTTCATTTTATTTCCTGTTTTGTATTGCTAAGGGACTAGCAATATGTAAGTTTGGGGGTGTGATAAGCGCCAAATGTTGCACATTCAAGCCCTTTAACTTGCATATGTTAATTCCTTAGCGTTGCTATTTGCTTGATTTTGTTTTATTTTTGTGTTTCAGGTCAAATACATGAACTCCGTTGGAAATTGGACTAAAAAGGCAGAGAAGCAACCTTATTGTGCTGGCAAGCGATTGCCCACACCCTGTGAACATGTGCCTGGTGAACGTGCGCCAACACCTTGTGAATGTGCGCCAAGTCCCTGTGAACATGCGTTGGGCGCACAATCGCCCATACCTACGAACGTGCTCACTCGGGCTTCACTTAACCCGGCAAGTGTGTTGGACAACTTAATTGCAACTCCAAGTCTCCTAGTTGAAGTAGGAAACTAACCTATGGCCATGATTAGGGTTTTAGGGTTTCTAGGGTTTCCTAGTAACTATAAATAGGCTATTATACAATGTAAAAAGGATCCGGTTTTCCTTGGTACGAATTTTACATACAATTTCCTTGGAGTTCATTCGTCATCATGAGCGGCTAAACCCCTATTGTGGGGTACCGATGTAACCCTTTCCAAGCACAATGGTGATTGTATTTGATTTTAGTTAATTCATATTATGTATGTTGATTACGTAACTGTGAGGATTGCAAACCTTGAATTATGTTCTTAATTTTAATGCAATTGTTTTTTAATTCTAAAATCAGTACTTGCAAAATTCTTATCTTGTCTTAGAAATTATTTTGCCTGTATTGAACTCAATCAATTTTATTTTCTATGATCATGAAATTGATGGTTATGCAATGGTTTTAACGTGCATGTGATTAATAGGATTAGATAGACCATGCTTAGGAAAGACGGGTCATACTACGCCCTAGTCTAGAGTAGACGATCTGTGCCAACCGAAGATGGGTTATACTATTCCATTGATCATATAAAACTTATTAAGGGATTTTATAGTTTATACCTAGGGAAGACGGATCGTGCTGCATCTTAGTGGTTAGGTGGACGATCCGTGCCAACCGGAGATAAATAATTCTTATCCTTTAGTATGAAATTTCTTGTCTTTTATAACATACGTGATTATGAGTTCTAGAATCGAATTATGGCTACCATTGTTGTGCGGATTGTGGTGAAGTCGGTACCTTACTCTTTCTCTCTCTCATACATTTACTTTTAATTTTGCATTTACTTTCATGCAATTTAATTTCACAAACAATCAATCTCGTTCCTTAATTAGGTTAAACTTCGTTCTTTGAATTTAATAGCAAAACCCTTACAGTCCTTGAGGTTCGACACCCTCAATATAGCCATATCCTACGGGATTCGTTCTATTGCGAGTGGTTAATTTTATTATTGATATTTTGGTCAACAAATTACCACATCAGTACATGGGACTAGCACAGACTGATCGGTGCCTAAAAGTGCCTATTTGGACCCCTTAATTTATATTCGTTAGGCCTTTAGCATTGTTAATATCTAATCATTTTTAGTGTTTTTAGTATTTTGTATTTTGTGTTGTGCAGGACATTGCATTAAATCATGGCTAGCAAGGGCAAGAAAGGACTTAAAGAGAAGAAACTGCCAAAGTGCGTTCGACGCACTCGCCACACTCGACGCAGCACGCACACTCGCACGCACGCCGCACTCACGTCGACGCGCACCCAAGGACGCATGAGCAACCACGGTCGCCGCAGCAGCAGCCGCCCTAGCGTATATGCGTTCAACGCAAGTACCTCGTGGTCGAATGCACTCCATGTCACCTAGCCGCCAGAGAGGTTATTTGCGGTCGAACGTGTGCCTTGCGTTCGACCACAAATAACTGGTGCGTTCGAACGCACTACCTGCGTTCGAACGCACTTCAGTGTCCTGGTAGCCTATAAATAGGCCTCGTGTGTTCAATTGTAAAACACGCTTGGGAGACGCTTGGGACGCGTTTGAGGTGCCCTTTGTGGCCCAAAACCTCCCCGTTCTTCATTGTAAACACTCCTAAACGTCAGTTTAATTTAATGCTTTTATTTATTTTGCTTTAGTCTCTTATTTCCCTTCACCATGTTTTTATCTACTTATTTTTATGCTTAGTTTAATACTCCGTTAAATCATTTCTGTTTTGC
This sequence comes from Carpinus viminea, assembly GCA_013348765.1. Taxonomy (NCBI): domain Eukaryota; kingdom Viridiplantae; phylum Streptophyta; class Magnoliopsida; order Fagales; family Betulaceae; genus Carpinus; species Carpinus viminea. Next base: position 18,084,015 of record CP054671.1, on the reverse strand, counting down.
TTGTTCGTTTCAATTCAATTTATGACAAGGTTGCTTGATTGTTGCTTGTAAATCGTTAAACGTCGACTCATCTGCAACCGGAGATACATCGGATATTCGTCTTGGACCATTATCCATTGTGACCTCTTAATAGTGTTTGCCTCGGGTAGTTCGACAAAATCGTAATAGCAACAATAGGACATGCATTAGTGTTTAATCGATGAGATTGACGTATGCATTAATTAATAGCAAATAGAATACGCCTAGTAGCGTAATCGTTGTTGAAGTATGAACTAGGCATGTTTTATGTTGATTGAATTATGGTGAGGTAGATTAGGACCTTAGCATTTTATTTCTTTATTTTTCTGCTTTTAATTAAGTTTTATTTTCGCTTTATTTTATTGCATTTAGCTTAGTTTAATTTTATGCACGCCACCTTTCGATGTTGGAACTAGGTTAAGATTTTATTAGTTTAAGCGTTTTAAAGTTGGTTTTGACAAACACGATTCTCTGTGGGTTCGACACTCGCACTTGCACAGCCACATTACTACGATCGACTCGTGCGAGTACAATTAAATTTGTACACCAAATTTTGGCGCCGTTCGAATCGGTGTTTTGTTAAAATTAATTTTATGCTTAGATTAATTTTATCTTTCTATTAGTTATTTTAATTGTGCATTTATTTTATTTATTTCGTGCTTTTGTATAGATAAAATCCAAAAAAATTTAGATTAGCGTTTTTGTTTCCTTTTTTTTCATTTTCGTTTCGGAAAATCAGCGCCGAGGCGGTCATCGAGCAGATTCTTGCGTTGACGTCTGCCTATATTCCAGGCGTTCACGCACTGCGAACACTCTACGCTCTGGCGTCTGCGTGTGAGCACGAGCCCTGAAAGAACGTGATGCGAGTTGCGTTGAGCATTACCTTAATTGCGTTCGAACGTGCAGAGCGCCAAATTGTTGCATCTGTGCAAGCGAATGTACGCTATGTGTTCTTATTTGATTATTTATTTGTTTATTTATTTATTGCCTAGTTTATTTATTTACTTGCTGTTTTATTAGTTTAATATTTTGTTAGTATATTTTTAATTGTTTAATTAGTTTATTATTTTTTGTTAGTTTATTTATTAGTTCTTGTTTAGTTTATTTTTTTAGTTTGTGTTTATTTTATTTTATTTTGTTAATCGTTTCATGTGGAATATTTTGAACTGTTTGGGTGAAGCATGAGTCTTCCGTTTGATTATTTTAATGTTGCTCCTACCACTTTGCACCCACATGAACCGTGTTCACCTTGCTCTAGCCCTTACCATAGTTTAGGTGATTGTCCACATTGGGGACAATTTCTGAATTTTCAAATGAGCGATTGAACACCGTTTCTCGATCCGGTTTTGAATCTAATTCAAATTTTTATAACCCGACTAGAACAACTATTCGATTTTTTAGTGGCATGATCATGCTACGGAAAATTTTGCTCCTGAGTTGACGACGCACTTCACCACGAATATCGCTTCGACGACCATTTCTTCCCATTCATCATACGACTATCCTCCTCGACTTCCTTGGAAGACACTCTTAAGAATTCATGGACCTAGTCGGCCAACCCACCATTTCTGCGTCTCATGAACCATCATTAGAAGAAACACTGAGGCGTTTAGGAAAAGCAGTCAACCAACCTTGTCAAGAAATCATAGATGCCCATATGGCAAACAGAAGAAATTACAAGGTTGGAAGAACCAATTAGTTTCTAAATTCAACCTAGTTGAGGAGGAGGAGTTTCAGAGTCAGAAATGGCTCATCCTCCCAAGAGTCATTTGAGCAACATTTTCCTCACGGTTCATGTCGATGACTTGAGGGGAGGGCAAACCAACTCATGGCAGCCGGACATGCCCATACCAGCTTTCTCACACTCACACACTCATCGGTCATGTGAATATTGTTATCATCATTCTCACCAGTTTGATGATTGTCCTTTCATTAATTATTACATGGTAGAGGTTAACAAAGTCTGCACTTGACAATGCTCAAACCACCACCATACTTGTTGATGAGGAAATTGGAGATGAAGTTGCAAGTGAGTGTAGCTTAGAGGAACTTAAGTTAGAATGTTTCACCTCGGATGATTGTGACCTAGATCTTGATAGGCTAAATGGTGTGTTGCATGATTTGAGCTTAGAGGATCGAGATGGAACACTTTGCTCCGGATAGTGATGACCTAGTGATGTACAAATTTAATTGTACTCGCCAATTGACGAGTCGATTGTAGTAATGTGGCTGTGCAAGTGCGTAGGTCGAACCCTGAGAATCGTGTTTGTCAAAACCAATTTTAAAGTGCTTAAATTAAACTTATCTTAACCTAGTCCCAATAACAAACAGTAACGTGCATAAAATAAACTAAACTATAAATGCAATAAAATAAAGAAATAAAATAACTAAGTCCCTAATCCACCTCACAATAAATTAATTTAATATATAAATATGCTTAGCTCATATGTATTAATGTTATGCTACTAGGCATATTCTAGAACTAGCACATTGTTCATATTTCCGCTCATCGATAATGCACATATGTATCCTATTGTTGTCACAAATCTTGTCGAACTACTCGAGGCAAACATCTTTAAGAGGTCACAACGGATAATGGTCCCAAGACGAATATCCGATGTATCTCCGTTGCAATGAGTGTTGACGTTATTTGTTTGTCGACAACAATCAACACACTTTGTCACTAAAATGTATTGAAACGAATAAACATAAATCTTAAATGATGAATAATACTTAACTAAACATAAATATAAATAAATAAATTCAAGTGAAGGGACTAAGAGACTAATTAAGCATAAAATAAAACATAAAATAAATAAATGACAATTTAGAGGGTTTACAGGATAAACAGGAGGTTTTTTGGCCTCCAAGGGCACCTCCAAACGAAGAATAAGAAAATACACAAGGTCCTATTTATAGGTTGGCAGACATCGGAGTGTTGAACGCACTTGTTAACGCACTTTATTTGTGGTCGAACGCAGGCGTGCGTTGATCGCAAATAATGTGTTAGGGTCGATTAGGCGTCGAACGCAGGTCCTTTGCGTCAATGCAGATAACCGTTAGGGCCGGTAGCGTTCATGCGTGAGTGCGTCGAACGCACTCAAGTGCGTTCAACGCACTTGGTGAATCACTTCACTTGGTGCATTTTGCCTTTGCTAGCCATGATTTAATGCAATGTCCTGCACAACACAAAATACTAAAACACTACAAATGATTAAATATTAACAATGCTAAAGGCCTAACGAATATAAATTAAGGGGTCCAAATCAGCACTTTTAGGCACCGATCAAATACCCCAAACTTACATTTTGCTAGTCCCTTAGCAAAACAAAATGAAAAACAAAATAAAACATAAGTCCGCTGGGAGAACGATTGCATTGAGCGTATGCAACAAGCCTTTAAACCTCTAGGAGTTCCCTAGAGGAAGTGAAAGTCTCAGAGGGTTTTTTCAGGAATGACACCTACAAACATTATTTTGGCACTATGTTATTAATTAGATAAAGCCCAACATAAAACATGGTTCATACATCATTAGTAGATTTAACATGTTAAACATATGAACCACATCATCGGGCATCCAAACATCCTTTCACTCAAGGTTGGAAAATTGAGACAACACGTGCTCCATTATGTGCAAAGTGAACTAACAATAAGATCATGGGATTTCAATCACTCTCCAAAGACATGTATCCCAATTTAAAGGAAAAACAATGTGATAAATACAACCAAGGCTTAAATTGAAATATGCAATTTTTTGTGTAGGCATGCAATGTTGACTTCCTTAAACTTCTAAATGACCTATGTAACGAGTGTTAGGGCTGACTCCCAAACCAGGTGTTTTAGGGCACTAGATGTAGAGACATCCCTAAGGGCTTAATTACTCAAGTCAAAAAAGTTATGAAGCCTAACTAGCCATACAATTTTTAAGCAATTTCTCATCTTTTGCGCGAACACTCATTGCTTGGCCAGGCAAGAGGTCCGGTTACTCAATGAAAAATTCACTTTATTATGATTTTGATTTTTTTTTTTTTTTTTTATTAAAGCCAAGGTTTTCATCATCACATCATAAACCTAAAATTTCAAGACACACACTTCAAAGTCAAATCTCAAACCCCACAGACCCTAATGCTGTGTGCATGTGAAATTTCAATCAAACAAGTGGAGTCTCTCTAATCCAACACATGAATCAAAAGCAGATTTCTAATGATAGGCAATGTTCAAACAAGTTAAACAAACCAATGACATGCAATCCATTTATGATGTAAGTCATGACCAAATTAACAACATAGTAACAAACAAAAAAAAAAAATTTTATATACATGGCAAAATCAAATATATACATGCAAAAACAAACAAATAAAATAAAACAAACAAAAAACAGACAGAATGTTTGTCCACAAACTTAAATGACACATTGTCCCAAATGTGGCAAGAAATACATTACAGTGGGATGAGGAACTAGGATGTGCAAAGTCCAAGGCGTCCCCCAAACTTAAACATAAGAACACATCAAAAGCTAACACAATCTTTTCTTCTCAAGATCAAACATCAAAGATTAATTGCTGTTAGAAACTGAAACACATAAAATATATACAAAATAAAATAAAATAACAAAAGAAAATAAATCAAAATGCGGTGTGGAAAAATAAAAGAAAATAGTTGCTCGATCAGTAATAAAATTTGAATTTGATTCAAACCCGAATTGGAGAAATGGTGTTCAAGCTCATTTGAAAAAATTTAGGAAATTGTCCCCGGTGTGAACAATCACCTAAACTACGGTAATGGTGGGCAGATGAACATGGTTCATGTGGGTGCAAAGTGATAGGGAAACATCATAAATATTAAGCGGAAGACTCATGCTTCACCCAAAGTTCAAAATATCCCACGAAACAATATCAATAACAAAATAAAATAAAATAAACTACAACTAATAAAAATAAACTAAACAAATTAACAAATAAACTAACAAAATATTAAACTAATTAACAAATAAAAATAAATTTAATCTAACAAAAACTAAAAACAAATAAAACAGGCACAATATATAAATAATTAATAATCAAATAAAACAAAAATAATAAAAGGAAAAGCGAAAACATACAACACATAAGATTTCTGCTGCGGCAGTGAGGTAATGCGTTCGAAGAGATAAGTGCGTTAGTTCGCCGCAAGCACAAAATGTAGCGAGCTCTGCGGTGCGTTCAACGCAATAGCGTTCAAGAGCGTATCGCACTCGTTCATGGAACAAGTGCTCGCCGCACGCAGAGGCGTGTGCGAACGCAGATCGGTCTTTGGAATAGGCATAAGTCGACCGCAATAATGCGTTCGACCGCCTTTATCGTCGATTTTCCAGCAACTCAGAAATTAAAAACAAAAACTAAAAAGCTAATAAAATTAAACTAAACAAATCTAAAATAAATAAATAATAATAGGCAAAGAAATAATTAAATAAAATAACTATAAAAAAAGGACACTACGATTAGTTCGCGGCAACAAGATATGGCGTTTGCAAGTGCGTTCGACGCACATGGTCGCGTCGACCGCAGAATCGCCTGCTGCGTCTCATCAGGCCGTGCTCATGCAGAAGCGTGGCGGGCGTTCGCACTGTGAACTTCTGGAATGAAAGCGCGTCGTTCGACCGCAATATATGCGTTAAACCGCCGGCGCTGATTTTCGAAGCGAAGAAACTAAAAAAGGAAACAAAAAAGCTACTCTAATTTTTTTTGAAATTTTTTTTACTTTTTGGATTTTATCTATACAAAAGCAGAAATAAATAAAATAAATGCACAATTAAAATAACTAGTAGAAAGATAAAATTAATCTAAGCATGAAAAATCAATTTTAACAAAACACCGATTCCGACAGCAGCGAAAATTTGATGTACCAAAAATTAGTACTCGCCAATTGCAGTCGATCGTAGTAATGTGGCTGTGCAAGTGCAGTGTCGAACCCACGAGAATCGTGTTTGTCAAAATCAACTTTAAAGCGCTTAAACTAATAAAATCTTAACCTAGTTCCAATTTGAACACGTGGCGTGCATAAAATAAAACTAAGCTCTAAACTATAAATGCAATAAAATAAAGAAATAAAATAACTAAGTCCTAATCCACCTCACAATAAATTAATTTAATATATAAATATGCTTAGCTCATATGTATTAACAGTTATGCTACTAGGCATATTCTGGAGAACTAGCACATTGTTCATATTTCCGCTATCGATAATGCACATATGCGTATCCTATTGTTGTCACAAATCTTGTCGAACTACTCGAGGCAAACATCATATAAGAAGAGGTCACAACGGATAATGGTCCAAGACTAATATCCGATGTATCTCCGGGTTGCAATGAGTGTTGACGCTACATTTGTCGACAACAATCAACACACTTTTGTCACTAAAATGTATTGAAACGAATAAACATAAATCTTAAATGACAGAATAATACGAACTAAACATAAATATAAATAAATAAATTCAAGTGAAGGGACTAAGAGACTAATTACATAAAATAAAACATAAAATAAATAAATGACAATTTAGAGGGTTTACAAGGATAAACAGGGAGGTTTTTGGCCTCAAGGGCACCTCCAAACGAAAGAATAAGAAAATACACAAGGTCCTATTTATAGGTTGGCAGATCGGAGTGCGCTCAATGCACTACGTTGAACGCGCATTTATTTGTGGTCGAACGCAGGCGGCGCTTGATCGCATAAGCTATGGCGGTTAGGGTCGACTAGGCGTGCTCAACGCGGTCCTTGCTCGAATGCAGATAACCGTTAGGGGCTAGGCATGTTCGACCCGCTCATGCATGACCGTGAGTGCGTTGAACGCACTCAAGTGCTTCGAACACACTTGGCAGAATCACTTCTTCACTTGGTGCATTTTGCCTTTTGCTAGCCATGATTTAATGCAATGTCCTGCACAACACAAAATACTAAAAACACTACAAATGATTAAATATTAACAATGCTAAAGGCCTAACGAATATAAATTAAGGGGTCCAAATCAGCACTTTTAGGCACCGATCACCTAGACTTGGATAGGCTACTTGATCATGTTGATACTTTTAGTGAGCCTAGTCTTGAGAATCCATCTGGAGAGTGTTTTGATGAAATTGAAAATGATTTGGATCTAGATAAGTTCCTCGAGCAAGCTGTTAGGTTTAGAGAGCCGAGTCTGGAGGATCCTTTGGAAGAGAGCTTTGCTCAATTTGAGTTTAATTTGGACCTTGACATGGTGCATGAGCAAGCTAAGGCTTTAGTGGCTCCCACTCCTGAGATACGAACTGAGAATGGAGAAGAAGAAAAGAAGGAGCAGATTGAACCCTCGCCAATTTCAAATTGGCCCAATGACAAGGACGTGAGTACTGAAGCTCACTCCTTCGTCACAATCCCTCTCGAGACATATCATCAAGTTCCATCTTTCCAATGTCTCGAAGAGTCATCTTATGTAGAAATCTTTGAGGATTCACACACACACCATCACAAATCTAGGAACCATGTTCCTAAGTGGATCCTCAAACAAAGACAACTACATAAGATGGCTTAACATCCTTCCAGAGGGGTATCTTATTTTAAAGAAAAAAGGATGGAAGGGATTGATTGCTTTAGTCTCTTATTTCCTTTCACCATGTTTTTATCTACTTATTTTTATGCTTAGTTTAATACTCCGTTCGTCATTTATTGTTTTGCTTGTTCGCTTCAATTCAATTTCGTGACAAGGTTGCGTTGATTGTTGCTTGTAAATCGTTAAACGATCATCAAGCGTAACGGAGATACATCGGATATTCGCCTTCGGACCATTATCCGTGACCTTTTGTAACAAAGTGTTTGCCTTGGGTAGTTCGACAAAATCGTAGCAACAATAGGACATGCATTAGTGTTTAATCGATAGATGGATGTATGCATTAATTAATAGCAAATAGAATACGCCTAGTAGCGTAATCGTTGTTGAAGTATGAACTAGGCATGTTTTTATGTTGATTGAATTATGGTGAGGTAGATTAGGACCTTAGCATTTTTATTTCTTTATTTTCTGCTTTTAATTAAGTTTTATTTTTACGCTTTATTTTATTGCATTTAGCTTAGTTTAATTTTATGCACGCCACCGCTCGATGTTGGAACTAGGTTAAGATTTTATTAGTTTAAGCGTTTTAAAGTTGGTTTTTGACAAACACGATTCTCTGTGAGTTTGACACTCGCACTTGCACAGCCACATTACTACGATCGACTCGTGCAATTGGCGAGTACCATTTTTGGTACGACCACAGACAAAACAACTCTCAACTAGAAATGTGTTTGCAGCATTGATGGGATTTCCTACACTCAGAGCATCAAGTCTCCTAACAATCGCATGCATCCTTAAATTCAACTCTGCATCACCTTTTACTTCATGGATGCCTCCTTTCTTGGGGTTTCAGGCTGATTTGTCACGACAACTCGTAAAATCCCACTATTGTGAGTTGTTGGCTAATTTATCCAAAGCTTTATAAGCTAAATCACCCATTAGATTAAAAAATGCTCCTCCATTCATCGACTCTATCATACTACGGTTGGGCTAAGATAGCCCTTGGTAGAAGAATTGTACGAGTTGCCACTTTTCATAACCCATGAGGAGGGCATTTGATGAGCAAATCCTTGAATTGCCCCCAACACTCGAGAGAATTTATCGTCCTCATCCTGAGTAAAGGAACTGATCTTCTTTCTTGTCTCATTTACTCTGGACATTGTGAAGAACTTGTTGGAGAATTGCCAACAATTCTTCCCAGGATGTAATAGACCTAGGAGCGTTGGAATCCAACCACTCCATAGCTCTATCATGAAGAGACAACGGAAAAAGTCTAAGGTGGACAACTTCCTCAGAGAAATTTTGGAATTTGGTGCTGGCACAGATTTTTTTGAATTTCTTGACATGGGTTTTCATGATCTAAGCCGTAAAAAGATGGTAACATTTGAATGACATATGGCTTAAGATCATAGTGGGTTGCATTAGTTAGCTGCAACACTATGCACGGATGGGAACTAGTCGCAACTGGTGCGAATAGTTCCAGTAGTGACATAGTGAAATCCATGTCATAAGCTCTTCTTTGCTACTTGTTCCCAGCTCTTGCATCTTGGTATTCCTTATGCTCCTCCACATTTGCATTCCTTTGATTATCCCCCATTTCAACGTGAGCTTTATGTGCTCTCCTAATGTTTCTCTCTAAATCGGGATCTAAGGGTGTTAACTCTAAGTTTAATGATCACCGACCAAGCATACACTAGCTAAGAAATTAAACCTAAACTAGGAAAGTAATAAACTAAGTAAGTAAGTATGAATAAAAACAGCAAAAATAGGGACTATGAAAACAATAAAAACAAAATCAGATGTGCACAAACTAATAGGAAATGCAACACTAAATTAACAATAAACCACTAAACAATAAACTATAAACAACATGTGAATAAAAACTAAACAACCTTAAGCAAATATTAACATATGCAGATATCACAGAAGCAATAATTTAAAAATAAAAACAAACTAACTTAGACAAACAAAAACAAAATATAACAATTTACACACTAACTATTTAACTAACCAAACAACTAATTAAACACATGCAAACTAGATAAACAATAAAAAGTAAAAATAACTAAAAACAACCAACTATAGTAGATATATACTCAAAATAGGCAAATTAAACAATTAAAACTAATATAACAATTAATCAAAGCAAAAGAACATCCGGGTATGTTGGTGTAGTCAGAGATGCCGAGTGAAGCGATAAGATCGATCGCATACACAACTATGTAGCAGGCTCTACAAATGCGTTCTATCGCAACTGAGGTGCGATCGAATGTAACACTACATTGCTTTCTGTTCAGAACCGTGTGCTCACACGCATCTGCGTAACAAGCGATCGCAGGTACACGATCGTTAAGGAATAGGTTAAAGTGCACTTGATCGCAAAAGGTACGATCGATCGCACTATCAATGCCTAATTTTTAGAAACTAAAATTAAACTAAAAACTAAGCAAACACTATTCTAAAAATTAACAAAAATTAGCTAAAACATGAAAATAAACTATGAACAGTATTGAAATTGCAGAAGATAAAAACTAGTAGAAAAATAATACTAATCTAAAAGTAAAATTAATCTCAACAACTCAAACGGTTCCCCGACAACGGCGCCAAAATTTGATCGTATCAAATTTAGTACTCGCAAGAGAACGAACCGTGGTTCATATAGCGTTTGCGCAAGTACGAGATTGTATCCATAAAGAACCGTGAGTGTTTAAACAAACTAAATTTATGTCTAGATTTATGTTATCTTAACCTAACTCCAAGTGGGTGTTTGTGTTGGTAAATATAAACTAAATTAATGCAGTAAAATAAACAAAATAAAACACTAAGATTAAGGACTCCACCTCACCAAATCAAGAATGCTAGTTAAAAACACTACATTAATTAATCAGTCTATCGAATAAATGAGAACTTAATCTCTTGCGCCTATCGAAGGATTCAAAGAATCCATCCCTTTGACAAAAGACAAACCATAAACGATTTAGGCCAAAGGATTCCAAAGTGAATATGATTTAACACAAACTACAATGGATAAATGAATGTAAACCGAAGGATGGAATGTATCCATTGGACGAAAAACTAAGAATAAATGACTACGGTGCAATCAACTTTGATTTTTGTCACTAAACCAAGTTGAAACAACTAAGCTAAATATAAAAGACAGAATTTAACCAACATAATGTAAATACTAACATTAAATCAATGGTGAGGCTTCATCCTCAACCTTAGTTGTGGAGTTAGCATCCCATGTAAAAAGGAAGCAAGAACAACATAAAGTAAAGCATTAAATTAATTAAAACTATAAAGTTCTACAATAAAATGGGTAGAGCAGAGCCTAAACAGAGGCAAAAGCTCTTAAAAATGCGCCCAGAAAAATGTCTACTCTAAAATTTACATAAGTGTCTTATTTATAGAAAACTAGTGTGCTGCTAGGTCAGACGGTTGCGCTCGATCGCAGGGATGTATGCGATCGATCATGAAAGTCGCGATCGAACGCTCGTAACTGCCACAACGCAAGGCTGGAAGCGATGGAGGCTAGGGCCAGCTAGGGCAACCGTGCGAGACGCAGGTCTACGTGGAGTGCGATCGATCTTCCCCTTTGCGTTCGACCATAGTGCACTTGAGCGCACTAGCAGGAACTCCACACTTTTCTTTGAGTCCATTTCGCCCTTTGTAGACGTGTATTGAATGCAATGACCTACAACACCACAAAACACTAAAACAACCAAAAATGTTAGATATTAACAATGCTAAAGGCTTAACAAATATAAGTTAAGGGGGGTCAAATATCAATATTTGGCACCGATCACCTATTCCAACATTGCTGCGTGCCTGCGCTCGATTAGTAAGTAGTTGTGTGTGAGTGCCTTTTTCTTGACAGGTAGCAATGTAGTGCTACGCTCAATCATATCTCTGTTGCAATTGAGTGCACTTATAGAGACTGCTACATTTGTGTTGCTTGCGATCGATCGCACCAACCTACACTCTAGCGCACCTCTGCTGGCTGCACCAACAGACCCGAGGCAGTATGTTCAGTTTTTATTTATTTTTTAGTTTTGATTAATTATTAGTTTAGTTTTAATTGTCTTATTTGCCTGTTTTAGTTTGTTCTTTCTGTTGTTAATTTTGTTTAGTTAATTGTTATTTTAATTTGTTTAATTTGTTTATTTTAATTTTAGTTAATTAAATAATTATTTGTTTAATTGTTTTATTTCTTTAAAGTTTTAATTGTTTAAGCTACTTTGTTTTTATTTTATTTCTTTAATCTGTTTGTTTGTATTTGCAATTGTTAATATTTGTTTAGATTGCTTAGTTTTTAATTCATTAATTGTTTAATTAGTTTGTTGTTTAGTTAGTTTATTTTTAATTTGTTTTAGTTTGTTCTTATTGTTCTTTTATTGTCATTTTGCTATGCTTGTTTATTTTGTTTTTGTGTATATTTGTTTAGTTAGTTTGTTGTTTTTCTAGTTCCATAGTTAGTTTCTTGATTAGTGCATACATGGTTAGAGATCCGTAAACTTATAGTTAACACCTTTAGATCCCAACTTAGAGAGAAACCTTAGGAGAGAGCATAGAGCACACGTTGAGATGAAGGACAATCCGAGGAATGCAAATCCTAAGGAGCATGAAGAGTACCAAGATGCAAGAGCTGGGCACGTGGAGCAAAGACGAGCTTATGACAAGGATTTCACTATGTCACTCTGGGAATTGTTCGCACCAGTTGCCACTAGTTCCCATTCGTGTATAGTGTTGCCACCGACTAATGCAACCTATTTTGATCTAAAGCCACACGTCATCCAACTTTTACCATTGTTTTATGGCTTAGATCATGAAAACCCATATGCCCATGTGAAGAAGTTCAGAAATATGTGTGCCACAACAAAGTTCCAGAACTTCTCCAAGGAATCAGTCCACCTTAGACTTTTTCCTTTTTCTCTTCACGATAGAGCCACGTCGTGGTTGGATTCCAATGCGTTGGGGTCTATTACCTCTTGAGAAAGCTTGTTGAGTGAATTCTACAACAAGTTTTTTCTGATGTCCAGAGTAAATGAGGCTCGAAAGGAGATCAGTTCTTTTACTCAGGAGGAGGAAGAGAAGTTCTCTAAATGTTGGGAGTGTTTCAAGGATTTGCTAATTAGATGCCCTCCCCATGGATATGAAAATGGAGACTCGTACAGTTCTTCTACCAAGGGCTAGCTCAGCCCAATCGTAGCATGATCGAGTTGATGAATGGGGGGCATTTTTAATCTTGACGGAGATGTAGCTTATAAAGCTTTGGACAAATTGGCCGACAACTCACAATAGTGGGATTTTACGAGTTGTCGTGATAAATCTGCGAAACCCCAAGAAAGGAGGCATCCATGAGCTGAAAGGCGTAACAGAGTTGAATTTAAGGATGGATGCGATCGTCAAGAGACTTGATGCTCTCAATATGGGTCAGCCCATCAATGCTGCCAACACATTTGCAGTTGATATTTGTTTTGTTTGTGCTAGTCCCATGCACCAAGCACACAATTATCCATCTATGACAGTATTTTTCGAGATGGAACAAGTGAACGCTTTCAACGATTTTCAAAAGTAGTCCAATGGGCCATATTTTGAGACATACAATCCAGGGTGGCGTAATCGCCCTAATTTCTCATGGAAGCAAAACCAACCAACGAATCAAGGAGGAGCTTCACATCAAGGTCAAAATCAATATCCTCCAGGATTCCCTCGTATCCCAATCATGGTCACTCAGCTCAGCTAGTGTCAACTTCAAATTACCAAGCCCCCACTCAAGCCCCAGCATTGTTGACATAGTCATTGGAAGATACCTTGTGGGATTTCATGAAAATGATTGGTCAATCAATCAATGATGTAAAGATTTCCACAATGGAGGTGAAGAATGCAACCATGGTGAACACCCAAGCAATCTTTAAGTTGGAAATGCAGATGGGGTAGTTGGCCAATCACCTTGGTGAAAGGGATAAAGGAAAGTTTCTTAGCCAACCCGTGACAAACCCTAAGGCATGTATGAGTGGAAATTCTTCAAACCAAGAGCATGCACATGTGATTGTTATACTGAGGTCTGGGAAATAAGTGGACAATCATGTAGCTAAGCCAGAAGTAGACTATGTTGAGCCAGAAGCAGACCACGCTAAGCTAGAAGCAGACATTGTTGGGAAAGAAGGTCAAAAAGGTGAAGAGGGTGACAACAAGAAGGAAGGAGATGCTGAGCCATCAATGGTCACCCTAGTTGTTAAGGAACCTCCTAGGTCATTTGTACCTAAAATGCCTTATCCTGAGAGATTATTAGTACCTAAGAAAGAAGGAAAGTTAGAGGACATTCTGGAGGTGTTCAAACAAGTCCAAATTAATATCTCATTTTTGGATGCCATCCAGCAAATACCTTCATATGCCAAGTTCTTGAAGGACTTGATTATAGTGAAGAGAAAGACGAATGTCCGAAAAAGAAATTTTGCTTTCAAAACTTAATGGATGTTTTCCTGAAAACAAATATGGTAATGAAGATGCTAAATCTGAATCTTCTGAGCATTCTAATGAAGTACAATCTAACAATATGTTTCCAAATGACTTTAAGGTTATTAGTTTGCTTAATAAAGTCTATCCACCAAAGTGGTATGCTAAGGTTCATATTGTTGTTGCTAAAGATTATGCTTTTGATGCCATTGCTTTATTTGATACTGGTGCTGATCTAAACTACATTCAAGAAGGATTAGTTCCCAGTAAATATTTTGAAAAATCCACTGAAAAACTATCTTTTGCCAGTGGGAACAAAATGCAAATTAATTTTGAATTAAATGATGCTCATGTGTGCCAACACAATGTTTGTTTTCATATTACCTCTGTTCTTGTTAAAGGCATGTCCGAACAGGTTATTCTTGGAATACCTTTCATTGCCATGATTTTTCCCTTTACCTACTGACTTTGATGGTATATCTACTGTAAAAATGGGTATTCCCATTGTTTTTCCATTTGCTTCTAGCTTTGAAGATGATGTTTGTCATCGTTTCCTAAATATGATTTCTGCTAAGACAAAACATCTTAATTTTCTCAAACAGGAAGTTAAATACAAAAGGATTTCTGAGCAATTCTCTGATAAATTGTTCCAATAAAAAATTTATGCTTTTCAAAATGAAATTGTTGATACTGTTTGTTCTGATTTGCCCAATGCTTATTGGCATAGGAAGAAACACATAGTTTCTCTCCCTTATGTTAAAGATTTCTCTGAAAGAAAGATCCCTACTAAGGTACCAAAAAAACCAGTAGCAAGTAAATCAACAATTTCATATTGAGATAAATTTTGGTTAGTGTCATAAGCATTAGTGGTGTACCAAAAATAAAGTACTCGCAAGTGTACGAGTCGTGTACAGTAAAGTGCGCGTAAAAATGCGAGGTAGATCCACAGGGAATTGTGTTTTGTGATAAAATCAATTTTCTATTCAAATAGATCCTATTTTAACCTAGTTCCTGGAGTTCGAAGTTGGTCGTGCAACTTTAACAAAACTAAATTAACACGATAATTTAAATAACAATCAAAGTAAAAGACTAAGGTTTCTGAATTCGCCTCACCAAATTAAACAGCATACTCTCACAATTTACACACACAATTGACAATCAAACGCTTTTTAACTGAGTTCAAAAATCATAAACATGCATGTAAAATCATTCGATGAATCCATCCATTAAAGAATCACAATGAGTATTTAATTGAGATCAAATCATCCACCGTATCCGTGAGATCACGATGGATATTAGTCTCAATTTCAATCACCGATGTATCCCCGCATGAACACAACGAATATTAAACAATGCATGAAATCACAAAAGACGCTCAATCACAAAGTAATAAAGCAATAGAATTAATTTTGAACAAATATAATATCAAATTGTGTGTATAATTTCACGAGAATACAAGTTTATCATTGACGAGGTTTCATCTTCAACCTTAGTTGAAGGTTTAGCCTCTCATGACAACAATAGACAAGAAATTCTCAATTGAAATCATTGAAAGAATAAACTTACAATCAAAAAGCTGCTCACAAAGCCTAGACACGACAAAATTCATCTTTTGCTCTCTACGCACCTCCCAACGTAGGGTTTACAAAAAGAAAAGTGCTAATTTATACTAAACAACTAAGTGCTCGAACGCATGGCTCGATCGCAGTAGCACGATCGAACGCATGCGGGCTTCACCGTAAGCGCTTGAATGTGTGCTCAACGCAACAACTTGTGATCGAACGCAGCGCAGTGTAGCTTTTGTAGTTTGTGCTTAATTTCCACCCTTTAACCGCATTCTTATGTCGTGACCTACAACACACTTGAGACACCAAAACTAACAACAACATAGAAGGACATTACTAAAAGCCTAACAAATATAAGTTAAGGGCTCAAATATACAATATTTGGCACTCATCAAATATAAACTTACATTTTGCTAGTCCCTTAGCAAAACAAAATGAAAAACATAACAAAAAATAAGAAATATAAGTCCACTGTCAGGAGAAACGTTGCATTTAGCATATGCAACAAGCCTTTTAAACCCCTAGGAATTCCTAGAGGACGAGTGAAGTCTCGTGAGGGTTTTCCAGAATGACACCCACAAACATTTTATTGATGCTATGTTATTAATGAGACAAAGCCTCAAACTTAAACATATGGTTCATACATCATTAGCAAATTTAACAAGTTGAACATACAAACCATATCATTCAAGCATCCAAACATCATTTAACTCACGGCTAGAAAATTGAGACAACATATGCTTCAAGAAGTGAAAAATGAAAATCTATCCAACACATGGGTCTCTTTAATCCAATATGAGTCAAACCTGGGATTTCTAAATACGTCATGTTCAAACATTTTTAAACATTAACTCATATCTCCTTATCAAATCACCACATCATTTTATAGCCATTTTTTTTTTTTCAAACATTAAAATTATAATCCCAGAATAAATCAAAATGCATTGTCCCAATGTGACAAAATACAATACCAGAAATACTCGTCCAAACAAACTTGGAAACACACTTGACCTTAAAAACACATAAAACATAACAAAATGCACAAACAAGGTTAAATAACAGAAAAATAATGAGGGTTGCCTCCCACAAGCGCTAAGTTTAAAGTCTTCACACTTCCACAAGAGACGCATAATCACTCTGAATAATCTGGATGTTCCAGCAGTCGTCTCCACCTTTCTACTTCTCAACTCCAAGAATGGTTTTAATCTTTGTCCATTGACCTTAAAAGTGTTACCATTCTTGGGATCCTCAATCTCGATGGCCCCATGAGGAAACACTGACCGAATGATGAAAGGGCCGGTCCATCGAGATTTTAGCTTGCCTGAAATAGATGCAATCTTGAATTGTAAAGAAGGACCTTGACCAGTTTGAAAGATCGCCTCAAAATGCTCGGTCATGAGCCTTCTTCATCTCGTTCTTTGTACATCCTTGCACAATCATATGCATCATTCCTTATCTCCTCCAATTCATTGAGTTGGAGCTTTCTCTATGAGCCAGCCTTCGAAAGATTGAAGTTTAACTGCTTGATGGCCCAATATGCCCTATGCTCCAACTCGACGGGAAGATGACATGCCTTCCGCATACAAGCCGATAGGGTGACATCCCAATCGAGTCTTGAATGCTATTCTCAGATGCCCACAAAGGCGTCACTTAATCGCAGAGACCAATCTTTTCTATTAGGATTCACGGTCTTTTCCAAAATGTGCTTGATCTCACGATTTGACACTTCAACTTGTCCACTTGTCTGTGGGTGATAAGGGGTGGCAACCTTATGGGTGATGAAATACTTCTTCATCAACGCCAAAATCCGATTGAAATGCTTGCCTCCATCACTTATGATTGCTCGAGGCGTACCAAACCGAGAAAGATAGTGTCTCTCAAAAATTGGACCACAACTCTGTGGTCATTAGTCTTGCAAGCAACAGCCTCCACCCACTTGGACACATAGTCCACAGCAACCAAGATGTACAAATTGCCATAGGAGTTTGGAAATGGTCCCATGAAATCAATGCCCACACATAAAAAATCTCAACGATCAAAATCGGGTTGAGGGGCATCATATTTCTTCTAGAGATACTCCTAGCTCGACAACGCCACAAGATGTGCAATAAGTATGAGCGCTCTAAACAAGGTGGGCCAAGAAATCCATACTACAAAATTTTTGCAAACTATCTTTTTAGCAGAAATGGCCACCACATATGATCATGATGTATGAAATGACATTGGTTTGATCATGCTCAGGTATACATCTCCTAATGATTTGATTGGGAAAATACTTAAACAAGTAAGGATCATCCCAAAAAATATTTCACCATGGCCAAAAATTTGAACTTATCTTGTCGCAATGCAAAGGCATTTGGCGGTGACAAGGTAGTTTACTATGTCAAGAAACCATGGTGCGGATTCGAGCAATGTGCATCAATTGCTCATCGTGAAAGTCTCAGATATGGGGTGGCGCCCCTCGGTGAAATCCAAAGTCAACCTAGACAAATGATCCGCCACCACATTTTCGTCCCTTTCTTATCCCGGATTTCTATGTCGAACTCTTGCAAAGAAGAAAATCCATCGATCAACGGGATTTAGCATCTTTCTTGGAGAAAAGGGCATGACCGGAAAAGATAATGATTTTAGATCCCAACAGATATGACCTAAACTTGTCCAAAACGACGCCAACAACTCCTTTTCGTGGTAGAGTAATTGAGTTGTCCGCTTCGTAGTCTTGCTCGCATAGTAAATCACATGGGAAGTTTCTCAACACGTTGCCCCAAAATAGCTCCAATCGCATAGTCGATCGTCCACATGATCTCAAAAGGTTCACCCTAACCGGTGGTCTAATAACCGGTGTGGACGTCTTAATCTCCTTCAGAGCAATGCTCTCAAACATTCTTCATCAAATTCAAACGGGTCTCTTTGGCCAACAACTTACACAAGGGCCTAAGCGATCTTCCGAAATCCTTGATGAATTGCTAGAACCTGCATGGCCCAAGAAGGAACGGATTTCCTTCACAAGACGTGGGGGTGGAAGGTTAGAGATCAAATCTACCTTTGCCTTGTCAACCTCAATGCCCTCGAGATATGACATGCCCCAAGACAATCCCTTAACCATAAAATGGCACTTTTCCCATACACAAGGTTTTTCTCTTTACATCTCACTAACACCAACGGAGAGATGGTCAAGACACTCAAAAAGATGAACTAAAGACGGAGAAGTCATCCATGAAGATCTCATAAAACCGCTCTACCATGTCGGAAAAATGCTGATCATGCACCGCTAAAAAGTAGCAGTGTGCATTACAACAAATGCATACGACGGTAGGCGAATGTCCCAAACGGACAAGTAAAGGTAGTCTTCCGGTCTTGGGGTCCACCGGGATCTGTTATATCCTCGAATAACCATCCAAAAATAGTAATACTGTGTCACTAAACGCTCCACCATTTGGTCAATGAATGGAAGGGAAAATGATCTTTCCGGTGGCGGCGCTTCAACTTCCGGTAGTTTATACAAACTCTCCAACCTAACTGAATACGAGTTGGCACCAACTCGTTGTCCTTATTCTTCACTACCGTTAACCCCTTCTTGGGCACAACATGTATTGGGCTCACCCACTTGCTATCGAAATGGGATAGATGATCCCAAAGATCCAACAGCTTGATTGATCACTTCTTCTCGCACAACCTCGCATTGCTGGGTTGAGCCTTCTATGGTTCCCTCGATGGTTTGGAATCTTCTTCCGGATGTATCTTATGCACCAACCAAGGGGTTGATTCCTTAATGTCCTCAATAGTCCATCCTATAGCTTCCTTATGCTCTCTCAAAACTCCTAACAATTTCTCCTCTTGAGCATCTATCAAGTCCGGTTATAATCATCGGCAAAGACTCAAATGGTCCTAGGAACTTATACTTAAGATTTTGGTAAAAGCTTTTAGTTCCTTCTTGGGAGGATTAGGAACAATGGTCTCCTCCTTTTCACTACTCACCAAAGGAGTAGTCTCCAACATAGCATCTGCTTGCTCAAGCAACTTGTCCAAGTCCAGATCTTCTCCAAACTGAGCAAAGCATGCCTCTAGGGGGTCCTCCATACTTGATTCCTCAACAGCCTCTTCCATGACATCCTCTATCAAGCACACTTGCTGCACTTCGTCATATTCCAGTGGTTGTTTCTTGATATGGAAAATATTCAACTCCACTGTCATATTCGCGAAGGAAATCTTCATGACCCCTGTCCTACAATTAATTAGGGCGTTAGCCGTAGCTAAGAATGGTCACCTAAGATCACCGGTATTTGACTCCCTAGGTTATGAACCGGCTCTGTGTCAAGCACAATAAAATCCACGAGGAAGTAAAATTTATCGACCTAATTAGCACATCTTCCCCTAACTTTCTGATGTCATGTCATGGTAGTAGGCTTCAACTCTCCAAGCCCTAACTGCACATAGACTGAGTAGGGTAACAAATTAACACTTGCTCCCAAATCCAACAGTGCCCTCTCAATCTGGTTGACTCTGATCATGGAAGTAATGGTAGGACATTCAGGGTCCTTGTACTTGATGGGCAACTTGCATTGCAGGATTGAACTCACCTGCTCGGTCAGGAATGCCTTTTTAGGGACATTCGTCTTCCTCTTCATCGTGACCAAGTCCTTCAAGAACTTGGCATAAGAAGGGATTTGTTGGATGGCGTCCAAAAAATGAATGTTTATTTGGACTTGTTTGAACACCTCCAGAATGTCTTCTAACTTCCCTCCATTTCTAGGCACTAGTAATCTTTCAGGGTAAGGTGCTTTTGGCACAAGCACCCTAGGAGGTTCCTTTATAACTGGGGTGACAGTAGATGTCTCAACATCTGCTTCCTTTTGATTGTCACCCTCTTCTCCTTTCTGCTCTTCTTTCTCTTGCTACTCTTCTTCCGGGTTCATCACTAATAAGCGTTGAATATTGCACATTCAGGCCCTTTAACTTGCATTTGTTAATACCTTAGCATTGCTATTTATTTGATTTTTGTTTTGTTTGGTGTTTCGTCAACACGAGCCTAGTTGGAAATTGGGAATAAACGGGCAAGAAGGGAACTCTTGTGACGATCGCAGCGCGATCGTGCGCCTGGAGAACGTGCGCCAAAGCTCTCTGACGCGTGTTGCTTAACGATCGCCCGAGCTATGACGCGCACTTTGGTCACTTTCACTTAACCCGGCGGTGGATGACTAAATTTGCATCTCAAGTTGAAGTAGGAAACTAACCTACGCCATGATTAGGGTTTTAGGGTTTCTAGGGTTTCCTAGTGTCTATAAATAGGCCTTTATACAATGTAAAAGGGACTGGTTTTCCTTGAGTGCGAATTTTATACAAGTTTCTTGGATTCATCAGCATGAGCGGCTAAACCCCCATTGTGGGGTACCGATGTAACCCTCTCCAACACACAATGGTGATTGTATTTGATTCATTCAGTTTATATTATGTATGTTGATTGCATAACGTGGGGATTGCAATCTTTGAATCGTTCTTAATTATAATGCAATTGTTATTTAATTCTAAAATCAATGCTTGTAAAATTTTTATCTTGTCTTAGAATTTATTTTGCATGTATTGAACTCAATCGATTTTATTTTCAGTGATTATAAAATCGATGGTTATGCAATGGTTTTAATATGCATGTGATCAATAGGATTAGATAGACCATGCTTAGGAAGACGGTCGTACTACGCCTAGTTTAGAGTAGACGAATGTGCTAACCGAAGATGGGTTATGCTATTCCATTGATCATATAAAACATATTAAGGGATTTTATAGTTTATACCTAGGAAAGACGGTCGCTACGCATCTTAGTGGTTAGGTGGACGATCCGTACAACCAAAGATAAATTATTATTATCCTTTAATATGAACTTTCTTGTCTTATAACATATGTGATTATAACGCTTGAATTGAATTATGGTTACTGTGTGTACGGATTGTGGTGAAGTCACTCCTACTCTCTCTCTCTCAAATCATCAATTTTATATTATGCTTAATTTTATGCATTCTAGTTCACAACCATCAATCTTGTTTCTTAATTAGGTTAAACCTTGTTCTTCAATTTTAATAGCATTCCTTACCCTTGTGGTTCGACACCTCAATATAGCCCTATCCTCACGATTCGTTCTATTGCAGTGGTAATTTATTATTGATATTTTGGTCAACAAAATACCACATCAATTTTTGGCGCCGCTGCGAGGGACCTGCTTAACGTTTGTTATTAAATTTTAAGGATTAAGTTTAGCTTACTCGTCATTTGTGTTTTGTTTCCTATTTTAATTTTCGTAATTCTAATTTTTTTGCTCATGTCACATTCATTCCACAGTTCCATTCTCAGAACACGAACGATCATAGATCGTGTGCGATCGTCATGCCTGCAGAGTAATCGCTCACCTCTTCAAGAGGTGAACGATCGCACCTCCTAGGCGATCGATCATCGTAACTGCCTCTAGAGTCCCAAACCTCATCGAGGAAGTGAACGATCACACCTCCCGGCGATCGCCTCTCTAGCAGCAGACACTCCATTGCACCAGTACAAGCTAGAGCTTTTTCTTCTATTTTAAAGCAATTTTTGTTTTGTTATTTTCTATTTTGGTCTTTAGTTTCGCTTTATTTTCAATTCTAGTTTATGTTGGGTCACGATCTTTGTCTTTGCCTTTAGTTTCTTGTGACCTTGACATTGAACACACTTTAGACAACTTAGAGCCAAAGGAAAGCTAGTTTGTCTAAGGAAAATATTACGACACACCATGGCTGCATCCCGCACGTAGCTTTACAGGATCATTACATTCCACCCACATACACTACTCCTCATGTCTCGTTGCGGCAGTTAGCAACCCACTATGAGATCAAACATAGCACCATACAAAGTTTATCGATTTTTCTAGGGTTTACCCATGAGAATTTTATGAGTTCTCAATGAAATTCCAGCCAATTTGTTCTACCATTCAATTGACGGGATTCACCGAGGATGCCCTAAAGATGCGTTGTTTGTCTTTGCCCTTAAGGAAAGAGCCAAACATTGGTTCCAGATCCTTAGAGCTGATTCTATCACCTCTTGGGATCAACGCAACAAGTTTTTCTCAAGCAATACTTTCCCATAGGGAGGACCAATGACACTAGAGCCATCAAGTATCACCCAATACGGGTGAACCACTACATGAAACTTGGGAGAGGCTTAAAGACCTACTTAGATCATGTCCACACCATCTTGTCCCCAAATGGCAGCTTGCGAAGTTTTTATGATGGTCTAACCGAGTCTTGCAGAGCAGTAGATGCATCATGTGGGGACATTCATGTTAAAGAGTGAAGATGAGGCATGGGCAATGATTGAAAACTTGAGTAACAACTCTCGTCAAGTGGGCTTCCAATAGACGGAGAGAACCCGCACCTAAGGCACCAAAGACGGAGAATCTTTGTGAAGTAGGAGCCCCTAGACATGGCCACTCAAGTAGTTGATGCCATCACCAAGAAGCTGGACCAATTGATGATGGTTTTGCTCAATGTTGCTCACATCAACTCCCAACCATGATGTTCATTCTGTTCTAGCTACGCACGATCGTAAATAACGCCTTCTCGCTGTCAATTATACCGATATTTCCAATGAACAGTCAATGCTTTTTCCCAATCGGTAATGATCCATACTCCAACACTTACAACCCGGTGGAGAAACCATCCGAATTTCTCATGGAAGGGTCGAATGCAGAGAACTCAACCTGGACCACACAATCAAGCTCAGTCCAACAGAGCCCTACAACTGTCTTCCACATATCGACCTCCACATAAGCAATACCAAGCTACCCCACCCATGGAGCGTAATCCAATGATGAACGATTGAACTTGTTGGGTGAGATGAGGGACAATTTGGTGAGATGAATGGAAGAATTGGTGCGATTGATGGAAAGTTTGATGAGATGTCCCTACACAAGAAACTCACTCTCAATCCATTGCAAAATTAGAGACTCAGATGGGATGATGGCAAACACCCTCAACAGAGGGAAGAAGGAAGCTTCCAAGCCGGTGATAAATCCTAAGGACTTTACATGATAGATGAAGAATCTTCACATCAGCATGTGCAGTCCATCACCACGTTGAGAAGCGGGAAACTGGTTGACAATTAAGTGGGAAAGAAGAAGGAAGCACATACCGAGGTGCTAGAGAATCTGCATACCGACAAGGGCAAGCAAGTGCTCACTGAAACGTCTACCTCGGTTGACCCAGTAGAGATGATGTACCCGAGCCCCATTCCCAGAACGGCTCAAGGCACCTTCTCACTTTGGAAAACAAGGAGAGAAGATACAAGCAATGATGGAGGTATTCAAACAAGTGAAGATCAATATCCCCCTCCTAGATGCCATTCAGCAAGTACCTGCATATGCAAGTTCTTGAAGGATCTCAGACTCGAAGAGGAAGTCCAAAATCATATTCCTAAGAAGGTCCTCTGATCGAGCATGTAAGTTCCTTGATTCAAGATAACACCCTCCAAGTTCAAGGACCGGAGCCCCCACCATTTCATGCATCATAGGACAAAAAGAGATTGACAAGGCACTCCTTGATCTAGGAGCTGGGGTCAATCTACTACCATACTCAGTGTATCAGCAACTTGGTCTAGGGGAGCTGAAACCTACTACGGTGATTCTGCAGCGATTGACGGTCCTATTAAGAAACCAAGGGGAATTATTGAAGATGTTATCATCAAGGTGGATAAATTCTTTTTCCCAGTGGACTTCATTGTTCTGGACACTGAACCTGTTCCACATCCTGAGAAGCTGATTCCGGTCATCCTTGGGCGTCCATTCTTAGCCACAGCCAATGCATGTATCAATTGCCGGACTAGGGTTATGGAAATCTCCTTTGGAAATATGAAGGTGAGACTGAACATCTTTAATGCATTCCAACATGCCCCGGATCAGAATGAGTGTTTCTTTGTGGACCACATTGAAGAGTATGTAGAAGACTCACTCCCTGGTTTCTTGACTGATGATCCATTGGAAGCTTGCTTAACCCACTTTGGGTTTGAAGATTTTGACACAGACCAGTACATTGACGATGTCCATGAGTTACTAGAGACAGCGGCCAGTGCAAACTTTCACCCATGGAGATTGCCAAAAGAACCTCTGCCATTGACATCAAGCACTCCCCCTATTCCCTCTCTTGAGTCCCCACCGAAGCTTGAGTTGAAACCCTTGCCGGACAAGCTGAAGTATGCCTTCCTTGGTGCCAACGAGACTCTTCCAGTCATAATTGCTTTTGATTTACAAAAAGACCAGGAAGAAAATCTGTTAGAAGTTCTGAAGGAGCACAAAGAGGCGATTGGGTGGACTGTGGCAGACCTAAAAGGAATTGATCCATCCATATGCATGCACCGGATCCATTTAGAAGAAGGAGCAAGACCTTCCCGTGAGGCACAACGTCAGCTGAATCCGAACATGAAAGAGGTCGTGATGAAGGAAGTGGTCAAGCTGCTTGATGCTGGCATCATCTACCCCATCTCAGACAGCAAGTGGATCAGTCCCCACTCAAGTTGTACCAAAGAAATCGACAAAGTAGTAGAGAATGCATGGAGAGTTGATTCCGCAACGCACTACCACCGGATGGCGGGTTTGTATTGACTATCAGAAGCTCAACTCACACACTAGGAAAGATCACTTCCCACTCCCTTTCATTGATCAGATCCTAGAGCGTCTAGCTGGCCAGAGTTACTACTGCTTCCTTGATGGCTACTCCGGGTACAACCAGGTTGCTGTTGACCCCCAAGACCAGGAGATGACAACATTCACTGTCCCTTTGGCACTTTTGCTTACAGACGCATGCCCTTTGGCCTATGCAATGCACCTGCCACCTTCCAAAGATGCATGATGTCAATCTTCTCCAACATGGTAGAAAAATTTTTGGAGGTATTTATGGATGACTTTTCTGTTTTTGGGTCTTCCTTTGATAACTGTCTCCATAATCTTTCACTTGTGCTTAAACGCTACAAAGAGACTAACCTGATCTTGAGTTGGGAGAAGAGTCATTTTATGGTGCAGGAGGGTATAGTTCTGGGGCATATTGTTTCCAAGAGAGGCATTGAGGAGGATAAAGCAAAGGTGGAAAGCAAATCCGCTCATTCTTAGGGCATGCTGGGTTTTACCGACGCTTTATCAAGGATTTCAGCAAGATCTCAAGGCCGTTGTGTGTTTGCTGGCCAAGGACACTCCATTCAATTTTGATGAAGCATGTCATGAGGCATTTGAAGCTCGTCCTCGCTATCCTCCGCTCCCATCATGAAACCTCCTGACCGGTCCTACCATTTGAAATCATGTGTGATGCATCCGACTTTGCTATGGGTGCAGTCTTGGGACAGCGTGTGGACAAGATACCTCACGCCATTTACTATGCTAGCAAGACCGATGGATGCTCAAGTAAATTACACCACAACGGAAAAAGTTGCTAGTTGTGGTATTTGCCTTGATAAATTCAGATCATATCTATTGGGATCCAAGGTAATCATCTATTGCCACTTGTTGGCAAAGAAGGAAACAAAACCTCTGATTTGATGGATACTCTACAAGAGTTTGACATCGAAATGACAAGAAGGGCACCAAAATGTGTTGTCGACCATCTTTCTCAATTCATTTTTGAGACAATTCAGCCACTTCCGCTTCATGATTCCTTCCGATGAGCAACTGTTTTGAGATAACTCCAAGAGAACCACCATGGTATGCGACATCATCAAATAATGATTCCTCTCCATTGGTCTAAGCAAGACAAGGACCGCTTCTTCAAGCAAGTCCGATTCTACTTTTGGGAAGACCCAGAATTGTTCAAGCATCACTACGATCGATATAATAAGACGTTATGTCCCGGAAAGTGAGTTCCACATATCCTTTCATTTTGCCATTCTCTAGCTTTGTGGGGGACACTTGATGCTAAGAAAACCGCAACCAAGGTTCTACAATGTGGTTTCACTTGGCCAACTTGTTCAAGGATGCTATGACTTCCGGCTTGTGAGAGATGTCGTGACTAGGAGCTATGTCCTCAAGAGATATGATGCCATTAACCCCATCCTCATAGTCGAAATTTTTGACGTTTGGGGTATTGATTTCATGGGCCCTTTCCACCATCTTTGGGTATGAGTACATTTTGGTGGGTAGATTATGTCTCCAAATGGGTTGAAGTGGGGCCACCAAGACCAATGATCACAAGGTGGTGGTGAAATTCATCCAAGCCAACATCTTGAGATTTGGTACTCCCAGAGCCATCATCGGATCGTGAGGCAAGCACTTTTGCAACCGGTTTTGAAAACCTTGCTTCTCAAGTACTCATACTCATAAGGTAGCCACTCCTTACCATCCTCAAACTAGTGGCCAAGTAGAGGTTTCCAACCGGAAATCAAGCATATTCTCGAGAAGACAGTTAGGCCGCATGGAGATTGGTCTTTACGCCTTAATGATGCACTATGGGCCTACCGCACAGCCTACAAAACGCCGATTGGTATGTCACCATACCGGCTGGTTTATGGAAGGGCATGCCACCTCCCAGTGGAATTGGAGCACAAGGCTTTGTGGGCAATCAAGCAATTCAACTTTGACATCAAGGCTTAGTTGACAAAGTTGGAAGAACTGTGGAATGATGCTTATGACAATTCCAAAATTTACAAAGAGAAGACAAAGGCTTTTCATGATCGGCACATCAGGCCTAAGACATTTGAGCCAGACCAGAAAGTATGGCTTTTCAACTCCAAACTCTGACTTTTCCCTGGCAAACTCCGCTCCAGATGGGATGGCCCGTTCACAGTTATTTCAGTATCTCCCCATGGTGCTGTTGAGCTGAGGGACCCAAGGGATGGCAACATTTTTAAGGTCAATGGTCAAAGATTGAAGCCCTATATTCAGAACCCCGACCTCGAAACAGATGGGAATCCATTAAACTGACGGATCCCACCTACTCGTTGTAAGAGGGCATGCAGAGAACATACAGGCGTTTGGATGGTCCTGAATCTCAAATGTCTTTATTGAGGTCAGTGGTACTGATGCCACTGAGAGGTACAATCTTGTTGTTTTCATTTTACTTTTATGTTCTTATTTTCATAGTTTTCATTGTTGTTTTTAATTTTGTTATAGTTCATTTTGTTATTAATTTTGTTTTGATTTAAATTTTTCGTTTCTCTTCAGTTTCACTCATGCACAATGAGAATTAGCACACTGAGGAAGCGAACATTCATCCAACACTGGCGATCGTTCGCAGAAGTCCTCTCAAAAGTGCTAAACACACTGAGGAAGCGAACGTTCGTCCAACACTGGGCGATCGTTCACAGAAGTCCTCTCAATAGTGCTGTAAACACTGAGGAAGCGAATGTTCGAGACTAGGATGATCGTCGCTCTCACCAAGCGCCTGGATGAACGTCGCGTCCCACCATATATGTATCGACCCATGAGCTAACGTCGACAACATCGTTTGCCCTCGGGGTACCCATCTCTCATATGACCTATTTAGGTCACGGTCCCCATACCCCATCATTCTCCCATACCCCACGAAATCATCCTTCACGCCGTCCATCCTCCAAGACGCCCAACCCACCACCAAATCACCACCAAGCAATCCCCAACCACCACCCACGGAACCGCCGGCCCCCATACCTCCATCTCCGGCCGCCACATCCCTCCTCCTCGCCCCATTACCCATTTCCCCCTTCCTTCCATTATTTTCTCCCCAACCTTCACTAACCCACTTTCATAGCCAATTTTTTAAATTCTTGACTATTGTGCACCATTTGCACAATAGTGTGGTGTTTCTGTGTTGGTTTCTCCTATTTTGCAGGGTGTTGGTCTACATTCAAGGTTGGTGTCCACCATTCGACTTCCAGACTGCCCACCACCTGTTCGACAAAAGGCCTGAACGAGCTCCACAATGCCAAGGACCATTCAATCCGCCTCTCAAGCGTCAAGCTCCCGTGCCCAATCCTCCCATCCAACTATTGAGCAGCAGGAGATCCTATTTGAGACCGAGTTCGACGTCAACGGTGACTTCAAAAATTTTGAAGCCACCCAATGGGCAATCCAAGAGTTTAAGCGTCGGGGGTTGAAGAAATTATTCAAACCCATCACCTCCACGGCATATACAAAGTTGGTCGTCCAATTCTATTCCAACCTCTCCCAGGATTGCAGCAAGCTGGGCACCCTCTCTTCTATGGTCAAGGGGAAGCAATTGGACGTGACCACCTCTGACATTGCCGCCGCGCTGCATTGCAACGATGAGCAACCACCGGCAGATGCACACCTTGGAGGCCAGTCGGATCCTTTCTATGTCTCAGAGATTATCGATGACATGTGTGCCGGTCAATATGCCGATGAAAAGCGGAATGCAGGCAGCCGGTCCAAATTGCCACAACCACTCCTACTTGTGGATTATGCTATGTATCGGAATGTGTGCCCATTGGGGCACAAGTCACAGAGGCGTGACCAATTTCTCCAAGCACTGTACGCTTTCCACAAGGGTCATTGGTACTCCATCCGTCCATCATTTGGCACCAACTTCAAAAATTTTGGGATGGAGTGATTGCTGAAGGCGCCTAACACAAAGTCATGGGGCTTCCATTTCCATTCTTGCTCACTCACATTCTCAAAAGAAAGGCATCAAGGGCACCTCAAGATGGACCGGTTTAGAACATCCATTCTTTGGCAAGAACTGGAACCACATCTCCATATGCCCAGAGAAGTTAGAGTTGAAAGGCCGAGGAAGGCGGAGGAAGCGAGCACATGGAAGAAGATGCACCGCCACCACAGTAAGGTGGAAGTGCCGACACTGTAGTCATTAGCCGCATGGAGTATGAGTTTTTAAGTGGTGCACATCAGCGCTTTGACAGATTGGAAGAACGCTTCACCACCATCCCACCCACTACTCATACTACCTTACTCCGGGCCATTTTGGACCAACTACCACCAGCAGCAGGAGCAGCATCTTCCGTCCCACCTGAGGAGAGCGAGTGAGCTGCTGCACCGTCTGGCTGAAGACGTTAAACTTAGCTCATGGGAGGCACCCCACAGTATATCCATTTAGTTTTGTTTTCTTGGTTTTTCCCGTTATTTTTCCTTTTATTTTAGTTTCTTGTATTACTTTCGGGTTTTCTTTTCAGAGACAAAAGGTTAGTTCAGTTCAAGTTTGGGGGTGCTATGAGCCATGCCAGTCCAACAAGTTCTCTAAAACTCCATTCCAGGTCAGCTTTTTCCATAAATTCCACATTGGGGACAATGTTCAGATTAAGTTTGGGGGTATGGGAACACAATCTCACACACCGTGTCTCATTTGTGTCTAAAAAAAAAAATTTTGCATATTCATGTTGGCCTTAAATTTCGGTTGACCAAAAACCGTGTGATTGATTTCATCAGTGAGCTTAAAATGTTGAACACATGATCTGTTGTTGGAATTTCAAGTTTGTTACTTGCTTTAGGCAATTGAGATTTCACATGTTCGATCTGCTCTAACACAAGCACATTAGCACATGATTTGTGGGGTATGACATGTGGGTTTAATGTGTATGTTTCTATGTTTGGGTAACACAGGGTGACTTATCGGGTGGATGTATTGGCATATTTAAAAAATAAAAAAAATAAAAAAAAAATTAAGAAATAAAAAATTTTTGATTGATTGAAAATTGACCATTGATAAACTCTTCATTGAGTAACTGGGCCTCTTGCCTCAAAGCAGTGATTGTTCACGTCAAAAGATGAAGAGGTTTGAGGTGGTTAAAATTACGGCTAGTTTAGTTTCGTAGCCTTTTTGGCTCGAGTTAGTAAGTCCTTAGGGGTGTCTCTACACCTAATGCCCTAAAACCATCTGGTTTGGGAGTCATTCGCTCAACACTCGTTACATGGGTCAATCAGAAAGCTTAAGGGAACTGGACACTATAGAGCCTAATAATAAAATAAAGAAAAAGAAAAATATTCCATTGTTGTTCACTCTGATAGGACTTCTAGTGAATCTTGAGATATTGAGACTTTGCACATTAAATTTGTTTGGAAGCTTCATAATCTTGTGCTAGTTCACTTTACACTATTTCAAACTTGTGATGCCTTAACTTGCCTGTGTAAGTAATTAGACTCTAATTTCCAATTTAGTGTGAAGATGGAGTTTAATCTGTTAAGCTTGCTAATGAATGAAGATCATAGGTTTGAGTGATGCTTTACTTTTTGGATAACATAAACTGTGCACAATGTTTGTGGGTATCATTTCTGGAAAACCCTCACGAGACTTCACTCGTCCTCTAAGGAATTCCTAGGGGTTTAAAAGGCTTGTTGCATAGGCTAAATGCAACCGTACATCCCACGAATGCTGGATTTATCTTTTATATTGTTCATTGTATTTTCTGTTTTCTATTGCTAAGGGACTAGCAATATGTAAGTTTGGGGTGTGATAAGCGCTGAATGTTGCACATTCAGGCCCTTTAACTTGCATTTGTTAATACCTTAGCATTGCTATTTATTTGATTTTTGTTTTGTTTGGTGTTTCAGGTCAAGTATGAGCCTAGTTGGAAATTAGAATAAAACGGGCAAGAAGGGACCACATCGTCTTGGCGAATCCATCGCAAAGAACTGCGATCGCGCCTAGAACGGCGCCAAAGCTCGACGACGTGTAGCGATCACCTAGCTTCTGAACGTGACTGGTTTCACTTAACCGGCAGTGACGTTAAATTTGCATCTTCAAGTCTCCAAGTTGAAGTAGGAAACTAACCCACGGCCATGATTAGGGTTTTAGGGTTTCTAGGGTTTCCTAGTGTCTATAAATAGCCTTTATACAATGTAAAAGGGACCGGTTTTCCTTGAGTGCGAATTTTATACAAGTTTCTTGGATTCATCAGCATGAGCGGCTAAACCC
The DNA here is from genome assembly GCA_013348765.1 of Carpinus viminea. Lineage (NCBI taxonomy): Eukaryota > Viridiplantae > Streptophyta > Magnoliopsida > Fagales > Betulaceae > Carpinus > Carpinus viminea. Next base: position 18,052,541 of record CP054671.1, on the reverse strand, counting down.
CCATTGTGGGGTACCGATGTAACCCTCTCCAACCCACAATGGTGATTGTATTTGATTCATTCAGTTTATATTATGTATGTTGAATGCATAACTGTGGGGATTGCAATCTTTGAATCCTGTTCTTAATTATAATGCAATTGTTATTTAATTCTAAAATCAATGCTTGTAAAATTCTTATCTTGTCTTAGAATTTATTTTGCATGTATTGAACTCAATCGATTTTATTTTCTGTGATTATAAAATCGATGGTTATGCAATGGTTTTAATATGCATGTGATCAATAGGATTAGATAGACCATGCTTAGGAAAGACGGGTCGTACTATGCCCTAGTTTAGAGTAGACGAACCGTGCTAACCGAAGATGGGTTATGCTAGTCCATTGATCATATAAAACATATTAAGGGATTTTATAGTTTATACCTAGGAAGACGGGTCAGGTGCATCTTAGTGGTTAGGTGGACGATCCGTGCCAACCAAAGATAAATTATTATTATCCTTTAATATGCTTTCTTGTCTTATAACATATGTGATTATAACTGTTTTGAATCGAATTATTCTTTTATCGTGTATGGATTATGTGAAGTCCTACCTCTCTCTCTCTCTCAAATCATCAATTTTATATTATTTAATTTTATGCATTCTAGTTCACAACCATCAATCTTGTTTCTTAATTAGGTTAAACCTTGTTCTTCAATTTTAATAGCATTCCCTTATAGTCCTTGTGGTTTGACACCCTCAATATAGCCCTATCCTACGAGATTCGTTCTATTGCGAGTGGTAATTTATTATTGATATTTTGGTCAACAAAATACCACATCAATCACCTTATTGTCCACTCTCTTCCCTGACCTCAGAGTGACAATCGCCTGCGCATGCTCCTGATTTGAAGAATTTCCACTGTTGCATGCTTTAGGGTTGTTCACTGCTTGGCTAGGAAGCTTTCCCTTGTCCCTCTCACCCAGGTGATTCGCTAATTGTCTCATCTGCATCTCTAACTTTGCGATTGCCTGGGTGTTCACCATGGTAGACTGCCTCACGTCACTTATTGATTGACCAGTCATTTTCATAAATTCTCTCATGGTCTCTTCCAGTGATTGGGTTGATGAGGCTGGGGCTTGGGTGGGGGCTTGATAAGATGATGATGGCGCCGGCGGAACCGAGCGTCCATGATTCTAATAAGGAGCAGAAAATCCTGGAGGATAGTGATTTTGAGCATGAGGAGCTCTTCCTGGATTTGTGATGGGTTGATTCTATTTCCAAGAGAAATTAAGGTGGTTCCTCCACCCAGGATTATAAGTCTCAGAATATGGCCCACTGGACGGCTTTTGAAAGCTGTTGAAAGCATTCACTTGTTCCATCTTAGTAAAAACTGTCATCGATGGACAATTCTGTGCTTGGTGCATGGGACTAGAACAGATAGAACAACTCTCAACAGGAAAAGTGTTTGCCGCATTGATGGACTTCCCTACACTCAGGGCATCCAATCTTTGAACGATGGCATCCATCCTTTGTGCCAACTCTGTTTCTCCTTTTGATTCTAGGATGCCCCCTTTTTTAGGGGTTCGGACTAATTTATCTCGACATCTCGTGAAATCCCAGTGTTGGGAGTTGTTGGCAATTTTCTCCAGAGCCTTGTAGGCTAAATCTCCCGTCAAGTTGAGAAATGCTCCCCCATTCATCAACTCAATCATACTACGGTTGGGCTGAGACAACCCTTGGTAGAAAAATTGCACTAGATGCCATTTTCATATCCATGAGGGACATTTCATGAGTCTTTGAACCGTGCCCAACATTCGGAGAACTTCTGTCCTCATCACGAGTAAAGGCTGATTCCCTTTCTTGCCTCGTTTACTCCGGACATTTGGGAAAACTTGTTGTAAACCGCTTCAATAGTTCTTCCCAGGATGTGATGGAGCCAGGTGCGTTGGAGTCCAACCACTCCGTGGCTCTATCATGAAGTAAGAAAGGAAAGAGTCTGAGGTGGACAGATTCCTCAGAAAAATTCTGAAATTTGGTGGTAGCACAAATGTTTTTGAATTTCTTAACATGAGAGTAAGGGTTTTCGTGATCTAAGCCATAAAAGGAGGGTAACATTTGGATTACATGTGGCTTAAGATCATAGTGGGTTGCATTAGTCGGTGGTAACACAATGCACGAATGGGAACTGACCGCAGTAGGTGTGAACAATTCCCGGAGTGACGTCATGAAATCCACGTCATAAGCTCTTCTCTGCTCCCCGTTCCCTTCTCTTGCATCTTGGTGCTCCTTGTGCTCCTCCACTCTCGGATTTCTTTGATTATCTCCCATCTCCACTTGAGCTCAACGTGCTCTCCTAATGGTTCTTTCTAAGTTGGGATCTAATGATGTTAACTCTAAGTTCACGGATCGCCGACCAAGCATAAACCAACAAAAAGTTTTTTTTTTTTTTTTAAGAAAAAAAAATAAAAAAGTAAACAAAATAAACTAATTAAGCAAAAAATAAAGAACTCAAATGGAATATGAAAGAAAAATTGGCACAAAAATAATTAAAGAAAAATAACAAAATAAAAAACTAATAAAGCGGTGCATTTGTTACTGGCTGCGTTAACGTCTAGCACTAACGTCGAGCCTCCGTCGGATGTGCGTTCGTGCGTCTGTTTCACCTTCTCAAACGCAGGCGCGTAGGATGGTCTAGAGTGCATTCGAGCGCACTGGGGTGCGATCGATCATACTCGATAGGGGTTGAATTCTGAAATTTGCAGCAGACACCAAAACACAAAAGAAATCCCTTTTTTCTTTTTTTTTAGATCAAAGCAGGAACTAAAACAAAAATAAATAAATAAATAAACAAACAAACTTGCAAGAAATAAAAACAAGAAAATTAACTAACTAGTAGAAAAATAAAATCAACTCAAATAAAAAATCAATTTTTTTACTCAAATAAACAATTCCCCGGCAACGGCGCCAAAATTTGGTGTACCAAAATAAAAGTACTCGCAAGTGTATAGTGTGTGTCTGCAAGAAAGTGCCGTAAAAATGCAAGGTAGATCCACAGGGAATTGTGTTTTGTGATAAAATCAATTTTCTATTCAAATAGATCCTATTTTAACCTAGTTCCTGGAGTTCAAAGTTGGTCGTGCAACTTTAACAAAACTAAATTAACACGATAATTTAAATAACAATCAAAGTAAAAGACTAAGGTTTCTGAATCCGCCTCGCCAAATCAAACAGCATACTCTCACAATTTACACACACAATTGACAATCAAACGCTTTTTAACAGAGTTCAAAAATCATAAACATGCATGTAAAATCATTCGATGAATCCATCCGTTAAAGAATCACAACGAGTATTTAATTGAGATCAAATCATCCACCGTATCCGTAGATCACGATGGATATTAGTCTCAGTTTCAATCACTCGATGTATCCCCAGACAGAACACAACGAATATTAAACAATGCATGAAATCACAAAAGACGCTCAATCACTTAAAGTAATAAAGCAATAGAATTAATTTTGAACAAATATAATATCAAATTGTGTGTATAATTTCACGAGAATACAAGCATTTTATCATTGGCGAGGTTTCATCTTCAACCTTAGTTGAAGGTTTAGCCTCTCATGAGAACAACGGACAAGAAATTCTCAATTGAAATCATTGAAAGAATAAACTTACAATCAAAAAGCGTTCACACAAGCCTAGACACGACAAAATTCATCTTTTTGCTCTCTACGTGCCCCCAACGTAGGGTTTACAAAGAAAAGTGCTAATTTATACTAAACAACTAGGTTTTCTCGCCGACAGGTCATCACGAGTCGTTCGACGTAGTAAGTGCGTTCGAACGCCGCGGGTTGAACGCAATAATCGATTGAACTCATGCGGGCTTCAGTGCGCTTGAATGCAGTGCGTTCAACGCAACAACTTGCGATCGAATGCACGGCCGATGCCAGAAGCTTTTGTAGTTTCTTGTGCTTAATTTCCACCCTTTAACCGCATTCTTATGTCAGTGACCTGCAACACACTTGAGACACCAAAACTAACAACAACATCAGAAAAGGACACGGCTAAAAGCTTAACAAATATAAGTTAAGGGGCTCAAATATACAATATTTGGCACTCATCAATTAGCAACCATAGACATTTGATTCATCTTATTCAGTAATTCTTGTTCAGATAAATCATCAATATTCCATTCATAAATCTTATCATAAGAGATAGAGAATTGAGTTTGCAAGAATCTTTCTTCAAACTGCAAATTTGGAGGAGTAGGTCTAGAAAACCATTTTTTTGTAAAACCAACAGATTTAGATTTGTCACAAATCCTTGGAACTTTGGGTTCCAGATCTTCCTTTCCAAAACTCTTTTCAAGCAACCTGATATCAGAATCAATTGAATCATGAGAAGCAGAAAAATCAGAGTCAGTCATCTGACAAGTGAGAGGAGTAATTCTTTTTGAAGATTGGGGTTGGTTAATCTTCAAATCAGAGAGCATACTCTCGATTTTTTCAAGATTTTTTTGTAGATTTTGGTTTTAATCCAAGAGATTTCCTATCTTCAGGAAGAGAAATCATAGGAATTTCATTAGAAGGGGAAGAAGAAAACTTTTCTTCAATACTATCAAGCTGTTGCCCAATAGTATGAAGAGATTGGTTAACAAAATTATTTTGTTCAATAATCATCCAGGATTCATCCGGACAATCATCAAGAGGTTTCTGAAAAGGAGAGGCTTTAACAGAGACTCCTTTAACATCAATCAAAATATTTTCAAGGGGAGGATGAGAAGCATTGACAATAGACTTGTCTTCTTTTACAAATTTCTTTTTGACAACACTCAAGGTATTGTCATCAAGAGGAAAATATTTTTGCAAATAAATAAAAAACAAAATATGTTTTTGAGATTCGATCATTTTTTCAGTCCATTGAATTTTGATCTTATCTCTTTCTTTTTGAGAAAATTTGGCATAGTAAGCATGATGCAAAATTCGATTTTCTTTTGAAGAAAAATCTTTATGTAAAGCTGACCAGTCAATTTGAGACAAAAAGTCTTTTGCAGACTCAGAATGAAGTATTGAAAGTTGATGGGGAAGTTGATGAGGTGGAGGAGGGGGATTAGGAAGAGGAGCATTCATGTCTGAAGCAGTAGGAGACATGGAACCAGAACCTTCATCATCTCTGTTAGGGAGAGGATGGGATTTGGTAGAATAAAAGGCATGAGAGATTTGAGAATTAGCAGAGTCATTAGCAACTGATTCTAATTTCAGCTTAGAGGCAGCTGCAAGTAAATCATCAATTTCTTTATCTCTTCTTCTAATATTCTGAGTTTAGTCATGTTTGTTTTGTAAGCTTGGATGTAGTTGGTAGCCTATTGGAAAGATAACCTTGGTTGTTTTATTTAAAAAAAAAAAATCATTTTGAGCTTTCCACCAAGTAACCGAACCTCGTGCCTCATTAAGCATTGACCGTTCGCGTAAAAAAGTGAGAAGTTAGACATGGTTAGCTTAGCTTCGTAGCCTTTTTAGCTCGAGTTAGTAGGTCCTTAGGGGTGTTTTACACCTAATGCCCTAAAACCTTCTGGTTTGGGAGTCATTGACTTAACGCTCGATACATAGGTCATGATGTGGTAAATTTGTGACCAAATTTATCAATAATAAAATTACCACTCACAATAGAATGAATCCCGTAGGATAGGGCTATATTGAGGGTGTCAAACCTCAAGGACTACAGGGTTTCGTTACTAAATTTAACCTAATTGAGAAAACGAGATTGATTGTTGTAAATTGAAAGTGCATGAAAGTAAACATAGAATTAAAAGTAAATGTATGAGAGAGAGAAGTAAGGTACCGACTTTACCACAATCCGCACAACGATGGTAACCGTATTTAATTTCAGAAATTCAGAATATGTATGTTATAAAAGAACAAGAAAATACTATATCAAGGGATAAGGATAATCTATCTTCGGTTGGCACGGATCGTCCACCTAACCACTAAGATGCGGCACGACCCGTCTTCCCTAGGCATAAACTATAAAATCCCTTAATAAGTTTTCATACAATCAATGGAATAGCATAACCCATTTTCGGTTGGCACGGATCGTCTACCTAAATTACATTAAACTAGGGTGTAGTACGACCCGTCTTCCCTAGGCATGGCCTATCTTAATCCTATTAATCATATGTCTGTTAAAACCCATTATATAACCATCATCCCCATAATCACAGAAAATAAGAATGATTTGAGTTCAATAAAAGCAAAATACTTTCTAAGACAAGATAAGAATTTTACAAATATTGATTTTGGAATTTAAGAACAATTGCATTTAATAATTAAGAACATAATTCAATTGTAGCTATTCTCACAGTTATATAATCAACATACATAAATTGAAAGTCTGAAATTTAAATACAATCAAACCATTGTGCTTGGAAAGGATTACATCGGTACCCCACTAAGGGGTTTAGCCGCTCATGACTCTGCTAAGCCTCCAAGAAATATTTTCTATCTAAAACTAATTCTCTTTTCTCTTGAAGCATAGAGGCTTATTTATAGGGAGCAACAAGTCCTAGAAGCCCTAGGAATCCTAGAAAATTCGAAATTCATTCTCCTAGTCGAATTAGGAGTCAATCCATGTACAAATAGGAAAAGGATTCCTCCAGATTTCCCTCCTCCATTTGCGGGGCGATTTTGGCATAGCGGGAGTCCGATTTAGGAAAATCCTATTTAAGTATGATTTGTATAATTTTGAATTAGTTTTCCAATACCGCTGGAATCACCTTAATCCGATATTTTACTTGAAAGTTATGGCCAAAATACTGAGACATGTTCAGAATCTGAAATTCTATCCGATCCGATTTTGACTCTAAGTGGAGAAATTCCGATTTTATCCTTTCCTTAATTTAATTAAACTTAACCACATCATATATATCCTCTATTGTGATTGGTTAACCTTAATCATATCTTCTAGGTCCTCTCAAATTGTGCTTTAAACCCAAAATTAATGGTTTTTCTTGCATCTTTATTAAATACCTGAAAACACAAAAACAACACAAAATCAAGCAAATAACAATACTAAGGAATTAACAAATGCGAGTTAAGGGGCTCGAATATGCAACATTCAGCGCTTATCAGGTCAATTAGGAAGCTTAAGGGAGCTAAACACACAAAAAAAAAATTGAAATAAATAAACCTTGGTTATTGTGTTAGATGGGTAGTGTAATGAATTCTGAGTGTTGAAGCATGCATGATTAAGATTAGTTTTGAAATCCCATAACTATGTGCTAATTTCACTTTCACTAGAATTGATTCGTATGATGTTTCATAATGCCATGTTAGTAGCTTGATTGACAATTCCCTAAAAATTGTGAAGATGGTGTTTGTTTAGTTAAGTTTGCTCATGAATGAGAACCATGATTTTTATATTGTTGCATTTTTTAGAATAGTATGTTTGCACAAATGTTTGTGGGTATCATTCCTAGAAAACCCTCACAAGACTTCACTTGTCCTCTAGGGAATTCCTAGGGGTTTAAAAGGCTTGTTGCATATGTTAAATGCAATCATTTCTCCCATGGAAGCAGACTTATGTTTTTACTTTAATTGTGTTTTTCATTTTGTTTTGCTAAGGGACTAGCAAAATGTAAGTTTGAGGGTATTTGATGAGTGCCAAATACTGTTTATTTGGGCCCCTTAATTTATATTTGTTAAGCTCTTGGCCATGTTAATATCTAATGTTTTAGTTTGTTTTAGTGTTTTATTGTGTTGTAGGTCGTTGGTGTTGAAATGTGGTTTAAAGGGTGGAAATTGGCCAAAATGCACATTTGGTCCTTGCCAGCTTAAGAGCATTATGTGCGATCAAGCGCACTACACTCAAGCCCAGCAGAGAAGATTGAGCGCACTTGCATGCAAGTGCGCAGAGCCAAGATCGAGCGTGACACTCGAGCGCAAGATCTGCGATCGAGAGCATGCCACATCAGCCGCATATCCCGCCTTGCCCTAGCTGCCATTACTTCACGCCCTACGCACTTGCACACTGCTACATTGCAAAACGATTGGTGCTATTGCGAGTACAAGTAAATTTGTACACCAAATTTTGAATTTGAATTTGGAGTGTGAAAGTGCACGAATCGTTTTGCAGTGTAGCAGTGTGCAAGTGCGAGGCCGAACCCACAGAGAATCAAGTTTTATGAAAAACCAATTTAAATGCCTAAACTAACCCTATCTTAACCTAGTTCCAAATATTGAACATGTGGCATGCATAAAATGTAAACTAATCTAAATGCTTAAAAACAAATAAATAAAAAGCACTAAGGTCTAGAATCCACCTCACCACATTAATAATCCTATAATCGTGCTTAGTTCATACTTCCAAAATGATTATGCTACTAGGTATATTCTATTGGCTATTAATTAGTTCATACATCCGTATATCAATTAAGCATATATGCATGTTCTATTGCTATTATTAAAATCTAGTTGAACCATCCAGTGTATTTACCGTTTAAAGGATCACAATGGATATTAAATCGATAAAATCGATAGAATCATCCGATGTATCCCGGACCAATCATAACAAATATTAGACATTTACAATTTATAAATAATAATCAACACAATTTTGTCACGAAACTAAATTGAAACGAACAAATAAAACATTAAACGATGGGTGGCGTATTAAACTAAACACAATACATGAAGATAATTAGATGGTGAGGCTTCATCTTCAACCTTAGTTGAAGATTTAGCCTCTCATAAAAATAAGAGACAAAAGTAAAACAAAACTAAGCATTATAAAATTAAGTGACGTTTAGAAGGGCTACACAGTGGAGAACAAAGGGTTTCTAGCCCTAAAGGCGCCTCCCAAAACATAGGTTTCACAAAAATTAGAAGGGTCCTATTTATAGACAAAACTAATGTGCTGCCAGGTCACGTGTGTGTGCTTGATCGTAGAAGGTGCACTCGATCGCACGTAACCGCTTAGAATTCCCACAACATAGGGCTTGAAGTGATGGCAACTGGGGCAACGAGGGATATGCAGCTGATGTGGCATGCGCTCGATCGTGGATCTTACGCTCGAGCGCCATGTCGATCTTGGCTCTGCGCGCTCGTATGCAAGTGCACTCAATCTTCTCTGCTGGGCTCGAGCACACTGGCAGGGACTAGATGTGCAATTTGGCCATTTTCCACCCTTTAAACCACATTTCGACACCAATGACCTGCAACACAATAAAACACTAAAACAAACAAAAATATTAGATACTAACAAGGTTAAGAGCTTAACAAATATAAATTAAGGGGTTCAAATAAACATTATTTGGAACTCATCAGTAGCAGAGGACCAAAGATTAGCCCTATTTGGAACTGTGCTCAATGAATGTGATTTAGCCCATACGCTCGATACTCTCTGTCAGAGTGACTGATGAGCGCAATCGGGCACACGATCGAGTGCATACGCTCGATACTCTTTGTTAGAGCGACTGATGGGTGTGATTGAGTGCACGTTGATCGCACGCGGGGCCTCTATGTTAATTTTATGTGATTTATTTATATTAAATGACTCTATTTCATTGCTTTAGTAGTAATAGGGTTTTAAAATCCCTATTATGTTCTTTATTAGTCTTGGGGCTATATATACATGTTTATAGCCTTTAGATAGCTAGTTTTTTATTATTATTGCAGTTTTCTCTAATAAGAATCCTCACAGTTGAGTTTTCTTCATATTTTCCTTTGATTTATAGATAGACTCTATATTTTGGAGAAGAATTCTCATATCCTTGATAGACTCAAGATCTAAGAATTATTTATCCTTCTTCTTGTATTGTTTTTTTTTTTTTTGCTTCTATTTCATCAGATTGCATCACTCGGTCACCCCCATATGGCTGCTCTATGGGTGGTTGAATCACCCCCTTGGCCAATCTACAGGTGGCCGAATCACACCTTTGGGCCAAGGGGGTGATTCAGCCACCCCTAGATTGGCAATTTGGGTAATTTGGGGGTGGCCGAACCACCCCCTTAGGCCATGCAAGGGGGTGATTCACACCCTAGATTGGCCATTTGGGGGTGGCCAAACCACCCCCGTAGGCCAAGGGGGTGGTTCGGCCACCCCCTAAGGCCAAACCCTCAATTTTGTTTTGAGGGTTTTGCCCTATTTTAATAAGGTAAAATGGTGTGTTTGGACACAGACTAACAGCTGTTAAAAAATTTTGACAGCAAGGATTTTATTGTCATTTCAATCGACCTAGGAAGTAAATTGTCAGAAAAAAAAAAAAAAACTTAGGGATTTTAAAAATTTGGAGTGCTTACCCAAGGTGTTTAGATATAATTTCCTAAAATATATATGTTAATCTCTTAGTTTTGTTAGTTTCAGCTATTTTACTTCATTTTTGTGTTTTATGTATTCTTCTAGGTTTTTGAAGAAAAGGAAGCAATTTTGGAAATGTCGGGCTTAAAGGGCAATTTTGAAAAAAAAAGCTTGAAGTTTCAAACCAACACAAGAATCTTGAGTAGTGTGATTGATTGCACTACACCTTGCTCAAGCACACTAGCGCTTGAGCGCCCCAGCCAAGGAGCGAGCACAAGCGTGTGCTCAAGCGCACACGTGAGCTGGAAGAATATTGGCACCTTTGCTACAATCATATTTTGGGATATTTAACTTGATTAATTCCTACTTTATTGAATTCCTTATATGAATGTGCCTGATCAACATATACATGTGGTATGGATTAGTTATTTAAGTCAATTAGGATGATCGAGTCCTAGCTTAATAGAGTGACAAAAGAATCTCCTCAAGGGTTCTTAGGTTAATCAACATGGCGAACCGGGAGTATATACCCATGTCCTACGCTCCATGTGTTTGTCGATTTCTATAGATTTATGCTTTCTTAAAGAATAACTTAGTATACACCCATGCTAAATCTTTTAAGAAAGAAAAGAGTTAGAGTATACACCCATGCCCTTAGGTTGGGAAGCATTAAATATATCGGTATGATTTGTACATTGGCAAAATCAACAATCTTCGTGGGAATGATCTTGTACTTGCACCCTATACAATTGTTTTGATCTTGTGCACTTGCAAGTTAAAATGTACCAAATATTATCTATTAATTTAGATAGTATTTGGGGAATAGGATCCTCTTCAATCCAAAATGAACTAGAGAATATCCATTTCATGGTTAGGATTTGTTCTAAGAAATCCTAAAGCCACAATTGAGACACTTGTCCCACTAACTAAAAATAATAATAAAATATTATTTCATATTAAAAAAAATAAGGGGTGGTTGGCCACCCCATTGAGGGTGGCCGAACCACCCAAGTTGGGGGCTGGCAGTGGCTTTAGCCACCCCATACCACCACCCTAGACTGCTGGTTTGGGGTGGTTGAAGCCACCCCATGGCCCTGGGGGTGATTCAGCCACTCCCAATGGCCAAATCTTAAATAAATAAATTCGTTTGGCCCTTGGGGGTAGTGTGGTCTGGGGTGGCCAAAGCCACCCCCAGCCTTCAACTAGGGTGGTCCGCCATCTTCAATGGGGTGGTTGGCCTACCACCCTTTATTTTTTTTAGGATGAAATAATATTTTATTATTATTTTTGATTAGTGGGACAAGTGCCTCATTTGAGGCTTTAAGATTTCTTAAAACAAATCCTAGCCATGAACTGGATATTCTCCAGTCCATTTTGAACTGGAGAGGATCCTATTCCAGTATTTGGCATGAAACTAATTAAATAAACTAACTAATATATAATTATTGTTTTTTAACATGTTTAATTACATAATTTAATAATTTGATGCACAATTTTAAGAATCATATATCAAATGATTTTTGGGTTTAGCATATCCATGGTGTTTTGGGAAGTGAGGACCAACCCAATATTAATGTTTGAGAAACAATGAATCATGACTACATCAAGCATAGTCTAAACAATTGGTAAGAGTTTTTGTACTCAGGAATTTCTTTAAGACTTGCAATTTTGCTTAAAATACGCATGGATGCTTTTGTGAAAATTGTCACAATTAAGTGGCAATATTTATAAAAGGTAAAATGTAGTAGATGATCATGATCAAAAGCATTATTTAGTGGAAGACTACGACATGTAGCAACATTTGTAAGAGACAAAGGACATAGATGAGTAGCACTCTACAATAACTATGTGGAAATATGTTCATGAAAGAAAGAGACAAAGGATATAGAAAGGGAAGCCATCAACATCAGAAGAAAAAGAAAAAAAAAAAAGAGGTGAAATGGAAGGTGAGAATGTATCATGAAAGAAGCAATGAAGACGAAATAGAAAACCATGGTGATACTACTATTATTTTTAACACAGCAAGTAGCAAACTTTGTTGAAACCAACGTACAATACTTACATATAGAATCTATAATCTAATAAGTGCTTTTACATTCCAAAATGGCAGATGAAATAAAGGTTTCTAAGATCATCATACCATGAGAGTAATATAGACCAAATTCCCTATATACCTTGAAAGTTGCAAAAACGTTGGTCAGAGTATAAAGACCGCAACTTCAACACAATTTCCTCTTAAGTACATGCCTTGCCAGATTATTCATTTGCCATGATTCTGCAAGGAGTTGATGTAATCAGTTCAAGAGTTTAGACACCATATAATAAAAAGTAAGGAAAAAAAAAAGAGTTTAGATGACATTTTGATGTCACAAGAATGATGGATGGAAGCAAAACCTCCATTCTATGTTGCTTCGCATCCAATGTGTGCAACATCTATTCTTTTTCCAAGCATTGCAAACTGATAATAGAATCACTTATCAAGAACTTTGGAGCCATAATTAATATAATATTAAAAGTCTAAGTTTTGGTTCTATTTATATATGTATATATATAGATGAGATGCCTGAAGAGATATAGCTATAAGTAGCTTCATGTCATATACCATGACCTAATCTACTGCCAAATTAATAAACAAGAAATATAAATCTCAAATTAAAATTATTTAATTATAAAATATAAACAACACAAGCACAAGAAAGCACACACATCGACAACAAAAAGATTTGTTGATAATGTGGAAAACCCTTTGAACAAATCAAAGAGAAAAACAAGTTCGGGTAGCCAAACCCAGGAAATCAATATAACTAAAAAATTCATATTATAGACAATAGGCAACTTACAATACTTTGTAACTCCTAAGCTTTGTAAGGTCTAAAAGCTCCCGCTCATCTCATTGTTTGTCAATCTTCTTGTTGGTGCATCTCCTTACCAATTCATTGGTCAACTCTTTGCACATAAATGATGTGTATGGGCATGGTTTGAACAAAGTAAAATGGACCCAAGTGAGTGAAAGCTTGAAGCCTTTTAGAGAACCTCACTTGGTACAACAATGTTGAAGGGGGAAATAATCTAGAGGGAATCTAAGAACAAGGAACACTCTCACTTCCTCATCAATACACGAGCGTCCAAAGTTTTGGTAAAAGAATTGGGAGGCATCAAATCATCAAGAGAGGGAAAGCTTTGATTGTTGTAGAAAAAAACTCTCTTCACTCACAAGGGAGAAACAGAAACTTACGGTTCTTAAAGGTATTTTCATGCTCAACAACTCAAAAAACCCTAATGAGCATCTCATTCTTTTTATAGAAGAGGAATGGGTAAAGTTGGAATACTGTGAAAAGGAAACCAAACTAGTCAAAGTATCTTGGCCATAACATTTTATCTCGACCTCCAAATAATACAAACTCAAAGGTTTGGAAAGCCATTCCAAAATCTATAGCATCGTATTTCGTGAGCTCCTTCACACTTGGACGTTTTCTATGTTAAAAAATGGCCTGCACGATTCAGCATAAGTAGATTTTCATCATGACAAAAATCCTATTAATCTTGCTGCTTGATTTCGTTTAGAACACATCATGATGACCAGAAGACGTTAGGAAAATACTTAGGGAGATTATAACTTCATCATGACGTCCATATGAGTTTTAAAATGCTAGAAGATGCCACAACTTCCCAATGACCCCAAGGTGATGTCTAGGTGCTAGATCTCTCTAAAACATAAAAAATCTTCCAAAAAGGGACATCAACACTTCAATCTTGTTGATGTCAACAATAGCCTCTCTAAACTTACATTGTCGTGAAGGTGGCAGAAGATCTTGATGGCAACTAGGGTTTCATCCTTAAGTTGCTCACACTTGGTAGGTCTTGTGACTTTTTCTCATGATGGGATGTTGACATCATTATGACAAAACTTCACAGTGTGCTTTAGATATTTTTTTACTAGATTTCGTTATGAAGAAAACACATAATAAGCTTCAAGGCAGAGTAGGCTGATTTTGTCATAATAGAATGGGGAAGTCGTCTTGACAAAATTACATAATGGGAATTAGTAACATCAGACCAACTTCGCATCATGGTTTCACAACACCAAACCATTGTGATATGAGAATACCAACAAAGACAAGTTTTGACACACAAAATAAGGCAAATTTTTAAAATCTAACAATCTCCCTTTGGCCATTTGGCGGAAAAAATTCAATGATGGAGAACTCACAAAATTTACATGAAAATACATCAATTAGAAACCCACCTAGTCTAACTAATCAAACTAGACGAGGGAAGATGTAAATGGTAACCACCTGTTCTCTTGAAAATTGAAGAAACTCATAAATGCTTAGGGAACAAAAATGATTAATCGTAAAAGATACACAACAATTTTATAAAAAACCCCTATAATCTCTTCCTCTTTTTCTCACATAGGACAAAGGACATACAAAAGAACACATTCTCCCACAGATCAACAAATTATAATGGACAAGAGGAAAGAGAATAAATAACAATTCATCAACAAGGCTGACACATATGGAAACATTTCAATAAAGAAACAAATATATACATACATGTGTCATAAAATAGATAGGACCAAAGCATAATGTAAACTCTCCCTTAACATGAGCCACTTCTCCTTAGCAAGTGTCTCGCACCTAAAGAGGAACAAAACATGACTCACAGTGACATGAAAAACAATGCAATCCTTAAGGGGATACAATAACAAAACATCATAACACATCTCAACCATTTGATGTCAAGGAAAACACGAGATGCTTGAAGACAACATCTATAAAGTAATAGAATTGGAGACAACAAAACAACAATTATCAAGAAGCTCAACAATCAACTCCCCCTTGATATAGGCAAGCCTTCATAGTAGGTGTCCCAAATTGTTGGCCACATTCTCCCTTGTGATCTTAGAGTACAAGGGAGGAACTCAAGCAATCTCTCCTACAGCCTGGGGAGGATCATCCTAAAGGGAAGTAGTAAAGACGATAGTGAAATGTAGGATGGAATGAGCACGAGAAGGAAATGCATTAACAAGACATAGACCCCATCAATGTTCACAATTAACAATTTGGAACAAGCTTATAAGCACATGTGAAACAAGGGTCACCCACTACATCCAAACATAAGACAAAAATAATCTATAAAATGCCAAAGAGACAAAGAAAGGGATAAAAGAGCATGAAATTGACATGAAGTATTAACAAAACTAGAAACATGTAAAAACACAACACGATGTAATAAAAAAAATAGACTCAATCACCAAAGTGAAGGTGTTGCACAACATATAAGAGTGCACATTGGTGGCCAACTAAAAACATACTTAGGTCAAGACAACCCTAAGTGTGACAACCTCTTAAACTCAAACTCACTAAACTATCCTAGGATGAAATCCATTTAAATGTGATGATCAAGTAATGAACACAAAGCACATGTTTTTAACTTGAATGAAAGTTCATCAAGGTTCAACCATTATCCACAAAGAGATAAACAAAGAAAAAGGCCTAGTAAAATGTCTTATATTGTAATGCCAACAAAATTCAATCTCAATTTGTAACTTTAAGGATATGCAACGCAAGTTGATTGCAACCCTAAGTTTTAAATCACATGAAAATGAGAAGCAAAGCATGGTGAAGGCTCTAAATGCATGCAACAAAGAAACATAGAATCAAAAAAATGGTTTTAGGCAATAACACGTCTTTTAGTGAGAAGGAAGACCAAGATTGAAGAGTAAGAAAGTTAACTCAATAGAATTTTGAAAGTAGATTTCACATTTTTCAAGCAGATCCCTATTTAAGGAAACAAAACACACATGGAAAATAAAGAAATGGATGTACTCAAAGTGATCACAAAGTGTACCAATATGCACATTAGTTTCACAAATATGATATTTTTTCAAAACACAATGCAATTATATAAATGGCAAGGCTAAAACATCTCAAGTGTTGTGTGTAACAAATCCCACAAGCAAGGGCACTAACATACATAAGTATGGAGGTAATCACATCTCACTTGAAAATGGGTTAAAACTTGAGAAACAAAAGTAAAACCCTTTTCCCTTGGCTTTAACAAAAAAAGCCATTCACCCATTCCTTTTTCAATTGTCCAAGGTATTAGTACAAATTAAATATCATATATGTTTCACTTTTTTCCACAATGATTTGATACTGGCTCTTTCTCTAAGGATTTAAAAAGCAAATTTGAAGTTTATGTTTATTCATGAATTTAACAATTCTCGATAAACATTTGATCTTTGATCAAATTTTGCTTGTCATTGAAAGAGGTGATGCCATGAAAATTTGTACCTCAGGTTCAACTTGTGGGTCATTTTGAACTGTTTAAACACATTTCTACACAATAATGTCTACCTTGTCTTATACATGTAGCTTCCCTCAAGCTTGTGAAATAGTGTTCAAGAAGATGACAATGCTTAGACAAGCCAAAAGGAATAAATGCACACACACAATAAATGTATCCATCATATACAACAATTTCCAAGCAAAAGGGTGCACCATGACAAGATTAGTGAATCACTCAATGAATGACAATCAAAAATTGTGATACTTTAAAAGTGCAATTTGAGGTCATCTCTCATTTTCTTTCATAGAAATAACCACACAACATAAAGGAAGATACAAAAAAAAAAAAAAAATACAATGTAAACAAAATAAAAATGCATGTCCTAAGTTGCATGAAAATGCATGAAGTTCAAACCTAGGGATGCCACCAACTACCTTTCCTATAAAGGTCTCTTATCACACCCTTTCAAAGGATGAGAGATTTGTAATTTCTTGGGCCTATACCTTTTCCTCCTAGGAACGGTCCTAACACCTTCCAACTTATCCAAGCTATGGAAAAAGTTTCTTACCATTGAGACAAGATCCTCCAAATAAGTCCTAGAAGGGGTAGTCACTTTTTTAGGCATCCTAGACCTGAGCAAATGAAAATGGGGTTGAATGTGGCTCACTTTGCCACAATGGTGGCTTAGAGGGACAATCCTTAGTGGATGTTGTTTCCTAGAAGGGTTGACTCCCTTAATGTTAGACTTCAAGGGAACCCAAACCTTTTTCCCTTGCTCAACAACCTTAGGTATAATAGACTTGAAGAGTCTTTTCCCCTTATCCAACTTCTGAGGACTAGGAGCAATAAGCACACTAGGGGCTTCAACAAGAAACAATTTGGTCGAATATGACCAACTTTGCCACAGTGATGGTCAGTAGGAACAAACTTTGAGAAGCATGTCTCCTATGAGGGAGAACATACTTAGATTATGTGTCTAGTCACACAAGGATCAACACTTATTTTTTTACCCTTATTTTCAACCTTAGGCCTATTGGCACAAAAACTCATTTCTCCTTATCTACTATTCTAGGAGAAAATCCTCAACACAAGTAAGGGGAACAAAAAACAATTTTCCCTTCGTTGATAGGTGTCGTTTTAATAACATAAGCACTTTTTATAAAAACCAAGCTCACACTTTTCCCCAAGGAGTTTTTGGGAACTCAAGATGCAATTAAAATAACCGTAGAAGCATTAATCAGATTTAGTGCACAACAATATCAACTTCTAGAGATTTCACTTTATTAGCAAGCACTAAGTTCTCACATCTCAAGAATCATTAACCACATTTGAGTCAATAATTTTAATAAGCAAGAGATTTTACCTCATCAACAAGTATATAACTTTTATATTCTAACACATGTAAATAAGATATTTTAACAAGCATAGAATTCATTTTCATGCTCAACCACATTAATCATTTTTGAAGATAAAAAGTTCAACCTTTCAATTTTAGTGCATAATTTGAAAAGCTTAATTTAGTCCTTTTGAAAGTCCACTTTCTCATCATAATCATCCTAAGATGACTTACCATGGTCACCTATGTTATCAAAACTATAATTTCTATCACTTCTCATAACATGAGAACTCACATTAAGGGATCGAGAAGAACCAATAACAAAAAGGTGTTGAGAACCACGCTCAAGATTTGAGTAAAAAACAAGCAAACTAACTCTCATACCAATTGTAAAAATCTAAGGACTAGTTCTACCCCTCAATTAACAAACAAGCAATATAAAACTCAAATTAAAATTATTTCATTAGATAAACAACACAACCACAAGAAAACACACACATCCACAACACAGAGATTCATTGATGAAGTGGAAAACCCATTAACCAAATCAAAGGAAAAAAATCAGTCTGGGGTAGCCGTACCCATGAAATCATTATAACAACAAAATCCACATTACATGAAATAGGCAACTTACAAGCCATTGTAACTTCTAGGCTTTGTAAGATCAACAAACTCCTACTTGTCTCTTAGCTCGACAATCTTCTTGTTGGCCCATCTCCTTACTGATTCATTGGTAGACTCTTTGTGGTGAAATGATGTGTATGGGTGTGGTTTGAACAAAAGTAAAATTAGCCCACCTCTTGAGAGAATTCCTTTCTTCATCCTTGTGAGCCAAGAATGCATTTGTTAGGAGCCATTGTAGCTTTAAACTCTTGGAGATTTTTTTTTATTCAAACTGAACACCCATACAAACCTTCAATCACTTTAAGTCTATTGAAAAATTGGCTAGTGAGGATTTAGAGCCTATTGGGAGATAGGAAGACAAGTGATGAGTTTGTCAGGGTGCTGATTGTTTAGTAATTTTACAAGGGTTGTGAGTTTTATTATGCTTGTACATTGAATCGTCCATGGTTGTTGATCTCCTAGATTTGGCTACTCTTTAGTGGTTTTACCTTTGAGTCACTCAAAGTGTTTCCACTTTGTAACCAAAAATCTTTGTTGTTATTGTTGGTTGATCATTACTTTTGGTTTGTTTATGTTTTGTTAAAGTAGTAATTAGTTTTATTTACTTTACTATTTTATTGTGCTTGTGCATTCTAGGGTTGGATTCTCATCCCATCAGATTGTATCAAAGTGGGTTCACTCTTTTTCGGACAAACATCTTGAGTGTGTTTTTGACCCGTGTTGTCATAACACAAGCTACTTCTTTGTCTATTCCTTCTTATTTTGATGGGAATAATTATGCTTATTAGAAATTTCACATAAGAGCTTTCCTAAAGTTTTTGTAATAGAATGTTTATGACATTCTTCAGACAAGATGGAAATGTCTAAATAAGCGTTCGTAGAATGGTCAAAATGGGAGACAACCATGTTTAATTGGAACAACAATGGTATTACTGTCATCTTTATCACTATCTTCCCCGAAGAATTTTGACACATCTCTAATTGTGAAATTGTTAAGGACGGAAAAAATATCCTATACTAAAAGAGTTAAGACTTCCAAACTTTAGATGTTAACTTCTAGGTTTGAGGAGAATAAAATGAATGGAAAAAATGTTTGATGAATTTTACGCTCAACTTCTAGGTTCTCTTCAAACAAATGAGCTATCATTGCCTCAACCAAGGAAGAAGAACTTGGCATTAAGGTCCTCTTATAGAGAAAAAAATTGTTCTTAAGTCCTCTAATGAGGATTCCTTAGATTCCAAGGCCGTTGCCATTGTGGCCAAATTTTTTTTGCAAATTCTTCAAATTGAACAAGGGGACAAGCAAGACCCCTTTCGTGGATCTTTCAATGGGTAATTCCAAAAGAGCCACCCAAGGAAAGAGAGTACAGAACAAAAAAGACAAGAACACCAAGGGCATTCAATGCCCTAGGTGCTCAGGTTGTGGGCATATTCAGATAGAGTGTGCAAACTTGAAGTACTCAAAAGTTCAACCTATGAATGCCTCCATGAGTGATGAGTCTTAGGCGTCTTTTACAGCCTACTTGAAGAGTGTGAGTGGTACAACAAATATTGACCATTTTAATCTTCTTGAGACTTGTGAACAGGAATCACAAGACGACTTTAATCATAGTCTTAATCGAATTAAAGGCTCCCAATAAAATTGAATGAGGAAGAGGTTAAGAACGAATCCTTGTGTGCTCAATTACTTGATATTAATGTTGTTATAGATTCGTTGAAAAATGAGAACTCCTTGCTTGTTGATAGAGTGTTTCCAAGTATGATATTCCCACTTCTTCTAGTGCTTGACTTGACCACATAAAAAAAAATCCTACTATGATAAGTGCAAACATGGTTATGACAAAGATGCTTCAACTTCAATGCCTATCAACAAGGAAAAATAAATTTTGTTCCCTTAGTTGTGTTGATGATGTTTGTTAGGTTTTAGGTTGGCCTAATTCAACGACTTCTCTTGTAATGTCCTTGTTGTTGTTGTCTTTCATTGTGTATTTAAAACTATGGAAAATAGATTTTAGGTTCTTAGAGGTTGAGAAGAAGTCACTATTTTCCCATTAGAAGCCC
The DNA here is from genome assembly GCA_013348765.1 of Carpinus viminea. Lineage (NCBI taxonomy): Eukaryota > Viridiplantae > Streptophyta > Magnoliopsida > Fagales > Betulaceae > Carpinus > Carpinus viminea. The sequence continues at coordinate 18,031,951 of CP054671.1, read as the reverse complement.
AATTAGAATGAGACACGTAATGGGGAGTTACCAGTTTCTTGTTAAGAGTACCGTTAGAATAAGACATGTAATGAGGAGTTACTATTTTCTCGTCAGGAAATGTGTCAGAATGAGGATGTGATGTGAGTGGAGTTTAAGTTGTTGTTTTCTCGTCAGAAACTTCGTCAAAATGGGACACGTAATGAGACCATAACTCAAGCTACTATTTTCTCGTCAAGGAACCTAGTCAAGACAAGACATGTAATGGGACCAATGTTGAAGCTACTGTTTTCTCGTTAGCGGCTGCATTAAGACGAGACAAGTGATGGAGAGCAAACATTTGTTTTTCACATCAAGATGTGACTGCTTTCTTTTAGGACCCAACTTTTTAGATCTACGAATTTTGCTCCGTTTTCTGCAGACTTTTTAGGCAACATTTTTTTAGTGAAATCAGTTGATTGAAGTCTTGATTTTTCTCTATGGGTGCTGTGTCTCGAGAGATTGATTAAAGAGAGGACATGAAATAGCCTTGGGTTGTCCTTTGCTCATGATTGTTGGCATGTTGCCTTAATTTGTTTGATGACAAGAAGATTGTGGGTTTAGTGAGATTGAAGATGGAAGTCTACCAAAGGGTTAGTGAGGAAATGCACTCCTTGAAGTTGGTCAAGATGGAGACAAACTGGGAAGCTTGTTGTTCTTACTAAGTCTATAGGTCCTTAAGGTTGTTAGTACCGTCTAGTCTGTAAATATGAATCTTTATATAGTGATTTCCTGGGTTTGGCTATCCTAGAGTGATTTTTACCTTTGAGGTGGTCAAAGGGTTTTCCACTTCATAAACAAATCTTTTGTAGTGTTCGCGATGTTGTTTATATTCCGCTATGCTTGTTTTGATTTTATAATTGTGTAGTTTGTTATTTTGATTGTTTGGCGATTAGAGGTAGAGCACAATCCTAGTAGATCTTTCAATTGGTATCAAAGCAAGCTCAGTTTAGACTAATGTCTTGAGCATGTTCATTCACCTATTTGTTATGGAGCCAAATACCTCTTTTTCCAATGCTCCTTCCATTTTCAATGAGAATGATTATGCTTGTTGGAATTTTCATGTGAAAGCCTACTTGAAAGGGCTTAATGACAATGTATGGCTTAAGGTTGAAAAGGGATTTGAGAGACTAGATGGTGACTTTGATAAATGGAGTAAGGAAGACACGTTGAAAAGCAACTGGAATAGTTGTGGGTTAAGTTGCATTTTCAATTGCGTATCGTTGGATGAGTTTCGATGGATTACTCTTCATGAGACCACAAAAAGGCACGGATATTCTTGAGAAGACCCATGAAGGATCAAAAGGAGTGAGAAAGGCCAAAGTTCAAATGTTGACATCTTGATTTGAGACTATCAACATGAAGAAAGATGAAACATTCGGTGAATTATGCACCAAATTGAGTGAGATTGTAAACTCCATGCAAGGACTTCGTGAGACACTTTCTAAAGTTCAGATGGTTGAAAAAAATTCTTCGGTCACTACCTTCCCCTTTTGATCCTAAAATAACTACTGTTGAGGAAAGCAAAGATGTGGAATCAATGGATGTTGATGAATTGGTGGGTTCTCTCATAACCTATGAGAGCAAGAGATTATGTCCTAAAGCTAAGGGCATAGCACTAAAAACCACCAAGAAGGAAAATGAAGTGTTTCATGAAGAACCAATTGATGGTGAGTCATTGGACTCAGATCCTATAGCTATGTTGACTAGAAACATTCTGAAATATTTGAAGAATGCTTAAAGGGCTGGAAGAAGATCGTCAGAGTGGCCTGTCAAAGGAGAATCTCAAAAGGATCCAAGTGATAAATCCAACAGAGACAAGAAGACTTGTTTTCCTTAATGCTTTGAGTATTAAGGATTTGGTCACATCAGGGCTGATTGTTGGAACTTGAAGAATGCCTGAGAAACCACCATGAATGCATCTTTGAGTAATGAATCAGAGTCAAATGACTTAGATGACCAAAAAGGGAAAAAAGTTGTCTACATGGCATTTCCAGCTACCATTCAAGGTTCTAGTAATTCTCCATGGGAAAATTACACTTTACCCCCTTGAACTATCCACCCATTTTCACTTTTACCTCCAAAGTTTTAAGTGTGACACTTAACCCTCTCAAACTTTCAAATTGTGGCGATTTGACACCTTTGACCTATTTATTCCCAAAATGCCCCCATCAAATTTTTTTTAAAAAAAAAAATCCAAAAACAAATATATACGTATGTTGGGGTGGTGGTGGCTAGCCATCCCGTTTGGCCTGGTGGTTCGGCCACCCCCAAGCCAACTGGTTTGGGGGCAGCCAAACCACTCCCTGGGCCACTGGGGGTGGTTCGGCCACCCCTTGACGATCGACCTAGGGGTGGCCAAACCACTCCTTGGCCAAATGGGGTGGGCACCCATTTGGTTTTTTCTTTTTTCTTTTTTTGGATTTTTTTATAATAAAAAAATGTGAGGGGGGCATTTTGGGAATAAATAGGCCAAAGGTGTCAAATTGCCACAATTTGAAAGTTTGGGGGGGTTAAGTGTCACACTTGAAACTTTGGAGGTAAAAGTGAAAATTGGTGGACAGTTTAGGGGGTAAAATGTAATTTCTCCAATTTTCCATCAAGGATGGATGGTGATTCTTATGAGGAGAACTCAAATGATGGTTTAGTGAAAAGTAGCATTCATCTTGTGTCCTACGATACCCTTGTCAGAAATTGCACAGTTGATAGAAGGAATTGTAAAGAGCTATTGAAGCAACTAGCTCTTGCTGAAGAAGAAAACATATCTCTTCAAATTCTGTTCGAATTGGCCTACAAGGCTGAAAAATCTCTAAAGGGATGACTAAATTGTTTGATGCTAAGAAAACTTGTGCAAGTTTGTAGGATGAAAATCAATTTTTGTTAAGCAAATTGGATGGGATTAGGAGTTTTGAAGATGGGCAGCAAGAGGACCCTTATAATAAATTCCCTTCATCAAAGTTGAATGCCATTCTATTTCAAGAAGTGTGGTAGCTTCCAAAAATTTAATAAATTTTGTTCTTGCTTCACATGTTGGGATAAGTAGACTTGAGAAAAATTACAAGGGTAAGGGTAGAAATACCAACATGCAAGCAAATTTTTTGTGAATGAGAGGGTTCAATGGACAATGTTGTCATGCTCCTATAAGGAGAACACCCTTTCAAAGGAGAGCTCTCACTTGTCATTTTTGTGGCAAAAGAGGTCATATTTACTTTACTGCAACCAACTCTCATAAATCTCCAATTAGGAAGAACTATAATGATTATGAGAATGAGACTCACAATCACACCCTTAACAAAATCATTTGTCTTATGAAGGACATTAGCTTTAGGTTGAACAAACTTAAAGGTAATTAGGGTCCTATCTAGGATGGATAGGGGTTACAATGCTAGTTCTCTTTTCTTATTGTGATATTATGTGTTCTAGCTCATGTATTGTGAGTTCCAGTGATTGCATCTTTGTATTGTTTAGTTGGATCTTAACTTGTTTCTCTTTGGCTGATTTCTAATAATGTGTTCCTTGTGTTAAGACAACATTCCCTCTCCTTGTTTATCACATGAGGTGATTCCTAGGTAAGTTTTTTGGTTGTCAATATGTTGAAGGCATGTCTCGCAAAGCACAAGTTTAAAAATGAGGATATTCAAATTTTCTAACTGCCACATGTTTAATCATTTTGAAACTTTGCTTTTGACCTTTTACAAATGGACCCCATATGTCTGATTTATCAAAATGTTCATGGCATGGCCTCCTTCAATGACAAGTAAATTGATCAAAGATCATGCATTTTTTTTTTTTTGGACATCAAATGATGTTTTATTTCTTGATCCTTATAGAAAAAGCCGATGTCTTTGCATTGTAGTAAAAGGTGAAACACCCAAGGGATTTATACATTTTCTAATGAATGACTTGGACAATTGAGGAGGAATTGGTGTGTGAATTTTGGCTCAAGAATCGAGGAAGAAGGGTTTGACTTTTGTCAAAAGTGATAAACAACTTACTTTTGACGTCTTGACTATTGTTGTTTGAAAGGTGTATCCTCTATTTTGAAATGATCACTCACTACACTGATATGCTAAGTTGGATTAACTTCTCAAAATCTTCTTGAGATAATTGAATCTATGAATGTATCTAGTCCAATTTGTGTCAATAGAGGATTAATTGTCTGTTGAATCTCCTGTTCATCTCTAAGAAAGATTTGTTGAGGGTGGAGTTCTCTCAAAAGAGGTTTTATAATTTATAATTTATAATTTTATTATTTTTTTAACAAAAAAGGAGTTGTCTTCATGCCTTCTTAACGGGATTACTCCTCATTATGATGTAAAATGGTACTCTCTCCATCATAATAGGAGTGCTACTTCATTAAGATGAGAATTCAACTGTCTAATTGTTTTTTAGCCTTCTCGTCTAATGGAGTACACCCCTGTTAGAATGGAAATGGGATCTACTTTTCACGGAGTCTTCTCTTTTAGTTAGTCGTTTTGTTTCAAATTTCCTTCTTCTCTTTTATGAAAAGCCTGCTTCTCCTTTTCCTCTTTAGGCTTTGTCTCTCCACTTGCCACAACTTGAAAGGTATGCATCTTCATTCTCCTTGCTTGTAGTTCGATTATGTGTGGTTTGATTTCTTCTAGTGGGTTTTGAAAAATCTGTGGCCTCTCATGTAGTCTATTTTTATTTATGAATATTGTAGGATGTTGTCACATGATTAACTGGTGGGTTTTGAGAACTACACAAGTATTAGACGTTAATCTGAGTTTCTAAGTTCTCATGATGTGGAAATAAACTATCTCGTGATATTTAGAACTTCTTTGAGTTCTCATTCTATTCTCTTCTCATTCCCTTTGGTTAGGTTGTGATTTACATGAATCTTTTGTTTAAAAGGCTGAAACTCAAAATTTAGGGTTTCTTTTAGTATATCTAATTGAGATTAAATTGTCCTTTTAGAATCCCATGTTTTGAGAAGAAATAATTTTTTGCATATCCTATTTCCGTGAGGATTGTGATCTTCAATTTCTATCATAAGTTTTTCAGTTGAAAAAAAAGGAAGAAAGTCTTGAAGAATCATTTGTCTTTATGCAAAAATGCCTTCCTCAAAAGGAAATGAACTCTCTAGAGCTAAGAACGATGCAAAGCATTAACCAATTGTGATTGTTACAATCGGTCAAGAAGGCACGAGTAGCTATTGGGCCTACTCCACCTATGTCAAAGAAAGCTATTAGTGAATGTGAAGATGCATTTGCTTGGAGATTTTAGACAAGTTCTAACTAAGTTTGTTTTCTTCTGAAGAAGTTCTTAGGATGCAAGGTTATTCTAGAGCATCCCATTACCGTGGTGAATTTTGCTTCAGAGGAATTTAGCTTCATTCCTCCTGTTTTTGAAAGTAGAAAATGGCTTTCGTTCACTGTGCCTCAACCACTTGTGTTTCCTAAGATGGTTTAGGAATTTTAGTCCAATGTTCGAAAACATTGTGCTTCCTCTTCAACTTTTTACACATTTGTTAGAGGAAAAGATATTACAATTGATTGAAAGACTTTGGCCAAAATCTTGAAGATTCTTCATTTTTCCAATAGTTAGTTTCCATATACTCCTAAGGATGCTCCTTCCTACGAGAAAATGGGTGAGCTATTGGGGCTTGTACCTTGTACTAGCTCGATGAAAGCCTTTCTAGTCAACTCTATCAAGCTTCTTGAGAGAATGCTAGGTCTCATGATCATGATTAATCTGAAGCCCCGAGTTTTGCACTCTCACTTGATCATGCACGGCTTTTGTATGCCTCGCTAAAAAATCTCAAAGTTGACCTTGCTTATGTGATTATTGATGGCATTGCATCTATTCATAATGTAAACGTTTTGAATCTAGGTCTTGGCCATGCTGGAGTTATTTGCAAAGTGCTATCTCATTTCTCTATGCCTCGACGACAAAATGACGTTGTTACAAGTCAGCCTTCTACCTTGGCTGGTTGTCTGTCTCCAAATCTGAGAAAAGGTGAAACCCTTCCCAATCCTCTATGTCTATGTCAAGTGGCTCTAGAAAACTTTATGAGTTGGAAAACCTTATTGAAGAACACAAAGTCTTTGTGAGCACCCAAGTGGCTGAGATCTAATAGAGTGTTGATGAGATGAAATTACAATTCTAGAGTTGAAGATGCACTGTAGTCCCTCCTTGGATGAAGATGAATGGTGCATTCTTGGATTGACATTCCCTTTGTCCATTTATGACAAAAAGAGGAAGAAATTTGGGTTAAACTTTACAAACAATATGGTTCTAATTTGGTGTTTATATTACCTTATGTATAAAGTCTATGAGTGTTTGGTTCTCCAGTTCTCTACATTTAATTGCTTTGAATTTGGTGTAGTAATAAGTTTTGTGTTACATGTTTCAAAACCATGAGTGTATGGTGTTTGTTTTTGGATTAGTACAACAATGGTTTTTGGTAAAGTGTCCCCTGACCTAGCACTTCGGTGTGGAAGGGTTGCACTTGGTTCTCCTTGGGTTTAGTTAGTTTTGTTGTCATCATTGCTTGTGTAAAGTTTTAAACCTTGTTTAGGGTTTTGTCATTCAATGGCCAAAGGAGAGATTATTCAGTTTTAGGTTGGCCTAATTCAATGACTTGTCTTGTAATGTCCTTGTTGTTCTTGTCCTTCTTTGTGTGTTTAAAACTTTGGGAAATAGATTTTAGGTTCTCAGAGGCTAATTGAAGGAGACACCATTCTCCCATAATAATGAGACATGTAACAGGGAGTAACTGGTTTCCTGTTAGGAGTGCCGTCAGAATGAGGATGTGACAGAAGTAAAGCTGAAGCTACTATTTTCTCATTAGGAACCGTGTCAAAATGGGTCATGCGATGATACCATAGCCAAAGCTATTATTTTCCAGTCAAGACAAGACATGTAATGGGACCAATGTTGAAGCTACTGTTTTCTCATTAGAGGATGCGTTAAGACGAGATAAGTGATAGAGAGGAGACATTTGTTCTTCATGTTAGGATGGGACTGCTTTCTCATTAGGATGTGGGTTTCTCAGATCTACAAATTTAGCCTTTGTGTCATAACGAGAAAGTGTTTTGTTAATACGTCACAACAGAAATGTTCTCATATTCAAGGATTTTATTGCTCTGTTTTCTGTAGACTTTTTGTTCAATTTTCTTTTTGTGAGTTCTGTTGATAGAAGTCTCGATTTTTCTCTACAGCAAGGGTCTCAGGAGATTGTTTCAAGAGAGGATGTGATATAGCCTCAAACTATCCTTTGCTCTTGATTGTTGGGATGTTACCTTGATTCGTTTGATGACAATAAGATTGTGGGTTTGGTCAACTTGAAGAAAGAAGTCTACCGAAGTGTCAGTGAGGAAATTCACTCAGTGAAGATGGTCATGATGTAGACATGTTGAGAAGCTTGTTGTTCTTACTAAGTCTAGAGGTCCTTAAGGGTGTGAGTATCGTCTAGGTTGTAACTTTGAATTTTCATATAGTGATTTCCCGAGTTTAGCTATCCTGAAGTGGTTTTTACGTTTGATGTGCTCAAAGAGTTTTCTACATTGTAAAAAAATCTTGTGTTGTGTTTGCAATGTTGTTTATATTACACTGTGCTTGTTTTAATTTTATAATTTTGTAGTTTGTTATTTTGATTATTTGCCGATTAGCTATAGAGCACAATCCTAGTAAAATTTTCAATGTTTCTCATATAGTTGTTGATAAAGGGAATGGTGTTTTTTTATGGACAATAGGTATGGTGTTGAGGGTATAAACCCTCAAAAGACAACTTTCTTGAAGGTTTGTCCCTACTTGTCACCTCTGTGAAAAAGTGGGTCACATTCGACCACATTATCACCTCACCTAGGACTAAATGTGGAGAATCTTATCTTTTTGACAATAAATGTTGTCCTAATTTTGGATAAACAAGAAGGTGGGAGGACTAATTTACAAGGACAAGGAACAAGTTGAACAAAGTTATGGTCACTCACCTCTTAAGGGAGTGTGATAAGAAACCTACCTCGGGTAGGTTTGTTTATATAATGTCTAGGTTTAATGTTCAAGCATTTTTCATGCATCCTTGGACATACATTTTTCTTTTATGTTCACGCATTTTTTATTTTTTATTGTTTTGTGTCTTGTTTGTTTTCATTGAACACAAGCCAATTAGACCTAAGCCATAATACTTTTTACATTAGTTCAATTAATACAAATAGAAGGTGATCAAGTGTTTTTAAAATTGTCAAAAGCGTTGATAGCAACATTTAAAAGAATTCATAGAAAGAGCTGATGTTTATTAATTCTAAATAAAGGTGAAATGCTAAATGGAATTAATTGCTATTTGATGCTTTGATTAAAGATGAATGGGAATGTAGGCATCTCTAGGTCCTCTTATGATATGAATGAGTTGCACCAATTTTGTTAGACTGACTTATTTAAATTTTCTATTAGGCTCAAATTTTTGTTTCCTATAAATACTTGTTATAGATAACATAAAACAAGGCTTGGTGATCTTTTATCAATTTTCCATATGGATCACTCAAATTTTGAGTTTTTTCTCATATTTTCATCAATTCCCTAATAGAATTTTGGTTTTTTAGAAGAGTTATGTCTTGTGTGTTGTTTGTCTTTGTAATCCCTTTACGTCACATTGCATTTGTTGGTATTAGAGACAAGTTTCTTTCCATGGTACCACAAGTGTGAGGAGACAAGACGATGATCATCTGATGTTGCATTTGCATCAGCACATAGAGAAGTAGTTTGATGAGCAATTAGAGCATATAGGGCTTGAGTTCAATGGCTAGATTAGAGCTCTCTTCGATTAACTTGCCAACATGGGTTGTCCAAGCGGTCGTCGCCATCAACCAAATCCACATTACATGGAGGAAGATGAGTATAGCATTAAGAGTGAACTTAGCAACCCTTTTGAGGGGTGCAGAGCTTGGAGGGTGTACCACATGGTGCAAGGTTGCTATAAAAGAGGTCTTGGATTTATTCCAGGAGAAGCAGAAGAGGCATCGGAAGTGGTGACAGGTACCATGCCTATTCTTGGGTTTGAAGCATCAATTTTATTTGATTCAAGTGCTACCCATTCTTTTGTATCTAGCTTGTTTGTAAGACTGTCTTGGCATGTAGTTAGAACTCTATAGATCAGTATGGAAATACCCACTTCAATAGGAAAAAGCTGTAGTGCATAAGCATGTAGTTAAAAAAAAAAACTTGAAAACTAAGGGTGGCGGAGCAACCCCTTGGACCAAATGAAGTCACAAACTTGGTAGAATAAAAAACTATCAATGACATAAAAAGCATGAACATCATTCTTGCTCCAGTTTGAAATGGCAAGTGGTACACATATTTTGGATCCGTAATCAGGGAAGAATACAAGATTAGTGAGAAGAGGACATCAATTCATCAAAAGATTAGTGATAAAGAAAACTCTTCCAAAACTATGACACACATACCTAAGTTTTGATTACTCTTGTGTGAAACAAGGACTTAAGAGCACATCAATGACTTTGATGCCGTTGAGGGTCCACTTGAGGCCCCTCTTTGTTTTTTTAAAATATATATATAGGAGTAATTTTGTTGCATTGAAACTTTTTAAAGGTTATTTTAGTCATTTTGTTAGTCTTGGAGGGGATTGGGGGGTAGGGGAATTGACAACTTTTTGTTGGTAGTTTAGGGAGACATTGTCCTAATTGATAGTTTTGGGAGTACATAGTTAATTGGGTGTCAGCTTGAAGGGGGTAGGTAGACTTTTACATATTTGTTTATTTATTTATTTATTTATTTGATGTTATGAATGGCTAAAGGGGGAGAATGTTAGGTCTGTAAAATTGACCCTAATCGGTGGTCAACACATAGATTGTAATACTTTTCAACAAATAATTTTTTATTTTATTTTTTAAATTTTTTTTTATGAAGTTAGGAAACCATTACCTAGACTATCATTTCAACATTTTATGTGAATCGCCAATAAATGTTGCGAAAACCAACCAAATAGCATCATTAGCAGAACCGTCACATTTATGTGCTAATGTTATTTTTTCAGTGGACTCCCATGACCATCTTCTAGAGAGTTTCATCACTTGGACCATCGCCTAGTCCATGTAGACATGGTCTACTCTATAGGTAGAGAGCTTCATCAACTAGTTTGTCACCTAGTTCGTGTTGATACTTTGAGCTTACACTGAAGTTAATGATGGAATCCTAATGATCATCTAGACACAATTCAAGCCATGTTGACACCGATAGAAAAAGCCCAGTTAAAATGCTTCCTTTTTACACGTTGCCTTTTTTTTTTTTGTGTGTGCTAGACTAAGCTTTAGTGTTAGAACCTCTCAAGAGGATTCCTTAATTCATCACTATGAGCCAATAGTGCATTTGTTGAGAGCCATTACAAATTTAGAACACTTGGAGATTTTTATCATTGAAACACACACCACCATATACATAACCCCTCACCCAAATGTCATAATATTGTCAGGTTTTGGCTCCCTCATACTAGAGTTCCCAAGAATTTGTTACATGTAGTCATTGTTAGGTAGTGAGTCTGTTAGGAAGTATTATCTATTAGGTTATTTAGTTCATTAATGTTTTTCAGTTGTTTTATTATTTTAATATTGTTGAGAGTGAAGGGCACTTGGGCTATGTTTATCTCTTTTATCTTCGGGTAGGATTAGATTTATTTGTTTTATCCTTTGATTCAAATAGAAGTCCTATCTCATGTGAGACTCTATTTTCTATTGTCTTTAAATACTGAATTATTTATGAATAAGAAATCAATCAAGAATTATTCAAACCTTGTGTTTCTAGGAGTTGAGAGCACCTCTAATTGCTCATGGGAGGCTTTGGATTCCTCAAAAATCCTATTAGGAGGTCCAGGATTCCTCGAAAATCCTACCATATCATTCTTTCTACCTAATTCTCAACACGTTATGTAAGCACGTAACAAAGTGGTATCAAAGCCAACTTTCCATAATCCACCGCTTGAAGTTACAGAGGATTGTCTATATCAAAGTGGCGGTGATCTAATGCATGAGCTCCATAGAAAAGTGGAAAAATTCCTAAGAAAAATGTAAGTGTGTGAACTCCAAAGAAAAGTGGAAGAATGCCAAAGAAAAATGGATGAGCCGTTTGGCAAATTCGAGAGCACTTTAGTGGAAATAAAAAGTGAAATCTGGCGTGAGCAGCAACAAACAATGTTAGCATCGCATTCCTTGCAAAAGCCGCATGCCCCACACCACACCACAATGTCGAAACTCAACCATTATATTCATAAATCTGGCATCCAATCAAACCATCGTCGCCTAGCCGCAGATCCATCCATCCCAGCCTTAGATCCAGAAAGCACCGGATGCAGCATTTCAAATGCATTGCCAACCACCATGCCGATTGTTAGCCTACTGCCAAGCCATGGAATGCACAACACCAAATTTCCACACACCTAAATCTTGTTTCTGATTATCATGGTGTGAAAGCAAAGAATGAAGAAGTTTTTGATTGGCTCATTAGAAAAAAATAAAATAAAAAAATACACATTTGGAGTGCTGAGTGTGAGATCAATAATTAGAACAAATTTTATCTTGATTGATGCTCATTTAGATTCCAAGTTCAAGCCATCTCCAAGTTCAAATTCACTTGTTGAGTCAATATTTCTACACCTTGAGGACAAGGTCAATTCAAAGAGGATGGAATGTTACATGTAGTCATTGTTAGGTAGTGAGTCTATTTGGAAGTATTATCTATTAGGTTATTTAGTTCATTAATGTTTTTTGGTTTTTTTATTATTTTAATATTGTTGAGTGTGAAGGACTCTTAGGTTATGTTTATCTCTTTTATCTTTGGGCAAGATTAGATTTATCTGTTTTATCCTTTGATTCAAATAGAAGTCCTATCTCATGTGAGACTCTATTTTCTATTGTCTTTAAATACTACATTATTTATGAATAAGAAATCAATCAAGAATTTATTCAAACCTTGTATTTGTAGGAGTTGAGAGCACCTCTAATTACTCATAAGAGGTTTAGGATTCCTGAAAATCCTACTAGGAGGTCTAGGATTCCTTTTAAATCCTACCCTATCAATCTTTCTACCTAGTTCTCAACACGTTACATAAGCATGTAACAAAATTCACCCATCTTGGTACTACTCTTGCATAAGCATGCTTAATTGCGGAGTTCTAATTGGTTCATGGCCATGCTAGTGCTATTCTCACATAAGCACGCTTACTTCATAGTTCTCATAGATTCATTGCCATCACAACTTTAAAAAGCAATGTTATCAACAAAGATGTGAGTATACCTATAAGAATGTCTTATCCCTAAGAGATGCGGGATGCCACAATCATCCTTTCTTAAGACCCAACGTCCTAGCGAACGACCCTTATGGGATTGTGCACAGTCACCTCATCTTTGGTTGAGTAATGGCTCTAATACCAATTATAACACCCCACCCCAATGACATGATATTGTCTAGTTTTGGCTCTCCTATATTTGAATTCTCATGAGATCACCCATCCTGGTAATACTCTAACATAACCATGCTTAGTAGCAGAGTTCTAATAGGTTCATGGCCTTCACAACTTTAAAACGCTTTGTTATCAAGAAGGATATGATTAGAGGTAGAAGCACAACCCCATCCCCAAACAATGTGGGAGACCACAATATAGATCTTCAACAACTTGAAGTCCAACGAAGGGTCCGTAAAGAGTTCATATATAGAAGATTGGTCGTTGAGGATTTTGAGTCCATTTGGGAGTTAAGGAGATAGGCAAGGATTTTATCTACATCCGTGTTGTCTTAAGAATTTTAAAAGGGTTGTAAGTTTAACTATGCATGTATATTGAATCTTCTATATTGATTGATCTCCGTGGGTTGGTTACCCTATAGTAGTTTTACATTTGAGTTGCATAAATTGTTTCTATTTCATAACCAAAATATTTGTGTTGATTGTTGGCTGATTATTACTTATGGTTTGTTTATGTTTTGTTAATGTAGTAACTAGTTTCATTTGCTTTACTAATATATTTTTCTAGTATATTGTTGGGTTGGATTCCAGTCCTTCCATTCTCCATTCTCACTTATTCTTTAATTTTTACTCATGAACTCATAGTGGTTTTCAACATTATTCGAGTGGATCATTCTACCATACCTGATATGGAGAGGGCAACATTTAACTATCTCATTAGTGATGTTATCTTCCTATTGTTATATTTACAAACATGCAGAGAGAAACTTAGTCCAATTCTACCTCTAAACCATTACAATTAGAATTGCTTATCAAGAGAACAATATATATTGGCTTCAAGAATTGTGTCCTTTTCTTGCGAATTGTATTACTATATTTAGTTCTTAACAATTTTGTTCTCACAAAAAGTCAAGATACACCTCCTTCATAGCCCTTAGATTCAACACAGAAAGATCCTAGTCAACAATGGTAGAGTTAGAGTTTTTATGTCTTAATAGGTATAACTTCACATTGATGTGGAGTGCAATTGTGAAAACATTCATGTCGTGTGAAATTGTATTATTTGAATGTTTTAACTTCTCATTGATGTGGAACGGAATTTGTGAAAACATTAATTCAATGAGCCAGAAGTTTCTATTTGGTAGCAAAAATAAAATAAAATAAAATTGAATCACAAAACCCATGTTCAATTACTATCCAAAATAATACATTTGTCGTCTTGATGATATAAAAAAAAACCTCTGAAAAAGCTCATATTTTTTTTTATTTTTTATTTTTTTAAGATCTTTGAGTCAAATGCCTATTTTTAGGTTTTTTTAGGAATCTGAGTTTTCTTGTTTTGTTGGAATCCTAGTATTTTTAGATTTAAGAAATCCTAATATTTGTTGATAGGATTTTGTATCCTCTTAAGATTATGAGTTCTATTATTTTTTTGTTGTGAATCCATGTTTACACATACTACTTTTGCCTATAAATAAAGCTTATATAAATAAGCTTATTTACACATAATTTTTCCTAGAGATAGCTTGAGGTTTCATAGAGAGAGACAGAGGAGAGAGGCTCATTGTATTTTTCTTCCGTACTTGAGAACAAGAAAGATCATTGTTGCTACCTATATACATATGCAACCAATTTGAACCACATTAAATTCTTTATCTGGTTCTTCACAACTAAAAATTACAATGGAGAAGGCAGGTTTGTTCCATAGAACATACTAATCCACTATAAAGAACCTTATGTTCGCTATACTTTAATGGTATCATTGGGCTGATGTTAAATGAAATCGCCTCTACTTGAGTAGTGTCACTAATACTACTACTTGTGGTTTGAGTATCAGCTAGGTTGGTTTTGTGGATGCAGAATTTGCACAAAATCATGTTAAGATAAGGTCCACTATTGGATGTATTTTCAATTTCGTTGGTGGTACAATTAGTTGAATTTTAAAATTGTAGCATGTGGTAGGTTTATTATATTCAAAGGCGAACTACATGTCTGGTACACATGCATGTAAAGAAGCTATTTAGTTAAAAAGATTGCTTGGTCAATTAGGCGTTGATGTAGTTGAGTTTTTCTCCTTTTTTTGCCAAACATTGTTTTAAAAAGTCATATCTTTGTGGCATTTGAAAGCACATTCAATAGGTCTACACTTTTGTATTTCATGAAAGTTTCTTAATTCCAACGTTTACTAGAAGAAATTTGTCGTTATTTATTCTTTTTACTGCAAGGTATTTTTATTTCATTTTTATTTTTTGTGGTTTCAAATTTTTGGTTTATATAAGCCTAATAAGATGACCTTAGCCATGAAGTTATGTATTTCGATTAGTTTATCAATAGGAAACACTCAACAAGAAGTTTTTCTATACCTATTGCCTCAATTCCTTGATAGAATCTTGGTTTGAGAAGAGTTTTGATTATATTATTGTTTGCTACTATGAATCCACTATGCTACCCTAGATCAGTTGGTATCAATGCTCAACAACTTTCCTACAGTGGTGCAAAGAATATATGATGTAGGAGACAAAAATGCAAGGCTTGGTGTTATCCATAAGCGATTGGCCACTAATGAAGCAACGCATGGAGAAGCAATTCGTTGCATAATCTAGATTGATGGAGCAAATCAAAGTCTTATCGAACCAACTTACCACCATGGATGTTATTAACATTCATTGCCGACAGTCAACTCCACATATCATGAATGAGAATGATATAGTTTCCTTTAATGAAGGACGATCTCAATGAAGGAAGGTATGGTTTGACACCAAGAGTTTGCAGCAAGCCACTGAAATAGGACCTGCATGTTTGTAGCCCACCAAAGCCTTAAAAGAGTTTTTAGTTTTTATCAAGGAGAAATTTCACTTAAGACTCTCAAACTTCAACCCGTTTTGAAATACCCCCCTAAACTTAAAAAACTCTCAATTTAGTCCCTTGAAGTTTCAATTACTCTCAATTTAGACCTCTCTTTCATATTTTAAACATTACATGACGTTTATACCCCTAAATTTTGTATAAAATTTCAACTTCTAAAACGTTTTTTTTTTTTTGTTTTAAATTTTCTTAAAAGTGAAAATCAGGGATATTTTGGTCTTTTTTATATTTTTAATGGCTAAAATTGGAGGAGGGGTCCAAATTGAGAGTAATTAAAAGTTCAGGGACTAAATTGATAGTTTTTTAAGTTTGGGGGGGGGGTATTTCAAAACGGGTGAAAGTTTGGGGGTCTTCAGTGAAGTTTCCCCTTTTATTTATTTATTTGATTTATGATTCCTTCCCCTATTAGGATTATATTTACTTTCACTACTAAAAGTAGGTTTACTTTATTCAAGTATTTCTCTTCTATAAATTGTCTTGCTTATAATGTAAAACACACTCAAATTAATTAATTATTATCAAATTAGAGAATTTTCTCTCAAATACTATGTCAAGTTTTACCTTTTTTAGCCTGCGAGCGTAATTTTTTTTTTTTTTTAGAAGAAGAAGATGCTTCCGATTGTTGTTACTTAGTCTTCCACTATGTGAGTTGGTATCAAAGCAGGCTTTATCTTGAACATGGCCAATTAGCACAATAGTGATGATCCCCTTAATGATGCCACTTGTGACATGGAGGCTCCTTGGAGAGGTGAATTCCAAGTGCTGTAGCAAACAGTGCACAAGGAGATGTGGGAGATGATGCAACACATGTACATGGGTCCAATTTGTAATCACAAGGACAATCTTGCCAATGATGACAATCAGATCGAAGTGAGGCCAATTCCTCACCAATGAGCTGCACCTATAAACTGACCACTGGCCTATGATAATCTCAGTGATGGTGAAGACTTCGCTGAAGGAGTGTTCGGATGAAATGTTGGTGTAGATCGAAGGGGTGAAGAACGTAAGAGCACCAGTCATGGAGGCCCAGGTTTTAGAGGCTACAACCATGGTGGCGCTGGCCATATGGGGAATGCCTATGAAGGCACTGGCTACTGGGATGCTTTTGGAGAGCAACCCATGTGTCCAGATTATGGTAGGGAGGAATCTCGCGAATACTAGATGAAGATTGATCTCCCATCATTCAAAGGGCATCTTCACATTAAGATTTTTTAGATTGGGTGATGGAGGTAGAGAGGTTCTCTAATTATATGAGTATTCTCAAGGACTGCAAAGTGAAGTTAGTAGCATACAAGTTCAAAGGAGGAGCTTCTACTTGGTGGGAATAATTACTAATTTACCAAACCCAACAAGGGAAGGAACCAATAACTTCATGGTTGAAGATGAAGCAGCTACTCAATGCATGATTTTTATGATTGGACCTTGATCAACGATTATTCCAACAATACCAAGAGTGTCGACAAGGAGATCGAGCCATCTAGGTGTATGTTGATGATTTCTATCGCCTATCTACACAGAATGATCTCATGGAGACTAAGGCTCATCAAGTAACAAGGTTTATTGGTGGATTGTGTATGGTGACACAAGACAAGGTCTCTATTCACCTTGTCTTTACTTTGACCGAGGTAGCTATTTTGGCAAGCTGATCTGAGAATCAATCGGAGAGGCCTAGAGCCCCAACCTAGGAGTAAAACCTGAGTGATTTGATCAAACCAACATTGCAGGGAAAACAACCTCTAGCCCCAACAATCACACCAAGTCAACCAATGGCTTCCATGGAAGAGGAGCTAGCTACAACTCAACCATGTCGAGACAACCGGTGAACATACCTCCATCCAATAATCCATATGCACGGCTTGGTCCAGACAAGTGTTTTAAATGCAACCAACTAGGACAAAGGTCACATCAATGTTCGCAGAGATAAACCGTTAAACTTGATTGAACTCAAGTCAGAAGGAGCTATGAAAGGAGAGGATGATACACCTGATTATGAGGAGAAAGAATTGGCTTATGCTAATGAGGGAATTCCACATTTTGAGAACATTGGTAATTTAATGTTTCCTTTTGACCCTGAGGCCAGATGATCAATCTTAGAGGCACAATATCTTTCGTACTCATTCCACAGTCAACCAAAGGGTTTGCGATGTGATTATTGATGGTGGTACCGAGGATAATGTGGTGTCTAAGGAGACGATTTCAAAGCTTGGCTTGAAAACTGAAAAGCACCCATCCTGTTACAAGATCAGATGGGTCAAGCAAGGAACCGCGACACTAGTATCCAAGAGATGTCATTTCACATTTTTGATCGGTAAGCATTACTCGGATTCAATTATGTGTATTGTGGTGGATATGGAAGCATGTCATTTAATTCTTGGGAAGACCTTGGCAATTTGACGTGAATGCCTAGTGAGGGAAGAGATAATGTCTAGATTATTTTTTGAATTTAACATTTTGACCTTTACAAGAAGTCGGGAATTCTACTCATTCCAAGGGTAAGCCGGTCCTCCTGTCCACCGGATCAGAGTTGTGCTATCTTAAAAAGGAAAGCCTGTTGAATTTTTCAATGAAAAGCTCGAAGAAGCAAGACAAAAATGATCCACAAACGAATTGGAATTCTATGTTGTACTAAGAGCACTCAAGGTATGGGAGCAGTATCTAATTCATAGAGAGTTTGTTCTATATATGGACCCTCAAGCATTAATGTTCATCAATAGTTAGCAAAATTTGAATCAGATGCATGCTCGATGGGTTTCTTACATCCAATGGTTCACTTTTTTTGTCAAGCATAAGTCGGTAAAATTGAATCATGTCGTTGACACTTTGAGCCACCAAGCTACCTGTTGATCACCATGAAAGCTAAAGTGATTGGATTCAAGTGCCTAAAGGAATTATATGAGGAAGATGAGGATTTTGGTGAAATCTAGAAGCAGAACAAGTAATCAAGAATTATGCAATGGAGGTTTGAGTGGACAAATGTGAAAAGACAAGACCATTACATTGGTAGAGGAGTGGTCACTACAAGAATTTATCCCTTTAGCGTTGACACTATCAATGTCGACTCAGAAGTCAACGCTAATACTAGGCTATTAGCGTCGACTTTTGAAAGTCGACGCTAATATATGATTATTAGCGTCGACAATTAGGTCGACGCTAATAGTTTTACCAAAATATGCGTATTAGCGTCAACTTTAGAGTAATAAATGCCTCTACCAATACTAGAAGCACCGTGGGAAGATGTATACACGTATTTTGTATTAAGTCTCCCAAGAACCCAATAAGGAGCATATTCTATAATGGCAATTGTGGATAGATTTTCAAAAATGGCTCACTTTGTTGCTCACAAGAAAACATCTAATGTTGTTTAAGAGGCTATTCTATTCTTTCGAGAAGTGGTTCACTTGCATGGGGTACCAAAGTCTATCACTTCTAACCGAGACACTAAATTCTTGTCCCACTTTAGGTGAACATTATGGAGGCGATTTGACATAGCATTGAACTTTAGTAGCACGAGTCATCTTCAGACAGATGGGCAAACAAAGGTTTTGAATTGAACACTAGGCAATTTACTTCAATGTATTGTAGGTGACAAACCAAAGTAGTGGGATCTGGCGCTAGATCAAGCTGTGTTTGCCTACCATAGCATGGTGAATCAATCTACTGGAAAGCACTGTTCAAAGTCATCGATGGAAGGACTCTGAGACTTACAATGGATCTCGTAGCTTTACCTAAGTTACGAGGAGCTAGTGTGGCAACAAAGCATTTAGCAGAATTGGTGAAAGAACCCAAGAGGGAGTTTATCTGCTTCTAGAAGACGACAACAAACAAGGGTTGGTAGTCGAAGACTTTTTTTGGAGATCTAGTGATGGTGTATTTACGCAAGAGGCGATTGCTAACTGGTACTTTTAGAAAGTTGAGGAATAAGAAGCATGGTCCATGCAAAGTCCTTAAAAAGATATTAGATAATGCATATGTTGTTGATCTTCCCAAGGACTTGGCAATATCTTTGACATTCAACGTGGCAAACATTTATGAATATTTTCCACTATAGGAGTCGAAACTTAATTCGAGGACAAGTTCTTTTCGAGAAGGAGAGACTGATGTAGGACGTGCATGTTCGTGGCCCACCAAAGACAAAGAGTTTTAGTTTTGTTTACGTATTTGATTTTTGAATTCCTTCCCCTTCTAGGATTATATTTACTTTCCCTACTAAGAATAGGTTTACTTACATTACTAGAATTAGGTGTACTTTATTGCTAGTATTTCTTTTCTATAAAAAAGGTTAGCTTATAATGTAAACACAATCAATTTAATTATTATCAAATCAAATAATTTTCTCTCAAATACTCTATACAGTTTTATCTTTCTTTTAGCTTGTGGGCTTGTTTTATTTTCTTGGTCAAAAGAGGAAGACACTTCTGATTGTGGTTACTTAGTCTTCGTTACATCAGCCACTTTGACCACTATTTGTGAGCCTCAAATCCATTTTTTATGTAGGAAGAAGATGAATTTGTTGATGAAGTGTTCCAATAAGATGAGTTCATGAGGAGTTCAAATGTGAAGATGTTCATGAAGATGTTGAGGATCCTTTAAAAGGATTCATGGGTTGGGATTTTCCACCTACTGATGATACCGATATCAGTGATGAAGATCTTGTGGGGACGTTCTTTGTCCAATGATCATCAAGAAGAATCTATAGTAGATTGGATCTCTCCACTAATATATGACATCTATCGTGAAGAAGAGGAATTGTTGAACAGGTAATTATTCATATAATATTGAAAATTTTGTTGATTAGAGTTCTATACATCATGTGCTAGATTAAAGCTTTCAAAGTGATGTCTTTGATTTGGATCTTAATGAAGTTGATTTCCTTCAAGTAGAAAATATTTTATCAAATTCCCTTGATGCTACTGTTTTTTATTATTTTTATGCGGAGAAGAATTTTGTGTTTGAAAGGCAAAAGATGGTTGATCCCTTTAGGAGATAGTTGTGGCACATCAATGGGAGAAGATGTGTGACAATCGTGTGAAGATAGAGTTATTTGACTCTAGCGCGAAAAGTTTTTCAAGTTGACAATCACAGTCTTCTGGTGATTAGGGAAGTATTATTTCTTGTTGGATTTTACATTGTTTCGCTTTTAAAGAGAAAGTGATAGAAGGGATTGATTGAGCATCTAAAAGATCGAGGCAAGAACCATTAAAATTTAAGGACGAATTCCTCTAACCTAGTGGGAATGTGATGTAGGCCAGTTTTACCCGTTTATTATCAGATCTATTTTACTTAAACAAATCTTATCTATTGATTCATACATCAGATGCATACAAACTTGATGGCATTAGAAAGATTATTCAAAGGGATACAATTTTGTTTTTCACGAAAATTTCATAATTCCAACGATTACTAAGGGAAAGTTGTCATTTTGTACTCTTTTTGCCACAAAGTGTTTTTGTTTATTTTTTAATTATTCTTTAGGGTTTCAAATTTAGGTTCTATATAAGCCAAATAAGATGGCCTTAGCGATGGCTTATCAATATGGAACATTTAATGTGTCGGTTTTTTGTTTATCCCTTTTGCCTCAACTCCTTGATAGAATCTTGATTTGAGAAGAGTTGTAATTCTATTGTTGTTTGTTATGGCAAACCCACTATGTTATCCTACATCTGGTGTCGAGCAAAATAGAGTGGTTATTTATTATTATACAACTCAGAGTGCAGTGCAATTGGCAAAAATATTCTAAGTTTCATGCACGGGCTAAAGACGTTGATATATCACTGCGTTCACTATATAGTAGATGATGGGTTTGAACCTTCAAATTCTATCTATCATCCCTAAGTTCTTCATCATCACAGGTTCTTCCTCCATGGGTCTATATTTTACTTGATCAGTTGAGTTAACAGCTAGAAACGACTCTTGCCGCTAAATTTATATCATTGCTGAAAGCTTGGATTTATAAACATCTTGGCCAAAGACTTGATGCAATTCATGGTTACTTACATGAATTTTGTCTAAGTTGCTCTAGATACCTTTGAAAGCATTTTCGTGATGAAAGACTTCATAAATAGAATTAGTCTCCTAAGGATCGATAATCAACCACCATCACCTGCACTTCCTGTGCCAGCGGCTCCTACGTCTGCTGTATGATCTCTTCCTTCATCTTTACTTTAGATATTCTAATTTTCTCTTAGGATTTGTTTCACAATAATTGTTCGATGCAACTACAGTGTATATGTTTGTGGTCTCGTTACATTCATTCTTCTTTTACTTGTTACTTTTCCTTCATCTGTTAATGATTATATCTTTGTTCTCAGCAAACTCGTTTTCAATCTATGATTACTCGATTCATTTTTCATGTTGTACTGGTAATTGACTAGTATAATTGGACACAAAATCTCTCAAAAGTAATTGAATAGAACACATAAATGATTTGTTTTTCAACTTGAAAATACTAAACTCTTGTTAGCATATATTATTATTCATATGGATTTGAATGGTAAACATGGGATGTTGCACATATTACTTCATTCAAAGCATCGTTCAAACAATTAGGTAAATCAACTCAACCCAAGAACACCATCAGGAGCCCATCCAATATGTCATACGAACAAGATACTTAAATACAAGTGACAAATTTTTATGTTCAGAATGCATTCAAAAGGTTTTTCAAAGAGAATGCTCAGATATGAAACGGAAATTTGAAACATGCAGAGCACGTCTAATTTGCTCGAAACTCGTTCCAAGTCCATTCAAAGAACACATCTTAAATAATTTAAGCTTTTGAACGTCAGTAATCCGTTTGAAAGCTTTTGTAGGAGTATGAATCTTTCATACAGCATTTGGGGTTTTCGCAAACATCTATAAATTCATATTATTCTCACAACTAAAGGTTGGTTTATGAGAAACCTCTCTTCACGTTTTTTCACTGAGCTTATATATAAACTCTTTGGCATGCAGCCTCTCTTTTAAAGCCGGTTTTCAAGAGCTAGCGAGTTTTTCGATACTCATTTTAATTAAAGATCCTCTAGAAGCTAAGTTGTATAATTTCCAAATAGGATACTAAGTTGCCAATTGTCAATTAGATGAATTTATCTTGTGTAGGTTTGTTTAGTGACAGATTTTCAGGATCATTATGAGGTTGAATATATATATATATATAGATGTTCATTGCATATATCGATCTTTACGAGGTTTTTGTTCTATGTGGCGGTAGAAAAATGAGTGAGGACCTGAGACAACCTAACTGAAATCAAAATCATCTTTAGAAGATGTCATTAAATCTATGGTGTTTTCTATGGGAATTGAATGAGACTGGGGATTTGTTGAAAGAGGTTTGGCTTTTAACTTATAGCAGTAATGGAGCTTATTACAGTAATGGAGGCTATGTAGAAGTAATTACAACCACATTAAGCAGTTTAATCATTGCTTTGTTAAGCTTACGTTGCGGTCTTTTGTTATTCTTATGCTTTTCATTTATTTTTTAGCTTTTCATTGTTGTTTTTTGATTATTTGTTCAATCAGTTTCTGTAGGTTTAAGTGTACTTGTTTGCCTCAAACATCTGACTACCTGCTTCACATGAAAATGTCTAATTCAATTATAGATTACAAGTTTGGATTTTAATGGTTTTATTTGTCCATCCAACAAAAAACAATTTTATATGAATATGAAAACTTTTTTGTTAACCGTACCCATTAATTTATCAACCTTAGCTGTTTCTTTAATTACTTGTGTATTTTCTTGATTCTCTTGTATTTGTTTGCCACATTTAGCTTCTACTCTTTTAGATGGCAAAAATTGTAATATGTACGTAATACAGTCATAATTCTTTTTTTTTTTTTTTTCCATATTTTAGAAAAATCAAAAATCAAAATAAGCTTCACTTTCTTTCTTTCTTTTTTTAACAAAAAAAACCAAAAAATATAAAAATCTATTTAGTTTTTATAATGTTTTCATTTAAAAAAAAATTATAAAATTACGGACATTTAATTTTTTTCTTTCTTTTTTTTCGAAAAAAGAAAAAGAAAAGAAAGAAGGCCGGTAGATAAATTTTTCAAACGTTTCCTAGAAACAATCATAGAAAATGCCAGTAAAAATGAGATAACATGTTGGCATTTTTTTATTATTATTATTTTTATTTTTTTAAAAAAGAAGAGAATTTTTTCCGCAGCAGTTACCCGTAGCGCCGACATTAACTTAATACGACGCTATAGTTAGTGGCGCCCAAAAAAGCTGGTAAAAAAAACACGGTGAAGTTTTTGCCAGCATTTTTTTGTGCTTTACTGCAGTTTAACTGCCCATAAAGCCCAAATTTCTTTATATATATGTTCCATAGTTTTTCCTATTTGGATTTCCATAGTTTACATCATTATTGTTGTTTCTAAACATCTGATCTATTTTCAATGATCATTATATATATGTGTTTGAATCGTGTGTGCAGCGTACTCAAATATCCAATCTTGTTAATTTTTTCATAATATATTATATAATATATATACTCTTGATTATTGAATAGTACATTACATATAATTTTTTAATATTGAAAAAAAAAAAAAAAGCTTTTAAATATTGGAAGTTTGTCAAATGGACCTATATATTCATGACCTCCTTCAAGATCTAATAAAAATTAAACGAAATTATCATCTTTATCCTTAATCTTTCAAAATCCAATCTAAATCGTGGTATCACATTAATTGTTTCTTTCACTCTCATTTCTTTGAAGTCCTCAAAAACGCTATCATTAAAGAATTTGTTCATCACCGGCCATATCCAACTATATGTAAATATATAATTGCTTTAATTACTACATTATTCATGTATATATACCACTTGTTTTAGTCATTAAATTTGATCTACTAAAGTACATGAGATGAATTTCCACAAACTAAATTTCTGCTAAACGTGATCTAATAAAGATCGGAATTCAATTTTATCTGGGATTAGAAGACAACTAGATATGTGTTTTTGTTGTAATTGAAAACTCAATTGCATACGTCAATCATTGTGATGAGTCATTTGCACTATATGCTTACAATGGAATCACAAGAAGTTTTTGAATTAGCCTACGGATTAGGATTTACATGGGTTCGTTGTCTACAATTCAGCAACAGCTTTTATGTCGCCATTTATAAGCTAAAGACGATATTCGTTTCTGTGTTAGCCGCGTTTGGATGAACTAGAAAGCCCTAATTATAAATACTTCTCATGGATAATTAGGTCTTTTAATCTCCTTTACCAGGGAATGTCCTAAAAAATGTTTTAAATCCCACCAACCTATCTATCTGCAAACATATAATAATGCATGCAGAAAGAACATGATCATAGCTCCAGCATAATAAATGTCCTAAAATGTTTGAATATAACTAATTTTAATTCATCTATTAACCTAGCCAAGGTCTTAAATTACAAGCACAAGTCTCACTTTTCAACTACAAGTTCCTATGAAGAGCCGACAGTAACATGTGAGATTAAGAAACTAGTACAAAAAATCTTTTTTTATTGTGTTAACTAGGAAGCACAAAGCTCAAGCGGCATTGTAATGAAACAGAATAAACCCACTGCCCCCACAAAATCTAGCATTGGACAAATGCAAATCTAGTGAAGGTACAAAGGGATTACAAAATATCAAAACTGCCCTTACAAAGATCTCTTCTGCACTAAAGAAAGAAGCAACCAGTGGGGGTATTTGCTAAAACGGGGGGGCCTTACTGACGTTAAGAAAACTATTTATATTTAATTAATTAATTAGCATTGGGTTTCTCCTGCATCCCAGAGATTCCATCGGATGATGACTTTATTATTTATAAAATTACAAATGAGAAAAGCCATACATAAAGCACCCATGAACAAGATTAATATATTGGTTTAGGAGATCCGTGAGAAACCTTAAACCAAATTAATCATTCCATTTCAATCATTTGTCTATTTATGTTATTTTAGCATGTGAAACTATATATATATATATATATATATATGATATCTCACTTGGACCATTCATGGATTCACCAAATCAGCAGAATCTTAAAAGAGCCAAAACTAGGGGAAAAGTATTCAAATTTATAATAAATGTTTAAGCAATGCACGAGAAAACATGTTTTTACTTGATTTGTTCATGTGTGTGTGTGAATGAGTTGGAGAGAGAGAGAGAGAGAAAGAGAATATTATTCTCAAAGTAATCGCAACCGGCTAATTAAGTGTGTTCAAGAGTAAAAGATGCTAAACTACATCATCACCTTTGCATTTAGTAGTGTTTCTGATTGCTAGAGATGTTGTAGTTCTTATACCAATTAGGGTTTTGGAGGGTATAGTTTGAAAGGAAGATAATCTGGGCTGAAAATTTGATTATAAACTTCTTTCTCGATGCCTTTTGAGATCCATAAATCAAATCCAAGGCTTCAATTTTCATGAGCAATAAATCATGTTCATTGAAACTTAATCTTAATTTTTCGGTTGTGCCAGACTAGTAGAATCGATTTTCATTCCAGCAACAGACTAGGCTTCTACATATATATGCAATAATGCAAACACTATTCATCCAAAATATGAAAGCAAGGGATGAATAAAGAAATTACCAGATTAAATTTAGGCAAAGAAGTCAAGAGAAGTGCACGGTTGAGCTGGATTCATCATTTCCCTTGCTTTGAGTGGTGGCCTTCTTTTTCTTCTTGTATGGTATCCCCCTTGCCTTAGCCTGACACTCCCTCACCTCCCGGAGATAAACCCGGATTGCACCGCTAGCAAACGGATTTGTCTCCGGAGAGCCTCCGTTCTCTTCATAAGCAGCTCGGAGCCGCCCAATGAGGGCATCGAGGCTGCCCCAGGCCTGCCTAAGCGGGCAGGTGCACGGTGCAGGTGGCTCTGGCTGTCCAAAAAACATACACCCTTGGAGGTGAACTTTTGTCTTCCCAAACTGGTCAAGATACCGAAGAAAGTCCAAGACATGGTTGGAGTTGCACTGAGAGAGTGGAACTGGGGGCCTCTGATTCTTCAGGTACTGCCCGAAGGTGTTCCAGTCCCTTCTCTTCTGAGACTCATAGCGGCTTGGTGTGGTTGGCTGCTGATGGGCGTGAGGATCGGTGGGAGAGCTTGAGGATCCTTCTGCCAATTCCTTCCCGCTAGACATCGTGGGTGATTAAGGAATGAAGATGGAGGGGGGAGGGAAACTAAATTAATTTTTCTGAATAAAAACTAGATTCGGTGTGGGTGAAAGGAACAGTAATCGCGAGTGGAGGAAGATGAATATCACATCATGGGGCTATTGAGTAGACATGCCATGGCCCATATCGGTTGCTTTCTCCTTCATCTTTTTCTTCATCTTTCTTTCTAATTAATCCTTTTTTTATTCCTACTATCACACTATTAAGTATACGTTTCCCCCTATAAACATACAATTATTGTATGCACTTTGTCAACGTATGAGTTATCATCTACTTAATTAAGCAAGCAACCCCACATACATATATACATTATAATATTAATTAATTAGTAAAATTATGTACCATGCATGCCATGATATACATGATATACATGATACACAGCCTGCTGCTTTACAGTACGCATGTTAATGCATGCATAGGTAAAAGGTTTCTCCCCTAATATCACACGCATGCGAGGTGGGACAAAAGCTTTCTAATTATGACTTGTTTTAACGTTTTGGATTACTGAAATGCTTCACACTAGGCATATTTTGGCATTAAACCTAATGTGGAAGTTTTTGTACAGAATAGTTAAATTTTTTACTTGCTATGATTTGAAAGGAGAGCTAGAAAACATGTGGCACACATCCATTTGTTCCTCTCTCTAGTGTAATTATTGAGAAAACCATGTGGGTATATATATATATATATTGTTTAATCAAAACTGTTGGAAAGATCAATTAATTCAAATGACACTTTAGTATATAACATTGCGATATGATATATATATCACTCAATCCAAAAATTAAACACATTATTACGTTATTGCAACATCTAGAAAGTGCAGGAATGCCACAAGAAGTGACAAACATGCATCCAAGCAACAAATATATGAATTTAGATTTTTTTTTTTGTTGGTGTGTGTGTGTTTTCACTCAGCACACCAAATCCAGGGATGGGTTTCCTGACAGCCAAGCACTAATGATTCTAATGGTTGACAACTTTTAATGGAAATAATTTTATTTAGATCAACAAAAATTAAAGCAAGTGTGTACAATGATTTATCTCTCTCTTTGCTGGCCTACTCAACTTGTTTGGAAACCATGTTGCTGCTTTCTTCGCGGAGATTGTCCATAGGACGTCCAAAAATGTTCAGGATTGTACAGATTCCTATTTTACCATGTTTCTCTATTATGTCCTTGTTAATCATTTGTTTCCTTTTACATACATCTCCCCAAGCCCTTTTCTGTCTTCTGACAATTATGAGCCAAAAATTACATGAACGTGCAGCATGTCGGAATTGGCCAATAATGCCTAGCTCCCAATGTTTTTTTATTTCTTGTGCTATATGCCGTAGCTTCAATCACATGTATTCTGCTAAACATTGGCATAAAAACTCATAAAAATATCACTACTTTTTCTTCCTAGAAAAAAAAAAAAAAAAAAAAAGGAAAAAAAAGTAGGTTTGATATTTGTGTTGGCAAAATTCTAGTATCAAAAATATAGGGTTTGGGGAAGGTATTTTATATTAGTTAAGTTAGAGTTACTTTGAGTCTTGTTTAAGAATTCAAGTTTATGAACACAATCCAATAAAAACCAGTCGGAGAATTATAAGTAAAATTCTCATATCTTTTGATTATGATATTGGATGAAAGCAACCTTGTTCTTCATATTTTTCAATTCCAAAATAATTGTACTTTCTGTATCAGATTTTCAAATTTTTGTTGACTGTCCATTTTGACCTAGTAAACATTAGAATTGGAAAACATTTATAAATAAAAAATTCTTCATTCTTTGGATTCCTTCTTAAAGTTCATGTTTCCACAATGTTATATGTGATTATAGGTCTCAGTGTTCAATATATCAGAGTAATCATCATTTCATATCTAAGTTCACTTACTTCTCAGGATTTAAAGGAAATGCTTTAGGAGGAAATGCTTTAGGACATCGTTCACATACAACAATTGCTCTAACAGTATTTACAATTGATGACTTGTGTAGTCCTATTTAGTGTGTGGCATAACCTTGCTTCTATCCCAACATATTAACCTTAAGCCTCACTGTTTCTCATGACCAAGATAAATCATTTAAGGTTTAACATGTTATAGTCAAGATGGAATTCCCAGTTCCGTTTACCTTTATAAGTTGCAAGGATTTTTTTAGTATAATTTTATGTAATTCACATACCATCACTCAAATACAATGCATCTTAGGGATCTCACATGCATATAATCAGATAATACACAATTCATATATATATATATATATATATATGTTTCTTTTGTTCTATTCAGAAACTCTATCAATCAATTGGAGTTTTGGACACAATTCCCAACAGCTAGTTGTCCCACATATAGCACCAAGAATATCACTACATCACTATAACTACATTTCTTGTACACACTTGGTTCATCAAGGTTTTACTAAAATGTTTTCTTATTTCTTGTGCTATATGTTGTAGTTTCAATCACATGTATTCTGCTAAATATTGGCATAAAAACTCATAAAAATATCACTACTTTTTCTTCCTAGAAAAAAAAAAGAAAAAAGTAGGTTTTATATTTGTGTTGGCAAATTCTAGTATCAAAATATAGGGTTTGGGGATGGTATTTTATATTAGTTAAGTTAGAGTTACTTTGAGTCTTGTTTAATAATTCAAGTTTATGAACACAGTCCAATAAAAACCAGTCGGAGAATTATAAGAAACATTCTCATATCTTTTGATTATGATATTGGATGAAAGCAACCTTGTTCTTCATATTTTTCAATTCCAAAATCATCGTACTTTCTGTATCAGATTTTCAAATTTTTGTTGACTGTCCATTTTGACCTAGTAAACATTAGAATCGAAAAATATTTATAAATAAAAAATTCTTCATTCTTTGGATTCCTTCTTAAAGTTCATGTTTCCACAATGTTAGATGTGATTACCCAATGTATTGAGTTATATTGACCCCTAATAGGTCTCAATGTTCGATATATCAAAGTAATCATTATTTCATATCTAAGTTCACTTACTTCTCAGGATTTAGAGTAAATGCTTTAGGACATCATGCACGTACAACAATTGTTCTAACAGTATTTACAATTGATGACTTGTGTAGTCCTGTTTAGTGTGTGGCATAAACTTGCCTATACCCAACATATTAACCTTAAGCCTCACTATTTCTCATGACCAAGATAAATCATTTAAGGTTTAACATGTTATAGTCAAGATTGAATTCCCAGTTACGTTTACCTTTATAAGTTGCAAGGATTTTTTGAGTATAATTTTATGTAATTCACATACCATCACTCAAATACAATGCATCTTAGGGATCTCACATGCATATAATCGGATAATACACAATTCATATATATATATATATATATTTCTTTTGTTCTATTCAAAAACTCTATCAATCAATTGGAGTTTTGGACACAATTCCCAACAGCTAGTTGATTGTACCAAAGATAATACTCGCAAGTGTACGAATTGTGTGCAGTAAAGTGCGCGTAAAAATGCGAGGTCGATCCACAGGGAATTGTGTTTTGTGTTAAAATCAACTTTTCTATTCAAACAAATCCTATTTTAACCTAGTTCCTAGAGTTCGAAGTTCGATGTGCAATTTTGATAAAACTAAATTAAACAATAATTTAAACAACAAACAAAGTAAAAACACCAAGGTTTCCGAATCCACCTCGTCTAATCAAACAATTTATTCTATTTTACATACACAATTGATAATTTAAAATGCTTTTGATCAATTCAATTGATCATGAACATGCATATAAATCATTCGTGAATCTATCCGTTAAAGAATCACAACAGTATTTAATTGAGATCAAATCATCCACCGTATCTGTAGATCATGATGGATATTAGTCTCAATCAATCACTCAATGTATCCCAGACAAAACACACGAATATAAAATAATGCATGAAATCAAAAAGGGTGCTCAATTATACAAAATAAATCAAGCAATGGAGGACTTTGAACAACTATATAAAACCTCGAATTGTGTATATAAAATGACAAGAATACAATTGTTCATCAAAGCGAGGCTTCATCTTCAACCTCATTTGAAGGTTTAGCCCTCATGATCACAACAAACATGTCAAAATCAATTGAAAACATGAAGAAACGAAACTTACAATAAAAAAGCGTTCACAAAGGCTTAGACACGACAAAATTCGTGTTTTTGCTCTCTACGGCGCCTCCCAACGTAGGGTTTACAAATAAAAGAAGCAAATTTATACTAAAAATTAGGTTTTCGGCGTCGGTCATTCTGAGTGCGTTCGAGCATAATGCTCGATCTCGAGAATATCTCGAATATGCGATCGAACGCATATGAGGCTTCATGCTCCGTGCGGCGCGGCCCTTCAACGTGAAATGCTAGGGCTTCAGCTGATGTGGACATGCGCTCAAGCGCGACTCTTGGGCTCGGCGTAGGTGCATTCGAACGCATTGTGTGCGTTCGAAGGCACTGCTGGGGAATTCTTCCTTCATTATGCACATTTTTCACCCCTTTAACCGCATTCTTATGTCAGTGACCTGCAATACACTTGAGACACCAAAAACTAACAAAAGCATCAGAAAATAACACATCTAAGAGCCTAACTAATATAAGTTAAGGGGTTCAAATATGCACTATTTGACTCTCATCACTAGTTGTCCCACATTTAGCACCAAGAATGTCACTACATCACCATAACTACATTTCTTGTACACACTTGGTTCATGAAGGTTTTACTAAAGCCCATATTTGTTTGATTGTTACATCAAACATAACGCTTCGTGATCAGGATGCTTGCTTAAGTCCATATGTGGACCGTTGTCAACTTACACACCATATCACCTTGTTTGAAGCTATAAAGCTGTCTGGTTGCATTACATAGATGCCCATGTCAAGTTTCTCTTCTCACCATTCACATCCACTCGCCTAAACTTAAAGTTAAAATAAGTGGCAATGGTCGAGAGTATCTAGATGGACTTAAGCTTCGCTATTGGCAAAACTGTTTTGCCACCATCTTAACTTGAAGGTTTCAACCTTCATATCCATTCCTCTCTTTCTCTTGTAAATCCTATTTACAACCAATAGGTTAAATGCTATTATGCATCTTTACAAGAGTCCAAACATTATTGGCATTATTAAAATTCAAACATACTTTGCATAGCTTAGACGTAATGGTTTGCATCTATATCATTAACGCTACCTCATAGAATCTTGGATCATTTTTCAAGTTCATTAGGTATAGCTCCTCAAGCTTCTCCTAATAACATGAATCTATCAGGTATCCTAACATTCCTCCCACTGAGAAGCGGTGTAATTGTACTTGGTGTATTGCTAGTACTAAAATGTGGTGTATTTGATACAATCATATCATCTTCAAGAACTTTAGAAGATGATAAATATCATGTTGGGATTGATGCATATTGTTACACATATTTTATGAGACCCAGGCCCATAGGCCAGGGTCATAGAAGAATAAAAGTTTTGGGCCTAGATGATACAAAGAGCCCAAAACTAATCCAAAGGATCGGGTTCATCACACATCTCAATTTGACTTGGGAAATCACAATCGAAGCTATCCTCATTTACTATAATTCTTGGACATCACCATCATGGAATATCAACTCCAGAAGAACTCCTTGCCGAGCCTATGACAGTAATCGGGCCATTTATCATTCACAAAGATGGAGCGCCAATTATGGGATGTGCGTCTGTTATCATAATGATTGTATGGGCAGAGTATTAACCCCGAGATCGTTACACAAAATCCATAACTATTCATTAAGTTATGGATACATTACAATCGGCTCATAATGTACAAAAAATTGAACCACCAACTCCTCTGTCAATTATGCCCAAATCCCAGATCCTCTGTCCGGTCATCATTATCACATTCATGGTCTACCCAATAGAAGGTAGAAGACACCAATGAAGAAAGGCACACAACATATTATCTCAAAATACTTTACAACTCACAGAAAGGAGCTAACTTTTGAATCAAAAGAGGATTCGCCGGAAACATTCTTAGCGTATTATCTTAACTCTTATTCTATTTTATAGATTGGAGGAGAAGCAATATCGAAGCAATTTGCTGTGCAAATAACCACCTAAAGAATAGACGAATAATTGTACATTTTACTCGCAAGTGCACAAGATCAAAACGATAGTATAAAGAGCAAGTACGAGATCATTCCCACGAGGATTGATATAAATTATGCTTAAAATAAGTTGCCTTAATAAATATTTGAATGAAATGAGATAAATTATTAATATTGAAATAATAAGAAGGAAAAGTAAGGTTTGAATATTCACAGCTAATCATAGTCAAATAAGACAAACAACAAGCACAATCCTACAACCACATCAAGATACTCAATATTTACCAACCTAAGGGTGGTATCTACTGATGTAGTAAATTTGTGACCAAATTTATCAATAATAAAATTAACCACTCGCAATAGAACGTATCCCGTAGGATAGGGCTATATTGAGGGTGTCGAACCTCAAGGACTGTAGGGGTTTCGTTATTAAATTCAAAGGACTAATTTTAACCTAATTAAGAAAACGAGATTGATTGTTTTGTGGATTGAAGTGCATAAAATTAAACATAGAATTAAAGGTAATAATATCAGAGAGAGAGAGAGTAAGGTACTGACTTCACCACAATCCGCACAACAATGGTAATCATAATTCAATGCTATAAACTCATGATCATGTATGTTATAAAAGACAAGAAATTACATATTAAAGGATAAGAATAATTTATCTTCAGTTGGCACGGATTGTCCACCTAACCACTAAGATGCGGCACGACTCGTCTTCCCTAGGTATAAACTATAAAATCCATTAATAAGTTTTATATGATTAACGGAATAGTATAACCCATCTTTGATTGGTACGGATCGTCTACCTAAATTACTCTAATTAGGGTGTAGTACGACCCGTCTTCCCTAAGCATGGTCTATCTTATCCTATTAATCATATGCATATTAAAACCATTACATAACCATCAATCTTATGATCACAAAAAATAAGATTGATAGAGTTCAATACAGGCAAAATAATTTCTAAGACAAGATAAGAATTTCGCAAGTACTGAATTTGGAATTGAATAAAAATTGCATTAAAATTAAGAACAAAATTCAAAGGTTGCAATCCTCACAGTTAGGCAATCAACATACATATAATGAATTAAATAGAATCAAATACAATCACCATTGTGCTTGGAAAGGGTTACATCGGTACCCCACACAAGGGGTTTAGCCGCTCATGCTGACGAATAAACTCCAAGGAATTTGTGTGCTATTTTCGCTCTTGGGAAAACCGCCACCGTTTACATTGTATAATGGCCTATTTATAGGCACTAAGAAACCCTAGAAACCCTAAAACCCTAATTACGGCCGTAGGTGAGTTTCCCACTTCAACTAGGAGACTTGGAGTAGCTTTTACGTTGTCCAACGCACCTGCCAGGTTAAGTGAAGCCCGAGTGTGCACGTTCGCACAGATGGGCGATCGTTCGCCTAGCGCACGTTCACAGGTGCAGGTGATCGTTCACCAGGCGCACGATTGCAAGTGTGTTGCAATCGTTCACCAGCACAGTAAGGCTGTTTCTCGGCCTTTTAGTCTAATTTTCAACGGAGCTCATGTATTTGACCTAAAACACAAAACAAAACAAAATCAAGCAAATAGCAACGCTAAGGAATTAACATATGCAAGTTAATGGGCTTGAATGTGCAACATTCAGTGCTCATCATCTACTCCTTAAGCTATTGATCTCCCTTAGAAACGAATTAGGCATGGTATCTACTCGAATTATTTTCAATCTTAAAGGATTTAGCATGGTATTTTGTAGTGACCCAAATAATTAACTAAGCGTAAGTAGCTTAGTTAAGGGGGTTAATTTGGATTTTGGATCACTAAGGACATGAAAGGGGCAATTTGAACCTTTGGACAGACATACGCTAGGTTAAGCGGACGTACGCCCTTGTCTTTTGTGTAGACATATGCGAAACTGCCAAGCGTATGTTGTTGTTTGTAGTGCGGATGTACGCAAAAACACCAGATGTACGGTGTTGTTTGTAGTGCGAAGATACGAGGGGACTACCAGACGTACGTTGACAAATAGTATGTCATACTCAATAAATAGTACACTGACATATGCTTAGAAGTACACGGACGTAGCTACTTTTTAGAATACCCTTCAAGTAGTTCCTAGATATACTAGACAGCCTTTGGACCGCTGTCTAATAGTACCGGACGTACGCTAGGGTTCGGTGACGTTTGCTACTTTTCAGAAAGTTAGTAACAGCCCTTCCCTATAAATACCCCTTACCCCTTCAATATTCTCACTCCTCTCTATGCCCCCAGGCTGCTAGTAGACCTCTTTGTGAGTGTTTTGTGAGGTTTTATGTTTTTCGGTACTACCGGTGAAGGAACTTTTGAAGTTTCACTTCAAGGAGGTAATGCGCGATTACCTAGCTCTTTAATTACATTGTTATGCTATGCTCGATTGTTGTCTTGTGTTGTTGTCTTGTAGTTTTATCTTTAAATCTTGTTTAGGTTAGCATTATGTTAATTTAGCATGATTATGTTGTATGAAGGTTTCAATTTGACTTAGGATGCCTTAGGAGCCCTTTGTTAGTCTTAGGAGTTGATTTGGAGAATAGGAGGAAGAGTGGAGAAAAATGAGGTTCTCCTTGAAAACCTCAAAGCGGACGTATGGTCCAAAGTATCATAGCCAACATACGGCCCTGAGCTCGGACGTATGGTCTAGAGTGTGACAAAGGACTTTATTTTTACTAGTCGTCTTATAGCTTATGTTTTCCTTATTCAAGAGTTTTTTTGGTAGAAATAGGACTAATAGAAGGTTTTCCACAGATTTGGAGAACTAGGATCATTTTGAATTCTCAGAG
Source organism: Carpinus viminea (assembly GCA_013348765.1). NCBI lineage: Eukaryota > Viridiplantae > Streptophyta > Magnoliopsida > Fagales > Betulaceae > Carpinus > Carpinus viminea. The sequence goes on along the minus strand of CP054671.1, from coordinate 17,996,603 downwards.
ATGCGTTTCGACCCAAGTGAGTTTTAACTCACATAATGCTTAATGTTATTTTTCATGTGTTGCATGATATTTTGTGTACCAAGAAAACATGCATATTTGTAACTCCCACAATTTATACTTGTTGCATATGAACTCTAGCATTTTGAGAAAAATATTGTGCTGAATATGTTAATAAAGTGAGACTTGTAAAAGCATGCATGTAAAATACAAACAAGATAATTTGCATCATATGACATGGTACACATGTACATGCGATATAATGGCCATAGGCTTACTATATATGTTAGATTTATGGTCAATTGTGTGTATTGTATGGGCTTTGGCTCCAATGGTTGTTCGTGGCCGCCGCATCCTTAATCGGCAGTCACTATAGGACGAACATCATTAGCGGTGTCGGCCACCCAAGTCAAACTCGGTCGTATTGCTAGTGTTATGTACTGTAGTGTGCAATGGCTAGGGCACTAGCATTGTACTACAAGTCATTGAGATAGCGTCAACTCTACTAAGAAGGAGTAATATCTCTAGTAGGCCTTACTGCTGCACTATGACTATTACTCTGCATCGTATGCATATATTGTATGTATATTATACTTAAGATAAACTGTCATGATAGAACTATCTTATGCTTTACAAAAACATTAGAGTTCATTACTAAACTAGCATGGGCATTATTTGTGTTAATAATCACTGATAAGAGCCAAATATTATATATTTGAACCCCTTAATTTACATTAGCTAATATTTTAGCTGTGTTATTTTCTTACGCTTTGTGTTAGATTTGTGTTTTAATGTTTTGTAGAGAAACTGCATCTTTGATTTGTGTTTTAATGTTTTGAAGAGAAACTGCATCTTAAAATGAGAAAATTGCAAAAGTCTTTGAATAAAGCATATTTTGAGAAGACCTAGAAGATGTGGTTAAGTTTGACCAATCAAAGAAATGATAAAGTCGGAATTTCCCTAAATGGAGAAAATTTTGGATTGGATTCAAATTCAGATTCTGCACATGTTTCAGTGTTTTGACCTTAACTTTCTGCTCAAATATCGGATTGAGGTGATTCAAATGGTAGTAAAGCTAGTTCAAAATGATACAATTTATTGTGAAATAAGATTTTCCTAATTCGGATGTTTACTATGCCAAAATTGTCCTGCAATATGAGAACACAAATTTAAGCGAATCTTATCCAGATTTTATACTTCTATTTGGACAGGGAGACTAACCTCCGAATTATCTAGGTTTTCTAGGGATTCTAGGACTTATCTAAGCCTATAAATAGACCTCTTTGCATTCAAGAAAGGGAGCGAAGCCTGGAGGCAAAAATTCACAGCTTCTCTTTAGTTTAGTTTTTCTGTAGTTTAGGTTTTAGTTTTCATTTTCATGTGGAGCTAAATCTTCAACTAAGGTTGGGGATGAAGCCTCACCATTGAAGAACAACATTGCTGTTATGTAAGTTTTTATTGATATGATTTTATAGAGTTTATTATTTCAATTGTTTTGTTCCTAATTAATTATGTGGAGTGAGTCTTAGATATCTCTTATGATTCAAGGATACATGTGATGATTTGAGATAATTTCATATGATTGATTACTTGGTTTTTAACTCATAAAAATTGGATATCCCTTGTGATTTGTTCTATAGATACATCTGATGTTTCAATTGAATTTGAATTTCTTTTGTGATTTGATCAATGAATGGATATATGGGATGGTTTTGATTAATTCTTTGAAGCGTAATAAAACATATCTAAGATTTTAATTGTGAGAACTTCAGATTGATATTAACAAGGATAAAGTATGTTATTATGAAGCGGTGAGTGTGAATTCCCAAACTTTGGTAACTTTATCTTTTGTTTTCTTTTATTTAATTTATATTTAGTATTTTAAATTTTCAAAACCCAATTCAAAACTATTTTGGAACTAGATTAGGATTTAATAAGTTTAGATTTAAATTTGCTTTCAAGAATACAATTCCCTATGGGATCGACCTCGCACTTGCACACCATTATATTGTACACGACTTGTGTGCTTGCAAGTATAATAAATTTGTATAACAACCACTAAGTCTTAAACTTACCCTCCTTTTATTTATGTTTTTCCCCTATTATTATGAATAGGAAAATGATAGGGGTTCTCCCTGTAGGTTCTCCTGGCGTTCTCCTAGTCTTACGTAAAACATAATTTAAGAAAAAATAAAATTGTAGTGGCCTCACCACCGGTTTTTTAGGCATTAGCACCAAATTTGATGCATTAGCACCAAATTTGTGAGGTATTAGAACCAAATTTAGGATGATCAAATCCATTTTGGGTGATACCATCCCTAAAGGGTTAACCTTCCACCCTTAAGTTTTAGTTTTGAATCTAAAAATAAGTTTTAAAGCATTAGAACCAAGCTATTAACTCATAAAAATTAATCGGTTGACAAAAAAACAATACTACAATTTTATTTTTTTCTTAAATCATGTTTTACGTAAGATTGGGAGAACGCCAGGAGAACACTACAAGGAGAGCCCCTAACAAACCCCTTATGAATATATGCGCAGTTTAGCTATCTTGGAAGAGGATGCCGATGGCGTCGACCTGGGTATTAGTGCAGGTTCTGATCCGAGTAATTTTTGAGGACATAGACACTGTCTGGCTTAGATCCATGTGGGAAGATGGAGGAACTACCCATGACGATATGATTGAGATTCTAATCTCATTAGCCTTGCTTAAGCTTAAATCTAAGCTTTGATCTGTTGTTATTTTCCTAAAATAATGTGATTTGTATATCTTATGGCCTATAACCCCTACTTGATCATCTGTAACCCTTACTTGATGATGGTCTGATGACCAATACATTCTGATGATTATCTATGCTATGAGGTTTTATACTTTCTCTGGTGAATGTTGTGTGAATGCCAAATTATTGATCTGTATTACCTATAGTCTTAGTAAAGTCTTCCACTACGAGTTTCTCGTAACGACAAGAAAGGTTGCAATCCTGAGTGTTGTCCCGTGAGGGATAGGGCTGGGAGGCGAACCATGGGATCAATTACTAGTTAATTGATTTGCCAATTGGGGTCATCACAGTTGGTATTAGAGCGCCTTTGTGCTCTGGAAAGACTATAGGGTAAAGGAAAAGAGAACTCAGACCTTGATCACACTAGAGATTAGGCTAGATAGGCAATTAGGAGTTAGCCTTTAGATTTGGTTGCTTAGTTCTAGAAGAGTCGGTTCTGACTCTGCTTTTCGTTGCAGAGAATGCCACCCTAAAGGAACCCTACAACTGCACCTAACGCGTTGGAGATCGGATGCCTTGAGGGTAGTGTTCAACCCAAGCCTGTGGACATCCCAATTGATGAAGCAACACCCTCGAGAAGTCAAGTGATGCGATTGGCCAGCTTGTGTCAGCCTTAGATCGTGATAGGGTTTCAAGATAGCCTGTTGAAGTGACTAGATGTTCTTTGAAGGATTTCTGTAGTTATCACTCGGAGAGTTTTGATGGGAGAGGTGATCACATTAGCTCTTAAAATTGCCTGAACAATGTGGAAGACTTGTTAGCTACTACTGGGTGTACAAATGAGTAGAAGGTGGCTTATACTGTTTATAAGCAAACGGGAGAGGCCAAGTGCTGCTGGCAGGATATGAAGGCAGTGCTTGTTGAGAACTTGGGTTCGGAGAATGCCATTTCTTGGGACGTCTTCAAATAGGAGTTGAATCGGCATTTCTTTCCCCGAGTCATGCAAGAGGCGAAGGAACGAGAGTTTTTGGATTTGGTCCAAGGAGGGATGACGGTGAACGAGTATGCCGTAAATTTTCTCAACTGTCATGCTTTGGCATGTACCTCATTCCAAATGAGGAGAAGAAGGCAAAGAAGTTTGAGCGAGGTTTGAATTCTTGCATCCAGGTTATGATGAGTTGTTTCGATATTTGGGACTCCTCCCTGTTGGTTGATTGAGCTTCAATCTACAAGAAGAGCCTGAAGAAGAATGTGGCTACGTACACTGATCGGAAGAGGAGGGCTCAAGGACCTGGTGCTTTGGCTAGAGGGGCTGGGCCAGCTAAGAGGATGGTAGTGGTAAGTTTTCCACCTCAGTGGTCACAAGGACATACCTCTGGTAATCCTCCAGTTCTACTGCAAAAGAGTCAGATATCGGAGATGTGTAGGAAGTGCAACTGAGTTCACTAGGAACCTTGTAGGATGGCAACTGGGTTCTTAATATGCATTGAATATTAAGAACAGAAATCTAAAGTTGCGATCCTCACAATTATGCAATCAACATACATAAATTGAATTAAATGAAATAAAATACAATCACCATTGTGCTTGGAAAGGGTTTACATCGGTACCCCACTAAGGGGTTTAGTTGCTCATGATCTTCTAAGCTCCACAGACAAGTTCTGAATTTCACTCTCGGAAAACGGCCCCCTTTTACAATGTTTAAGGGCCTATTTGTAGGGACTAGAAAACCCTAAAAATCCTAAAACCCTAATTACAGTCGTAGGTTAGTCTCCCAGTCCAATTGGGAGACTGAAAATCAAGATTCACTGTCAAAAAGGGTGATTTTCGTGTTCTGCACGCCCGAGTGCGAACGTTCACAGGATTTGGGCGATCGTTCGCAGTGCGATCGTTCACAAGATTTGGGCGATTGTTAACAGTGCGATCGTTCACAAGCTTTGGGTGATTGTTAGCGCGATCGTTCACCTTCTCTACTGTGTGAACGATCACACCTCTTGGGGCGATCATTCGCTCTCTAGAAAATTCTGCAGTAGCCCATTCTAGTGCACCTAAGGGCCGTTTGTGAGCTTTTCTTTTTATTTTAAAGTAATTTTTGTTTTGTTATTTTTTGTTTTGGTTTTTAGTTTCAGCTTTATTTTCTAGTCTAGTTTATGTTGAGTCATCGATCTTGTCTTTGCCTTTAATTTCTTGTGACCCCAACATTGAACACACTCTTAGACAACTTAGAGCCGAAAGGAAAGCTAGTTTGTCTAAGGAAAACACCACTGACACCATGGCTGGCATCCCTCACGTAGCTTTGCAGGATCACTACATTCCACCTACATACACTACTCCCTCATGTCTTAGGCTGCCGGCAGTTACGGCAACCCACTATGAGATCAAGCCTAGCACCATACAGAGTCTACCGACTTTCCTAGGGTTTCCCCATGAGAATCCTTATGACTTCCTCAGCGAATTCCAGTCAATCTGTTCTACCATTCAATTGAAAGGATTCACTGAGGATGCCTTAAAGATGCGTTTGTTTGTCTTTGCCCTTAAAGAAAGAGCCAAACATTGGTTCCAATCCTTAGAGCCTAACTCTATCACTTCTTGGGACCAACTGCAACAAGTTTTTCTCAAGCAATATTTCCCCATAGGAAGGACCAATGATACTAGGCGAGCCATCACTAGTATCACCCAGTACCAAGGTGAACCACTACATGAGACTTGGGAGACTTAAAGATTTACTTAGATCATGTCCACACCATGCTGTCCCCAAATGGCAGCTAGTGCAGAGTTTTTATGATGGTCTGACTGAGTCTTGTAGGAGCACAGTAGATGCATCTTGTGGGGGGACATTCATGTTAAAGAGTGAAGATGAGGCATGGGCGATGATTGAAAACTTGAGTAACAATTCTCGTCAGCAGGCTTCCAATAGACGGAGAGAATCCACACCTAAAGCACCAAAGACGAAGAATCTTTGTGAAGTAGGATCTCCTGCAGACATGGCGACTCAAGTAGTTGATGCCATCACCAAGAAGCTGGACCAATTGATGACTGGTTTTGCTCCTAATGCTGCTCACGTCAACACCCAACTTGAACCATGTTCATTCTGCTCTAGCACTACGCATCAGGTAAATAACTGCCCTACTGCAGTCAATTATACTGATGTTTCTAATGAATAGGTCAATGCCACTTTTTCCCGACTAGGTAATGATCCATACTCCAACACTTACAACCCGGGGTGGAGAAATCATCCAAATTTCTCCTGGAAAACTCAGAATGCAGAAAACTTAGCCCCAGGGCCACACAATCAAGCTCAATCCAATAGACAGCCCTACAACTCGTCTTCCACATACCAACCTCCACATAAGCAATACCAAGTTGCACCACCTCCTCGGTCAGACTCAAATTTTGAAGACCGGATTCTGAAGATGATGAGTGACATGTCAGACAGAGTGGTGGGTAAGGTAGATGGCAGGATTGGCGAGATAACTCAAATAGTGGGTGAGATACATCAGACAGTAAATTCACATTCCCAATCCATTGCCAAATTAGAGACTCAAATGGGGCAAATGGCGAACACACTCAACAGGAGGGAAGAAGGGAAGCTTCCAAGTCAGCCGGTGGTAAATCCTAAGGGGCTATACATGGTAAATGCAACTTCTCATATGAAGCAAGTTCAAGCCATCACCACATTGAGAAGCGGAAAACTGGTTGACAATCAAGTTGAAGATAAAAGGGATGAGCATACTGAGGTTTCAGAGACTTTGCAAAGGGACTAAGGTAAGCAAGTGATCAAAGATGCATCTTCATCAGCTTACCCCAGTTTAGAGACACCATATGTACCCGAGCCCCATTTCCAGAGCTGTCTTAAGGCACCCTTCCACTTCGGGAAGCAAGGAGAGAAGATACAAGACATGGTGGAAACCTTCAAGCAGGTTAAGGTCAACATTCCACTCCTAGATGCCATCAAACAAGTTCCAGCCTATGCAAAGTTTCTCAAGGATTTGTGCACTCAAAAGAGGAATAATCGAAAGCATATTCCTAAGAAGGTTATTCTCACTGAACAAGTGAGCTCCCTGATTCAGCACAATACTCCTCCCAAATTCAAGGACCTTGGAACACCTACAATTTCATGTGTCATTGGAAATACTGAGATTGAGAGAGCTCTCCTTGACTTAGGAGCTGGTGTAAATTTGCTTCCATACTCAGTGTATCAGCAGCTTGGCTTAGGGGAATTGAAACCGACAAGTACTGTCTTGCAACTGGCTGACAGATCTATCAAGAAACCCCAAGGAATTGTAGAAGATGTCCTTATCAAGGTGGACAAGTTCTATTATCCAGTTGATTTCATAGTTCTAGACACAGAACCTGTTCCTTATCCAGATAAGCAAATTCCTGCCATCCTTGGGCGTCCTTTCCTTGCAATAGCCAATGCATGCATAAATTGTCGTACTGGAGTGATGAAGATTTCCTTTGGGAATATGAAGATCAGGCAGAACATTTTCACTGCTTTCCAGAATGCACCTGATCAAAAGGTGATCGGTGCCTAAAAGTGCTTATTTGGACCCTTTAATTTATATTCGTTAGCCCTTTAGCATTGTTAATATCTAATCATTTTTAGTGTTTTTAGTATTTTGTGTTGTGCAGGACATTGCATTAAACCATGGCTAGCAAGGGCAAGAAAGTGGACATAAAGTGAAGATACTGCCAAAGTGCGTTCGACCGCACTTGGTGCGTTCAAACGCACTCATGGTCACACCAGCATGCAGTACGCACCATGGTCGCACGCACGCTGCACCCACGGACGCGCGCAGCCTTATGGACACACGCAGCAGCACCCACGCAGCACGGTCGCACGCAGCCTACAGACGGCCCTAGCAATTATCTGCGTCAACGCAGGTGCTCTACGCTCAATGCACGCCCCAGCCCTAGTCATTACAAGCAATTATTTGCGGTCAAACGGTGCCCTGCGTCAATTAAATAATGCGCTCGAACGCACTCCAGTGTCCCGCCAGCCTATAAATAGGACCTCGTGTATTTTCTTATTTTCGACATTTGGGAGGCGTCCCTAGGGCCTCAAGCCCTCTGTTTTCCACTGTAAATCTCTCCTAAATTGTCATTTATTTAATTTATGCTTTATTTTACTTTTATTTAGTCTCTTATTCCCTTCACTTTAGATTTACTTCAATGCTTTCATAGTTAGTTTTACGTTTAATCCGTTTATTATTTGCCATGCTAGTTCTTTGATTTAATTTCGTGACAAAGTTGCATCGATTGCCGTAGTTGTTTGGTCATAGCGTTAGTCCGATGGATACATTTCATCGTTAGGGCTACGCCCATTTATCCATTGTAGTTAGTGTTAAATCACTTTCACATTGGATCCTTTGGACCTAGACCTTTCATGTTTTGTCTTTCGTCAAATGGGCGACGCTTTTGATTATTTCAATAGGCACGATAGGATTTGCATAGGCGTAAGCATGCATGAACTAGCGTGACACTAGAACATGTATTGCTTTTAATCGATAGATGGATGTTTAATTAACTATATATTTAAATATATATTCATGTTTAGTTCGTATTATTCTGTCATTTAGATGGAAATATGAACAATGTGTTAACACTCAGAGTATGCCAAGCATAAATGTTTAATGAATATGAGCTAAGCATGTTTATATATTAATTAATTTATTGCGAGGTAGATTAGGGACTTTAGTTATTTTTTATTTCTTTATTTTATTGCATTTTTAACTTAGTTTATTTTAATGCACGCCACGTGTTCGATATTGGGACTAGGTTAAGATAAGTTTAGTTTAAGCACTTTAAAATTAGTTTTTGACAAACACGATTCTCTGTGGGTTTGACCTCGCACTTGCACGCCCGCTATATTACAATCGACTCATGCAATTGGCAAGTACAATTAAATTTGTACATCAAAAGGCCTATTTCTTCTTGGATGACATTGGAAAAACTGTTGAAGACCCACCGCCTGAAACTCTATCTGAAGCCCTAGCATGGAGAAACCCACCAGAGCCTATGCCCCTTACTTCAAGCACTCCCCCACCTGATGACAATCCCACAGAAACAAATTTCATTCAGAGGTTTCTGAAGTGGACTTCATTGGGGTGGACAATTTTTCAGCAAGCTCCCAGGTTGTCCCTGTTTGTGTGGACCCCTACAGAGATAAAGGGTTGATCATGGAACTAGTTCGGGACAAGTAGCTAGGGCATGGCCATGAGGAGACTCAAGACCTTTCATCTGAGGGAAGTAGTTTCAAAATAATAAGGAGATTTCTCTTCCTTGTGGAATGCTACATGATTATAAAGAAGAAGGGATGGAAGAGCTTGATTGGACTTCTGAAGGATCGAGGTAAGATCCTTCAGGACTCGGAATTATTTTGAGCATTACCTCAAAGGATCAAGCACAGACCTTGTGCGCTTGAATCCTCACTTCACCAGGGTACATGATCTCCATCCAGGTTTATTTTCTCTATTGTTGTTTTATTTTTGTACTTGTATTTTCCTTTCCTTAGTTAATTTTATGGTTCAATCAAGGTGGAAAGTGACATTCTGAGGCCGCGAATGATCGCACATCCTTGGGCGATCGTTCGCATAAGTCCTCCCTAAAGTGCTAAACACACTGAGGAAGCGAACGTTCACCCACCATTGAGTGATCGTTCGCTCCCTCGCCAGCCCTCAAGGGCGCACGTTTGTCCTAGCTCACCGATTAACACTGAGTGCAACGTCAGCCCACCCTTGGGCGATCGTCACCTCGAGGAGACTGTCTCACGTGACCTATTTAGGTCACTTTTCCCCTTTTTCCCATCACTTTTACAACAATGTATGCACTTGATTGTTTCTTGGTTGGAGTATCAACATCTTTTTCAGGACATGGGTTTTTGGATACAAGTTTGGGGGTATGATATACCCACATCTGCTCATTCAGGTACTCTTATGCCCTTAACCTCATTTTTCAATTCTGTACATACATTAGGGACAATGTATGATTCAAGTTTGGGGGTATGAGAGACACATTTTACACACGTTTGTCCTGTTTTTGAAAACCAAATGCATGTTCATGTTGTCCTAAAATTTTGATTGACCTAAAAATTTGTGATTTGATTTCATCAGTGAGCTTAAAATTTTGAACACATGATCTGATGATAGAATTTGGAGTTTGTTACTTACTTTAGGCAATTGAGAATTCCCATGTTTGATCTGCTCTGACACAAGCACATTAGCACGTGATTTGTGGGGTATGACATGTGGGTTTAATGTGTATGTTTCTATGTTTGGGTAACACTGGGTGACTTATCGGTTGGATGCATTGGCATTAAAAAAAAAAAAATTGAAAATTGACCATTGATAAACTCTTCATTAAGTAACTGGGCCTCTTGCCTCAAAGCAGTGAGCGTTCACGTCAAAAGGTGAAGAGGTTTGATTTGGTTAATCTTTATTTAAAAAAAAAATGAAATGATGATAATCATTGATGAACTGTTCACTGAGTAACTGGACCTCTTGCCTCATTAAGCATTGAGTGTTCATGTCAAAAGGTGAGGAGTTTTGATGTGGTTAACCATATGGCTAGTTTAGTTTCGTAGCCTTTCTGACTTGAGTTAGTAAGTCCTTAGGGGTGTCTTTACACCTAATGCCCTAAAACTATCTGGTTTGGGAGTCATTGGCTCAACACTCGCTAGATGGGTCAATTAGAAAGCTTAAGGGAACTAAACATTGTAGAGCTTAATAATAAAAGAAAGAATAAGAAAAGTATGCCATTGTTGTTCATTCTGATAGGACTTCTAGTGAATCTTGAGATATGGAGACATTGCACATTGAAAGTATTTGGAAGCTTCATAATCTTGTGTTAGTTCACTTTACACTGTTTCGAGCTTGTGATGCCTTAGCTTGCTTGTTGTAAGTAATTAAACTTTAAGTTCCAATTCATTAAGAAGATGGAGTTTAACTTTTTAAGCTTGCTAATGAATGAAAATCATGGTTTTGAGTGAAGCTTTAATTTTTGGATAACATGAACTGTGCATAATGTTTGTGGGTATCATTTTTGGAAAACCCTCACGAGACTCCACTCGTCCTCTAGGGAATTCCTAGGGGTTTAAAAGGCTTATTGCATATGCTAAATGCAACCGTACATCCCACGAAAGCTGGATTTATCTTTATGTTTTTCAGTTTATTTTCTGTTTTGTATTGCTAAGTGATCGGTGTCAAATATTGTTTATTAGACACTCCTTTACTTATGTTTGTTAGACTCTTAACTGCGTTAATAACTAATATTTTGTATAGTTTTTAGCATTTTGTGTTGTGCAGGTTATTGTAACAAACATGGCTAACAAAGGGCAAGAAAGTGGACTAAGGTCAAACTTGTGCCTCACATGTTAGCCTATAAATAGGACCCTAGGTCCATTTGTTAGCTTAGTTTTTGGCGTGTTTTTAGAGCGGTTTGCCTTGGCCTGCTCGCCCTTTTCTTTGTAGTTCTTTACATTAGTTTAATTATAATGCCTTTATTTTGCTTATTTACGCTTCCTTTGCTTATGGGAGGCTAGATCCCAACTAAGGTTGAGGATGTAGCCTCACCATGAATGCTATATTAAGTGCTTACGTTCAAGTTATTTCATTCCGTTATTTCTTTATTTACTTAAATCGTCTCTCACTTGGTTTGGTGACAAAACCAAGTGAGATTACCGTATCGTTTATTTTGGTTTTTCGTCCGATGGATACATTCCATCCTTCGGTTTACGCTCATTTATCCATTGTAGTTAGTGTTAAATCACTTTCACATTGGATCCTTTGGGCCTTAAACCGTTTATGGTTTGTCTTTCGTCAAAGGGATGATTCCTTTAATCCTTCGATAGGTGCAAGAGATTTAGTTTTATCTCAAACCGATAGAGCGGATGTTTTAGCTTAGCGTTCCAATTAACGTAGTTGAAATGGTGAGGTGAAAACCTCAACCTTGGTGTTTACATTTCATTTACATTTCGCTTTTATTTACTTTTCAGTTGTCACGAACACCTCATGGAGCTGGTTAAAATAGCACTAACCTAGACTCAAAGTTATTTTCGCATAAAGCAATTACGGTTCCTTGTGGGTTCGACTCGGTACTTGCGCAACCGCTATACAAGCTTCGGTTTGTTCAATTGCGAGTACCTAAATTTGGTCCGATCACTAAGGGACTAGCAATATGTAAGTTTGGGAGGTGTAATAAGCACCGAATGAATCCTTTACTCGCATATGTTAATTCCTTAGCATTGTTATTTTTTTGATTTTGCATTGTTTTAGTGTTTCAAGGTCAAATGCAAGAGTTCCATTGGAAATCGGGCTAAAAGGGACAAGTTGGCATCATTACTGAATGATCGCGATCATAGTGAAAGACGTGAACGATCGCCCAAAGCTTGTGAACGATCGCACTGTGAACGGTCGCCCAAATCTTGTGAATGATCGCACTGCAAACGATCGCCCAAATCCTGTGAACGTTCGCACTCGGGCGTGCAGAACACGAAAATCACCCTTTTTGACAGCGAATCTCGATTTTTAGTCTCCCAATTGGACTGGGAGACTAACCTACGACTATAATTAGGGTTTTAGGGTTTCTAGGGTTTTCTAGTCCCTATAAATGGGCCCTTAAACATTGTAAAAGGGAGCTGTTTTCCGAGAGTAAAATTCAGAACTTGTCTGTGGAGCTTAGAAGATCATGAGCGGCTAAACCCCTTAGTGGGGTACCGATGTAAACCCTTTCCAAGCACAATGGTGATTGCATTTGATTTGATTTAATTCAATTTATGTATGTTGATTGCATAATTGTGAGGATTGCAACTTTAGATTTCTGTTCTTAATATTCAATGCAATTGTTATTCAATTCAATAATTGCGAAATTCTATTCTTGTCTTAGAAATTATTTTGCCTGTATTGAACTCAAATCAACCTTAGTTTCTGTGATTATAAGATTGATGGTTATGCAATGGTTTTAATAGACATATGATTAATAGGATTACATTACACCTAGTTTAATGTAATTTAGGTGAGCGATCCGTGCCAACCGAAGATGGGTTATGCTATTCCATTGATTGTATGAAACGTATTAAGGGATTTTATAGTTTATGTCTAGGGAAGACGGGTCATGCCGCATCTTAGTGGTTAGGTGGACGATCCGTGCTAACCGAAGATAGATTATCCTTATCCCTTGATATTGTATTTTCTTGTTCTTTTATAACATGCATATACGAGTTTACAAATTAAATCTGTTACCATTGTTGTGCGGATTGTGGTAAAGTCGGTACCTTACTTCTCTCTCTCATACATTTACTTTTAATTTTGCGTTTACTTTCATGCAATTTAATTTCACAAACAATCAATCTCGTTCCTTAATTAGGTTAAACTTCATTCTTTGAATTTAATAGCAAAACCCTTACAGTCCTTGAGGTTCGACACCCTCAATATAGCCCTATCCTACGGGATTCGTTCTATTGTGAATGGTTTATTTTATTATTGATAAATTTGGTCACAAATTTACCACATCATCCTTTTTTTTTTTTGAATTTGAATTGAATAATAGTTGCATTGAATATTAAGAACAGAAATCTAGAGTTGCAATCCTCACAGTTATGCAATCAACATACATAAATTGAATTAAATGAAATCAAATACAATCACCATTGTGCTTGGAAAGGGTTTACATCGGTACCCCACTAAGGGGTTTAGCCGCTCATGATCTTCTAAGCTCCACAGACAAGTTCTGAATTTCACTCTCAGAAACGGCTCCCTTTTACAATGTTTAAGGGCCTATTTATAGGGACTAGAAAACCCTAAAACCCTAATTACAGTCGTAGGTCAGTCTCCCAGTCCAATTAGGAGACTGAAAATCGAGATTCACTGTAAAAAATGGTGATTTTCGTGTTACGCCAGAAAGTCGACGTTCACGAGATTTGGGCGATCGTTCTCATCATTCGCTCACAAGCTTTGGGCGATCGTTCACAGGTACGGAATGATGCCAACTTGTCCCTTTTAGCCCGATTTCCAATGGAACTCTTGCATTTGACCTTGAAGCACTAAAACAACGCAAAATCAAACAAATAACAATGCTAAGGAATTAACATATGCGAGTAAAGGGGCTTGAATGTGCAACATTCGGCGCTTATCAATTATCCAACTAAAATAAAAATAAAAATTAAGCTAAACTTAATCTCTAAAATTTAATAACAAAACCGTTAAACAGTCCTCGGCAACGGCCCCAAAAATTCTTGTGGTGTTTTTGTTGACCAAAAATATCAATAATAAAATTAACCACTCGCAATAGGACGAATCTTTGTAGGATACGGCTATAGAGAGGGTGTCGAACCTCAAGGACTGTAGGGGTTTTGTTACTCAATTCAAAAGACTAAATTTAAGCTGATTGAACAAAAGAGATTTGATTGTTTTGAGAATTAAAAGTACATGAAATTAAATGCTAAATTAAGAGTAAATATATGAGAGAGATAAGTAAGGTACCGATTTCACCACAGTCCGCACAACAATGGTAACCGTATTTAATTCCAGAAACTCAGAATATGTATGTTATAAAAGAACAAGAAAATACAATATCAAGGGATAAGGATAATCTATGTTCGATCGGATCGTCCACCTAACCACTAAGATGCGGCACGACCCGTCTTCCTTAGGCATAAACTATAAAATCCCTTAATAAGTTTTCATACAATCAATGGAATAGCATAACCCATCTTCGGTTGGCACAGATTGTCTACCTAAATTACACTAAACTAGGGTGTAGTACGACCCGTCTTCCCTAGGCATGGCCTATCTTAATCCTATTAATCATATGTCTATTAAAACCCACTGCATAACCATCAATCTTATAATCACAGAAAATAAGGTTGATTTGAGTTCAATACAGGCAAAATAATTTCTAAGACAAGAATAGAATTTCGCAAATATTGAATTAGAAATGAATAATAATTGCATTGAATATTAAGAACAGAAATCTAAAGTTGCAATCCTCACAGTTATGCAATCAACATACATAAATTGAATTAAATGAAATCAAATACAATCACCATTGTGCTTGGAAAGGGTTTACATCGGTACCCCACTAAGGGGTTTAGCCGCTCATGATCTTCGAAGCTCCACAGACAAGTTCTGAATTTCCCTCTCGGAAACGGCTCCCTTTTACAATGTTTAAGGGCTAGGGACTATAAAACCTTAGAAACCCTAAATCCCCAGTCCAATTGGGAGACCGAAAATCGAGATTCAGTCAAAAGGGTGATTTTAGTATTACGCCGAAAAGTAACGTTCACAGGATTTGGGCGATCGTTCACAAGCATTGGGCGATCATTCATAGTGCGATCGTTCACAGGATCGTTCACAGGTATAGAATGATGCCAACTTGTCCCTTTTAGCCCGATTTCCAATGGAACTCTTGCATTTGACCTTGAAACACTAAAACAACGCAAAATCAAACAAATAACAATGCTAAGGAATTAACATATGCGAGTAAAGAGGCTTGAATGTGCAACATTCGGCGCTTATCAATTATCCATTTGGTCACAAGTTAACTTAATTGGGTGAATTGCTAGTGACGCCACCGGATTCGTCGAGGTTAATTTCTGGGGTCGTTACAGTATGGTATCAGAGCATACAATCTTGCCCACCGTAGCTGCAAATCTGAACATAGGACAAAGCATTTAGGCTTGATCTTAGAAGAACTGGAGCATAGGATAGGTTTAGTTCCCTTGTTTGTGGGTGCAGGTCACTATGACGGCCTAATTGTTTGTTTGACTTGGGATGAACGGGATTGCCTATTCTGCATTACAGGCACTTGATTATACTCAAATGCATGATGGTTGTAGACGTTTACCAACTGTTCACAAATGGCCAGCTGAGTTCGGACCCTATGCACCTGGATACCAACCCCACTCTGGTAAATGTAGGGATTCAACCCAAGCTGACTAGGAGCCGAAACCTTTACCCAAGCCAATCGAAGAGAAGGAGGCACGCCTGGCAACTAAGAAGAGGATAGTTGTTCCTAAGTGTCGCAGTATCTCAACAGTACAAGATTTCCCACCTATCCCCGGAAGGTTAAACCCTTATCCCAGTGATGAGCAAAAGTGAACCCTACATACTCGACTAACTTAGATCTCGTATGAGTACGCCCAATTGGAACAAGAGGAAATTTGACTGCTGAAGATGGGAGCATTACCCGAAGGATCTGACCATCAGAGGACTACATTTCTCTCCAGCATAGACAAGGACTATATGGCACTGGTTAAGGATGAGGAAGACCCGCCTAAGGACTCGTCTGGGGAGTGATAGGTCTTGGGGTAGTAATCTCTACATGTTAGATAACTAGGTCTTCTCTCACCCTTAGCAGTAATGAGTTTTGGTGCACAAAAGAATTTTCATTGTACCCCGAATTTCAAACAAATAAAATCATTTTGACCTTGTTATTTCTAGCTCTTATATGCATCTGAAATTTCTAAAGACTCTCACAAAAAAAAAAAATCGTTTTTAGGGTTAAGCAGACGTACACCCCCAATGCCGAACGTACACCATTAACCCAGCGTTTTATAAAATGGCCGAACGTCCTTAATTCATTTAGATTTTCTCCTATTTTCTCTCTACCCAAACACTTTCAAAGGGATTTTCGGCCAAGTCTCTCAAGATTTTAAAGGATTCCCACCTCATTTCCAAGATTTAATCAAGGTATGAAGATTTGTCCCAAATTATCCAAGTTTTCACAACTTTAGGGTTTTGATTTAAATCTGGATATTCTCTTGCACATTTTACATTTAGCTAGCTTGGTTGGGAACTAGGATCATGCATTTGGGGTATAGGTCCATTTGGTTGCACTATTTTGGTTTGAATCACGTCCATTCAGATTTGGGGGATTTTTGCCCTAAATCAAATTCTTGCGATTTGATGATCCCTTCATGCAATTGATGCATGAACCAAAGCCTAAATCCTTCCATGGTGGCCTAGGAACCAAACCCAATTGTCCCTTGCCCAAAATTTCTCAAAAAGTTTTGGGGTCAAAAACCTAATTTTTTATTTGGGGGTTTCGGATTTTGATCAATTTTGTGAATTTGTAGTGTCATTTGGACCACATAGAACTTGAGACTAGTACCTTAGAGTTCACCCAATGATTTGGACCAATTTGGATTTGAATTTTTCGTCAAATCCGAAATTACCAAAATGTCCTTCACTCGCAAGGATAGGGCTTTTCACCCTAAATCCAATGAAACCTCCTACGATTCCCTTGGAACCCAACATTGATGTGTTCTTAAAATTCCCCTATCACTTTTAAGATTGAGCCAAAACCCATTGGTCAATTTCAACCAACCCAAAACCCTAGTTCTTGAATTTAGGGATTTTGCAATTTTCTGATTTATCATGGATCATTTGGACCAATTGAGACCCAGTGGTTATAATGGGGACTCTGATTTATGATTTCGACCCTCGAACTGAAAATTCTGCCTAATTTTGTAAAATTACCAAAATACCCTTCACCCATTGGAATAGTGATTTTACCCTAGTTTGACCCTGTGAACTGGAAAACGTGAGCCTACATCAATTTTAGGATGCGAATCTCTTTCAAGGACTCCATTTGTCAACACGGTTCTTGAAGGTTCCGTCCAAGTTTCACAAATCACCGAAATGCCCTTCTTCTCTTAGAAGGGGCATTTTTGTCTTTTATCACCTAACCTAATCAAGTAGGTCCCAATTGATCACCATAGGATCTAATACCACCTAGTTACTCACAGCCTTCATTATTTTTAATTTACCTCAAATTTCCAAAATGTCCTTCTCCCCTTAGAGGGGGCAATTTTGACCTTTTGAACGTACTGGTTCCTAGTACGCCTAAATTTGTTAAAAGGTGCATTATATCTACATAACCAAGTCTCGGATATCTTGACAATTCCAAAGCCACCTAAGCTCGAATCCATCAATACAACTCTGCTTTCTGTACTTGCATTTTAGAGCATGTAGTGATAGGACCTTTACATGGGTATGGTTTTGCATGGGAATTCCGAGAGTTGTTACTAATAGGAATTTACTATGTAGGACGATGGTACGCACACGTGCCAGTGAAGCTGCTTCCTCTTCGTGCACGCCGCGATTACGTTGAGCACCATTACAAGAGGCTTAGGACCTTAAGTCTGAGCCAAAGATCGAGATGGAGGATGTGGGGAGTGATGACACTACTGGAGACAGGCCAGTATCGGGTGTGCCGATCAGAGAGGCCAGTACCGCCATGAACGAGGAGGACGCCGACTTGGTGTATGACCACACTTGTTTCTAGAGGGACAAGGTTAGACGTCGATACTTTCGCTACTATCATGAGCATAGGATTATTGTTGAGAGGGGAACCGCCATAGAGGAGTTCAATGGGTGTGCCCCGAGGATACGAGTAGTGCTGGATGCCTAGGAATGGATTGCCATGGCAGAGGATCACCGCCCTGCGGTGGAGGTCATAGTGTGGGAGTTCTATGTGAACATCCACCAGAGATGTGGTGATTCATTTTGTACCTGGCTCAGGGGGATCGCGATAGATGTGACCCCTGCACTCATCAACGAGATCACTAGAGTTCCTCCTCTGTGTGACCCAACTTACCCTTATCCAGTTGATCACCTTCCCACACATGCAGATTTGGTGGCATGTTTCACCAAGGGGCGCCCTCACCAGATGGAGCTAGAGGAGAGGGTAGTTTTCAGATGAGTAACTTCAGCAACGACGTCCGTTGCATCTACCACATCTTCGCCAGCCGAGTACTTCCGGTCATCAGCCATACGATGATCATGATAGAGAGGGCATGCTATGTTGACAGAGACTCCCATCGACTACGACTCTATGGTCACTTCCACTATGATGTTTGTCCAACTTTTGGACCAGGGTTTCGTGCTACCTTATGGGGCCCTGACTACTCGGATTACAATACACTTCGGGGTGGACATGACAGGGCTGAAGGTGATTCAACTAGAGAAGGGGGCCATGGGCGTACGCTTCATCAATGCGAGTTAGGCCCATTTACGGGAGGTAGAGCAGGAGCCGAGAGAACAGCGACCGTGAAGGGCAGCTAGAGTTGGCGAGGCACCTGCTAGGGTATAGGAGGGCTTGGACCACCTTGAGGCTACGCACCGACAGACACGGGAGGATATGCAACAGGCCTTCTAGGTGTTATAGCAAGCTAGGACCAAGGACCGTGCTGTCTTGGATCGGCTATGCGAGCACCTTATAGAGCCTCTAGATGTCAGAGACTACGGCATCCACAGCTCCAGCTTTAGCAGGGGTAGAGGGAGCCCTAATGCCCAGGGGAGCCCAGGCACGAGAGGGAGCCTAAGTGCGAGGGGGACGCCAGGGCAAGCGTCCACAGAGCCGACTCCGAGGAGACGACCCTGCTCATAGTTTCGGTGATGCTTGGTGACCACCTTATTAGGAGTTAGTTATTTTTCTTTTTCGGTCAAGTCCACCGTAGTGGTTGTAAATTTGGATATATCTTGCTACAACTTAAGTCCACCACTTTTAGGGTGGCAATTTTGTCTTGTATATATTCATGACTTGTTATGTTTGATGACTGATGTGATGCTTGTTGACTCTTTCTACTTTTAAGGGCTGCAAAATGTTATCTAGTATGATTTCTTGATATTGCAAAGCTTTTACATGATTTATCTTTCCCTCCAAGGATTCAAATTGCAAAACTCTTTTAAAATGGACATTTTACCTTTGGTTTTGAAAAGCTCTCAATTTCGAGGACAAAATTTCTATAAGGAAGGGAGAGTGTAATACCCTGATAAAAACCCACCATTAAGTAGATGAAATCTTCTTCATTGGAGCTGTTAACAAAGGTTTTAATGAGGGTGTTTTACGGGATCCAAAACCTATAGCGCCAACCTAATCACACTTTAAAACCCTTAGAAAAGTAGAGGCCAAACACTGATCCTCAAGGAACGGATGTACGCTAGGTTTAGCGGACGTACGCTGTTGTCTGTAGTGCGGACGTATAATGGGGAACCATTGGATGTATGCTCTACAAACCGTACCAATGAATGTACGTGGGACCATTGGACATTCGCTACTTTTTGAATATCCTTTGGATAATACTTGGATGTACAAGACACCTTCTGGACCGATGTACAAAGACCACTAGATGTACGCTAGGGTTGCTGGACGTTCGCTACTCTATCAGAGAGTTGGTGGCAAACTTTCTCTATAAATAGCCCTCCCCTCTTCCCATTTCTCACACCTTCTTCAGCCCTCTTGTGTGGCCCTAGGCTGCCAGAATACCTTCCACTCTTTAGAGAGAGAATTTGGTGAGGGAGAGTGTTCCAAACGGAATTCCAAAAAGGGAAGGTCATGTCGGTGCTTAGCTTTGGGGTAAGCTTCATTCCCCTTTTTATTTAACATTGTTATAGCCCCTGTTTTATGCTTTACTGAGTTTTCAAAGTGATGGTCGAATTGTTTCTTAAAAATGATAACGTTTGCGAAGGAACTCTTTCAAACCCGTTGTGCTATGATTCTTATGTTGCATGTGTTCTTTTATTTGCCTAGAAGAGTTTTAGAGGTCTAGAGGTACTATATAAATCATGCACTATTTGAATCTTAAAACAATGTGCTGAACACATTGAGAGGATGTACGCCCTCGAGGCCGGACGTACAATCAGTGGACAGAACACTAGTTTTGGGGATCCACTCATGTATGCTTTAGCTTAGCCATATTTCTAGGTTTTATAAGGCATAGAATAACGGCGACTTGTATCCGTTATAATAAGGAATAGCTTGTTTGGACGATTCGCTCGAGTGCGCGAGGTAAGTAAACACTTACACCCTTTTTCATAAATCGTGGGATATGTCAGCTGGCTGACCACGCGTATGATATGAGCATGTTTATTTCCTGCAAATACCGTAACGGTATTATTAAATAAACCACCAAGATGCATCGTAAGATATGGTACGCTGGTACGTGTGGTATGAACGGCCATGGGCTTACTATATAAACTACGTATTATGGTCAAATGTGTGTGTTATATGAGGGTTGTGGATCCATTAGTTTTGTGACCCTGATGCAACCATTCTCAATGGTTCGATCACTACAGGATGGACGTTATTAGTTGGTGTGGGCCACTCAGTTGAACTCAATCGTGCCACTAATGTTACTTACGGTATGTTGTACAATGGCTGGGGCACTAACAATGTATTATAGGTCTCTCGGGATAGCATGAACCCTGCTGAGAATGGGTAATTTCTCAGGTAAACCATGTATGGAGTTATGACTTATAATACATTAGCTTTTCTGCATTAAAATACTTAGGTAGTTATCACAGGTTTTACACCATGATCTTTGAAAACCCTAAAAACCTGTTAAATGGTGTATTAGCAAAGGTAATGCCCTCTTTCTGGTTATTACTCAACTACATGTTTACTTTTACTAAATGGGCTCATGTCATACCCAAGTGTAGGGTTTACTTACTAAGTCATTAGACTTACGAGGTTATTATATATCTAGGTAATATGGCTTATCATTATAACGGTGGCAAGAGACGCTACCATTTGGTTGTGCTTTACTTACTATACAGGTTCATCCTTTTACATAGTTGCTCCATGTTCTTAAATTTGATGGTTGTAGCAACTCAGATTTATTCACTTTTCTCTGCATTTACTCTAGCATTTTTATAAGGGCGATTATCCATTTGGTCACAAGTTGACTTAACTGGGAGAATTGCCAGTGACACCACCGGATTAGCCGAGGTTAATTTCTATGGGCATTACATTATTGATTGCGCTCGAAAGCAAGTTACGCTTAAGCCATGGGGAGAAGGAGAAGTGACGTACGTTGGATTGTGAGTGAGGTCTTTACCTATGACGATTTTGGCCATTCAGGCCAGGAAGCTTATCATTGGAGGAGGAAAAGTGATTTTTCGCATTCGTCGTTGCTCCAGTGAAGGAAGAGAAGAAGGACCTATAAGACATTCCTATGGTGCAAGAGTATTTAGATGTCTTCTCAACAAACTATTCTGGGTTACTGCCACAGAGAGAGGTGGAGTTTGGGATTAAGTGTGTGCTAGGCACTAATCCTATTTTTAAGGCACCATATAAGATGGCACTATCAAAATTGAAAGAGCTAAAGGAACAACTCCAAGAGCTTTTGGATAAAGGATTTGTCCGCCCTAGTTCAACACTGTGGGGAGCGCCAGTGTTGTTCGTGAAGAAGAAGGATTGGTCAATGAGAATGTGCATTGACTATCGTGAGTTGAATAAGGTGAAAATCAAGAACATATATCCTTTTCCAAGGATTGACAATCTATTGGATCAGTTGCAATGAGCGACGCCTATTTTCCAAGATTGATTTCCGCTCAGGCTATCACCAAGTAAGGTGAAGGAAGAGGACATTCCTAAGACGGCCTTCAAGACTTGTTATGGACATTATGAGTTCTTAGTTATGTCTTTTGCACTAACTAATATGCTAGCTATCTTCATGAACATGATGAATAGAGTCTTTCACAACTACTTGGATCAATTCACCGTGGTCTTCATTGATGACATTCTGATATACTCAAAGACGCTGAAAGAGCATGAGGAGCATTGTTGTACAAATTTATTGTACTTGCAAGTGCACGAGTGGTGTGCAAGTGCGAGGTCGAACCCATAGGGAATTGTATTCTTGAAAGCAAATTTAAATCTAAACTAATTAAATCCTATCTAGTTCCAAAAGGGTTTTGATTTGGGGTTTTTGAAAACTAAAAGACTAAACATAAAATTAAATAAAAGAAAACAAAAGATAAAGTTACTAAGGTTTGAGAATTCACACTCACCGCTTCATAACAATATATTCTATGCTCATTAATATCAATCTGAAGTTCTCACAATTAAAATCTTATATATGTTTTACTACGCTTCAAAGAATTAATCAAAAGCATCCCATATATCCATTCATTGATCAAATCACAAAAGGAATCCAAATCTAATTGAAACACCAGATGTATCTATAGAACAAATCACAAGGGATATCCAATTTTTATGAGTTAAAAACCAAGCAATCAATAATATGAAATTATCTCAAATCATCACATGTATCCTTGAATCACAAGAGATATTCAAGAATCACTCCACATAATTAATTAAGAGTAAAACAATTGAAACAATAAACTCTATAAAATTAGATTAATAAAAACTTACATAACAGCAATGGTGTTTTTCAACGGTGAGGCTTCATCCCCAACCTTAGTTGGGGATTAGCCCAACATACAAAATAAATCCTAAACTACAGAAAAACTAAACTAAAGAGAAGCTGTGAATTTTTGTCTCTAGGCTTGTATATCTTTCTTGAATACAAAGAGGTCTATTTATAAGCTTAGATAAGTCCTAGAAGCCTTAGTAAACCCAGATAATTCGGAGGTCAATCTCCCAGTCCAATTAGAACTCTGAAATCCGGATAAGATTCGTTCAAATTTGCGTTCTCATATTGCGGGACAATTTTGGCATAGTAAACGTCCGAATTAGGAAAATCCTATTTCACAATAAATTGTAGCATTTTGAACTAGCTTTCCACTGTCATTTGAATCACCTCAATCTAATATTTGAGAAGAAAGTTATGGTCAAAACATTGAAACATATGCAGAATCTGAATTTGAATCCAATCCGAAATTATCTTCATTTAGGGAAATTCTGATTTTATCATTTCTTTCATTTGGTCAAACTTAACCACATCTTCTAGGTCTTCTCAAATTATACTTTATTCCAAGAATTTGTAATTTTTCCCTTTTAAGATGCAGTTTCTCTTCAACAACCTACAAAACACTAAAACATAAATCTAACACAAAGCGTTAGATAATGACACAGTTAAAGGATTAACTCATGTAAATAAAAGGGTCCAAATATGCAATATTTGGCTCTTATCAAATAACCCCAAACTTACATTTTGCTAGTCCCTTAGCAAAACAAAACAAAAAAATAAATGAAAGCAATAACATAAATCCTCTTTCGTGGGAGAGATGATTGCATTTAGCATATGCAACAAGCCTTTTAAACCCCTAGGCATCCCTAGAGGACGAGTGAAGTCTCGCGAGGGTTTAACAGGAATAATACCCACAAAGATTACAGCACTATGTTGTTAACAAGAAAGAAGTTTCACATAAACCATAGTTCTTATTCATAAGCAAGCTCAAAAAGACAAACACCATCATCACCATAAACGGGAATCCAAAATCAAATAACTCATAAATGGATAATCAAGACATCATAACTTCTGAAAAGTGCAAAGTGAAAATAGCATATAATCATGAAGTTTCAGTTTAAACTCAAAACAAGTTCCACAAATTTGTAAGAATCACAAACAGATGAAACAACCAAGGCAAGATAAACATATATATATTTTTTTCTATTTATGTAGGCTGTGCAATGCTTAACTCTCTTAAGCTTTCTAGTTGACCCTGGTACTAAGTGTTAAGCCAATGACCAAGCCAGTTGGCTTTAGGGCACTAGATGTAAACATCCCTAAGGGCTTATTAACTCAAGTAAAAAAGGCTACGAAACCAAGCTAGCCATACCAAGAATCAACTTTAAATTTCACACCTTTTGACGCGAACATTCAATGCTTAATGAGGCAAAAGGTCCGGTTACTTAGTGAAAAACTCAAAATGATCTTCTTCTTCTACTTCCCCTTTTTTTTTTCATTCATTTTTTTTTATTATTATCTTGCAAGCCAAGGTTAATCATCAATAGGTCATCCAACAAATCTCAAAAGGAACAATCTTAAGCTCAAACATCATACCTCACAGAAAACATGCTAATGTGCTCATAAAAATTTAGCTTAAAACAAGTGAAATCTCAATTATCCAAAAAAGGGTCAAAAGACTTAGACACCTATTGACATAATGATATGTTTAACCCTTTAAGCAAGCCAATGAAATGTAAATCACAATCACGATTTAACTCAAACTTGACAAAAACATAGCACAATTTTTTTAATTTTTCAATTTTTAGAACAAAAAGACAAATAAAAATAAACAAATAAAAACAAATATAAATAGACAAAGTGTTTTTCCATACCCCCAAACTTGAATTACACATTGCCCTCAATGTGTAGTATAGAAATACATTACTGGAAGTACAAAAACGTCAAGGTGTGAAAAAGGCTAGGGCGTCCCCCAAACTTAATCACCAAAACACCTATCAACAAAACTAACAGCAATATATATAAACAAAACATCAAAAGATTAATTGCTGTTAGAAACAAAAACAAAACTAAAAACAAGTAATGAAAAAGGAAAGAAAGAATTTGTGGAGTGAAGTTCAGAAAATAAACTGGAGGAGAAAACTTTACAGCGCTTTCCCCTATCATACTGATGTCCAACCAATCCCTTCTACCCTTTCTTCTTCAAAACTTCATACCCCTTTGGAAGGATATTTTGCCATCTTATGTAGAATTGCTTGCTTTGAAGGATCTTCTTAGGAAAGTCGCTCCTAGATTTTTGCGCTTGTGTGCATAGATCCTTGAGTATCTTGACATAAGATGGCTCTTGGGGACATTCTAGAGACGAAGCTTTGGGCTCTTGATGTGTCTTAAGAGGGGCAATGATGCTGGCAGGAGCTTTAATACTCACTTCCATATCACCGGGCAAATTAGGATCTGTTGGGGGCTGACTTTTCTCATGGTGTTCAACTCGCTTAATTTACTCAACTTGCTCCTCATTGTTATCCACAATTTCCTCACTCTCAAGTCTGGTGGTGACTTGGGCATGCTCAACTTGCTTTGTGTGCTCCTCTTCGTTATCCACAATTTCATCCTCATCAACCAGGTAGTCTAGAATGAATGGACACTTTTCCCTCTTGTGATAAGGGCTATAACAACATGAACATCTCTTATATAGTGGATGAGTATTAGGTAATTGCGTATGGGCAACTCTAGCTTCTTTGAATTGGAAAAATCTTTGGCCTATGTCATCGATATGAGCAATTGGAAAATGATGAACTACTGATTCTAAAGCAGTAAAAACAACTCGTAGATCTGAACACTTGCTTTCCTCATACACATTATTCATCTTT
The DNA here is from genome assembly GCA_013348765.1 of Carpinus viminea. NCBI lineage: Eukaryota > Viridiplantae > Streptophyta > Magnoliopsida > Fagales > Betulaceae > Carpinus > Carpinus viminea. The sequence continues at coordinate 17,970,864 of CP054671.1, read as the reverse complement.
TTTTTTTTCTAAAGAAAATAAACTAAAAATAACTAACTAACTAAAAGAAAATAAAACTAAAATTTAAAAACTCACAAAAAGGACCAAAAATAAATTTTTGGCAAAAATATACGAAACTGCTGCCTTTGCTGTGAATGCTGCCTATGGAGGTGTGCCCATATATATATATGATCATTTTATATATATATATGCCAAGGTATCCAATCAATAAGTCATCCAGCTTCTCCCAAAACATAGAAACATACACATCAAAACCACACGTCATACCTAATCATGTGCTAATGTGCTTGTGTTGGAGCATATCAAACATGTGAATTCTCAAATGCCCAAAGTAAGTAATGAAACTTAAAAATTCTACCATTAGATCATGTGTTCAAAATTGCAAGCTCAGTGATGAAATCAAATAACAATTTTTTTTTTCAGATCAACTAAAATTTTAAGACAACATGAACCTGCATTTTTTTTTTCAAAACGAGACAAAGTGATGTAGACCAAGATGCTTGGGAATACATGAGGAAGAAGGGAAGAGATATTAAAGTGGAACCGGAGGATGAAGACCAAAGAGAGGACGGATATGTGAACCATCGCAGCATGACCTGCGATTGATCAAAAACTAGTTTCCAAAGGCTACTGAGGAAGTGACCGTTGGGTGGTGATCGATTACAGAACTAGCATCTAACGTGTGGAAGCTACTGAGGAAGTGACCAATGGCAGGGTTCGTGTGCCCTGATCGATTGCCCATTGGTGAACGATCGCCCCCGTGATGCGATTGATCACACACAGGGTTTTATGTTATTTTTTCACATTTTTAGTTATTAAACCACCATAGTGTATTTATTTGAGTTGTATTAGGGTTTAGTAATCTTTATTCCGCACTTCTTTAGTCTTGGGGCTATATATACATGTTTATAGCCTCCAAATAAGGGATTTCTTGATTATTGTTTTATAGTTTACTTAATAAGACTTCTCACAGTTGAGATTCTTTTATATATTTTCCTTTGATTTACAGATAGACTCTGTTTATTAGAGAAGAGTTCTTAGATTCTTGATAGACTCGAGATGCAAGATCTATTTATCCCTCTTCTTGTAGGTATCAGAGTTAAAGTTTTTTCCATGGCTCCAGTCACAAGAAGAAAGGGCAGACGTTTTCTAACTCAGCACGACAAGGACGATCACGAGGAATCAGGACATGAAGACCAAAGGATGACAAATGGTGACAACGAGGAGGTATAGGTGGCTATGAGGGCTCAGATCAAAGACCTCACTAACCAATTGGCTGAATCGCGTCTCTACAACATGCATTGACGTCGAACTCCACCCCAACAGGAGGAAGAGAAAGATGAAGGCGACCACGGTTACGAATTTGCAAACCCTTTTGTGGAGCGCTGAATGCAAGGACGTCGACCACCTATGTAAGCTCATGCTAATCGGTGGGAGAGCGGGTTCAAATTGGATATTCCATAATTTTTAGGGGGGATGCAACTTGAGGAATTTCTGGATTGGGTAGTGGCAATTGAAGAAATTCTTGACTTCAAGAGGGTACCTGAAGACAGATGGGTTTCTTTGGTCGTAACCAAATTTTGGGGTAGAGCTGTAGCATGGTGGCAGCAATTGAAACAAACAAGAGTGAGGCAAGGCAAATTGAAGATCACTAGTTGGGAGAAACTAATGAAGAAGATGCCTTTTTGCCCCACAATTACCTTCGGACTATGTACCAAAGGCTGCAAAATTGGAGCCAAGGTTTGAAGTCTGTAGATGAGTATACAGAGGAGTTTCATAAATTATTGGCGCGAGTTGATCTATCAAAGTCGGATGAATAGCTAGTGTCATGATACATTGGGGGTTTACGGATACAAATCCAAGACACGATAAATCTTTTTGATCCCGTGAATATTTCGTTAGCCCATCAAAGGGCTTTGTTGGTTGAGAAAACGTTGGCATGGGGTTCCATGGGTGTGTTCGGACGTGGAGAAGTGGGGGGCTACAACCGGTCAGGGGGTTCCTTCCAAAACTGGGGATCTACCCCATCAAATGGTCCAAACAAGGGAGCCACTACTGCAGGCAGCCTAGTCGAATCGGAGCGACTACCGGTCTCAAGTGTTTCAGATGCAGTGAACCGGGTCATCGAATAGCGGATTGTCGCAAAGGGGAGAAATATGGCAAGGGTCTTCTTGTCGATTCAGGGGGTGCCTTTGAGGACCAAGGCGACGGAGAGGAACAAGAAACAGAATTTGATGAAGACGAAGGGCTGAGGAAGAATTTGTCACAGGGGAGGCCGAGAGTGGACCTCTATTTATGGTGAGAAGGGTGTGTTTCACCCCTCGAAAGGCGGAAGATGGAGATGAATAGTGGCACAATCTTTTCCACTCAAGATGTACGATCGGAGGCAAGGTATGTTACCTTGTCATTGATTCGGGCTGTTGTGAGAACGTTGTAGCGGAAGTAGTAAAGAAGATGGCCCTAGAAACAGAGCAACATCCTACTCCTTACCATTTGGAGTGGCTCAAAAAAGGCACCGAGGTATTGGTTTCTAAACGCTGTTTAGTGCCTTTTTCAATTGGGGTTAGATATAAAGATCAAATGTGGTGTGATATCGTGGCAATGGATGCATGCCACCTATTGTTAGGGAGGCCATGGCAATATGATAGAAGTGCACACAATGATGGGAGGAAGAACACATATAGCTTCATGTTTGGTACTATGAAAATAACACTCTTACCTAGCGTGGGAATTGGTCTTAAGGCCACCCCACGGGTCACTCTCAATCATTGTTGGCAAAATGAGTTTATCGCTGAGATGTTATCATCAAAAGTGGTATACTTATTATTGAACAAGAAGAGTTCCAATGAGGAAGAGTTGCCAGAAGAAGCTAAGAAGTTGATAGACGAATTTAGGGATGTGTTTCCGGGTGAACTACCCGATGAGCTACCACCTCTTCAGGACATACAACCAGATTGATTTAGTACCAGGATCAAGTTTACCCAACCGACCACACTATTGCTTGAGTCCCAAAGAACATGAAGAATTGAGGCGACAAGTGGAAGGCTTACTATCCAAAGGACATATTCGGGAGAGTTTGAGTCCTTATGTGGTACTAGCATTGCTAACACCCAAGAAGGATGGAGGATGCGTGGACAGCTGAGCCATCAACAAGATCACAGTAAGGTATAGATTCCCTATCCCTAGGCTAGATGACTTGTTGGATCAATTGAGTGGGGCACTTATTTTCTCAAAACTTGACCTGTGGAGTTGGTACCACGAAATTCGAGTATGACCAAGTGATGAGTGGAAGACCGCTTTTAAGACGCGAGAGGGACTTTATGAATGGTTGGTGATGCCATTCAGGCTATCTAATGCCCCTAGTACTTTCATGAGGGTGATGAACCAAGCTTTCCGACTGTTCATTGGAAAGTTTGTGGTAGTGTATTTTGATGACATCCTCATCTATAGCCCCAACAAAGAGAAGCATATTCAACATGTACGACAGTTACTTTGTGTTCTTTTGAGGGAGAAATTCTATGCTTCACCCACAAAATGCTCATTCATGAAGGACTCGGTCCTTTTTCTTGGTTATGTGGTGTCTAAGGATGGATTGGCGGTAGATGAATCCAAGGTAGCAGCTGTGAGGGATTAGCCCATACCCACTACATTACATGAAGTTAGAAGTATCCATGGGTTGGTGTCATTTTATAGGCATTTCATCCATAATTTCAGTACTATTATGGCACCTATCACATAATGCATGAAAACGGGGGAGTTTTCATGGAACGAAGTGGCAACGAAAGCGTTCGGGTTGATCAAGCTTAAATTAACGACCCCATTGCTTGTGCTGCCAGATTTTGAAGTTCCTTTTGAGTTACATTGTGACGCGTCCAAAGTCGGCATTGGAGCGGTGTTAAGTCAAGGAGGGAAACCGGTGGCATTCTTTAGCGAAAAGTTGAGTGGTTCAAGGCTCAACTACAACACCTATGACGTGGAATTTTATTCATTGGTGCAATCTTTAAGGCATTGGAGTTCTTACCTAGCTTACAATGATTTTATCTTGTACTCGAACCATAAGGCTTTGAAGCACCTCAACAATCAAGATAAGTTGTCGTCTCGTCATGCCAAGTGGGCTGCATATGTCCAACAATTCTCTTTCACCATCTAGCGCAAAGCATGAGCATTGAACAGAGTGGCCGACGCCCTCAGCTAAAAGTTGACACTTTTGGTCACAATGACGAATGAGGTACTTGGCTTTGACTTTATAAAAGAATTGTTGCAGATTGACTCTTTCTTTGGACCTATTGTGAATGAAGTAGCTGTGGGAGTGAGTGATTATGGAGTGTATAATGGGTTCCTTTTCAAAGGACACCAAACCGTAATGAAGGCCACATGGGGAGAGACAAAACATCCTTTTAGTGGTGGATCATTTCTATTGGCCGACGGAAAGAGGTAGACAAGGCTGTAGTGTGCCAAAGTATCGAAAGGGGGAGAAACTAATGCAGGTTGTACATGCCCCTGCCCATCCCAGAAGGTCCATGGACGAATGTAAGCATGGACTTTGTATTAGGCTTACCTCGGACCAAAAAAGGTAATGATTCCATCTTTGTGGTTGTTGATCGATTTTCTAAGATGGTTCATTTCATTACGTGAAAGAAGACGGCCGATGCTATGAATGTGGCACAATTATATTTTCGGGAGGTCTATCGTCTACATGGCCTGCCCTTATCCATAGTCTCTGACCGTGGCACGCGATTCCTTAGCCACTTTTGGCGGTGCTTGTGGCAATTATCGCACACTAAGCTGGATTTTAGTAGTGCATATCATCCTTAGACGGATGGCCAAATAGAAGTGGTCAACCGATCCTTGGAGGCATTATTGCGGAGTTTGGTGGGAGAGAATCTGATGTAGATCAGAACATCTTATCTTTAGTATTTTATTTGAATTAGGTTTATTTGTTAGTCTTTTATTCTATCTTATCTTTAAAGTCTTTTATTTGAATTAGGTTTGTTTGTTAATCTTTTATTTGGTTTAATTTTCTGTCGTAGACTTCTAAACTAACTTTATGTCATTGTTATCTTAGGACTAGGAGTCTTGGGGCTATAAATAGACGCTTAGAGTCCTAAGAATGTAGTTTTGTTTATTTATTGATATTGATTAATGAGAATACTCAGAGTTGAGTTTATTCCTCTTTGTCCTTCAAAGTGCTAGAGAGTATCTAGATTTTCAAGAAGAGTTCTTAGATCATTGATAGTCTCAAGATCTAGAATTATCTATCCACTGCGTATTTGTTGTTATTCGTTACAGTCCACTAAGTCGCACTGCATTAGTTGGTATCAGAGCCAGGTTTTCTTTCCATGAATGGGGAGGGGCAACCGTCTAGCAGACATGAATGAGGTGTATGTGCACACAAAGATAGCATATAAGGAGCAACCGACTATTTGTTTGCGGCACATGGAGGAGAAATTTGGTGGTCTATCCATGCCTAAGAAGAGGCGTGCGCACACCCAACACGGGGTCCCTACCAATCAATTAGCCGACATGGATGGCCCGAACATTTGTTGTCGTCAACCAAGACTGCATTACGCGGGGGGGAAGACAAACTTATCGCTGAAACTCGACAACACATGAGGAGCAATTCATGGTTTTTGGGGGATCAAATCAGAGCCCTCACTACCTAATTTTCCAACATGGGTGGTCATAATGGGGATGGAACTAGAGACCCTTCTGTAGAGCGTGGAACACATGGATGTCAGCACCATGCGCAAGCTCATGCCAATCAATGGGGAAATGGATTCAAACTCAATATTCTAGAATTCCAAGGGGATCTACAACCCGAAGAATTTTTGGATTGGGTGTTGGCTATTGAAGAGGTTTTTGAATTCAACGGGTGCAATGAACGACAAGTCTCTTTGGTGGTACACATTCGGGGAAGAGTTGCATGGTGGCAACAATCAAGCAAAGTAGGGTGTGGCAAGGTTAATTGAAGATCAATAGTTGGGAGAAACTATTGAAAAGATGCGTCGCTTACCTTGTAAGTATACCATAATGGGCTGACAAATACAAAATTGGAGACAAGGGTCTATGGTTGTGACAAAGAAAAAGAAAATTCCTACAAAAAAGAGGTATTTAGGGAAACATGGAGTGAAGCGAAGAGTCCAAGACAGGCCAATTGGGCTCCTACTTGCCAACTACAAATCCATAAACCAAATCCATATTTTGTGGAGGAGGAAATAGAATCTGTGGATAGAGAGTTACAAGAATCCGAATTCATTGATGAAGAATTTGAGCATGAATGTATTAAAGAAGAAGATCCTTCACAAGGGTTTGTAAATTGGGATTCTCCACCAACCTACGATGATGATGTCAATGAGAAAGATCCAATTAAAGAACCTTTGGCATCCAACCTAGAGGAAGAGTACGAAGAAGATGGGTTTTTTCCCGTGTTTGGTGGCCTCTACACAAATTAAGATGATCAATTGGAAGATAAAGAACCCACGGATGACTTCACCAATTATGAAGAAGATGACCAAAGGGAAGAAGAAGAGCCCATGGGTGACATCGCCGATTATGAAGAGGGTGATGACGGCCTTTCAGGTAAGGTGCCTAATTATAATGAAGAAGAGGTTGAGTATATTGATTTCCTTGGTGTTGAAGATATTTTAAATTCTCCTAATAATGATATTGGTGAATTTTATGTGGATGAGGAAAATTATATGTTAACAAGGGAAATAATTGATCGGTGTCAAATATTGTATATTTAACCCCACTTAACTTATGTTTGTTAAGCTCTTAACTTTGTTAATTTCTAATATTTTGGTTAGTTTTGGTGTTTTAGTGTTTTGCAGGTTGTTAAGTTGCATTTCGGGCTAATGTCATCAACTCTGGGGCTTAAGATAGTTCGGGGAGCTTTGACAGCAAATTTGAGTCGAGCGATAATTCGTACCCGACGAGTCCCACCAAAACGGCCATATCTTGAGTTGTAAAACTCTGATTGGGGTGATCTTGGTGTATTTGGAAAGCTAACTCAAAGATCTACAACTTTGTATTTCAAATGTGAGGACTAATTCTGAAGGCAGTGCGTTCGAATGCACTTGTGCCCATCAAATGCCGAAATTCATGCACGAGTGCGATCAAATGCACCTAGTGGTGATTGAACGCACTTATTTGACCTGGCAGCACTGAAACCCTAAATTTAGCCTATAAATACCCCCCATTTCTTTTGAAAATGGCTAGGGACGCTTGGAGGCCACTTGGAGGCGCCTTTGGGAGCTGGGACTCCCCTGTTTGGCAATTTTGAGCTCCTCTAAATGTCACTCTTTGTATAGTTTAATTAATATTTAATGCTTTTAGTTCTTTTAATTTAGTCTCTTATTTTCTGATCAGTGTCAAATTGTGTATATTTGACCCCTTTAACTTATATTTGTTAGGCCTTTAGCTTTGTTAATTTCTAATTATTTTTAGTGTTTTCTGTTTTGAGTTGTGCAGTCTTTACAACAAAAGTTGACCACAAGAGAGCAAAAGACACTAAGTGAAGAATGGATCTCGCCATGCGTTCGACCGCACTTGGTGCGTCAACGCGACGGTCAAGCAGGGACACGTCGAGCGCAGTCTCATCATCCGCATCTCGCGCGGGTGCCCTAGGAGTCCTTCGCTTCCAAGCTGCGCCGTTATAGTTTTCTGCGGTCGAACGTACATTGTGTGTTCGAACGCACAACTCAGCATTACGTTCGAACGCACCTCATGCTCGAACGCACTCGTAGGATTTTGTAGTCTATAAATAGGACCCTAGGTCCATTTGGTCGAACACACTTTCTTTGGGCGTTTTTAGAGAGCATTTTGCGTCTGTTTGCCTTGCTCCGCCCCTTTTATTTGTAAGCTTTTCCTTTTAATTTAATTTTAATGCATTCTTTTACTTTAATTATGCTTTGTTATTCAATGGGTGGCTAAAATCTTCAACTTAGGTTGAAGATGAAGCCTCACCCTTAGTTTATATTTCTTGCTTTTACATTTTATGCTTTATTTTCCGTTATTTAATTCCGTACTCGTCATTTAATTTCTGTGACAAATAATTGAATGGTTGTGTGTTGTTGATGCATTGATAGTCATCTTGTGATGTGTTCCAAGTCGGGTGCACAACGAGTTCTTGATTGTGATTCAATATCTACTGCGATCCAAGGATACAGTGGATGATTTTATCCATAATCAAGACTCATTGTCGCTCCTTAACGGTAAACACATTATTCGGTTTGACTTGTGTCAATAATCATAATAGAGTGTGTTGAAGGGTTTTAAGTTTAAAAACGGAAAATTGGTGTTTAATGTATTAAGTTTATCTTTATTGGGTGAGGTTCATCTTTAACCTTAGTTATTTTTATCCCTACATTTTCACTTTAATTTAATTTCTGCACGTTTCATGTTCAACATCAATTCTCTTTGGGACTAGGTTAAGATACATTTAATTTAAGAGTCGTGTTAATTTTTAATTACAAAACTCCGTTCTCTGTGGTTCGATCTCGGTACTTGCGCAACGCTATACGACCTAACGGTTTGTTCTCTTGCGAGTACCCAAATTTGGTACGATCATTTTCCCTCACTATGGATTTGTTTATATATATTCATGTTTAGTTTACATTTTCTGTCATTTAATTTAACGTTTGTTCGATTCAATCACAATCTCGTGACAAGATTATGATTGGTTGTTGTTTATGGATTATTTATCATCCAATATGCGTTGTGATTTATCCGTGCTACATCGGATAGTTTAAGCGAGTCCAATATCCGTTGTCATCAACGACACATTGGATGATTCGATCTCGGCTCAACATCCATTGTGACCGTTTATGGGTTAATACATCGCATGATTCGACTAGATTTTGTAAAGGCAAGCTAGGCTGTTGTGGTGTGTGGACTATCATGAGAATGGGACATACATTTTAGCCTAATTGTTTGATGGATGTGTGGATTAGCATGCTTATATGTTGATTAAATTGTGGTGAGGTAGATTAGGGACCTTAGCGTTTTTATTTATTTATTTTAATGCATTTTAATTAGGTTTAATTTTTTGCACTCCAACTGTTTGATATTGGGACTAGGTTAAGATAGGATTAGTTTAGACGATTTTAAAATGGTTTTTAACGAAACATGATTTTCTGTGGGATCGACCTCGCACTTGCACACCTGCTACACTGCTTAATGACTCGTGCAATTGGCGAGTACAATTAAATTTGTGCAACAATAATGGCTGACCCATTCTTAAGTATTTTCATGGCTCGTGGAAGGGAAAAGGAACAAGAAAAGTATGGCAAAGTCGAATATTTGCCAAGTGATGTGCGGGGCTTTAATGACAAACGTAGAGATATGCCGATGATGAAGAGCATCACATTTATTGTGGCGTGTTGTCTTGTCTTGATCTTGAGGAAGGGCGAGTGGAATGAGTTGACTGGGCATCCGAAAGACTGTGGAAAGAATCAACCGAATCCAAGGACGAATTCTCTCAAACCTGGGGAGGATGATGTAGATTTGGATGACCTATCTTATCTATTAGTCTTTTATTTAAATTAGGTGGTCTTTTATTTAAATTAGGTTTATTTGTTAGTATTTTATTTTATCGTATCTTTCAGTCTTTTATTTAAATTAGGTTTCTTTTATTAGTCTTTTAATTGGTTTAGTTTTCTTTCGTAGACTTCTAAATTGACTTTATTTCATTGTTATCTTAGGACTAGGAGTCTTGGGGCTATAAATAAATGCTTAGAGCCTTGAGAATGTAGTTGTTAATTATTATTGATTTTATTAATGAGAATTACTCGGAGTTGAGTTTATTCCTCTTTTTCCTTCAAAATGATAGAGAGAATCTAGATTTTCAAGAAGAGTTCTTAGATCATTGATAGTCTTAAGATCTAGAATTAGTTATCCACTGCATATTTGTTATTCTTCGTTGCAGCCAACTAAGTCACGCTACATCAGAATCTCAAGTCATGGTACCTACAACTGTACCAAGTGGAGTTCGCCTACAATCGGTCGGTTAATCGTAGCACGGGTCTTAGCCCATTCACTATCATTTATGGTGGTAACCTGCACACACCGTTGGATTTAGCACCTCTCCCTGATTTGAAGAGGACAAATACTAAAGCGGAGCATCTCATTGCCCACATCAAGGAGGGCCACAAGTTAACAATCAAGAACCTCTAGGAATCGACAGTGAAGTATAAAGCGACGGCAGATAAGAAACGACGTCCATAGGAATTCGAAGAAGGTGATTTTGTGTGGGCAATCCGAACTAAAGACTGTTTTTCCATCGGTGAGTACAACAAGCTGGCGGCACGTGAGAACTGCCCTGTTGAGATTGTGAAGAAGATCAACGCCAATGCCTATCAACTGAAGTTGCCCAGCCATATCAAAACATCAAATGTTTTTAACATCAAACATCTTGTGCCGTTCATTGACAATTCTTCAGAAGAGGATGCGAATTTGAGGGTGAATTCTTTCCAACCTGGGGAGGATGATGTAGACCGAGATGCTTGGGAATACATGAGGAAGAAAGGAAGAGATATTGAAGTGGAACCACCCCGGAGGATGAGGCCAGAGCTGTAACAGAGGACCAAAAGCAAAGTACTCTGGATTTGCGAATGATCGCAGCATGGTATGCAAATTTGATTGCACTCGCAATAGAACGAGTCGTTGACCATGTAGCATTGTGAAATACGGGATCGAACCACAGGGAAAGGTGTTTGTTCAAAAACTAATATTAAACCTAGATTAACCCTATTTTAACCTAGTTCAAGATGGTCGCTTTGATCAACACAGAACTTGCAAAATGTAAACTACTCTAAAACTTAAATGAATGAAGAAAAAATAACTAAGATTAAAGACTCAACCTCACCCAATATAAAATGCTTGCTTAAACGTAAACAACATACATCCGCTCATCGATTTGACCTTAATCATATTCTATCGCTGTTTTGATACGTAACACGCTTGATGTGTTTACCGTTAAGGATCTACAAGATAGTAATTCTCAATAGAATCATCCAATGTATCCACGGATCACGATTGGATATTTAATTGAGTTTCACTCATCGTTATGCACTTGGAGCACAACTAGGGTTGGACTTAGATGCATCGCAACAACAATCACAACAACTTTGTCACATAAATGGAAATGAAACGAACATGAACGTAAATGACGGAATGTAAGCGTTAAACGTAAAAGTTCAAAGAAGTGCTAAGGGTGAGCTTCATCTTCAACCTTAGTTGAAGATTTAGCCACCCATGTATAAAGCAAAAGAAACTTAAAGGAAAGCATTAAAATAAATTAATTATGAAGTGCTACAAATAAATGGGCAGAAGGCCTAACAATGGCAAATGCTCTTAAAAAAGCGTAAAAATAAGAACTCGTCAAAATACACTAAGGGCCTATTTATAGAAAACTAGTGTCTGAGTCAGGGTGCGTTGAATGCAGCCATGCATTCAATTGCATGATGCATACGCGTTAAACGCATTCCACGGTAAGTGATGGAATCATAGGGTAGGCAACAACGTGAGATGCGGGCTGACTAGACTGCGTTCAAACCTACTCCTTGCGTTGACACGAATTGTGTGATCGCACACCGAGAACTCCATTTCTTCTCTTCAAGTCCATTTTGCCCCTTTTTCGTGTTGGTGCAATGACACACCATAAAACACTAAAAACAACTAAAAATGTTAGATAATTGTTAAAGGCTTAACAAACATAAATAAAGGGGTTTGATTAAGCACTAAACAACACTCATCAAATACCCCCAAACTTATATTTTGCTAGTCCTTAGCAAAACAAAATGAAAACACAATTAAACATAGGTCCGCTTTTGTGGAGAAGCAGTTGCATTTAGCATATGCAACAAGCCTTTTAAACCTCTAGGATTCCCTAGAGGCAGTGAAGTCTCGTGAGGTTTTTCATGAATGATACCCACAAACATTGCACAAACATTTTATTCTCAACAATGCAACAATATAACAATTATGGTTTTATTCATGAGCAAACTTAACCAAACAAACACCATCTTCACAATTTTCAGGGAATTATCAATCAAGCTACAAACATGGCATTATGAGATATCACACTAATCAATTCTAGTGAAAGTGAATTTAGCTCATAATTATGGGATTTCAAAACTAATCCTAGTCATGCATGCTTCGACACTCAAAATTCATTAGACTACCCATCGGACATAATAACCAAAGTTTATTTCAATTTTTTTTTTGCTCGGCTCCCTTAAGCTATCAAGTTGACCCATGTATCAAGCGTTAAGTCAATGACTCCCAAACCAAAAGGTTTTAGGGCATTAGGTGTAAAGACACCCTTAAGGACCTACTAACTCGAGTCAAAAAGGCTATGAAGCTTTGCTAATCAAGTCTAACTTCTCACTTTTTTACGTGAATGCTCAAAGCTTAATGAGGCACGAGATCTGGTTACTCGGTGGAAAGCTCAAAATGATCATTTTTTTTTTGGACATAAACCAAGGTTATTTCCCCACAGGCTATGCATTTAAGCTTACAAAACTAGCATGACCAAACTCAACATTTTATCCCACAAACTACGCCAAATGTGCTCGTGAAAATCAAATTGAAATAATATCTCATGTTGCCAAAGAAAATAACATAATTTAAATTCCCTTAACAAAGTGATCATGTGTTCATTAAATTAAGCTCACAAAGAAAATAAACCATAATTAAAATAAAATGCATAATCAAAAACAAAATGTGCACAAATAATACCCCCAAACTCAAAATTCGCACTACCCATAGTGTGCGGATAAAGAAAATACAAATGTAGTGCAAGGGTGTAAAAATAACCAAGGCGTCACGGAGGCGTCACGGTGGTCTCTAGAATGGCTCAGCATGTCACGGTCTCGAGCACTCCGATGCATCCCTCTGTATGTCAATCTGGAATCGGATGTCCTCTAGGTGTCTGGAAATAAAAATCAGAGCTCACGAGTGATCATCTCCTCTCCTCTTCTTCTTCTTCGTTGCTCATCATGTTCCTGCCTCTGGCTCTCTCTTTCACCTTACCATCTCGAATGTCCATGGCTCTGCAGCTCTGGCTGGTGTGCTGGCTCTGGGCATGTGGGAACAACTTTGGTTCCATTGGATGCGGGAAGTATGGGCTCTCTGATTGGCCCATCATGTGCCTTTAATCCCTTTTTCTATGTGAGTGATGAGAAAAGGAAAGGCAAACCCAAGTCGTGTGCTGCCACTCGATGGTGCACTCCTTCCCGAATTTGTAAATCTGTCTCCATATGATCTGGGAATGGAGCACAACCTCTGGAATGAGTATAAAGCATTGAGGAACATGTCCACCTCTTGTCTTGTGTCCCAAAGGACACGTTCCTATAGCACCATGTCAATGAAAAGATTTGAGGAATCTTTGCTTTGCTGCATTCGGTGCTTGCATATTGCCCTCACACATGTCAAGATGATGTCCTCGAGGGTGAGCATGGAAGGCACTTAATCCAAGGAACGTCGACTCGGGAGGCTTGTGCACTTCAAAATAGCTACATGGCTATGGTCACCTCCTTCTCTTCATCGATGGAAGAGACAAGAACATGGCTGTAATCATACCTCATGCTCATAAAAGCTGGACGACTCATATGCGGTGGGCGGGCTTGAACAACCTCTTCAAACCCCGGCTTCAACTTGTAGCATCATTCTTGGAGAACTCCTCTTTGATGGCAAAGTGTTCTCCAAAATGAGCTTCGACTCTCAAAAGGGCACAGCTATCATGGCTCGGGTCCCGAAGGGAAAGTGACCTTGCCCTCTAGGCATTTGGGTTTTGGGGAATTTTTGAACACGGTGGGCACCCAAAATCAAAGGGTTTGAGAACCCCTTTCAAATCAACCCAACCCTGCAAAACAAGCAAAACCAACCCAACAACAAGGGCACAATCCAGTGGACTTGTGCCCAAATCAAAATAAAGAAAATGATGGGGTTTGAGATGGTTTGTGAAGGAATGGAGGTGGGAAATGGGGTGAAATGGGGTGTGAGGAGTGTGGCGTGATGGTGATGGTGGTGATGGATTTGGGAGATGAGGAAAATGGAAGGGATGCAGTGGTGGAGAAGTGAGGAAGAGGAAAATGACCTAAAAAAGGTCACGTGAGGCTAAAAAGTGATTGAATGTACAAGTGGTTTGAGCATTCGTGCTGAGTGTGTGTGAAGTGGGCTGCATTGAACAGCAAGTGAGTTCGAGCAGCATGTGTATGCATTTGAATACATGCTGATCTCATGCATGCAAGTGTGTGTGAGATGGGTCTTGCACTTGTCAACATGAAGTGAGTTCGAGCCGAGCATGTATCAAATAAATACATTACATAGTGTAAGTAAATTTTTTTTTTACAAAAAATATTTACACACTAAAAATATTTACAAACACAACACATATTACACATATTTACATAATATTTACAAACACATCTACTACCCCCAAACTTAAAAGCGTCACATTGCCACAATGTGACCGAATTAAAACCTAGGGATGGGTCAATTAGGTATAGCATAAAAGAATGCTTCCCAAATTTGGTAGTGACACAAATGTAAAATAAAACAAACATAATGAGGGTGCCTCCCACAAGCTAAGTTTAATGTCTTGACCGGACTTGATATGAGACTACAATCACTCGATAAATCGGATCCTCCAAGAGTAGCCTCAACCTCTAAACTCCTCAACTCCAAGAATGGTTTAACTCTTTGTCCATTCACCTTAAAGGTGTTACCATTCTTGGGATCCTCTATCTCGATGGCCCCATGAAAACACATCCTAATGATAAATGGGCTATCCACGAGATTTCAACTTGCAGAATAAATGCAATCGAGAATTGTAAGAAGGACTTTCGACTGGCTCAAAAGATCTCCTCAAAATGCTCTGGTCATGAACCTTCTTCATATGTTCTTTGTACTTTCTTGAGCATCATAAGCATCATTCCTCAACTCCTCTAATTTAGTGAGTTGGAGCTTCCTTTGAGAGCCTTCAAAAATTGAAGTTTCAAGCTTGATGGCCCGGTATGCTCGATGCTCCAACTCGCGGAAGATGACAAGCTTTTACACCAACCGATATGGTGACATCCCAATCGAGTCTTAATCTTTATATGCCCAAAAGCATCATTCAATCGTGAGACCAATCTTTCTGTTGGGGTTCACAATCTCCAAAATGTGTTTGATCTCACGATTTGACACTTCCCCTACTCATGTGGTAAAGTGGCAACCTTATGTGTGATGAAATACTTCTTCATCATCTCAAAATTATGCAATCGTACCTCCATCATTGATAATTGCTCTAGGTGTACCAAACCAAGCAAAATCTGTCCTTAAAAAATTTGACCACAACTCTATGGTCATTGGTCTTCTGCAACCGCCTCCACCCATTTGGACACATAGTCCACCAAAATGTCTGAAACCCAAGGAGTTTGGGAAAGGTCCCATGAAATCGATGCCCCATACATCAAAAATCTCAACTATCAAAATGGGATTGAGGGGCATCATATTCCTCTTTGAAATACTCCGAGTTTGATAGCTCATAAGATGTGCAATAAGCAAGCGTCTCAAACATGGTGGGCCAATAAAATCCACTGCAAAATCTTTTTGGCGGTCTTGTTTTTTTTGAAATGGCCTCCATGCATGATCATGACAAAAGGAGATGACATTGGTTTGGTCAAATTCAGGTATGCATCTCTAATGATCGATCGGGACAATACTTGAATGGATAAGGATCATCCCAAAGAAAGGTTTTCACCTTGGACAATTTGATTTATCTTATTCCCAATGCAAAGGCATTTGGTCGGTAACAAGATAGTTCACTATGTTACAAACCAAGGTGCGGGATTGTGAGCAATGTGCATCAATTGCTCATCGGAAAGGTCTCGAAATGGGGGTGGCGTCCTCGGTGAAATCCATGGTCAACCTAGACAAATGATCTACCACCACATTTTCAGTCCCTTTCTTGTCCCAAATTTCTATGTCAAACTCTTGAGCAGCAAAATCCATCGATCAAGCGGGATTTAGCATCTTTCTTGGAAAAGATACTTCAATGCGTGATCGAATAGATAATGATTTTAGATCCTAACAAATAGGATCTAAACTTGTCCAAAAAACGACCGCCAACAACTCCTTTTCGTGGTGGAGTAATTGAGTTGTGTTGTTCAAAGTCTTGCCATAGTAAATCACATGGGAAGTTTCTCAATGCAACTCCAGCTTTGCATAATCTAATCGTCACACATGATCTCAAATGGTTCACCCCAATTGGGTGGTCTAATCTGTGGACGTCATCTCCTTGAGCCTAATGCTTTCAAACATTCTTCATCAAATTCAAGCGGGTCTCTTTGGCCAACAACCTACACAAAGCTTGGCGATCTTCTAAAATCCTTGATGAATCACCTATAGAACCTGCATGGCCCAGAAGGAACGAATTTCCTTCATAATGCATTGTGGAAGGTTAGAGATCAAATCTACCTTTGCTTTGTCAACCTCAATACCTCTGAGATATGACATGCCCGTACAATCCTTAACCATAAAATGGCATTTCTCCCAATTAAGCACAAGGTTCTTCTCTTTACATCTCACTAACACCAAAGTGAGGCGACACTCTGAAAAGATGAACCAAAGAGGCGGAGAAGTCATCCATGAAGATCTCCATAAATTGCTCTACCATGTCAAAAAATCGATCATGCACTGAAAAGTGGTGCATTACACAACCAAAAGGCATCTCTGACGGTGGCAAATGTCCCAAAGGACATGTAAATGTAGTCTTCTCTGGTCTTGAGGTCCTTTGGGACTGGTTATATCTGAATAACCATCCAAAAATAATACTTGTGCCCACTAAGCGCTCCACCATCGATCAATGAATGGAAGAAAGTGATCTTTCACGGTGGCGGCGTTCAACTTCGATAGTCTATACAAACTCTCCATCTGAATACGAGTTGGCACCAACTCGTTATCCTTATTCTTCACTATCAATCCATCCCACTTGGGCATGTATCGGGCTCACCCACTTGCTATCGAGAAATGGGATAGATGATCCCGGCATCAACAACTTTATCATTTGCTCTCACAACCTCCATCTTTGGGTTGAGCCTTCTTTGTGGTTCCCTCGATGGTTTGGAATTCTCCTCAAGATGTATCTTATGCATAACCAATGAGGGTGATTCCTTGATGTCCTCAATTGTCCACCTATAGCTTCCTATGCTCTCTCAAAACTCTAACAATTTCCTCTTGAGCATCTATCTGAAGCTATAATCACTAGACTCATTGGACCTAGGAACTTACTTAAGACTATAAGGCTTAAGTTCCTTCTTGAGGAATCAGCTATCTCTTCCTTCTCTTGCTCACCAAAGCATCTCCAAAAGTGCATCACTGCTCCATAAGTTTATCCAAATCCAAATCTTCACCAAATTGAGCAAGGCATGCTTCAAGGGGTCCTCTATGCTTGATTCTTCAATGACTTCATCGATCTCCTCAATCAAGCATACTTGATTCATTTGGTCATAATCAAGTGGTTGTTTTCGATGTGAAAATATTCAACTCCACCATCATATTTCCAAAGAAATCTTCATCACCCGACCTACAATTGATTAGGGCGTTAGGTAGCTAAAATGGTGCCCTAAAATCAGGATCTCAGTCCTATCACTGATGGCTCATGTCCCACAATAAAATCCACGAGGAAATAAAATTTGTCCACCTTAATCGTACATCCTCAACTATTCCGTGGAACCTTCATGACCTATCAACAAGCGATGTCATGGATGTGGGCTTCAACTCTCCTAGCCCTAATTGCAAATAGATGGTAGGCAACAAATTACACTTGCTCCCAAATCAACAGTCTCTCAATTTTAACTCCTATCATGCAAGTAATTGTAGGACATCCGGGGTCCTTGTACTTGAGGTAACTTGCATTGTAGGATAGCTGGCTGGTCATGAATGCCTTTTAGGGACATTCATCTTCCTCTTCTTGACCAAGTCCTTCAAGAACTTGGCATAGGAAGGATTTCTGGATGGCGTCCAAAATGGAATATTTATTTGGACTTGTTTGAACACCTCCAAAATGTCCTCTAACTTCCTCCATTCCTAGGCACTTGTAATCTTTCGGAGGTGCTTTTGCACAAGCGCCCTAGGAGGTTCTTAACAATGGGGTGACCATAGATGGCTCATCTCCTTCCTTTTGATTGTCACCCTCTTCATCTTTTGGCTCTTCTTCCCTTGATGTGGTAATTTTCCTTATCTTATTCCACTCACAATGAAGTATCTTGAGATCTAAATTGATGTCACATGCTAGGGTTTTGTTATAAAATTCCTAATTTGCTTGGATTGATTGTTTGTATTGATCTTTTGCTTGTTTTCAAAGAGAGAGAGGTTCTTGATTTCACCACATTTCATTTTGATTGGGGTTCAATTCTAGAAACTCATGTATGTATGTTATAAAGAACAGTCTTTGATAATAATGATTTATCTTTGGTTGGGATGAGCTGATAAATGACCCATCTTTAAACTGAGAATCCCTTAATAAGTTTTTATATGATTAGCATAATATGGATCTTGGTTGGTGATCGCTACCAAATTCTCTAAACTAGGATGTATTGATCTTCTAAGCATGGTCCTAATCCTTTAATCATATGTATATTAAAACCATTGATCCATCAATCTTTGATGGAAAATGATTGATGAGTTCAATACATGCAAAATAATTTCTGAGAAGATGGAATTTTATACAAATTTGGAATTGAATAAATCATTAATTACAAATTCATTGCAATTCCTTCTTCAATCAACTACATTAATAATTAACTAGAATCAAATACAATCACCATTGTGCTTAGATTACATCGACATTCATTCTCATCTTTAATACTCAAGGAATTTTGTGCAATTTTCATCAAAAGACCCTTTTCAATGTATATCCTTTATAGGGACTCATAAAATCCTCCTAGAAACTCGTGATTTCCCACTTTAATTAGGAGACTTGAATTGCTTTTAATTGTCTTCACGCTTCAGTTATGAATCCCAAGAATCTATCATGCTCACATGTAATCAGATTTGCCTAATGTTGCATCCTCCCTTTTGTAATTTTCAATGGAGCTCATTTATTTGACCTAAACCTAGAAACTAAAATCAAGCAAATATGCTAAGGAATTAACATTTAGTTAACTTGATCAACATTGCACTTATCATTCCTCAGTAATGCTAGGTCCACTTGATTGTCCACTCTTTCGACCTCAAACAATTGCTTGTCATACTCGATTTGAAGAATTTCCAATCTGCATGCTTTAGGTTGTTCATTGCTTATGAGCTTTCTTATCTCTCTCAAAGAATTCTTTGATGATCACCAACTGCCATCTATCTCACGCATCTAATTGACAGTCATTTTCATCAAGTCCCTCATGGTCTCTTCCTGAGTGTTGATCTACTTGAGTGCTTGATAAGATGATGGCTTGGAAACATCCATGATGATAAGAAGAAAATCACAGGATAATGATTTGAGCATGTGGAGCTCCTCCTGATTTGTGGTCATTACAAGAAATTATGGTTCCTCCAAGATTATAAGTCTCAAATATGGCCCTTTCTTTTGAAAGTTGTTGAAAGCATTCACTTGTTCCATCTCTAACTATCATCGATGGACAATTCTGCTTGGTGCATGGGACAATAAACAACTTACAAATGTGTTGCCACATTAGTCTACTAGCATCCAATCTTTTGACAATGGCATCTATCCTTTGAGCCAACTCTATTTCACCTTTTAACTCAAGGATGCCCCTCATTTAGGGTTTCTATCACAACTCGTGAATCCTTTTTGTTAGCAATTTGTCTAAAGCCTTGACTAAATCTATTGTTCAAGAATGTCCATTCATTGACTCTATCTACTATTGATTGAGACAGCCCTTGGTAGAAGAATCGAGTTGCCATTTTCATAACCATGAGGGCATTTGATGAGCAAATCCTTGAACTTGCCCAACACTAAATTTTTGTCTTCGTAGTAAACGACCTTTCTTGCCTCATTTACTGACATTGGGAAAAATTTGTTGTGAATTAACTTCAACAATTCTTCCAAGATGTAATAGATCCAAGCATTGAATCCAACAACTCCATGGCTCTATCATGAAGAAGAAACAAAAAACTAAAATCAAAAATTTTGAAATTTGTGGTAACAATGTGAATTTCTTCACATGGGAATATGGGTGATCTAACTAGTAAAGATGGTAACATCTAATTCGTTCTTTAGATCATAAACAAAATTAAAAATGTGATCGTATCAAAAATAATACTGCATAGTGTACGAATGGTATGCAATAAAGTCACGTGAAAATGCGGTCGAACCACGAGCAGCGTTTTGTAAATAAAACTAATACAACTCCTAAATTAAAGATATCTTAACCTAGTCCCAAAGAGGGTTGATTTGAACAATAAAAAATGCAGAAATAAAATTAAAGCTGAAATTGCAGGGATAAAAATAACTAAGGTTAAAGATGAACCTCACCCAATAAGAAGAAGCTAAATACATTAAACACTCATTTCCGTTTTTAAACATTAAACCCTTCAACACACTCTATTGTGGTAATTGACACAAGTCAAACCGAATAATGTGTTTACCGTTAAGGAGCTACAGTGTTGATTATGGATAAAATCATCACTTTGTATCCTTGGATCACGGTGGATATTGAATCCTAACCAAACACGTGTTGTGCACCCGGCTTGGAACACATCACGGACAACTATCAATGCATCAACACACACAACCATTCAATTATTTGTCACACGAAATTAAATAGCGAATGCGGAATTGAATAACGGAAAATAAGCATAAAATGTAAAAGCACGAAATTTAAACTAAGGGTGAGGCTTCATCTTCAACCTAAGTTGAAGATTTTAGCCACCATTGAACAACAAAACATAAATGAATTGAAATAATGCATTAAAATTAAATTAAAAGAAAAGTTTACAACTAAAAGAGGCGAACAAGCCAAGCGAAGCAAAATGCTCTCCAAAAGCGCCCCAAAAATGTGTTCTCGACCAAAAGCCTTGGGTCCTATTTATAGGCAAAATTTCCCTCTGAGTGCGTTCGAGCGGGGAGTGCGTTGAGCGATACTCTTTTGGGTTGTGCGTTCGATTGCACAATGTCGTTCGACCGCATAGAAGCCGTAACAGCGCGTCTTTGAGCGATGGACTCCTAGGGCACCAGCGCGATCTGTGGTGCAGTCTGCGCTCGACCGTGTCTTTGCGTTCATTTGCAAGTGCGTTCGAGCGCACCAAGTCTTGATCGAGAGCGCCTGCGAGTCAATTCTTCACTTAGTGTCTTTTGCTCTCTTGTGGCCAACTTTTGTTGTAAGACCTGCACAACTCAAAACACTCAAAACACCAAAAATATTAGAAATTAACAAGGCTAAAGGCCTAACAAATATAAGTTAAAGGGTCAAATATACACAATTTGACGATCAAATACCCCCAAACTTACATTTTGCTAGTCCCTTAGCAAAACAAGAATCGAAAAACAAAACAAACATAGGTCCGCTTTAGTGGAGAGGCGATTGCATTGAGCATATGCAACAAGCCTTTTAAACCTCTAGGAATTCCCTAGAGGGCGAGTGAAATCTCGTGAGGGTTTTTCAGAATGACACCCACAAACAATTTGTATGACACAATGTTTTTGTGAGACAAGGCCTTTTACACATGCATATGGTTCATATATCATTAGCAATTTTAACAATTGTGAGCAAACAAACCATATCATTAAGGCCTCCAAACAACAATCAAACCATAGCTGAAAAATCGAGACAAAACATGCTCCAAAAAGGTGCAAAGTGACACATATGCTCATGGGGTTTCAATTTTTCAAAAGGCGTGCTTCTCGAGAAATTCATAGGACTGCAATGTGTTAAAAAGAACCAAGGCTTAAATTTTTTTTTTTTTTTTTTTTTTTTTTTTGAGTAAAGTGCAATGCTTGACTCCTTAAGCTTCTAAATGACCTATGTAGCAGTGTTGGGCGTGACTCCCAAGCAGGGCGGCTTTAGGGCACTAGATGTAGAAACATCCCTAAGGGCTTAATAACTCAAGTCAAAAGAGCTACAAAGTCTAACTAGCCATACAATCACTTGTTTAAGAATTCTCATCTTTTTCTTGAAATGAGGCAAGAGTTCCGGTTACTCAATGAAAAACTCAACTTGTGATGAAATTTTTTTTTTTTTTTTTTTTATATTGCCAAGGTTTATCATCACACATCACAACAACCCACAAATCTCAAGAAAACACTTCTCAAATCAAATTTCATACCCCACGGAACCTATGCATGTGCATGTGAATAAAATGGAGTAAACATGTGAAGTCTCTCTAATTCAACATATGACTTGACCTTTGGGATTTCTCTGAGATATGAGGTGTTTAATCAAAGTTAAAACACACCAATGATATGCAATCCACAGCTATGATAAGTCATGTCAATCAATAACAAATATGTACAGAAAAATTTAAAAATTTGTACACAAAACAACAAATATGCAAAAGATAGTGTCTACCCTACCCCCACACTAAAATGGCACAATGTCCCCAATGTGCCCGAAATACAATACGGAGGATGTACTTAAGTGAGGTAAAGTAGAAGCTCCCCAAACTTGGATGGCAAACACTCAACTTTGAAAAACAAAACAAACAAACAAACAAAATCAACAAGGAAAAATAATGAGGGCCTCCCACAAGCGCTAAGTTTAACGTCTTGACGGACTCATGATGTCAATTAGTCCGAATAAATCGGATCCTCCATAAGAGTGTCCTCAACGTCTGGACTCCTCAATGCCAAGAATGGTTTTAACCTCTGTCCATTCACCTTAAATGTGGTACCATTCGTTGGATCCTCTATCTCGATGGCGCCATGTGAAAATACAGTCCTAATAATGAAAGGTCCGTCCATCGTGATTTCAACTTGCGGAAAAAGATGCAACCGAGAATTATGCGGAAGGACTTTTCGACTGGTTCAAAAGATCTCCTCAAGATGTTACTGGTCGTGAACCTTCTTCATATGTTCTTTGTATTTCAATGGTCATCGCATCATTCCTTAGCTCCTCTAATTACGTGAGTTGTAGCTTCCTTTGAGAGCCAGCCTTCAAAAATTGAAGTTTAGGCGCTTGATGGCCCGATAAGCTCTATGCTCCAACTCAGCGGGAAGATGACAAGCTTTCCGTAAACCAACCGATAGGGTGACATCCCAATCGGTGTCTTGTATCGTCCTATCGCCCATAAAGCGTCATTCAATCGGGAAGACCAATCTTTTACTGCTAGGATTCACGGTCTTCTCAAAATATGTTTGATTTCGATTGGACACTTCTTTGCCCACTAAATGCATGGGTGGTAAAGAATTAACAACCTTGAGTGATGAAATACTTCTTCATCAATTTGCTCAAAAATCCGGTTCTGAAATCGCGCCTCCATCCGATGATCGCTCTGGTGTACCACCAAACCGAAAATCGTGTCCTTCAAAAATTTGACCACAACTCTGTGGTCATTAGTCTTACGCTCTGCCTCCACCCACTTGGACACATAGTCCACGGCAACAGAATGTATAGAAACCCAAAGGAGTTTGGGAAAGGTCCCATGAAATCGATGCCCCATACATCAAAAATCTCAACTACCAATATGGGATTGAGGGCATCATGTTCCTCTTCGAAATACTCGAGTTTACGGACTCACGGGATGTGCAATATACGGCGTCTGAAAACAAGGTGGGCCAATAAAATCCACCTTTGCAAAATCTTTGCGGCGGTCTTATTGCATTGAAATGGCCACCACAAGCGTGATCATGACAAAAGGAGATGACATTATTTTGATCAACCGGTACACATCTCTAATGATCGGGACAATACTTGAAAAGATAAGGATCGTCCCACAGAAAATTTTTCACCTTGGATAAAAATTTAACTTTATCTTGTTTCCCCCAATGCAAAGGCATTTGGTCGGTAACAAGATAGTTCACTATGTCGTGAACCAAGGTGTGGGATTGTGAGCAATGTGCATCAATTGCTCATCGGGAAAGGTCTCGAGAGATGGGTGTGGTGTCTTGGTGAAGTCCATGGTCAACCTTGACAAATGATCGCCACCACATTCTCTGTCCCTTTCTTATCCGGTTCATCGAACTCTTACAGCAGAATCCATCTAATCAAGCGGGATTTAGCATCTTTCTTGGAGAAAAGATACTTCAATGCGGCGTGATCGAAAAGATAATGATTTTAGATCCTGCGAGATGGGACCTAAACTTGTCTAAGCGCATAAAGCGGACAACAACTCCTTTTACGTGGTGGAGTAATTGAGTTGTCGTCGTTTAGAAGTCCTACTGCATAATAAATCACATGGGAAGTTTCTCAATCGCTCCCAAACGCTCAATCGCATAATCTCGTCACATGATCTCAAAGGTTCACCGTGGTCTAATAAGCCCGAATGCTTCAAACATTCTTCATTGAATTCAAGCAGGGTATCCTTGGCCAACAACTTACACAAGGGTGCAGCGATCTTGCTGAAATCCTTGATGAATCGCCTATAGAACCTGCATGGCCCGAAGAGCAATTTCCTTCCGCGATGCGTGGGGGTGGAAGGTTAGATATCAAATCTACCTTTGCCTTGTCAACCTCAATGCCTCTACGAGATATGACATGCCCCGGTACAATACCTTGCTTAACCATAAAATGGCATTTTTCGATTAAGCACAAGGTTTTCTCTTTACATCTCACTAACACCAAAGTGAGACGGTCAAGACACTCTGAAAAGAGGACCCAAAAGGCGGAGAAGTCATCCATGAAAATCTCCATAATCCGCTCTACCATGTCGGAAAAGATCGATCATGCACGTGAAAAGTAGCGGTGCATTACACACATTAAGCGGCATCTGACGGTGGCGAATGTCCCAACGGACAAGTAAAAGTCGTCTTCTCTTGGTCTTGGGGTCCACTTTGGAATCTGGTTATATCTGAATAACCATCTAGGAAGCGGTAGTACTGCATTCGCGCTCCACCATCTGGTCAATGAATGGAAGAGGAAAGTGATCTTTCACGGTGGCGTGTTCAACTTCCGATAGTCTATACAAACTCTCAACCCGGTGAATCTGAGTTGGTACCGATTCGTTGTCCTTATTAGATTACTACCGTTAACCCGACCTTCTTGGGCACGACATATCGGGCTCACCCATTTGCTATCGAAATGGGATAGATGATCCCACATCCAATAACTTGATCACTTGACTCTCACAACCTCTTGCATTCTTTGGGTTGAGTCTTCTTTAATGGTTCCCTCGATGGTTTAGAATCTTCTTCCAAGTGTATCTTATGCATAACCAACGAGGGTGATTCTTGATGTCCTCAATCGTCCATCCTATAGCTTCCTTATGTTCTCTCAAAACTCCTATCAATTTCTCCTCATGAGCATCTATCAAATCGGAAGCTATGATGACGAACGACTTCATGGTCCTAGGAACTTATACTTAAGATTATCCGGTAAAGGCTTAAGTTCCTTCTTTTTGGGAATCGGTACTCTTGTCTCCTTCTTTTCAATGTTCTCGAAGGAGTTGTCTTCAAAAGTGCATCTGCTGCTCCATAAGTTTATCCATGTCCAAGTCTTCACCAAATTGAGCAAGGCATGCTTCGGGGTCCTCAATGCTTGATTCTTCTACAACATCCTCCATTATCTCCTCAATCAAGCATACTTGATTCATCTGGTCATAATCAAGTGGTTGCTTCGATGTGAAAATATTTAGCTCCACCGTCATATTTCCAAAGAAATCTTCATTACCCCGACCTACAATTTATTAGGGCATTGGCCGTAGCTAAGCAGTAGCCCTAGAATCACAGAATCTCGGTCCCTACCATACAGGTGGCTCGTGTCCAACACAATGAAATCCGAAGTAAAACTTATCTACCTTAATTAGAGCGTCCTCGACTATTCCCGTGGAACCTTCACAGAACCGGTCGACAAGTTGCGATGTCATGGTTGTGGGCTTATTCGCCTAGCCCTAACGCAAGTGGTGAGTAGGGTAACAAGTTTACACTCGCTCCTAAATCCAATAGTGCCCTCTCAATCGGCTAACTCCTATCATGCAAGTGATTGTAGGACATCCAGGTCCTTATACTTTAGGGGTAACTTGCAGCTGTGGGATAGTGACACCTTTCGGTCATGAATGCCTTCTTAGGGACATTCGTTTTCCTCTTCAACTTGTGACTAAGTCCTTTAAGAACTTGGCATAGGAAGGATTTCTGGATGGCGTCCAAAAAGGAATGTTTATTTGGACTTGCTTGAACACCTCAGAATGTCCTCTAATCTCCCTCCATTCTTAGGCTTGTAATCTTTAGGGTATGGTGCTTTTGGCACAACTAGGAGGTTTCTTAATCTCTTGGGTGACAATAGATGGCTCGACATCTGCTTCCTTTTGGTTGTCACCTTCTTCTTCTCTTTTTCTTCTTCTTTCTGCTCTTCTTCCTCGACTTCTTGGGTTTACCACCTTATTGTCTACTCTCTTCCACGACCTCGGAGTGACAATAGCACACTGTCATCTGATTGGAGGAATTTCCACTGTGGCTTGCCTTGGGTTATTCTGACTTGACTAGGGGCTTTCCTTATCCCTCTCACCTAGGTGATTCGCTAGTTGTCCCATCTGCATTTCTAACTTAGCGATCGCTGGGTGTTCACCATGGTGGATTGCCTCCACATCCGATTGATTGACGATCATTTTCATGAATTCTCTCATGGTCTCTTCCGGTGATGGGGTAGATGAGGTTGGGATTTGGGTGGGGGCTTGGTAAGATGATAGCGATCTTTGGCGAGCCGGCGTCCATGATTTTATTAAGGGCGAAAACCACGGAGGATAGTGATTTTGAGCATGAGGAGCTCCTCCTGGATTTGTGATGGGTTGATTCTGTTTCCACGAGAAATTAGGGTGGTTCCTCCACCGGGTTATCGTCTCGAATATGGCCCCTTGACTTTGAAAATTATTGAATCGTTCACTTGTTCCATCTCGAATAAGCTGTCATCGATGGACAATTACATTGCTTGGTGCATGGGGCTACCGAGAACAACTCTCAATAGGAAGGTGTTTGCCGCATTCGGACTTCCCTACACTCAAGGCATCCAATCTTTGAGCGATGGCATCCATCCTCTGCCAACTCCGTTTCTCCTTTTGACTCTAGGATGCCTCCTTTCTTAGGGGTTCGGGCTGATTTATCTCGACAACTCGTGAAGTCCCGGTGTTGGGAGTTGTCGGCAATCTTCTCGAGCCTTGTAAATGCGCCCGTTAAGTTGAAAATGCTCCCCATTCATCAGCTCAATCATACTACGGTTGGTAGAGACATGGACTAACGCCATTTCTCATATCCATGAGGGGACACTTCATCGGCCGGGTCTTTAAACGTGCCCAACATTGAAGAACTTCTCATCTTCATCTGAGTAAATGAACTAATTCCCTTTCTTGCCTCATTTACTTTGGACATTGGGAAAAACTTGTTGTAGAAGCGCTTCAGCAGTTCTTCCCGAGGATGTGATGGAGCAGGTCGAGGGAATCCAACCACTCGTAGCTCTATCATGAAGTGAGAACGGAAAGAGTCGAGGTGGAATGATTCCTCGGAAAAATTCTGGAATTTGGTGGTCGCACAAATGTTTTGAATTTCTTAACGTGCAGTAGGGTTTTCGTGATCTAAGCAGTAAAAGCGAGGGTAACATCTGGATTACGTGTGGCTTAAGATCGTAATGGGTTACATTATGGGTGGTAACACAATACGAATGGGAGGCCCACCGCATGATAGTGCGAACAATTCCCTAAGTGGCGTCGTGTAATCCACGTCATATGCTCTTCTCTGCTCCCGTTCCCGTCTCTTGCATCGTGGTGCTCTTCGTGCTCCTCCACTCTAGGAATTCTCTGATTGTCTCCCATCTCCACTTGAGCTCTACGTGCTCTCCTAAGTGTTCTTTCTAAGTCGGGATCTAAAGATGTTAACTCTAAGTTCACGGATCTCCGACCAAGCATAAACCAAGAAAATTTAACTAAACTACAAAGCAAAAACAATAAACTAGGAAAGTAAACAATGCTGGAAAAATAAAGAAAAAACAAAGGAAGAAAAACAACAAACAACAAGATGGCAAAACTAGCTATGAAAAACTACTTAAAATTACCAAAAGCTACAAATCAAAATAGATCAAAGCAAAAAGGATGCGATAAAAGCGAGCGGAATAGTTAATAAAAGCAGAGAACAAAACTACCTAAGCAATGAGGAAAACCAAAAATAAAATAAACAACTACAAATTCCAACTAACAAGGTTATTAACTAAACACATGCACAAAATTTTTAAACTACTAAAACAAATAAAAACTAAACACACTAAACTCGACCAAACAATGTACTCAAAATTAGCAATTAAATCAATTAAACTAAACCTAACAATTGATCAAAACAAAAACAAAAAAGCGAACATCTTGTCTTACGGTATCTTGATCACGCAGCGGAAGTGCGCTCGGCCTTGGTCGATCACGTTAGATTCGCCTGGCGACAAGAGTGTGGCAGTTTTTCGCAAGTCGTTAGATTACTTAACTTCAGTGCGTTGAGCAAACCTTCTAACGTCTATGTCGGAGGGCCTTTGCTCACCGAGATGCGTGTGGCGTTCAGCTTCTTATGAGCGTTACAGGATGGCGGCGGTCGCGTTTAGCCTTCAGTGCGTTCGACCGCCTTGTCGGCGATTTAATTTCGAAACCGAGGCGACAATCTAAACAAAACTAAAAATTAACCTAAAAATAACGAAATTAAACTAAAATGCAAAATAAACTATGAACAAAAATTTAAAATGCAGAAAATAAAAACTAGTAGAAAAATACAATCTAAAAATTATATTAATTTCTAAACAAAAACAACGTTCCACAGCAGCGCCAAAATTGATCGTATCAAAATAATACTTTGCAAATTATAATCGTGTGCAATAAAGTCTTGGCGTGAAAATCGAGTCGAACCACGAAGGAGCGTTTTGTAAATAAAACTAATACAACTCCTAAATTAAGCGTATCTTAACCTAGTCCCAAAAGAGGGTTGATTTGAACAATAAAAAAATGCGAAATAAAATTAAGCTGAAATTGCGGGGATAAAAATAACTAAGGTTAAAGATGAACCTCACCCAATAAGAATAAGCTAAATACATTAAACACTCATCTTCCGTTTTTTAAACATTAAACCCTTCAACACACTCTATTGTGGTAATTGACACAAGTCAAACCGAATAATGTGTTTACCGTTAAGGAGCTACAAGCAGTGTTGATTATGGATAAAATCATCCTTTGTATCCTTGGATCACGGTGGATATTGAATCACAACCAAACCGTGTTGTGCACCGCTTGGAACACATCAGGACAACTATCAATGCATCAACACACACAACCATTCAATTATTTGTCACGAAATTAAATGGCGAATCGGAATTGAATAACGG
Organism: Carpinus viminea; assembly: GCA_013348765.1. Lineage (NCBI taxonomy): Eukaryota > Viridiplantae > Streptophyta > Magnoliopsida > Fagales > Betulaceae > Carpinus > Carpinus viminea. Next base: position 17,941,429 of record CP054671.1, on the reverse strand, counting down.
AAAATAAGCATAAAATGTAAAAGCATGAAATTTAAACTAAGGGTGAGGCTTCATCTTCAACCTAAGTTGAAGATTTTAGCCACCATTGAACAACAAAACATAAATGAATTGAAATAATGCATTAAAATTAAATTAAAAGAAAAGTTTACAACTAAAAAGGCGAGCAAGCCAAGCGAAGCAAAATGCTCTCCAAAAGCGCCCCAAAAGAATTGTGTTCTCGACCAAAAGCCTTGGGTCCTATTTATAGGCAAAATTTCCCTCTGATGCGTTGAGCGCGGGAGTGCGTTGACGTACTCTTGAGTTGTCGTTCGATCGCTAATGTTCGTTCGACGCATAGAAAGTAACAGCGTCTTTGAGCGATGGACTCCTAGGGCACCCAGCGCGATCTGCGGGCTAAGTCTTCGCTCGACCGTGTCTTTGCGTTCATTTGCAAGTGCGTTGAGCAGCACCAAGTCTTGATCGAGCGCACTTGGCGAGGTCAATTCTTCACTTAGTGTCTTTTTGCTCTCTTGTGGCCAACTTTTGTTGTAAAGACCTGCACAACTCAAAACACTCAAAACACCAAAAATATTAGAAATTAACAAGGCTAAAGGCCTAACAAAATATAAGTTAAAGGGGTCAAATATACAATTTGACACTGATCACTATGCACAAATGGGAACTAGTCGCAACTAGTGGGAAAAGTTCCCGTAGTGACGTAGTGTAATCCATGTCGTAAGCTCTTCTTTGCTCCCCATTTCTAGCTCTAGCATCTTGGTACTCCTCGTGCTCCTGATCATTAGCGTTCCTTTGATTGTCCCCCATCTCCACGTGAGCTCTACGTGCTCTCCTAATGCTTCTCTCTAAGTCAGGATCTAAGGGTGTTAACTCTAACTTTAAGGATCGCCGACCATGCATAAACTAACAAAAATTTAATTGAACACTAAGGAAAAACAGCAAACTAAACAAGCAAACGTGCATGGATTAACAATAAAAACAGGGAAACAAAACAACAAATAAAGAACAACTACAATAACCTAGATGAATTGAAAACACTAACTTAAAATTAAACTACAAAAATAGCAACCTATATGCACTAAATGAATTAAAACTAAATAATTTTAAACAAATATGAACATAGGCAGATTCCAGAAACAGCAAAATATTCACAACCTAGCTAAGACAAATAAAAACTAACATGGCATAACAAATAAACAATTAACTATAAATTTAACTAAACTAATATTTAACAAATAAAACTAATTAATCACTTTAAACAAAAATAAACTAGGCACAACCACAAACAACAGATATCATGCTAAAAACAGGCAGAAAAGTCAATTAAAACTAAGTTAACAATTAATTAAAACTACTAGAAATAAAAACATAACATACTGCCTCGGGTATGTTGATGCAGGAAGCAAAGGTGCGCTCGAGTGCAGGCATCACGATCGATCGCACACCAACAACTATGTAGCAGCTCTGCAAGTGCGTTCGAATGCATAAGGTGTGCGTTGAGCGTAGCATTGCTCGCTTGTTTTAGGCATGCGCCGCACGCAGAGGTGTATGAGGCAAGCGCAGTACGCGACACCGAGGAAAAGGCCCAAGTGCGTTCGATCATAGGGAGTGCGTTCGACTGCATTGTCGGTGCCTTATTTTCCAAAACCCGAAATCAACCAAAAAAATTAGCCAAACATTATTCTAAAAATTAACAAAAATTAATTAAAATGCAAAAATAAACTAAGAACATAATTGAAATTGCATAAAATAAATACTAGTAGAAAAATAAAATCAATATAAACATAATATTATTTTAAACAAAAACAACCGTTCCCCAGCAACGGCACCAAAATTTGGTATGCAAATTTGATTGCACTCTCAATAGCACTAGTCGTTGACCATGTAGCGTTGCGAAATACGGGATCAAACCACAGGGAAAGGTGTTTGTTCAAAAACTAATATTAAACCTAGATTAACCCTATTTTAACCTAGTTTCGAAGATGGTCGTTTGATCGAACACAAAACTTGCAAAATGTAAACTACTCTAAAAACTTAAATGAATGAAGAAAAATAACTAAGATTAAAGACTCAACCTCACCCAATATAAAATGGTTCTTGCTTAAACTTAAAACCCACACATCCATCTATCGATTTGACCTTTAATCATATTTTATCGCTGTTTTGATACTAGTCGAACCGCTTTATGTGTTTACCGTTAAGGAGCTACAATAGATAGTAATTCTCAATAGAATCATCCACTGTATCCACGGATCACAGTGGATATTTAATTGAGTTTCACTCATCCGTTATGCACCCGGCTTGGAACACAACTAGGGTTGGACTTTCGATGCATCGCAACAACAATCACAACAACTTTGTCACATAAATTGAAATGAAACGAACATGAACTGTAAATGACGGAATGTAAAGTGTTAAACGTAAAAGCTCAAAGAAGTGCTAAGGGTGAGGCTTCATCTTCAACCTTAGTTGAAGATTTAGCCACCAATGTATAAAGAAAGCAAAAGAAACTCAAAGGAAAGCATTAAAATAAATTAATTATGAAGTGCTACAAATAAATGGGCAGAGCAAGGCCTAAACAGTGGCAAATGCTCTTAAAAACGCGCCCAAAAACAAGAACTCTCATCAAAATACACTAAGGGGCCTATTTATAGAAAACTGATGTGCAAGGTCAGAGGACTGCCTTCACGCAGGCCATGCATTCGATTGCATTGATGCATGCGTTCAAACGTGCTCTATGCGTTCAAACGTGCTCTATGCGTTCGAACGCACATAACTGCCACGGTGCAGGCTAGAAGCGATGGAATCATAGGGCCGGCTAGGACAACAACGTGTGACCGGGTTGACTAGACCTGTGTTCGAACTTGCTCCTTGCATTTGACCGCAATTGCACTTGATTGCACCAAGTGCGATTGAGTGCACTGGCAGGAACTCCATTTCTTCTCTTCAAGTCCATTTTGCCCCTTTTTAGTCAAGTGTTGGTGCAATGACCTGCACATCATAAAACACTAAAAACAACTAAAAATTTTAGATATTAACAGTGCTAAAGGCTTAACAAACATAAATAAAGGGGTTTGATTAAGCACTAAACAGCACTCATCACAGCATGACCTGCGATCAATCTCATAACTCGAGCCCAATGTCCAAAGGCTACTGAGGAAGCAACTGTTGGGTGGCGATCGATTGCAGAATTAGCGTCTAACGTGTGGAAGCTACTGAGGAAGCGACCGATGGCAGGGTTCGTGTGTCTTGATCGATCGCCCATCGGCAAACGATCGCCTCCATGATACGATCAATGGCACATGGGGTGTTATGTTATTTTTTTGCGTTTTTAGTTATTAAACCACCTTAGTTTACTTATTTGAGTTGTATTAGGGTTTAATAATCTTTATCCGCACTTCTTTAGTCTTGGGGCTATATATACATGTTTATAGCCTCCAAATAAGGGATTTCTTGATTATTGTTTTACAATTTACTTAATAAGACTTCTCACAATTGAGATTTCTTATATATATTTTCCTTTGATTTACAGATAGACTCTGTTTATTAGAGAAGAGTTCTTAGATTCTTGATAGACTCGAGATCCAAGATCTATTTATCCCTCTTCTTGTATTGTTTCTTTGCTTCCATTACGTTTTAGGCTGCATCACAAAGTGTATGTAAATGTGTCGCCATACCTCCAAACTTAAATTACACATTATCCACAATGTGTAAATAACATGGAAAGAGCTGACCTAGGGAGATGGAGAACTGTCTGGATTGGCATGGCTTGTAGCACACCCCCAAACTTGTATTGAAGTATGCTTTGTCCCTGAAAACACAACACTAAAGTAATACTAGAAAAGAAAAAGAAAAAAATTAAAGAAAAAAAAAAGAATTAAAAGGATATGTTGTGGGGTGCCTCCCATGAGCGCTAAGTTTTACGTCTTCAGCTAAGCTGTGTGGCCACTCATTGTTGTCCCCCATGTGGTGTCAGTTAGGACTTCTATTGAATAGATGGTGTGCAGCTCTGAAACTAAATGGTGTAAAGTCACTTCTAAAATTGCCCAACTCCCTGCAAAATAGTTTAGATCCAACAACAGAGGACTACTACAATTTGTATAGACAATTTGTAGTAGTGAAAGGGGGAGAATTTTTTTTTTTTTTTTCAATCGAAAGGAGGAATTGTAGTGTATGTGGGTGGGTAGCAGGGACTTATGGCGGTGTGTGGTGGCCGGTGAGTGAGTGTGGGTGAGAGAGTGTGGAGATAACAGGTGAGGTTGGGAGAGTGTGGTGGAAGGTGCAATGGAGTACACAGTGCAGGGGGACAAGTGGTGGGGAAAGGGGGAAAATGACCTAAAAATAGGTCATGTGACTCTCTGTCCCGAGTGCGCTCGATTGCACTGTAAAGTGCGATCGATCATACTTGCGTTGAGGTGTGTGTGTGTGTGGATGTGCTCATGCGCCTGCGGGCGCATGGCGATATCGCGCTCAATCGCCATTTACATAGCAATCGTTCACTATTATAGAATGTTTAGCACTATTTTAAGAGGTTTCTATGCTTGTTCGCATAGAATGTGCGATAGATCGCAGTAACAGAATGCCACTCCCCATTGACCGAAATACAAAATTAACTAACGAAAAGTAATTTTTTTTTTCTATTGAAAACAACAAAAGGAAAATCAAAATTAAAAAAAAAAGTAAAAAAGAAATTGTACCCACTCAGTGGCCTCAGTACCACTGACCTCAACAAAGGTGCTTGAGCTCCTAAACTGCTCAAACGCCCTCCACAGGAACTTCAGTACTACTCTTTTGGAAAGATGCACTTAAAGTCCACCAAATGTGCTTCAGGTGCTCTTGGTGTAGAATTCACTCCAACGTATGGCTTCACTGTGTGTCCATTCACCTTGAATGTTTGATTTTTCTGTGGACTATGAACCGTCAAAGATCCCTGAGGAAACATGTTAGTGATAATACAATGACCAAACCATTTATACTTGAACTTACCAGGGAGGAGCCATAATCTTGATTTATCGGTCCACACTTCCTGTCCCACATGAAACTCATTCTTGGTATGGTTTTTGTCATGATCAGTCTTTGATTTTTCCCTTGTATAGCTTGGTATTCTCATCCATCTTATTCCTCAACTCCTCAAGTTCATTAAGTTGTTGATTCTTTCTAGCACCTGGCTGTGATGGAGGAGTCTCCAGGGGTTTCACGACTTCTAGGATGTCTTTAGTAACATCTTCATCAACTGGCTCCTTGTCCTTCCTTGTGACACTATGAGTAAGGGTGGCTTCCAATGGATCTATTTGATGGTCCTGAAAAGCATTCTCAACAACACCTTGGATCATACAAACATTAAAGCATCCTACATCATCTTGAGGTAATTGTGATTCCTCAAAAACCTTGAATGTTATCTTTTCACCATTTACTTTCATACTCAGAGTACCCTTTTTCACACAAATTTTCATATTAGTAGTTCTCATAAAATCAGCAGGTGATGGCATTGGGGCTTCATCTGCCAATTGCAAGGTGATAGAAGTGAGTTGTAGCTACCCCAAACCTAGCATCTCATACACTGTGTATGGCATCAAATTGACACAAGCTCCTAGGTCCAGTAATGATTGCTCACAATCATGATCACCTATCCTGCAAGGAATAGTAAAACTGCCTGGATCTTTAAGCTTAGGTGGTAACTTCCTTAACAAAACTGCACTGACCTCTTTTGTCAAAGCCATTGCTTCATGCTCCTAAAACTTCCTTTTATTAGTGCAAAAATCTTTAAGAACTTTGGCATATGATGAAATTTGTTTAATTGCATCTACTAAAGCAATATTAATTTGAACTTTTCTCAATATTTCAAAAATGTCAAGCAACTTGTTTTCTTTCTTTGGCTTTACTAACCCTCTGAGGAATGAGTGGTGGTGGATATTCCATCTCCATTTTACTTATCTTGGATTTGGAGGCTCCATGTGGAGGTAATTTTTCCATGTCTTTAGTTCCTATGACCTTTCCACTTCTAAGAACTGTGATAGCTTTCAATTGATGGTGACCTCCTAGATTAGGTATTGTTTGGGCTAGAAATTTACCTTGCTTTATTCCACTCAACTCCTTTGCCATTTGCCTCACTTGTACTTCTAGTCTTTGAATAGCTTGCTTACGCTTTGCATTGGTTTGTCTTTGCTCATTCCAAAATTGTTTTTCATCCGCCATAAACTATTCTTGTGAAGCTGCCAATTGCCTTACAATACTCTCTAGGTCACTCTTCGTTGCCTCTTGAACTGGTTGGACTGCTTGTTGGGTGTTCCTCTGCTACCCTTGAAGGTTCAAAGCATTCTGATTGTTACTCTATGAGAAGTTGGGGTGGTTTCACCACCCTGGATTGTAGGTATTGGAGTATGGATTGTTCTTGGGAGGATAACTGTTCTATCCCACATAGTTTGCTTGCTCTTAATTTGTAGATGAATACAAAAGGCAAGTTTCAATAGTGTGATCAAGTTGAGAACATACAGCACATACGTGAAGTGGTGCAGCTTGTTGACTAGGTGAGATGTTCTGAAAAGTCATGGACTTGACGATCATATCTAGCTTTCGTCCATAATAGCCATCTGATTTGGAGATCCACCATTCGGATTCACTTCATACATGCCCTTGCTTTTGAATCCTTGTCTCCCTTTGGATGAGAATTGTTAGGAGTGATCACTTAATGTTTGTTGCCAAATTTAATTGTACTCGCAATTGCACGAGTCGTTAAGCAGTGTAGCAGGTGTGCAAGTGCAAGGTCGATCCCACAAAGAATCGTGCCTTGTGTAGAAACCAATTTAAATGCCTAAACTAATAATATCTTAACCTAGTCCCAATATCAAACAGTTGGCGTGCAGAAAATAAATACTAAATTAAATGCAATAAAATAAATAAATAAAAATGCTAAGGTCCCTAATCCACCTCACCACAAATTAATTAACATATAAACATGCTTAGCTCATACTCAATAACAACTATGCTACAAAGGCATGGCGTTAACACAATGTTCATATTTTAAATGCATCGATAAAGTACATATGTAATCCTATTGTTATTACAAAATATTGTCGAACTAATCGATGCAAACACTATTTTAAAAGGTCACAACGGATATTGGTCCGAAGACGAATCATCCGATGTATCTCCGGTTGCAACGAATGTTGACGTTTAATGATTTGTAAACAATAATCAACACACTTTTGTCACTAAAATGTATTGAAACGAAAATACATAAATTAAACGACAGAATAATACGAACTAAACATGAATATATATAAACAAATCCATAGTGAAGGGAATAAGAGACTAAATAAAAGAAAAATAAAACATTAAATTAAAAAATGACGTTAGGAGTGTTTACAATGAAGAGCAATGAGGTTTTGGGCCACGAAGGGTGCCTCAAACCGTCTCCCAAGCGTCTGGGTTCAGTTTACAAAAGAAATGGGGGTATTTATAGGCTAATTTTTAGGGTTTCAGCGCTGCCAGGTCAGCTAAGTACGTTCGATCACACGTGGTGCGATCAATCACACTCGTGCAAGAATTTCTACATCAGATGGGCATAATTGTGTTTAAACGTAAAACGTGCATTCGAGCGCACATACTTTAGAATTGGCCAAAACTTGTAAAATGTGATTTTGTAGATTTTCGAGATAGCTTTCCAAAGACACCAAGATCACCCGAATCGGAGTTATACAACTCACTATATGGCCGTTTTGGTGGGAGTGTTGGGTGCAAATCATCGCTCGACTCAATTTTGCCGCTAAATCTCCCCAAACTGTTCTAAGCCCCAGATTTAATGGCATTAGCCCCAAATGCAACTTAACAACCTGCATAACACTAAAACACCAAAACTAACCAAAACATTAGAAATTAACAAAACTAAGAGCTTAACAAACATAAGTTAAGGGGGGTCAAATAAATAGTATTTGGCACCAATCAATGTCTCAAAAAGCTCTATGGCTTCTTCACTGCTCCTTTCCATCAGCACTCCTCCACAACCAGAATCAACAACCCCCTTATTCATGTCGTTTAGATCTTCATAAAAAGCTTGTACCAGCTCATCTTGAGGTAGGTTGTGATGTGGACACTTCAGAAACAACTCATTGAAGTGTCCCCATGCTTCGGAAAAGAGGTCGCTATCTCTCTGTAGAAAAGATTGAATCTCTTTTCTCATCTGCCTTGTCTTTTGGGCTGTGAAAAACTTCTTTAGGAACTTATTGGACAACACTTCCCAAGTATGGATAGAACTTAAAGGCATTGAATTGTACCACAACCTAGCACTATCTTTCAAGGAAAAAGGAAAGAGAATCCTCCTGATTCCCTCTTGATCTAAGCCTTTGATGTGCTGAAACTTGCAAAGATCAAAGAATTCCCTAAGGTGCAAGTTTAGATCTTCAGTAGCCGTGCCCCTAAAATGAGTCAATGCATTAAGTATTTGCGGGGATATGTAGTAATTTCCTTTTGCCTTTGGTTGATAGGTGATACATGATGGCTGGTTAGGTTTGTGAGGGATGAAGGATTGTTTCATGGGTGTTCACTCTAGTGGTGGTTGGTTGACATTTTGTTCCACCATTGTTTCCTCCTCGGCGTTGTCTCTAGGCTTCTGCTGAATGGCTCGCTCAATCTCTGTATCAATTGGAAGGATGGTTGGATTCTTGGATAGAAACCCTTACATGAATTGGATGAAGTTCTACAAGTTACAGCAGCTTCAGTACTGCTATTTGGATGGTCTCTGGAACTGCGCTCGATCGCTCCCAGAAATGCACTCGATCGCAATAACAAGGATTCTTCCATCGCAAAACTGGAACAACATTGGAAATGGAATAAAATTCTTCTTCTTCTTCTTCTTTTTGAAAATAAAAACAGAATTGAAATTAAACAAAATAATCATAAAATTAAACAAAAGTAGAATTAAAACTAAAAAAACAAAACAATGCTAAACAGAATTTGACCCAATCCCCGGCAACGGCGCCAAAAACTTGTTGTGACAATATCTACCTAATTTAACAGGTAAATAATTGTAGTTTTACTTGCAAGTGCACAAGGTCAAAAGTGAAGCATAATGTGCAATTGCGAGATCATTCCCATAGGGATTGGTAAATTTTGATTAAAATTAATTTTGCAATGTAAACAAGAGAGAAAAATTAGGGTTGAATTAATAATGAGAAAGAGGTAGGGCTTTGATTTCCACCACCAATCACGCTTACTCAATAAAACAATATGCCAATGCTTTAATCACATTATGAATATCTAATGTCTGCCAACCTAAGGGTATGGGTGTCTACTTCATAAGCTATTGGTTTTACTAGGCAATGAATTAGGCATGGGTGTCTACTCTAATTCTTTTCTTTCTTAAAGGATTTAGTATAGGTGTCTACTAAGTTGTTCTTTAAGATATCACAAAAATTGTGAAAACCGATAGACACATGAGGCCTAGGGTATGTGTGTCTACTCCCGGTCCCTATGTTGATTAACCCAAGAATCCGGCGTGGATATCTTTTGTTAATTTTATTGAACCCAAGACTCAATCATCCAAATAGGTTTAACTAACTAGTCCATATCACATGCATATGTTGGCCAGACAAACACATATGAGGAATTATTAAAAACAGGAATTAATCAAGTTAAATACCATAATGCAATTATCTCAAAGGCACTAATATTGTATTACTAAATAAACATGATTAGGGCTTCAATGTAGCCCTACTAATAGGTTTAGTTACACATGATATTGATGCTAATCATCTTCATAAAATAAAATAAAAGGAAAAGAATAAACCCAGAAAATCGCTTCCTTGAGAACCGTAAATTCTTCTCCAAAATCACGTGTTTTTTTGTGTTTACAAGCCTATTTATAGTCTAATAAAACCCTAGAAACCCCAAAACTCATGGGTTTAGTCCTTGTGCGACTAGGACAAACAAAAACCCTAATAAAATAAAACTCTCCAAAATAAGGCTAAGGCTAACTTGGTCTTCACACACAGGTGTGCTCGATCCCAGGCCGTGTGGGCTCGATCGCATTACGATTGATCCCCTTCTTGCGCGTGAGTGTAGGTGCACTCGTTCCTTGGCTTGGGCGCTCAAGCGCTAGTGCGCTTGATCGCAAGTCTCCGATGCTCAATCGCTCCAATAGACTCCAAAGATGCTTCCTTTTCTTCCAAAGACCTATAAAACAAGGTGATCGGTGCCAAACATTGTTATTTGACCCCCCGTAACTTATATTTGTTAAGCCTTTAATGTTGTTAATATCTAAACTTTTGTATTGTTTTAGTGTCTTGTTGATGTTGCAGGTCATTGCATGCATTACACAGCTACAAAGGGGCAAAATGGACCTAAAGAGAAGTTATGGAGCTCCTGCCAGTAGACCGTGTCTCGTACAGTTGCCCTAGCCGACCCTAGCTTCCATCGCTTCCATCCTTGCGCTGTGGCAGTTATCTGCATTTGAACAGAAGAAGCACAATCGACTGCATGCATCACTGCGATCGAACGCATAGCCTGCAATCGACCTCCGACCTGGTAGCATTTCATTTTGTATAAATAGGCCCCTTAGTGTATATTTTGTGGTTATGTATTTTAGAGCGCATCCAGAGGCCAGAAACCCCTGTTTGGGTATGCCTTGCCTCTCTAGACCTTAAACTTTGTATTTCTTCTTATATTTAACGCTTACTTTACCTTATTGTCATTTAATCTTATTATGGGTGGCTAAATCTTTAACTAAGGTTGAAGATGAAGCCTCACCCTTAGCACTTCTTTGTGCTTTTACGTTTAACGCATTACATTCCGTCATTTATAATCTGTACTTGTTTCATTTCAATTTATGTGATAAAAATTGTAGTGATTGTCATTTGTGATGCAATCAAAAGTCCAACCCTTGTTGTGCTCCACGCCGGGTGCACAACGGATGATTGAGACTTGATTTAATATCCACTGTGATCCATGGATATAGTGGATGATTTTATCAAGGATTAATATCTGTTGTGGCTCCTTAACGGTAAACACAGCAAATCCGTTTGACTTGTGTCACAAAAGGCAATAGAGTGTGATTTAGGGTTAACTCGATAGATGGAAGTGTGAGTTTTACATTTAAGCAAGCATTTTTATATTGGGTAAGGTTGAGTCTTTAACCTTAGTTATTTTTCTTTATTCGTTTAAGCTTTTTAGAGTAGTTTACATATTTGCAAGTTTTGTGTTCGATCAAACAACCATATTCGGAACTAGGTTAAAATAGGGCTAATCTAGTTTTAATATTAGTTTTAGAACAAAACGCCTTTCCCTGTGGTTCGATCTCGTATTTTGCAAACGCTACAAGATCAGCGACTTGTGCTATTGCGAGTGCAATCAAATTTTGGCGTCGTTGGGGATAGGTTGTTTTTGTTTAAATTAATATTATTTTTAGATTAATTTAATTTTTCTACTAGTATTTACTTATGCAATTTCAATTATGTTCTTAGCTTATTTTTACGTTTTAATTAATTTTAGTTAAATTTTAGAATAGTGTTTGGCTAGTTTATTAGTTAATTTCGGGTTTTGGAAAATCAGGCACTGACAGTGCGATCGATCGTAGTACTTGCGATAGAATGCACTTGAGCCTATTCCTTAACGTTCGCATACCAACAAACGCTCGCTACGCACCTGCGTGCGAGCTCATGCCCCTGTCAGAATAACAATGCAGTGCTACGTTCGAACACACCTCAGTTGCATTCGAACGCACTTGCAAAGCCTGCTAAATTTATGTGTATGCGATCTAATGTGTGTTGTTTAGTTCTTAATCAAACCCCTTTATTTATGTTTGTTAAGCCGTTAGCACTATTAATATCTAACATTTTTAGTTGTTTTTAGTGTTTTGTAGTGTGCAAGTCATTGCACCAATGCACGGCTACAAAGGCAAAATGGACATAAAGAGATGTTGTGGAGTTCCTGCCAGTGCACTCGATTGCACTTGGTGCAATTGAATGCAACTGTAGTCGAACGCAAGAAGCAGGTTCGAACACAGGCCTAGTCAGCCTGCATCTCACGTGATTGCCCTAGTCGGCCCTATGATTCCATCGCTTCCAGCCTTGCGCCGTGGCAGTTATGTGCGTTCGAACGTATGGAGCACGATCGAACGCATGCATCAGTGCAATCAAATGCATGGCCTGTGTTTGAATGCAGTCCTCTGACCTGGCAGCATACTAGCTTTCTATAAATAGTCCCCTTAGTGTATTTTTCCTAGAGTTCTTGTTGTTGGGTGCGTTTTTGAGAGCCATTGCCACTGTTTAGGCCCTGCTCTGCCCATTTATTTGTAGCACTTCATTATTTATTTATTTTAATGCTTTCTTTATACATGGGTGGCTAAATTCTCAACTAAGGTTGAAGATGAAGCCTCACCCTTAGCACTTCTTTGAGCTTTTACATTTAAAGCATTACATTTTGTCATTTATATTCCATACTCATTTCATTTCAATTTATGTGACAAAAATTGTGGTGTTTGTTGGTTGTGATGCCTCGAAAGTCCATCCTTTGTTGTGTTCCAAGCTGGGTTCACAACGGATGATTAAGACTTGATTCAATATCCACTATGATCCATGGATACAGTGGGCGATTTTATCAAGGACTAATATTCGTTGTAGCTCCTTAACGGTAAACACATCAAATCGGTTTGACTTGTGTCACAAAAGGCAATAGAGTGTGATTAAGGGTTAACTCGATAGATGGAAGTGTGTGTTTTACGTATAAGCAAGCATTTTTATATTGGGTGAGGTTGAGTCTTTAACCTAGTTATTTTTATTCATTCATTTATGCTTTTTAGAGTAGTTTACATATTTGCAAGTTTTTGTGTTCGATCAAACGACCATTTTCGGAACTAGGTTAAAATAAGGTTAATCTAGTTTTAATATTAGTTTTAGAATAAAACGCCTTTCCTTGTGGTTCGATCCCATATTTTGCAACGCTACATGATCAACGACTCGTGCTATTGCGAGTGCAATCAAATTTGCATACCAAATTTTGGCACCATTGCCGTGAAACAGTTGTTTTTGTTTAAATTAATATTATGTTTAGATTAATTTTATTTTTCTACTAGTATTTATTTTATGCAATTTCAATTATGTCCTTAGTTTATTTTTGCATTGTTATTAATTTTTGTTAATTTTTAGAATAGCGTTTGGCAGTTTTTGGTTGTGTATATAGTTTCTGGAAAGTCAAGCACTGACAGTGCGGTCAAACGCACACCTTGCGATCGAACGCACTTGAGCCTTTTCCTCGGTGTTGCATACTTGCGCTACTTTGACACGCTACGCATGCGGCGCGCCTGTCGAAACGACACGATTACGTTCGAATGCACCTCAGTTGTGTTCGAACGCACTTGTAGAGCCTGCTACATTTACATGTATGCGATCAATCGTGATCCTTACGCTAGAGCACACCTCTGCTTCCTGCATCAACGTACTCGGGGCAGTATGTTTACTTTCGGTTTCTAGTAATTTTGAATTAAGTGATAGCTTAGTTTTAATTGATTTATCTGTCTGTTTTTAACATGTTTCTTGCTGTTGTTGGTTGTGCCTAGTTTATTTTTGTTTTTAATTGATTAATTAGTTTTTATTTGTTTAAATAATAGTTTAGATGATTATATAGTTAGTTGTTTAATTGCTATGCCATGTTAGCTTTTATTTGTCGTAGCTAGTTTGTTAATATTTCTCTGTTTACATAGCTCTAATTTCTGCTTGTGTTCATATTTGTTTAAAATTGTTTAGTTTTAATTCATCTAGTGCATATAGGTTGCTATTTTCGTAGTTTAATTTTAAGTTAGTGTTTTCAATTCATCCAGGATATTGTAAATGTTCTTTATTTGCTATTTGTTTTCCTGTTTTAATTGTTTTTATCCATGCTTGTTTAGCTTGCTGTTTTTCCTTAGTGTTTAGTTAAATTTTTGTTAGTTTATGCATGGTCGGCGATCCTTAAACTTAGAGTTAACACCCTTAGATCCCGACTTAGAGAGAAACATTAGGAGAGCGCGTTGAGCTCATGTGGAGATGGGGGACAATCAAAGGAATGCAAATGACCAAGAGAACGAGGAGTACCAAGATGCTAGAGCTGGGAATGGGGAGCAAAGAAGAGCTTACGACGTGGATTTCATTACGTCACTACGCAAACTTTTTGCACCAGTTGCGACAAGTTCCCATTTGTGCATTGTGTTGCCACTTACTAATGCAACCCGCTACAATCTAAAGCCACACGTAATCCAGATGTTACCATCTTTTTACGGCTTGGATCTAGATTTGGAGAAACTTATGGAGCAAGCTGATGCACTTTTGGAGAATACTCCTCTGGTGAGCGAAGAAAAGGAGGAGACAGTAGTGCCTGATTCCCCGAAGAAGGAACTTAAGCCTTTACCTGATAGTCTTAAGTACAAGTTCCTAGGTCCAGTCGATTCCTTACCTGTGATTATAGCTTCAGACTTGATAGATGCTCAATAGGAGGAATTGTTAAAAGTTTTGAGAGAGCATAAGGAAGCTATCGGCTGGACTATTGAGGACATTAAGGGAATCAGCCCCTCGTTGGTTATGCATAAAATACATCTTAAAAAGAATTCCAAACCTTGAGGGAACCACAAAGAAGTCTCAACCCAGCAATGCAAGAGGTTGTGAGAACAAAAGTGATAAAGTTGCTAGATGCTGGAATCATCTATCCAATTTCTGATAGCAAGTGGGTGAGCCCGATACATGTTGTGCCCAAGCGGGCTAGATTGATGGTAGTGAAGAACAAGGATAACGAGTTGGTGCCAACTCGTATTCAGTTGGGATGGAGAGTTTGTATAGATTACCAAAATTGAATGCTACCATCAAGAAAGATCATTTTCCTCTTCCATTTATTGACCAAATGGTGGAGCGTTTGGCTGGGCACGAGTATTACTACTTTTTGGATGGTTATTCTGGATATAACCAGGTCCCAGTGGACCCCGAAGACCAGGAGAAGACTACATTTACATGTCCCTTTGGGACATTTGCCTACCGTCGCCTGCCTTTTGGGTTGTGCAATGTACCGGCTACTTTTCAGCGGTGCATGATCAGTATATTCTCTGACATGGAAGAGCGATTTATGGAGATCTTCATGGATGACTTCTCCATCTTCGGTTCATCTTTTCACGAGTGTCTACACCGTCTCACTTTGGTTTTAGTGAGGTGCAAAGAGAAGAACCTTGTGCTTAACTAGGAGAAATGCCATTTTATGGTTAAGCAGGGGATTGTACTAGGGCATGTCATATCTCATAGAGGTATTGAGGTTGACAAAGCAAAGGTAGATTTGATCTCTAACCTTCCACCCCCACGTACTGTGAAGGAAATTTGTTCCTTCTTGGGCCATGCAGGGTTTTATTGGCGATTCATCAAGGATCTTAGCAAGATTGACAGGCCCTTGTGCAGGTTGTTGGCCAAAGAGACCCTGTTTGAATTTGATGAAGAATGTTTGAAAGCATTTGGGGCTCTAAAGGAGGTTCTGACATCCACACCAGTTATTAGACCACCCAATTGGGGTGAACCATTTGAGATCATGTGTGACACGTTAGACTATGCAGTTGGAGCTATTTTGGGGCAGCGCGTTGATAAACTTCCCGATGTGATTTACTATGCAAGTAGGACTCTGAATGATGCACAACTCAATTACTCCACCACAAAAAGGAGTTGTTGGCGATCGTTTTTGCATTGGACAAGTTTAGATCCTATTTATTTGGATCTAAAATCATCATCTATTTGGATCACACAGCATTGAAGTATCTTTTTTCCAAGAAAGATGCTAAATCCCGCCTGATCCGATGGATTTTGCTACTTCAAAAGTTTGACATAGAAATTCGAGATAAGAAGGGGATCAAAAATATGGTGGCAGATCATTTGTCCAGGTTGACCATGGATTTCACCGAGGACGCCACCCTCATTTCTGAAACCTTTCCTGATGAGCAATTGATGCACATTTCTCACAATCCCACACCTTGGTTCACTGACATAGTGAACTATTTTGTTACCGACCAAATGCCTTTGCATTGGGGGCAACAAGATAAGATCAAATTTTTGTCCAAGATGAAAACTTTTCTTTGGGATGATCCTTATCTGTTCAAGTATTGTTCCGATCAGATCAATAGGAGATGCATACCTGAATTTGACCAAACCAATGTCATCTCCTTTTGTCATGATCATGCATGTGGAGGCCATTTCAGTGCAAACAAGACCGCTTCAAAGATTTTGTAGTGTGGATTTTATTGGCCCACCATGTTTGGAGACCCTTGTGCTTATTGCACATCTTGTGAGTACTGTCAGAAACTCGGGAGTATTTCAAAGAGGAACATGATGCTCCTCAATCCTATTTTGGTAGTTGAGATTTTCGATGTGTAGGGCATCGATTTTATGGGACCTTTCCCAAACTCCTTTGGGTTTCTATACATTTTAGTTGTTGTGGACTATGTGTCCAAATGGGTGGAGGCGGTTGCATGCAAGACCAGGAAAATGATCCTCTCCATTTTAAAATCCCTCCATTTCCTCAATTTAGTGCATTTTGAAGGGTAGTGCATTAAATGCAATATAATCATTAAAATTTTTGGATGACACTACCCTTCAAAATGCATTAAATGGATGAAATGAAGGGATTTTGAAATGGAGAGGATCCTAATTCACAAGACCATAGACCACAGAGTTGTGGTCAAATTTTTTAAGGACACTATTTTTGCTCGGTTTCATACACCTAAAGCAATTATCAGTGATGGAGGTACGCATTTTTGCAACTAGATTTTTGAGCAGCTGATGAAGAAGTATTTCATCCCACATAAGGTTGCCACCCCTTATCACCCACAGACAAGTGGGCAAGTTGAAGTGTCAAATCAAGAGATCAAACAAATTTTGGAAAAAACTGTGAACCCCAACAGAAAAGATTGGTCTCTGCATTTGAATGACGTTTTGTGGGCATATAAGACAACATTCAAAACTCCAATTGGGATGTCACCATATTGGCTTGTGTACGAGAAGGCATGCATCTTCCTGTCAAGTTGGAGCATCGAGTGTACTGGGCCATCAAGCAGCTGAACTTCACTTTTTTGAAGGTTGGCTCTCAAAGGAAGCTCCAACTCACTGAATTAGAGGAGCTAAGGAATGATGCTTATGACAGTTCAAGAAAGTACAAAGAACATATGAAGAGGGTTCATGACCAGAGCATTCTGAGGAGATCTTTTGAGCTAGGTCAGAAAATCCTTCTTTACAATTCTCGGCTACATTTATTCCCTAGCAAGTTGAAATCTAGATGGACTGGCCCATTTATCATTAGGACAGTGTTTTCTCATGGGGCCATCGAGATAGAGGATCCCAAGAATGCTAACACCTTTAAGGTGAATGAACAAAGAGTGAAACCATTCTTGGAGTTGAGGAGTTTAGAGGTTGAGGCTACTCTGTTGGAGGATCCGATTTATTCGGAGTAACTGTAGTCTTATATCACAAGTCTGGCTGAAGACGTTAAACTTAGTGCTTATGGGAGGCACCCCTCATTATGTTTCTTGTTTTAATTTTAGCATTTGTGTCTACCAGTCAAATTTGAGGAAGCATTCTTTTATGCTATACCTGAATTGACCCATTCCCTAGGTTTTGTAAATTTGGTCACATTGTGGGCAATGTGACGTTTTAAGTTTGGGGGTGGAGTAGATGTGTGTGTGTAAATATTTTAGCTTGTGTGTTGTGTTTGTAAATATTTTCATTGTGTAAATAAAATTAAAAAAAAAAAAAATTTTGCACTATGTGATCGAATGTACCATGTACGTTCAAACGCAGACACGGGCCTGCGTTTGAACTCACTTGTGTTTGTTCGAGCAGAGCC
Organism: Carpinus viminea; assembly: GCA_013348765.1. Lineage (NCBI taxonomy): Eukaryota > Viridiplantae > Streptophyta > Magnoliopsida > Fagales > Betulaceae > Carpinus > Carpinus viminea. The sequence continues at coordinate 17,923,600 of CP054671.1, read as the reverse complement.
CCTCTCACACACACACTTGCACACATGCGATCGAACGTACCCTATCGTTGAGCGCGCATAACTGCGTCAACGCAGCCCATATCACATGCACTCACTCAGCACGAATGCAATCGAACGCACGTATGTATGATCAATTGCATGCGTCCTAAGCTCTCACATGACCTTTTTAGGTCACTTTCTCCCCTTTTCTCTTTCATTTTCACTGCCGTCCGTACAGCCTCCCCATCTCTTCTCGCATCTCCATTGCACCCAAGCCACCCAAGCGTCATTCCACTGCCACCCACCCTCTCCTATCACCACCATATCATCATCGCACCATTGCCAGCCGTCCAATCACTCCGATTTCCATTTTTTCTTCCCATTTTCTCATAACCCTGAAAACACCGAAAACCTTTATTTTTACTCAGATTTTTGCTTGTTACACACACAAACTATGAATACGGAGTGTGTGTGTACTGTTTGTGTGGTTTTATTTGTTTTTACAGGGGTTTGGGTTGAGTTGGGAAGGGGTTCTCAAACCCTTGTATTGAAAGTTGCCCACCAAGTGGTCGGTAAAAAGCCCCAACGAGTTTCCAGCTTGCCTAGAGGGCAAGCTTCATCTTCTCGGTCCTCTGGGACCCATGCCATAGTTGCTAGACCCCCTATTGAGAGCCGTAAGCTCATCTCGGAGATTTCATTCTCCATCAAAGACAAATTCTCCAAGAATGAAGCTACAGAGTGGGCGGTCCAAGAATTGAAGCATCGGGGTTTGAAAAGGCTATTCAAGCCAGACGCCTCCACAGCGTACGAACGTTTGGTTTGGGCTTTTTATGAGCACCTGAGGTACGATTGCAGCCGACCAGACGTTCTTGTCTCTTCCATCGATGATAGGGACGTGGAGTTGACCATAGCCAACGTAGCAGTTGCTTTGAAATGCAGTCACGAGCTTCCTGATTCTAACATTCCGTGGATTGACTGTCCTTCCATACTCACCCTTGAGGACATCGTCTCCGACATGTGTGAGGGGCAATATAGATAAGCACCGGAATGCAACCAGCAAAGTGATGTGGTGATTTTACAACCAAAATTTATCAATAATATAAATAAACCACTCGCAATAGAACGAATCCGGTAGGATAGGGCTATATTGAGGGTGTCGAACCTTAAGGACTATAGGGGTTTCGTTACTAAATTCGAAAGACTAAATTTAACCTAATTAATTAAAAGAGAATTGTTTTGATTTTATTTTCTAAAACTAAATGCATAAAATAAAAGATAATTAAAATAAAAGGAGTGTAGGGTATTGACTTCACCTCTATCCGCACAACAATTGTCAATCAGATTTAATCCAGAAATTCATTCTATGCATGTTATAATTAAACAAGAAACTACTTTATTAAAGAGTAAGGATAATCTATCTTCGGTTGGCACGGATCGTCCACCTAACCACTAAGATGCAGCACGACCCGTCTTCCCTAGGCATAAAAAACCCTTTAATAAGTTTCATACAATTAATGGAATAGCATAACCCATCTTCGGTTGGCACTGATCGTCCACCTAACCACTAAGATGCGGTACGACCCGTCTTCCCTAAGCATGGCCTATCTTAATCCTATTAATCATATGCCTATTAAACCCATTATATAACCATCATCCCCATAATCATAGAAAATAAGAATGATTTGAGTTCAATAAAAGTAAAATACTTTCTAAGACAAGATAAGAATTTCACAATTATTGATTTGGAATTTAAGAACAATTGCATCTAATAATTAAGAACAAAATCCATATGTAGCAATTCTCACAATTATATAATCAACATACATAAATTGAAAGTCTGGAAATTAAATACAATCAAACCATTGTGCATGGATAGGGTTACATCAACACCCCACAAAGGGTTAGTAGCCCATGACTCCGCTAAGCCTCCAAGAATTATTTTCTGACTAAAACTAAGTATAAAACTAAGTATATTTTCTCTTGAAGCATAGAGGCTTATTTATAGGGAGTAACAAGTCCTAGAAGCCCTAGTAAACCTAGAAAATTCGGAATTCATTCTCCTAGTTGAATTAGGAGTCAATCCATGTACAAGTGGGAAAAGGATTCGTCCAGATTTGCCTCCTTCACTTACGGGGCGATTTTGGCGTAGCGGGAGTCCGATTTAGGAAAATCCTATTTCAGTATGATTTGTAGAAAATTGAATTATCTTTCCAATGACACTGGAATCACCTCAATAGAATATTTGAGCTGAAACTTATAGCCAAAATACTGAGACATGTTCAAAATCTGAAATTCTATCCAATCCGATTTTGACTCAAAGTGGAGAAATTCCGATTTTATCCTTTTTATGATTAAACTTAACCACATCATATCTATCCTCTATTGTGATTGGTTAAGCTTAATCATGTCTTCTAGGTCCACTCAAATTGTGCTTTAAACCCAAATTTAATGGTTTTTCTTGCATCTCTATTAAATACCTGAAAACACAAAAACAACACAAAATCAAACAAATAACAATGCTAAGGAATTAACAAATGTGAGTTAAGGGGCTTGAATGTGCAACATTCAGCACTTATCACACCCCCAAACTTACATATTGCTAGTCCCTTAGCAATACAAAACAGAAAATAAACTAAAAAACATAAAGATAAATCCAGCTTTTGTGGGATGTACGGTTGCATTTAGCATATGCAACAAGCCTTTTAAACCCCTAGGAATTCCTAAGAGGACGAGTGAAGTCTCGTGAGAGTTTTCCAAAAATGATACCCACAAACATTGTGCACAGTTCATGTTATCCAAAAAGTAAAGCATCACTCAAACACATGATCTTCATTCATTAGCAAGCTTAAAAGATTAAACTCCATCCTCACAATAAATTGGAAATTAAAGTCTAATTACTTACAACAAGCAAACTGAGGCATCACAAGTTTGAAACAGTGTAAAGTGAACTAGCACAAGACTATGAAGCTTCCAAACAAATTCAATGTGCAAAGTCTCAATATCTCAAGATTCACTAGAAGTCTTATCGAATGAGCGACAATGGCATACTTTTCTTATTTTATTTATTTATTTATTTTATTAGGCTCTCTGCAATGCTTAGTTCCTTAAGCTTTCTAATTGACCTATGTGAGTGTTGAGCCAATGACTCCCAAACCAGATGGTTTTAGGGCATTAGGTGTAGAGACACCCCTAAGGACTTATTAACTCAAGTCAAAAGGCTACGAAACTAAACTAGCCATAATGTTAACCACATCAAAACTCCTCACCTTTTGACGTGAACGCTCAATGCTTAATGAGGCAAGAGGTCCAATTACTTAGTGAACAATTCATCAATGATTATCATCATTTCATATATATATATTTTTTATAAATTTAACCACATCAAAGCTCCTCATCTTTTGACGTGAGCACTCACTGCTTTGAGGCAAGAGGCCTAGTTACTCAATGAAGAGTTTATCAATGGTCAAATTTTTATTATTTTATTTTTATTTTATTTATTTTTTTCATTTATGCCAATGTATCCAACCAATAAGTCACCCAGTGTCACCCAAAACATCGAAACATACACATTAAACCCACATGTCATACCCCACCAATCATGTGCTAATGTGCTTGTGTCAGAGCAGATCAAACATGTGAATTCTCAATTGCCTAAAGCAAGTAACAAACTAAAAAAAATCCAACATCAGATCATGTGTTCAAACTTTTAAGCTCACGATGAAATCAATCACAAATTTTAGGTCAACCAAAATTTAAGGACAACATAAACATGCATTTTTTTCTCAAAAACAAGACAAGTGTGTGTAAACTTAAGATCATACATTGTCCCCAATGTATGTACAGAATGAAAAAATGAGGTGAAAGGGTATAGGAGTACACAGGTGAGCGAGATGTGGGTATATCATACCCCAAACTTGTATCCAAAATCACATATCACAGAAAAAAATTGATACTCAACCAAGAACAATCAAGTGTAACATTGTTGTAAAAGTGATGGGGAAAGGGAAAAAGTGACCTAAATAAGTCACGTGAGACATTTTCCTCGGTGACGATCGCCCAAGGGTGACGTTAGCACTGAGTGTTGGTGTGGTGCAGCTGGGGACGACGTGCGCCTTGTATGCGCCTAGCGAGGAGTGAGCGATAGCCCAGGAGGTGCGATCGTTGCTTCCTCGATAGGTTTGGACTTGAGTGAACCACGAAATTAACAAAGAATGAACAACAATGGATAAAATACTTGGATGGAGATCATGTACCCTGGTGAAGTGAGGAGTCAAGCGCACAGGGTTTGCGCTTGATCCTATAAAGCTGACTCATATAGTCGAAATATATGGAATCCACCAAATTAGCAGAATCCACATCCTTGATGCGCTCAGTGTTCTCAAACCCTTAAGTTTAAATTTGAAACACCAATCTTTTCTTCTCTTGGACCATAAAGAATGGATTTTACCTATAGACAGGTAATTTTGAATTTTTGTATATTGAGGTAGATCTCTCTAAGTATTCTCAAACAGTTTCTCATATGGTAGGGAATCATGAACTGGAGTAAAATGAGGAGAATACTAGAATTTTCTACCTCGATGGTCTCTTTTTGCTCTTCTAACAGCCCTAATGGTCTACTCTCCTGGCCTATTGGTAAGTCATAAAAACTAATGACTGGGAAAGTGTCACCTATATCTAAAAATGAAATTTTTAGATTACAGAATAAGGGCCGGAGCTCATATGGCCTCGAATAAGAATTGATGGTGAAGAAGCCTCAGGACTCACTTCCTTGCATTTTTCCCTAAGTAGATCCTGTGGGGCCTCAATTTCCTCCTCCTTTTTCTCTTCCACGTGGTTTTCGACCACTTCTTCACTCCTCAGTGTGGTGATAGCTTGCTCAGGATAAGTACTCTCATATACCATGTAGTGTTCATTAGGATTGGCCACCGGCTGACTTTGAAGCTCTTCTTCTTCTCTATCCAGGATATCAGCTATTAGTTCTGCTTGAGCCTCTAGACTGGCAATGGATTGAGAGTGAGAATTTATTGTCTGAGTCATCTCGCCAAACTTGTCGTTCAACTCATCCAACCTGCTGTTCATCTCATCAAACTTGTCAGTTATCTCACCCATCATTTGCAACATCCGGTCTTCAAAATTCGAATCATACTGAGGAGGTGATGCAGCCTCGTATTGCTACTGTGGAGTTTCTTGATATTGAGAGTAATAGGATTGATCATTGAACTGCGAATATGACTGATGGTGCAGTTCATGACCTTGTGGAGCATACATTCCATGATCTTGAGCTTGCCAGAAGTTAGATTGGTTGCTCCATGTCAAGTTATAAGAATCGAATAAAAGTCATTCCCGGTCTAGAAACGACATTCATATGCTCAAAGAATAATTAGAAAATTGTCCCCAGAGGACAATTTCTAACATGATGGTAAGGACTATTGCAATATGAACATGGTCCATGGGGTGTTGGAATGTTTCCCCACATGAACTAAACTAAAATAATAAAAGAAAAATAAAATAAAAAATAAAAATAAAAACTACAACTAAAACTCACAAACGGCCCTCAGGTGCACGGAATTGAGCTCTGAAGGTCTGAGAGGGCGACGATCGCGACTTCACGATGCGTTACGTCAGACTGTCAAAGAGGAACAAACATTGAGCTGCAGAATTGCGAGCGATCGCTACGAGATCGATGCGATCGATAGCTACAAAGAGTGGAACTCGGACTAAATGTGAACTTGAAAAGAAAATTAAAATCCAAAAATTGAAAATAAAGAAACAAAAAAAAACAACTAAAATAAAAATTAAGCTAAACTTAATCTCTAAAATTTAATGACAAAACCATTAAACAGTCCCCGGCAATGGTGCCAAAAATTGATGTGGTGATTTTATGACCAAAATTTATCAATAATAAAAACAAACCACTCACAATAGAACGAATCCTGTAGGATAGGGCTATATTGAGGGTGTCGAACCTCAAGGACTGTAGGGGTTTCGTTACTAAATTCGAAAGACTAAATTTAACCTAATTAATTAAAAGAGAATTGTTTTGATTTTATTTTCTAAAACTAAATGCATAAAATAAAAGATAATTAAATAAAAGGAGTGTAGGGTATTGACTTCACCTCTATCCACACAACAATGGTCAATCGATTTAATCCGAAATTCATTCTATGCATGTTATAATTAAAGAAACTACTTTATTAAAGAGTAAGGATAATCTATCTTGGTTGGCACGGATCGTCCACCTAACCACTAAGATCGGCATAAACTATAAAACCCTTTAATAAGTTTCATACAATTAATGGAATAGCATAACTCATCTTCGGTTGGCGCGGATCGTCCACCTAACCACTAAGATGTGGTACGACCCGTCTTCCCTAAGCATGGCCTATCTTAATCCTATTAATCATATGCCTATTAAACCCATTATATAACCATCATCCCCATAATCACAGAAAATAAGAATGATTTGAGTTCAATAAAAGTAAAATACTTTCTAAGATAAGATAAGAATTTCACAATTATTGATTTGGAATTTAAGAACAATTGCATCTAATAATTAAGAACAAAATCCATATGTAGCAATTCTCACAGTTATATAATCAACATACATAAATTGAAAGTCTGGAAATTAAATACAATCAAACCATTGTGCATGGATAGGGTTACATCAACACCCCACAAAGGGGTTAGCCGCTCATGACTCCGCTAAGCCTCCAAGAATTATTTTCTGACTAAAACTAAGTATATTTTCTCTTGAAGCATAGAGGCTTATTTATAGGGAGTAACAAGTCCTAGAAGCCATAGTAAACCTAGAAAATTCGGAATTCATTCTCCTAGTTGAATTAGGAGTCAATCCATGTACAAGTGGGAAAAAGATTCGTCCAGATTTGCCTCCTTCACTTGCGGGGCGATTTTGGCGTAGCGAGAGTCCGATTTAGGAAAATCCTATTTCATCATGATTTATAGAAAAATGAATTATCTTTCCAATACCACTAGAATCAACTCAATCAGATATTTGAGCTGAAAGTTATGGCCAAAATACTGAGACGTGTTCAAAATCTAAAATTCTATCCAATCCGATTTTGACTCAAAGTGGAGAAATTCCGATTTTATCCTTTTTATGATTAAACTTAACCACATCATATCTATCCTCTATTGTGATTGGTTAAGCTTAATCATGTCTTCTAGGTCCACTCAAATTGTGCTTTAAACCCAAATTTAATGGTCTTTCTTGCATCTCTATTAAATACCTAAAAACACAAAATCAAATAAATAACAATGCTAAGGAATTAACAAATGTGAGTTAAGGGGCTTGAATGTGCAACATTCAGCACTTATCACAAAGCGAAGATTCCTTGGAATCTTTGGTTCATAGAGTCATGCTATATAGGAACGTGTGTCCTTTGGGACACAAGACACAAAGGTGGGACATGTTCCTCAATGCCCTGTACTCGTTCCACAAAGGTTTTTGGTGCTCCATTCCCGAGATCATATGGAGACAGATTTACAAATTCTGTGAAGGAGTGCACCATTGAGTAGCTGAGCACACAAAGACTTGGGGTTTGCCATTCCCTTTTCTCATCACTCACATACTTAGAAAGAAAGGGATTAAAGGCAATGTGACGGACTGGCTAATCACTGAGAGCCCACACTTCGGCCGAATCCAGTGGAACCAAAGTTGTTCCCATATGCCTAGAGCGCACCAAAGCCAAAGCTAGAGCTAGAGCCAAAGCCCATGGACATTCATGAGATGGCAGCTGAGCAGGAGAGAGTAGCTAAGCTAGAGAGGGCGGCAGAACATGATGAGCAGCCAGAAGAAGAAGAATACGAAGAGACGATCACTCTCAATCTGCAGATTTTTATGCTTTGCAGGACAACCTGGAGGACATCCGATTCTAGATTGCAGACATACAAAGAGATGCATGCCAAGACATGCTGCGGGCTATTTTAGACAGGCCGCCACCAGCTCTGTGACGTCTCCATGACGTGTTGGTTATTTTTACACCCCTTGCACTACATTTGTATTTTTTATATCCTGCACACTGTGGGTAGTGCGAATTTTGAGTTTGGGGGTATTATTTGTGCACATTTTGTTTTTGATTATGCATTTTATTTTAATTATGATTTATTTTCTTTTGTGAGCTTAATTTAATGAACATATGATCACTTTGACAAGGGAATTTAAATTATGTTATTTTCTTTGGCAGCAAGAGATATTATAGTTCAATTTGATTTTCACGAGCACATTTGGCATGTAGTTTGTGGGATAAAATTCTAAGTTTGGTCATGTTAGTTTTGTAAGCTTAAATGCAATTGGGTAGCTAGTTGGGAAATAACCTTTATGTCAAAAAAAAAATGATGATCATTTTGAGCTTTCCACCGAGTAACTGGATCTCGTGCCTCATTAAGCATTGGGTGTTCACGTAAAAAAGTGAGAAGTTAAACTTGATTAGTAAAGCTTCGTAGCCTTTTTGACTCGAGTTAGTAGGTCCTTAGGGGTGTCTTTACACCTAATGCCCTAAAACCTTTTGGTTTGGGAGTCATTGACTTAACGCTTGATACATGGGTCAACTAGATAGCTTAAGGGAGCTAAGCAATAAAAAAAAAAAAAAAATTTTGAAATAAACCTTGGTTATTGTGTCTGATGGGTAGTCTAATGAATTTTGAAATGTTAAAGCATGCATGACTAAGATTAGTTTTTGAAATCCCATAATTATGTGCTAATTTCACTTTCCCTAGAATTGATTAGTGTGATATCACATAATGCCATGTTTGTAGCTTGATTGATAATTCCCTGAAAATTGTGAAGATGGTGTTTGTTTGGTTAAGTTTGCTCTTGAATAAAAACCATAATTGTTATATTGTTGCATTGTTGAGAATAAAATGTTTGTACAATGTTTGTGGGTATCATTCCTGGAAAACCCTTACAAGACTTCACTCATCCTCTATGGAACACCTAGAGGTTTAAAAGGCTTGTTGCATACGCTAAATGCAACCGTTCTCCCACGAAAGTGGACCTATGTTTTATTTATGTTTTCAATTTTGTTTTGCTAAGGGACTAGCAAAATATAAGTTTGGGGGTATTTGATTGGTGCCAAACATTGTTATTTGACCCCCCGTAACTTATATTTGTTAAGCCTTTAGTATTGTTAATATCTAAACTTTTGTGTTGTTTTAGTGTCTTGTTGATGTTACAGGTCATTGCATGCATTACACTGCTACAAAGGGGCAAAATGGACCTAAAGAGAAGTTATGGAGCTCTTGCTAGTGTGCTCGATCGCACTTGGTGCGATCGAGCACAATTGCGGGTGAACACAAGGAGCAAGTTCGAATGCACTCCACGTAGACCCGTGTCTCGCGCAATTGTCCTAGCCGGACCTAGCTTCCATCCCTTCCATCCTTGCGTCGTGGCAGTTATGTGTGTTCAAACGCAAGGAGCACGATCGACCACATGCATCACTACGATCGAACACATAGCCTGCGATCGAGCGCAGCCCTCCAACCTGGCAGCATTTCATTTTGTATAAATAGGCCCCTTAGTGTATATTTTGTGGTTACATTTTTGAGAGCGCATTCAGAGGCCAGCAACCCCTAATTGGGTCTGCCTTGCTTCTCTAGACCTTAAACTTTGTATTTTCTTCTTACATTTAATGCTTACCTTTACCTTATTGTCATTTAATCTTATTATGGGTGGCTAAATCTTTAACTAAGGTTGAAGATGAAGCCTCACCCTTAGCACTTCTTTGAGCTTTTATGTTTAACGCATTACATTCCGTCATTTATATTCCGTACTCGTTTCATTTCAATTTATGTGACAAAAATTATAGTGATTGTCGTTTGTGATGCAATCGAAAGTCCAACCCTTGTTGTGTTCCATGCTGGGTGCACAACAGATGATTGAGACTTGATTTAATATCCACTGTGATCCGTGGATACAATAGATGATTTTATCAAGGATTAATATCCGTTATGGCTCCTTAATGGTAAACACATCAAATCGGTTTGACTTGTGTCACAAAAGGCAATAGAGTGTGATTTAGGGTTAACTTCATAGACGAAAGTGTGAGTTTTACGTTTAAGCAAGCATTTTTATATTGGGTGAGGTTGAGTCTTTAACCTTAGTTATTTTTCTTTATTCGCTTAAGCATTTTAGAGTAGCTTACATATTTGCAAGTTTTGTGTTCGATCAAACGACCATATTCGGAACTAGGTTAAAATAGAGTTAATCTAGTTTTAATATTAGTTTTAGAACAAAACGCCTTTCCCTGTGGTTCAATCCCGTATTTTGCAAACTCTAAATGATCAACGACTCATGCTATTGCGAGTACAATCAAATTTACATATCATAAGGAAAACACATAAATGAAATAAAATAGTACAAACTAGCGAAACTAAGAGATTAACAAATATAAATTAAGGGGCCAAAATATGAATATTTTAGCACTTATTTGCATCCCTAATGGACGAGTGAAGTCTCATGATGGTTTAATAGGAATGATGCCCATAAACATTGGAGCACTATGTTGTTAACAAGAATGAAGTTTCACACAAACCATGGTTCTTATTCATGAGCAAGCTTAAAAAGACAAACACCAGCGTCACAATCAAAAGGGAATCCAAAATCAAATCACTCTATAAATGGACAATTGAAACATCATATGTTATGATAAGTGCAAAGTGAAATTAGCATACAATCATGAGGTTTCAATTTACTCTTAAGATAAATACCTCAAAATTCGTTGGAATCCCTATCAAGTAAAACAACCAAAGAAAGATAAGCATTTCTCTCCTTTTTTTTTTAATTTTTTTTTTCTGTTTTTGTTTTTGTTTTTGTTTTGTTTTGTTTTGTTTTTTTGGCTTTGCGGTGCTTAGCTCCCTTAAGCTTCCTAATTGACCCATCTAACGAGTTTAGGCCATTGACTCCCAAACTAGATGGTTTTAGGGCACTAAATGTAAAACATCCCTAAGGGCATATTAAACTCAAGTAAAAAATGCTACAAAACTAACCTAGCCATACCATAAACCAAACTGAACTTTACCCCTTTTTATGTGAACACTCAATGCTGAATGAGGCAAGAGGTCCAGTTACTCATTGAAAAACTCAAAATGACCTTCTTCTTTTTTCATGCAAGCCAAGGTTATTCATCAATATGTCATCCAACAAATCTCAAAAGGAACATGATTAAGCTCAAATATTATAACTCATAGAATACATGCTAAAGTGCTCAATAAATTCAACTCAAAACAAGTGAAATCTTTTTTACCTAGAAATAAATCAAATGACTTAGATTCCTAATAACATGATGATATGTTCAACACTTTAAGCAAGCCAATGAAATGCAAACCACAGTTATAATTTAACTCATACTTGACAACTGATGAGTGCCAAATATTGTATATTTGGGCCTCTTAATTTGTATTTGTTAATTCTTTAGCTTTATTATGTTCTGATGTTTTGTGCTAGTTTTGGTAGTTTGTTGTTTTGTAGGTTGTCAAGGAAAATTGAGCCTTTAAAGTGAAAAATATGGAGTTTGGAAGAAAGCTGGAAAAATTGTCATCAAAGTAGGATTGAGCGCACCATTCTGTGCTTGAGCGCATGTGTGCTTGATCTCAACTAGGTTGCGCTCGAGTGCACCCACCCGCAAGCTGCAAGTGCCCACATGTTACACTGCAGGAGAAGAGCTATGTGTCTAAGTTTAATAGAGCGTACTGGCCATGCGCGCGAGTGCACTTGTCTGCTAGATATGCCCTAGTGCCATTTTTAGGGTTCTAAACCCTAAAAACTCATAAAAAGGCGGGTAAGCCTCAAGAGACGGAGCTCAGAGACAAAGTTCAAATTTTTTTATAGTTTTTCTCCACTTTAGTTTTAGTTTACCTTAGGTTTAGATTTATTTTCAATAATCATGTGGAGCTAAATTCTCAACTAGGGTTGAGGAAGCCCCACCAATGAAGAACAACGCACTTTCATGTAAGTCAATATTGTTTGATTTTATGAATTTTTATCATTTCAATTGTTTTGCTTTAATTTAATTATTGAGATTACTCTTGGATATCTATTGTAATTCCTGGATACATGTGATAATTTGGGAGAGTTTCATTTGATTGTTTGCTTGGATCTTTAGTAAAATAAAATTAGATATCTATTTGTGATTTTTCCAACAAATACAATTGATGATTTTGTTTAATCCGGATATATTTTGTGATTTTTACAACGGATGGATATATTAGATGATTTAATTAATTTGACCTCATACATGCAGAAGCTATATTGCAAACGATTCATGCACTTGCAAGTACTGTTATCACAATTTTTTTATTTTTTCCAAAATTTTTTAGCACAAAAAGACAAATAAAAATAAACAAACAGTGATAGGTGCTAAAATTGCACCTTAATTTACTTACGTTAATCCCTTAGTCCTATTATCTTGTGATATTTTGATTCCTTTTTGTGTTTTCTATCTTTTTATAGGTTTCAAAGAAAAGGAAGCAATTCTAGAAAGTTTGAACTTAAATGACAAATTTTGGGAAAATCTAGAGGTTGAGATCAAGTGCACAGAAATGCGCTCGAGTGCAAGACTTGCAATCGATCGCACTCACGTGGCCTAGATGCAGAAAGGCTCCTATTCCACTTTAAATTAGGTTTTAAAAGTCCTAATTGGAGTAGGAAGCTATCCACCTATTTTATTAGGTTTTCTAGAGCATCTAGGGTTTTCCTAAGCCTATAAATAGATATCTAAGCTTCACAGAAAAAGACACAATGTTGGAGGGAGAAATTAGGGGCTACTTTTAGAGGCGTTTTCGGTTTCTTCCTTCCCTTTTCTTTTTAGCTTTAGTTTAATTATGTGTAACTAAACTATTTTTTAGGGGCTGGATTGAAGCCCTTGTCATGTCTTTCTAGGATTTCAATATTAGGGCCATTGTTTCAATCATATTTTGGCATATTTAAATTGATTATTTTCTATTTTATTGAATTCCTCATATGCGTATGGTATGGATTTGTTAGTTAAGTCAATTTAGATGACCAAATCTTGGGCTTAATAAAGTAACAAAAGAATCTCATCATGGGTGCTTGGGGTAATCAACATGGGGAACCAGGAGTAGATACCATGTGACATGCTTCATGTGCTTGTCAATTTCCATAAATTTAGGTCTTCTTAAAGAAATACTTAGTAGATACCATGCTAAATCTTGTAAGAAAGAAAAGAGTTAGAATAGATACCATGCCTAATTTGTTGCTTAGAGAGATTAATAGCTTAAGGAGTAGATACCATGCGCTTAAGTTGACTAGCATTAAATATACCGGTATGGTTGAAACATTGGCATATTGTTATCTTAATTAGTCTGATTAGTGGTGGATGTCAAAACCCTAATCCTTTCATTCTATATCTCTTTTCAAAATCATGATAATTTTCTTATTTAAAATGGAAAATCAATTCTAAGCAAAATCACCAATCCTCGTGGGACTGATCTCGTATTTACTTGCTATACTATCATTTTAATCTTGTGCACTTGCGAGTAAAACATATCAAATATTGTCTATTAATTTAGGAAGTATTTGGCACAACAAGTTTTTGGCGCTGTTGCTAGGGATTGTTTAGTTTTGTTTAGAACTTTTTTTCCTTAGTTAATTTAATTTTGTTTTAAATTTTGTGTTTGTGGTTCCCATAGTTGGCTTTCCATTCTACAACGGTGCGATTGAGAGCACTTTCCAGTGTGATCAAGTACGTTGCTACAGGGCAATCAACCCCACCTCTCCCCTGCTTATAAGAATTTTGTCCTTGCAATTTGGTTTTAGTAATAAACAATATCCTCCTAGTAGAGAGGGTTTTTAAAACCTTTAAAGTTTGGATTGAAGAAAACGGTTTGAAAATAAACATATGGTTATGAAAAGATTAGTAAAATCAAAGGAAATGAAAAGAAACAACTGCATACATACAAAATTGCCAACACATAACAAAATATGGACGAACAACTATCCAAGAAAAGCCTATAGAAGTCATCTACGAATGACGTCATCTGTAATCTGCTTATCTTTGACAAGGGTTCCTTCTTCTTAGGTTGATACTCGGTCTTCGAATGGCGTAATCCCTCACATCGAGTAGGGGTTTTGTCAAGTGATTGTGATTCTACTGGAGCGATCCTGAAGTGTCATCTGGAAAATTATCGACAGTTTCCCCAGCTATTTGCAGGTTGCTGAAGTCCACCGAGCATGCTGTAGATGCGCTTGTGATCAAAGTGGCTTGCTAGTATGGATGAGGAGGCTCCATTAGCTGCGCATCCCTCTCGATGTTGGAGGTGCTCGTAGTTGTTGGTGCCTCTAGGTAGAAGGGTATAAAGGCAGAGAATCCTATCCTACATGATAGTAGCAAGATTCTTGATTGAAAGAACTCAACTAATCATCAAGTGGCATATTAATCTGTTGTTGTGCTAAATGGCATGCAAGTTTACGTAAAAACTCCAGAACTACTTTGCAGTGGCTGGCCCACATTGGGCACATCCGTCCTTCTTACTTCAATGGTGTTGCACTCGATTTCAAGACAGTGCACTCGATTAGGATGGTGCAATCGATCCCTTAGCTTAGGCACTCAAGCGCTGATGCGCTCAAGCTTAGCTTCTTGTTGTGAGTTTTAATATGATACTCGCAAGCGTACTAGTTGTTTGATATATAGTGTGTGCAAGTGCGAGGTTGATCCATAGGGAATTGTGTTGCAAAATTCAATTTTAATCTAAATTAATTCTATCTTAACCTAGTTCCAAAGTTCAAGTGATTCTGTCGTGCAAAATAAAATAAACTAAATCAAATAAAAAAATCAATGAGATTTTCAGAATTCACCTAACCAAATCACTGCAATTAATCCTTGTAGTTTACTCATACTATGGTCAACATTTAAACACTATACACTTTCTCATGTTTCATAAAAATGCATATTGAAATCATCTGTTGAAACCAAACATATAACAAATCACAAAGAATATCCAATTGAAATCAAATCATCCAATGTATCCATTTGATCAACAAATCACACTAGATATCCGGTTTCAATTGAATGATTTGATGTATCCGTTGGGTGTAACACATCAAATATCCAATATATTTACAAATACAAATCAAACTTTCAATTAAAAGAAATAAATTGACTAGTTGAATTGAAATGAAACATTACTTTATTAAAAATCAGAATTGTATGAATAAAACAAAGAGAATGAAATTGTCATTCGATGGCTAGGCTTTATCTTCAACCTCAGTTCAAAGAGCTAAAGAATGACTCCAGGTCGAAATCAGACTCAAAACGGCTCCTTGGTGTACAAATAATAGTGTACTCACAAGTGTATGAATCGTTGGAAGTGTAGTGCTATGTAAGTACAAGATCAATCCATAGGGAATCGCGTTTGCCAAAAATCAATCCTAAGTCAAGACAAACCCTACTTTAACCTAGTTCCAAGGTTTGAGTGTTTTTAATGAATGAAAACATAAACTAGTCTAAATGCTTTAAAACAAACAAAGAAAAGCACTAAGGTCTTAGAATCCACCTCACCACATCAAAATACACATATTCTCATGCTTAGTTCATACATCAAAACGATTATGCTTCTAGGCATACTTTGTTTGCTATTACTTAATTCATACATTCGTCTATTGATTAAGCTCTATGCATGTTCTATTGCTTTTAAACTCTAGTCGAATCATCCGATGTATCCACCGTTAAAGAATCACAATGGATATTTAATCAATAACAAATTATTCACTGTATTGTTGATCACAATGGATATTAGTTTTGATAGAATCATCCGATATACCCCCGGACGAAACACAATGGATATTGGACGTTTACTGATTCATAAATAATAATCAATCACAATTTTGTCACGAAATTGAATTGAAACGAACACACATAACATTAAACAATAGATGGAGTATAAAACTAATCACAAAAATATGTAGATAAATAAATGGTGAGGCTTCATCTTCAACCTTAGTTGAAGATTTAGCCTTTAATCATTAACAAATAAAGGCTTAAAATAAATGACGAAGGAAGGCTAAACAATGAGAAAAATATAGAGTTTCTGGCCCTGGAGGTGCCTCTCAAACGTAGGTTTTCAAAATAACAAAGAGGTGCTATATATAAGGAAAAATAATGTGCCACCAGGTCAGTGGTTGAGCTCGATTGCAACAAGTGCACTTGAGCGTAGGCCTATGTGCGCTCGATCGCACATAGTGTGCTCGAGTGCTCTCATCCTAATTATAACTAGTAGAAAGATAAAATCAATTTAGACATAAATTGGTTTAAAAAATTAACAATTCCCGACAATGGCACCAAAAATTTGATATACAAATTTAGATGTACTCGCAAGTGCATGAGTCGTGTGCAATATAATGGTGTGCAAGTGCGAGGTCGAACCCACAGGGAATTGTATTCTTGAAAGTCAATTTATATCTAAGCTAATTTAATCCTAATCTAGTTCCAAAAGAGGTTTTGAATTTGGTTTTTAAATTTAAAAGACAAAACATAAATTAAATAAAATAAAAATAAAATATAAAGTACTAAGGATGCGGAATCCACACTCACTAAATCAGAACAACACATACTTCATGTTCATCAATATTAATCCGAAGTTCTCACAAATTAAATCTTACGTATGTTTTACTATACTTCAAAGAATTAATCAAAACCATTTCATGTATCCATTCCTTATTCAAATCACAAAAGGAATCCAAATTTAATTGAAACACCAAATGTATCCGAAGAACAAATCACAAGGGATATCCAATTTTTAGGCATATAAAACCAAGCAATCAATTATGTAAAATTATCCTAAATCATCAAGTGTATCCTTGAATCACAACAAGATATCCAAGAATCATTCCACACATTGAAAAGAAGTAAAACAATTAAAATATTAAACCATAAAATCAGACAATAAAAACTTACATGAAAGTACTGTTGTTTTTCAATGGTAAGGCTTCATCCCCAACCTTGGTTGGGGGTTAGCCCAACATAAAAATAAATCATAAACTACAGAAAAACTAAACTAAAAAGGAGCTGTGAATTTTTGTCTCCAGGCTTCGCTCCTTTTCTTGAATGCAAAGAGATCTATTTATAGGTTTAGAGAAGTCCTAGAAGCCCTAGTAAAGCTAGACAATTCGCAGGTCAGTCTCCCAATCAATATAGAAGTTTGAAATCCGGATAAGATTCGCTCAAATTTGCATTCTCATATTACGGGACAATTTTGGCACAGTAAACTTCCAAATTAGGAAAATCCTATTTCACTATAAATTGTATCATTTTGAACTAGCTTTCCATTGCCATTTGAATCACCTCAATCCGATATTTGAGCAGAAAGTTATGGTCAAAAAACTGAAACATGTGCAGAATCTGAATATGAATCCAATCCGAATTTATCTCCATTTAGGAAAATTCCGATTTTATCCTTCCTTTGATTTGGTTAAACTTAACCACATCTTCTAGATCTTCTCAAAGTGTTTTTTATTCCAAGACTTTGCAATTTTCTCCTTTTAAGATGTAGTTTCTCTTCAGCAACCTACAAAACACTAAAACACAAATCTAACACAAAGCGTTAGATAACGACATAGCTAAAGGATTAACTAATGTAAATTAAGGGGTCCAAATATGTAATATTTGACTCTTATCAAACACCCTCAAACTTACATTTTGCTAGTCCCTTAGCAAAACAAAAAAAAAAAAAACCTAAAAGCAATAACATAAATCCTCTTTCGTGGGAGACGATTGTATTTAGCATATGTAATAAGCCTTTTAAATCCCTAGGCATCTCTAGAGAAGGAGTGAAGTCTCATGAGGGTTTAACAGGAATAATACCCACAAACATTGCAGCACTATGTTGTTAACAAGAAAGAGGTTTCACATAAACCATGGTTCTTATTCATAAGCAAACTTAAAAAAACAAACACCATCATCACCATCAACGGGTATCCAAAATCAAATAACTCATAAATGGATAATCAAGATATCATAAGTTCTGAAAAGTGCGAAGTGAAAATAGCATATAATCATGAAGCTTCAGTTTAAACACAAAACAAGTTCCACAAAATTTGTAAGAATCCCAACAGATGAAACAACCAAGGCAAGCTAAACATATATATTTTTCCTTTATGTAGGTCAGGCAATGCTTAACTCCCTTAAGCTTCTATTTGACGGTATATGTTGCCAATGACTTCCAAGTCCATTGGTTTTAGGGCACTAGATGTAAACATCCCTAAGGGCTTATTAACTCAAGTCAAAAAGGCTACAAAGCCAAGCTAGCAATACCATCAATCAACTTTAAACTTCACACCTTTTGACGCGAACACTCAATGCTTAATGAGACAAAAGGTTCGATTACTTAGTGAAAACTCAAATGATCTTCTTCTTTTTTTTTCTATATATATATATATATATTTTATCTTGCAAGCCATGGTTATTCATCAATAGGTCATCCAACAAATCTCAAAAAGAACAAATTTAAGCTCAAACATCATACCTCATGTGAAACTTAGATAAGCACATTTGCACATTCAAGCCCTTTAACTCGTATGTTAATTCCTTAGCATTGTTATTTGTTTAATTTTGCTTTGTTTTGTGTTTCAGTCAAATGCAAGAGTTCCATTGGAAATTGGGCTCAAAGGGACGAGTTGGCATCATTCTCGTAGCCGATCAATCATAGCTGTACTTGCAATCAATCGCAATAAAGGATCGATCACAATAATAGGATTGATCACATCGTGATCAATTGCACCATTCCTAGGATCGATTGCACTTGGGCTGCACAACACAAAATTGCCTTTTGACACCTTGACTTAGTTTTCTCTCCCAATTGAATCGAGACCGTCATTTAATCGTAATTAGGGTTTTAGGATTTCTAGGGTTTCCTAGTCCCTATAAATAGGCTCTTAAACATTGTAAAAGGGGGCCGTTTTTCGAGAGTGAAAATTCAGAACTTGTCTGTGGAGCTTAGAAGATCATGAGCGGTTAAACCCCTTTGTAGGGTACCAATGTAACCCTTTCCGAGCACAATGGTGATTGTATTTGATTTTTAGTTATTCAATTTGTGTATGTTGATTGCATAACTGTGAGAATTGCAACCTTTGATTTATTCTGATTATTAATTGCAATTGTTCTTCATTTACAAAATCAATATTTGCGAAATTCTATTCTTGTCTTATAAATTATTTTGCCCGTATTGAACTCAAATCAACCTTATTTTCTATGATTATAAAATTGATGGTTATGCAATGAGATTTAATAGACATATGATTAATAGGATTAAGATAGGCCATGCCTTGGGAAGACGGGTCGTACTGCATCCTAGTTTAGTGTAATTTAGGTAGACGATTCGTGCCAACCGAAGATGGGTTATGCTATTCCATTAATTGTATGAAACTTATTAAAGGGTTTTATAATTTATGCCTAGGGAAGACGGGTCGTGCCGCATCTTAGTGGTTAGGTGGATGATCCGTGTCAACCGAAGATAGATTATCCTTACCCTTTGATATTTTCTTGTTCTTTTCTAACATGCATATCATGAATTTCTAGAATCAAATACGGTTACCATTGTTGAGCGGATTGTGGTGAAATCGGTACCTTACTATCTCTCTCTCATATAATTACTTTTTAATTTTATGCTTAATTTCATGCACTTTCAACTCACAAACAAATCAAATCTCTTTAATTAATTAGGTTAATTTTAGTCTTTCAATTTAGTAACAAACTCCTACAAATTCTTGAGGTTCTACATTTCAATATAGCCCTATCCTACGGGATTCATTCTATTGCGAGTGGTATTTTATTATTGATATATTTTTAGTCACAAAATAACCACATCAATTTTTGGCGCCGTTGCCGGGGGACTGTTAACGGTTTAGTTATTAAATTTTAAGGATTACGTTTAGCTTAATCTTTATTTTTGTTTTATTTTTCTTTATTTTCAATTTTTGTAGTTTAATTCTTTTTCAAGTTCACATTCAGCTCCGCGGTGTAACCTTCTTTACCTGCGATCAATCACAGCCCGTGTGCGATCGTTCGCAGTTCTGCATTCAACAACCAGCTACGATCAAATGCACCCTGAAGTGCATTCGTTCACTCTCTGGATAAAAGCTACAACCCTATTCCAGTGCACCTAAGGGCCGTTTTTGAGCTTTTGTTTTTAAGCTTTTATTTAATTTTCTGTTTTTGTTTTTGCTATTTCTTGCTTTTGTCTTTATTTTCTAGTCTAGTTTATGTTGGGTCGCCAATCTTTGTTGTTGCCTTTAATTTCGTGTGACCCCGACATTGAACACACTCTTAGACAACTTAGGGCCCAAAGGAAATCTAATTTGCCTAAAGAGCCCATCACTGACACCATGGCTGGTGCCCTTCACGTAGCTTTGCAAGACCTCTACATTCCACCCACATACACTACCCCTTCATGTCTCAGGTTGCCGAACATTACGGCAACCCACTATGAGATCAAGCCTAGCACAATACAGAGTCTACCGACTTTCCTAGGGCTTACCCATGAGAATCCTTATGACTTCCTCAATGAATTCCAAACAATATGTTCTACCATTCAATTGACGGGATTCACTGAGGATGCCCTAAAGATGCGTCTCTTTATCTTTGCCCTCAAAGATAGAGCCAAACATTGGTTCCAATCCTTAGAGCCTGATTCTATCACTTCTTAGGATCAACTGCAACAAGTTTTTCTCAAGCAATATTTCCCCATAGGAAGGACCAATGACACTAGGAGAGCCATCACGAGTATCACCCAGTATACGGGTGAACCATTACACGAGACTTGGGAGAGGCTTAAGATTTACTTATATCATGTCCACACCATGCTGTCCCAAAATGGTAGCTAGTACAGAGTTTCTATGATGGTCTGACTGAATCTAGTAGAAGTATGGTAGATGCATCTTGTGGGGGACATTTATGTTAAAAAGTGAAGATGAAGCATGGGCTATGTTTGAAAACTTGAGTAACAATTCTCGTCAACAGGCTTCCAACAGACGGAGAGAACCTGCACCTAAAGCACCAAAGACAGAGAGTCTTTTTGAAGTAGGGCCTCCTGCAGACATGGCCACTCAAGTTGTTGATGCTATCACCAAGAAGCTGGACCAATTGATGATTACTGGTTTTGCTCATAATGCTGCTCACATAAACACCCAACCTGAACCATGCTCATTCTGTTCTAGCACTATGCATCAGGTAAATAACTGTCCTACTGTTGTCAATTATACTAATGTCTCTAATGAACAGGTCAATACAACTTTCTCCCGACCGGGTAATGATCCATACTCCAACACTTACAACTCGGGGTGGAGAAATCATCCCAATTTCTCCTGGAAGAGTCCTAATGCAGAAAACTAAGCCACAGGGCAGCAAAATAAAGGTTAATCTAGCAGGCAACCCTATCAACTGTCTTCAACATACCAGCCTCCACAACAGTGATACCAGGCTACCCCACCGCCTCCTTGGTCAGATTTGAACTTTGAAGATCGGATACTCAAAATGATGAGTGATGTGTCTGACATAATGGTGGGCAAGGTGAAACACAGATTGGTGAGGTGACCAACATGGTGGGCGAAATAAATGACAAAGTGAGCAAGATCTCTTAGACAGTAAATTCGCACTCTCAATCCATTGCCAAACTAGAGGCTCAAGTTGGACAAATAGCTAACACCCTCAATAGGAGGGAAGAAGGTAAGCTTCCATGTCAGCTGATCATAAATCCTAAGGGACTATACATGGCAGAAGGAAGCACTTCTCATCTGGAGCAAGTTCAAGCTATTACCGCATTGCGAAGTGGAAGAGTGGTAGACAATCTTGTGGAAGAAAAGAAGAAAGAGCAACTTGAGGCCCCACAGACTATGCATCAGGACAAGGGTAAACAAGTAAGCATTGAGGCATCTACTCCATCTACCCCAACTTTAGAGATACCGTATGAGCCTAAGGCCCCATTCCCAAAGCGTCTCAAGGCACCTCCCACTTCGGGAAGCAAGGAGAGAAGATACAAGACATGATGGAAACCTTCAAGCAGGTTAAGGTCAACATTCCGCTCCTAGATGCCATCAAGCAAGTTCTAGCCTATGCAAAATTTCTCAAAGACTTGTGCACTCAAAAGAGGAAGAATAGAAAGCACATTCCGAAGAAAGTTGTTCTCATTGAGCAAGTAAGCTCCCTAATTCAGCACAACACTCCTCCCAAATTAAAGGACCCTGGAGCACCTACACTTTCATGCGTCATTGGAAACACTGAGATTGAGAGAGCTCTTCTTGACTTAGAGCTGGTGTAAATTTGCTTCCATACTAAGTGTATCAGCAACTTGGCTTAGGGGAACTGAAATTGACAAGTACTATCTTGCAACTGGCTGACCGATCCATCAAGAAACCCTAGGGAATTGTGGAAGATGTCATTATCAAGGTGGACAAGTTCTACTATCCAGTTGATTTCATAGTTCTTAACACAGAACCTGTCCCTTACTCAGACAAGCAAATTCCTATCATCTTGGGCGTTCGTTCCTTGCAACAGCTAATGCGTGCATTAATTGTCGGACTAGAGTAATGAAGATTTCCTTTGGGAATATGAAGATCAGGCTGAACATTTTCACTGCCATCCAGAATACACCTGATCAAAAGGCCTATTTTTTCTTGGATGCCATTGGAGAAACGATTGAAGACCCATCGCATGAGTCTCTATCTGACCCATCATGGAGAAACCCACCAGAGCCGATGCCCCTTACTTCAAGTACTCCCCCACCTGATGACAACCCCACAGGAAACATATTTCATTCAGAGGTTACTGAAGTGGACTTCATTGGGGTGGACAATTTTTCAGCAAGCTCCCAGGTTGTCCCAGTTTTTGTGGACCCCTACAGAGATAAAGGGTTGATCATGGAACCAATTTGGGACAAACATCTAGAGTATTGCCATGGGGAGACTCAAGACCTTTCATCTGAAAGAAGTAGCTTCGAAATAGTAAGGAGATTTCTCTTCCTTGTGGAATGCTACATGATCATAAAGAAGAAGGGATGGAAGAGCTTGATTGGACTTCTGAAGGATTGAGGTAAGATCCTTCGAGACTCGGAATTACTTTGACCATTACCTCATAGGATCAAGCGTAGACCTTGTGCGCTTGAATCCTCACTTCACCAGGGTACATGATCTCCATCCAGGTTAATTTATCCATTGTTGTTTCAATTTTTGCTTATTTTTAGTCAATTTTGTGGAAAGTGATATTCTGCTCTTGCGATCGATCGACCCATCCATGCGCGATCGAGTGCAGAAGTCCCTCCAATAAGGCTGTTGCTACTGAGGAAGCGAACCATCGCTAAGTCAATGGTGATTGATCGCTCCCTCACATGCACCAAGGGTGCACAAGCACCTCAGAGCACAGACTCACCATCCTGCATGAGGACGATTGATCGCACTTATGTGCGATCGAGCGCACTCGGGAAAGAAAGTCACTCTTCCCCATTTCCCTATCACTTTTACAACAATGTATGCACTTGATTGTTTCTTGGTTGGAGTATCAACTTCTTTTTCAGGACATGTGTTTTAGGATACAAGTTTGGGGGTATGGTATACCTGCATCTGCTCATTCAGGTACTCCTGTACCCTTAACCTTATTTTTTTAGTTTTGTACATACATAGGGGACAATGTATGATTCAAGTTTGGGGGTATGAGAGACACATTTACACACTTGTCCTATTTTTGAAAAAAAATTAAATTAAATTTTGCATATTCATGTTTTCCTAAAATTTTGGTTGACCTAAAAATTTGTGATTTGATTTCATCAGTGAGCTTAAAATTTTGAACACATGATTTGATGTTGGATTTTTAAGTTTGATACTTACTTTAGGCAATTGAGAATTCACATGTTTGATCTGCTTTGACACAAGCACATTAGCACATGATTGGTGGGGTATGACATGTGGTTTTAATGTGTATGTCTTTATGTTTTGGGTGACACTGGATGACTTATTGGTTGGATACATTTGCATATATATATATATATATATATAAATTCATCATTGATGAGATTTTCACTAAGTAACTAGGCCTCTTGCCTCAAAGCATTGAGTGTTCATGTCAAAAGGTGAAGAGATTTGATTTGCTAAAACTTTATGAAAAAAATGATGATAATCATTGATAAACTATTCACTGAGTAACTGGGCCTTTTGCCTCATTAAGCATTGAGGGTTCATGTCAAAAGGTAAGGACTTTTGATGTGGTTAACATTATGGCTAGTTTAGTTTCGTAGCCTTCTTGACTTGAGTTAGTAAGTCCTTAGGAGTGTCTTTACACCTAGTGCCCTAAAACCATCTGGTTTGGGAGTCATTGGCTCAACACTCGCTACATGGGTCAATTAGAAAGGTTAAGGGAACTAAGCACTGCAGAGCCTAATAATAATAATAAAAAAAAGTTACCATTATCGTTCATTCTGATAGGACTTTCAGTGAATCTTGAGATACTAAGACATTGCACATTGAAATTATTTGGAAGCTTCATAGTCTTATGCTAGTTCACTCTACACTGTTTCAAGCTTGTGATGCCTTAGCTTGCTTGTTGTAAGTAGTTAGACTTTAAGTTCCAATTCATTAAGAAGATGGAGTTTAACTTTTTAAGCTCACTAATGAATGAAAATCATGGTTTTGAGTGATGCTTTAATTTTTAGATAACATGAACTGTGCATAGTGTTTGTGGGTATCATTACTGGAAAACCCTCACGAGACTCCACTCATCCTCTAGGGAATTCCTAGGGGTTTAAAATGCTTGTTGCATATACTAAATGCAACCGTACATCCCACGAAAGCTAGATTTATCTTTATGTTTTTTAGTTTATTTTTCAGTTTTGTATTGCTAAAGGACTAGCAATATGTAAGTTTGGGATTGTGATAAGCACCGAATGTTGCACATTCAAGCCCCTTAACTCGCATATGTTAATTCCTTAGCATTGTTATTTGTTTAATTTTGCTTTGTTTTTGTGTTTCAGGTCAAATGCAAGAGTTCCATTGAAAATTGGCTAAAAGGGACAAGTTGGCATCATTCTATAGCTGTGATCGATCATAGCTGTACCTGTGATCGATCGCACAAAGCCTAGGATCGATCGCATCTGTGATCGATCGCAACATTCCTAGGATTGATCGCACTCGGGCATGCACAACAAGGAAATGCCTTTTGACAGCTTGGACTTAGTTTTTAGTCTCCCAATTGAACTGGGAGACTGACCTACGACTGTAATTAGGGATTTAGGGTTTCTAGGGTTTCCTAGTCCCTATAAATAGGCTCTTAAACATTGTAAAAGGGGGCCATTTTTTGGGAGTGAAAATTCAGAACTGGTATGTGGAGCTTAGAAGATCATGAGCGGCTAAACCCCTTTGTTAGGTATTGATGTAACCCTTTCCAAGCACAATGGTGATTGTATTTGATTTTTATGTATTCAATTTATGTACGTTGATTGCATTACTGTGAGAATTGCAACCTTTGATTTCTGTTCTTAATATTAATTGCAATTGTTATTCAATTCAAATTCAATATTTGAAATTCTATTCTTGTCTTAGAAATTATTTTGCCTATATTGAACTCAAATCAACCTTATTTTTACGTGATTATAAGATTGATGGTTATATGCAATGGGTTTTAATAGACATATGATTAATAGGATTAAGATAGGCCATGCCTAGGGAAGGCGGGTCATACTACACCTAGTTTAGTGTAATTTAGGTAGATGATCCGCCAACCGAAGATGGGTTATGCTATTCCATTAATTGTATGAAACTTATTAAAGGATTTTATAGTTTATGCCAAGGGAAGGCAGTCGTGCCGCATCTTAGTGGTTAGGTGGACGATCCGTCAAAGATAGATTATCCTTATCCCTTGATATTGTATTTTCTTGTTCTTTTATAACATGCATTTGAATTTCTAAAATCAAATATGGTTACCATTGTTATGCGGATTGTGGTGAAGGTATCTTACTATCTCTCTCTCATATAATTACTTTTAGTTTTGCGTTTAATTTCATGCACTTTCAATTCACAAAACAAATCAAGTCTCTTTTAATTAATTAGGTTAATTTTAGTCTTTCGAATTTAGTAACGAAACCCCTACAGTCCTTGAGGTTCGACACTCTCAATATAGTCCTATCTTACGAGATTCGTTCTATTGCGAGTGGTATTTTATTATTGATATATTTTTGGTCATGAAGTAACCACATCAACATGCTAATGTGCTCATAAAAATTTAGCTTAAAACAAGTGAAATCTCAGTTATCCAAAAATGAGTAAAATACTCAGACACCTACTGACATAATGATATGTTTAACCCTTTATGCAGGTCAATGAAATGCAAATCAGGGTTACAGTTTAACTCAAACTTGACAAAAACATAGCACAATTTTTTTAATTTTTTCAATTTTTTAGAACAAAAAGACAAATAAAAATAAACAGATAAAAACAAAAATAAATGGACAAAGTATTTTCCATACCCCCAAACTTGAATTACATATTGCCCTCAATGTGTAGTATAGTAATACATTACTGGAAGTAAGGAAACGTCAAGCTGTGAATAAGGCCAGGGCGTCCCCCAAACTTAAGCACCAAAACACCTGTCAACAAAATTAATAACAATATATATAAACAAATCAAAAGATTAATTGCTGTTAGAAACAAAAACAAAACTAAAAACAAGTAATGAAAAAGGAAAGAAAGAATTTGTGGAGTGAAGTGCAGAAAATAAATTAGAGGAGAAAACTTTACAGCGCTTTCCCCTATCATACTGATGTCCAACTAATCCCTTCCACCCTTTCTTCTTCAAAACTTCATACCCCTCTGGAAGGATATTTTGCCATCTTATATAGAATTGCTTGCTTCGACGGATCTTCTTAGGAAAGTGGTTCCTAGATTTTCGTGCTTGTGTGCATAGATCCTTAAGTATCTTGACAGAAGATGGCTCTTGGGGACATTCTAGAGACGAAGCTTTGGGCTCTTGATGTGTCTCAAGAGGGCGTGATCTGCAAGAGCTTGATACTCACTTCCATTCTTAGCAAATTAGGATCTGTTGGGGGTTCACTTTTCTCATGGTGCTCAACTCGCTCATTTTGCTCAACTTGCTCCTCATTGTTATCCACAATTTCCTCACTCTCAAGTCTGGTGGTGATTTGGGCATGCTCAACTTGCTTTGTGTGCTCCTCTTCGTTATCCACAATTTCATCCTCATCAACCAGGTAGTCTAGAATGAATGGACACTTTTCCCTCTTGTGATAAGGGCTATAACAATATGAACATCTCTTATATAGTGGATGAGTGTCAGGTAAGTGCGTATGGGCAACTCTAGCTTCTTTGAATTGGGAAAATCTCTTACCTATGTCATCGATATGAGCAGTTGGAAAATGTTCAACTACTGATTCTAAAGCAATAAAAACAGCTCGTAGATCTGAACACTTGTTTTCCTCATACACATTATTCATCTCTTTTTTAAGAAAATAAACTAAAAACAACTAACTAACTAAAAGAAAATAAAACTAAAATTTAAAAACTCACAAAAAGGACCAAAAATAAATTTTTGGCAAAAATCTACGAAATTGCTGCCTTTGCTATGAATGCTGCCTGTGGAAGTGCGCTTGATCGCACTCGCATCAATGTGCAGACAAAGAATGCGGCAGAAACTGCAAATCAAGCCAAAAATGAAAAACAAAAAAGAAAGAAAAGAAAAATCTTTTTTTCTTTTAATTTAATTAGAAACAGGGATAAAATAAAAATAAATTGTAGAAAAACAAAATCCTAATTATAACTAGTAGAAAGATAAAATCAATTTAGACATAAATTGGTTTCAAAAATTAACAATTCCCCAGCAACAGCGCCAAAAATTTGATGTACAAATTTAAATGTACTCGCAAGTACACGAGTCTTGCGTAATATAATGGTGTACAAGTGCGAGGTCGAACCCACAGGGAATTGTATTCTTGAAAGGTCAATTTATATCTAAGCTAATTTAATCCTAATCTAGTTCCAAAAGAGGTTTTGAATTTGGTTTTTAAATTTAAAACACAAAACATAAAATAAATAAAATATAAAGTACTAAGGATGCGGAATCCACACTCACCAAATTAGAACAACACATACTTCATGTTCATCAATATTAATCCGAAGTTCTCACAAATTAAATCTTATGTATGTTTTACTATGCTTCAAAGAATTAATCAAAGCCATCCCATGTATCCATTCCTTATTCAAATCACAAAAGGAATCTAAATTTAATTGAAACACCAAATGTATCCGAAGAACAAATCACAAGGATATCTAATTTTTAGGCATATAAAACCAAGCAATCAATTATGTAAAATTGTCATAAATCATCAAGTGTATCCTTGAATCACAACAAGATATCCAAGAATCATTCCACACATTGAAAAGAAGTAAAACAATTAAAATATTAAACCATAAAATCGGACAATAAAAACTTACATGAAAGTACTGTTGTTCTTCAATGGTGAGGCTTCATCCCCAACCTTAGTTGGGGGGGTTAGCCCAACATAAAAATAAATCCTAAACTACAGAAAAACTAAACTAAAAAAGGAGCTGTGAATTTTTGTCTCCAGGCTTCACTCATTTTCTTGAATGCAAAGAGATCTATTTATAGGCTTAGGGAAGTCCTAGAAGCCCTAGTAAACCTAGACAATTTGGAGGTCAGTCTCCCAATCAAAATAGAAGTTTGAAATCTGGATAAGATTCGCTCAAATTTGTGTTCTCATATTGCAGGAAGATTTTGGCATAGTAAACGTCCGAATTAGGAAAATCATATTTCACAATAAATTGTAGCATTTTGAACTAGCTTTCTATTTCCGTTTGAATCATCTCAATTTGATATTTGAGCAGAAAGTTATGGTCAAAACACTAAAACATGTGCAGAATCTGAATTTGAATCCAATCCGAAAGTATCTCCATTTATGGAAATTCCGATTTTATCCTTCGTTTGATTTGGTTAAACTTAATCACATCTTCTAGGTCTTCTCAAAATATGCTTTATTCCAAGACTTTGCAATTTTCTCCTTTTAAGATGCAGTTTCTCTTAACAACCTACAAAACACTAAAACACAAATCTAACATAAAGTGTTAGATAATGACATAGCTAAAGGATTAACTAATGTAAATTAAGGAGTCCAAATATGCAATATTTGGCTCTTATCAGCAGCAACTGAAGAGATACTGCAAGTGGCAAGGCAAATGGAAGATCAGTAGTTGGGAACACCTATTGAAAAAGATGCGAGTCACTTTCTTGCCCCATAGTTATATCATAGAGAGACAATCACAAAATTGGAGACAAGGGTCTATGGCTGTGACAAATAAAATTGAAAGATCGTACAAAAAGAGGTGTTTAGGGGAACATGGAGTGAGGCAAAGAGTCCAAGACAGGTCAATTGGACCCCTACTTGCCAACTACAAATCCATAAACCGAATCCATATTTTGTGGAGGAAGAGGAAGAAGAATTTGTGGATGGGGAGTGTCAAGAATCTGACTTCATTGATGAAGAGTTCGAGCATGAAGGTGTTGAAGATGTATCCTTCACAAGGGTTTGTAGATTGGGATACTCTACTAGTCAATGATGATGACGTCAATGAAGAAGAGCCAATTGAAGATGCTTTGGCATCCGACCTAGAGGAAAAGTACATAGAATATGGGTTGCATCCTATGTTTAGCAGCCTCTACCCCGAAGAAGATGACCAATTGGAAGATGAAGAGCCCACGGATGACATCGCCGATTATGAAGAAGATGACATCGCTGATTATAAAGAGGTTGAGTATGTTGATTTTCTGGATGTTGAAGATATTTTAAATTCTCCTAATAATGATGTTGATGAATTTTATACGGATGAGGAGAATTATATGTTCATAAGGGAAGTAACAGCTGATCTATTCATGAGCCTTTTCATGGCACGTGGGAGAGAAAAGGAACAAGAAAAATATGGCAAGTTCGAAGAATTGACAAGTGCTGTGTGGGGCGTTCACGACAGACATCAAGGTATTCCGATGATGAGAAGTGATGTGCCAAAAATAAAGTACTCGCAAGTGTACGAGTAGTATGCAGTAAAGTGTGCGAACAAATGTGAGGTCGATCCATTGGGAATTGTGTTTTTGCAACAAAATCAATTTTCTATTTAAATCAATCCTATTTTAACCTAGTTTCGCAATTGGTCGTGCAGTGGTGACAAAAACTAAATTAAACAAGAATTTAAACAACAATCAAAATAAAAGACTAAGGTTTCTGAATCCACCTCGCCAAATTCACATTACACTCTCGCATTTACGCATACAATCAATATTGGAAACATTTAAACAAACAACATTCAACAATTGTGATCGTGCACGAAAAATCATTCAAAGAATCCATCCGTTTAAAGGATCACAACGAGTATTTAATTGAGAACAAATCATTTATCGTATCCGTAGATCACGATGGATATTAGTCTCAATCCAATCACTCGATGTACCCCAGACAAAACACATTGAATATAAAACTATGCACAACATCTAAAAGGGTGTTTAATCTCATAAAATAAATCAAGCAATTGAAAGACTTTGAACAACTAATTTATTAGATATTGAATTGTAGCACAAATACGAAAATGAAAATGTGAATCAATGAGGCTTCATCTTCAACCTTAGTTGAAGGTTTAGCCCCTCATGATCACAAAAGACATGTCAAAATCAAATGAAATCATGAAAAACAAACACTTACAATTGAAAAACGTTCACAAAGGCCTAAGCACGACAAAGGTCGTGTTTCTGCTCTCTACGGTGCCTTTCCACCTGTTTACAATGAAAAAGAAAGTATTTATAAGCTAATTATAGGGTTTCAGCGTTGCCAGGTAGGCTGAGTGATGAGAGTCAAATAGTACATATTTGAGCCCCTTAACTTATATTAGTTAGCTCATGTTTTTTTCGATGCTTTTGTTAGTTTTGGTGTCTCAAGTGCATGCATTGCAGGTCACCGACATAAGAATGCGGTTAAAGGGTGAAAATGTGCATAATGAAGGAAGAATCCAAGAAGCGCTCAACGCATATAATGCTCAAACGCATTCGCCCGAGGAGTCGCGTTCGAGCGCATGTCCACATCACCAAAACCCTAGCATTTCACGTTAAAGGCCGCTACCGACGGAGCATGAAGCCTCATATGCATTCGATCGAGAAACTGCGATCGAGCATGCTCGAACGCACATGTTGTGTTCAACGCACTCGTAATGACCGTCGACGCGAGAAAACCTAGTTTTTAGTATAAATTAGCACTTTTCTTTGTAAACCCTACGTTGGGAGGCGCTAGAGAGAGCAAAACACGAATTTTGTCGTGTTCAGCCTTTGTGAACGCTTTTTGATTGTAAGTTTATTCTTTCATGATTTCAATTGATATTTTCTTGTCTATTGTTGTCATGAGAGGCTAAACCTTCAACTAAGGTTGAAGATGAAACCTCGTCAATGATAAACAGTTGTATTCTCGTGAAATTATATACACAATTTGATATTATATTTGTTCAAAATTAATTCTATTGCTTTATTACTTTAAGTGATTGAGCATCTTTTGATTTCATGCATTGTTTAATATTTGTTGTGTTCGTCTGGGATACATCGAGTGATTGAAATTGAGACTAATATCCATCGTGATCTACGGATACGGTGGATGATTTGATCTCAATTAAATACTCGTTGTGATTCTTTAACGGATGGATTCATCGAATGATTTTACATGCATGTTTATGATTTTTGAACTCTATTAAATGAGTTTGATTGTCAATTGTGTATGTAAATTGCGTAGAGTATGCTGTTTGATTTGGCGAGGTGGATTCAAAAACCTTAGTCTTTTACTTAGATTGTTATTTTAAATTATCGTTTAATTTAGTTTTGTTAAAATTGCACAACCAACTTCAACTCTAGAACTAGGTTAAAATAGGATCTATTTGAATAGAAAATTGATTTTAGCACAAAACACAATTCCCTATGGATCGACCTCGCATTTTTACGCCAAGACTTTACTTTATTACACTTCATTTGCAAGTACTTTATTTTTGGTACACCAAATTTTGGCGCCGTTGCAGGGAATTGTTTGTTTTTGTGAAGATTGATTTTTGTTTAAATTAATTCTATTTTTCTACTAGTTATTTATCTTTCTGCAAATTTTATTTCATTTTTTTATTTTATTTGGTTCTGTTTTGATCTAATAAAAAAAAAACAAAGCAGACGAACGCACATTATCTTCGAACGCTGCGTCGACAGACGTCAACGCAGCTTAACTACGTCGCAACGAACACACTCTGCGAATAAAGCAGATGCAATGCCAGCCTAAGCACCACATTTTTTTTTTTTTAGTTTTTAGCTATTTATTTTTCTTTAATTATCTTTGTGCCCATTTTCTTTTTTATTCCATTTGAGTTCTTTATTTTTAGTTAATTAGTTTATTTTGTTTACTTATTCATTTATTTATTCTTTATTTTTATTTTATTTTAAAAATAAAAAAAAAAAACTTTTTGTTGGTTTATGCTTGGTCGGCGATCCGTGAACTTAGAGTTAACATCATTAGATCCCGAATTAGAAAGAACCATTAGGAGAGCACGAGCTCAAGTGGAGATGGGAGATAATCAAAGAAATGAGAGTGGAGGAGCACGAGGAGCACCAAGATGCAAGAGAAGGGAACGGGAGCAGAGAAGAGCTTATGACGTGGATTTCACGACGTCACTCGGGAATTGTTCGCACTCATCAGTCGGCCCATTCGTGCATCGTGTTACCACCGACTAATGCAACCCACTATGATCTTAAGCCACATGTAATCCAAATGTTACCCTCCTTTACGGCTTAGATCAAAAACCCTTACTCATGTTAAAAAATTCAAAACATCTGTGCTACCACCAAATTTCAGAATTTTTCCGAGGAATTTGTCCACCTCACTCTTTCCTTTCTCACTTCATGATAGAGCCACGGAGTGGTTGGATTCCCTCGCACTTTTGGCTCCATCACATCTCGGGAAGAATCGAAGCAGCTTTACAACAAGTTTTTCCCAATGTCCAAAAGTAAATGAGGCAAGAAAGGGAATCAGCCTTTACTCGTGATGAGGATGAGAAGTTCTCCGAATGTTGGGCACGGTTCAAAGACCTGCTGATGAAATGTCCCCCTCATGGATATGAAAAATGGCGTCTAGTGCAATTTTTCTACCAAGGGCTGTCTCAACCCAACCGTAGTATGATTGAGCTGATGAATGGGGGAGCATTTCTCAACTTGACGGGAGATTTAGCCTATAGGGCTCTGGAGAAAATTGCCGACAACTCCCAACACTGGGATTTCACGAGTTGTCGAGATAAATCAGCCCGAACCCCTAAAAAAGGGGGCATCCTGGAAACAAAAGGAGAAACAGAGTTGGCACAAAGGATGGATGCCATCGTTCAAAGATTGGATGCCCTGAGTGTAGGGAAGACCATCAATGCGGCAAATACTTTTCCTGTTGAGAGTTGTTCTATCTGTGCTAGTCCCATGCACCAAGCACAGAATTGTCCATCGATGACAGCTTTTACTGAGATGGAACAAGTGAATGCTTTCAACAGCTTTCAAAAGCCCCAAAGGCCATATTCGAGACTTATAATCCGGGGTGGAGGAACCACCCTAATTTCTCTTGAAACAGAATCAACCCATCACAAATCCAGAGGAGCTCTCATGCTCAAAATCACTATCCTCCGTGATTTTCTCGCCCTTATCAAAATCATGGACGCTTCGCGCCATCATCATCTTATCAAGCCCCCACCCAAGCCCCAGCCTCATCAACCCAGCCATTGGAAGAGACCATGAGAGAATTTATGAAAATGACTGGTCAATCAATCAGTGACGTGAGGCAGTCTACCATGGTGAACACCCAGGCGATCGAAGTTAGAGATGCAAATGGGACAATTAGCGAATCACCTGGGTGAGAGGACAAGGAAAGCTCCTAGCCAAGCAAAGGAACAACCCTAAAGCATGCAACTGGAAATTCTTCAAATCAGAGCATGATGTGCGATTGTCACTCTGAGGTTAGGGAAGAGAGTGGACAATAAGGTGATGAACCCGGAAGAAGAGCAGCAAGAGAAAGAAGAGCAGAAAGAAGAAGAGGGTGACAATCAAAAGGAAGCAGATGCTGAGACATCTACTGTCACCCCAGTTATAAAGGAACCTCCTAGGGCGTTTGTGCCCCTGAAAGATTACAAGTGCCTAGGAATGGAGGTAAGTTAGAAGACATTCTGGAGGTGTTCAAACAAGTCCAAATAAACATTCCTTTCTTGGACGCCATCCAGCAAATCCCTTCCTATGCCAAGTTCTTGAAGGACTTGGTCACGGTGAAGAGGAAGACGAATGTCCCTAAAAAGGCATTCCTAACCGAGCAGGTGAGTTCAATCCTGCAATGCAAGTTGCCCATCAAGTACAAGGACCCTGGATGTCCTACCATTACTTGCATGATCGGAGTCAGCCAGATTGAGAGGGCATTGTTGGATTTGGGAGCAAGTGTTAATTTGTTACCCTACTCCTATGTGCGCTAGGGCTTGGAGAGTTGAAACCTACCACATGACATCTGCAGCTTAGTCGAGTCGAAGGTTCCACGGGAATTGTGGAAGATGTGCTAATTAAGGTTGATAAATTTTACTTTCCGTGGATTTTATTGTGTTGACACAGAGCCGTTCATAACCTAGGGAGTCAAATACGGTGATCTTAGGGCTACCATTCTAGCTACGGCTAACGCCTCTAATTAATTGTAGGATGAGTGATGAAGATTTCCTTCGAATATGATGGAGTTGAATATTTTCCATATCGTGAAACAACCACTGAATATGACCAAAATGAACAAGTGTGCTTGATAGAGGATGTCATGGAAGAGGCCATTGAGGAATCAAGCATGGAGGACCCCACAGAGGCATGCTTTGCTCAATTTGGAGAAGATCGGACTTGGACAAGTTGCTTGAGCAAGCAGATGCTATGTTGGAGACTACTCCTCCGGTGAGTAGTGAAAAGGAGGAGACCATTGTTCCTAATCCTCCAAGAAGGAACTAAAGCCGTTACTGAAAATCTCAAGTACAAGTTCCTAGGTCCCCGAGTCTTTACCGGTGATCATAGCTTCTGATTTAGTCGATGCTCAAGAGGAGAAGCTATTGGACATTTTGAGAGAACATAAAGAGGCTATAGGCTGGACCATTGAGGATATTAAGGGAATCAGCCCCTCGGTGGTGATGCACAAGATTCATCTGGAGGAGAATGCCAAGCCATCGAGGGAGCCATAAAGAAGGCTCAACCCAGCCATGCAGGAGGTTGTGAGAGCGGAAGTGATCAAGCTTTTGGATGCTGGGATCATCTATCCCATTTCTGATAGCAAGTGGGTGAGCCCGATACATGTTGTGCCCAAGAAGGCTGGGTTAACGGTAGTAAAGAATAAGGACAACGAGTTGGTGCCAACTCGTATTCAGATGGAGAGTTTGTATAGACTATAGGAAGTTGAGCCGCCACCGTGGAAAGATCATTTTCCCCTTCCATTCATTGACCAGATGGTGGAGCGGTTAGCCGGGCACGAGTATTACTATTTTTTGGATGGTTATTCAGATATAACCAGATCCCAGTGGACCCCGAAGACCAGGAGAAGACTACATTTACTTGTCCTTTTGGGACATTCACCTACCGTCAGATGCCGTTTGGGTTGTGTAATGCACTGCCACTTTTCAGCGTGCATGATCGATTTTTTTTTTGACATGGTAGAGCGTTTATGGAGATCTTCATGGATGACTTCTCCGTCTTTGGTTCATCTTTTGAGTGTCTTGACCGTCTCACGTTGGTGTTAGTGAGATGTAAAGAAAAAACCTTGTGCTTAAGGAAAAGTGTCATTTTATGGTTAAGTAGGGGATTGTACTGGGCATGTCATATCTCGAGGGCATTGAGGTTGACAAGGCAAAGGTAGATTTGATCTCTAACCTTCCACCCCCACGCATCGTGTGAAGGAAACCGTTCCTTCTTGGGCCATGCAGGGTTCTCACGATTCATCAAGGATTTCAAGAAGATCGCCCGCCCTTGTAAGTTGTTGGCCAAAGAGACCCGTTTGAATTTGATGAAGAATGTTTGAAAGCATTCGGGCTTTAAAGGAGATTCACGCGTCCACACTTATTAGACCACCCAGGGTGAACCTTTTGAGATCATGTGTGACGATCGTTATGCATTGGAGCTGTTTGGGGCAGCGATTGAGAAACTTCCCATGTGATTTACTATGCGAGCAAGACTCGAATGACGCACAACTCAATTACTCCACCATGAAAAAGGAGTTGTTGGCCGTCGTTTTTGCGCTGACAAGTTTAGGTCCTATCTAGGATCTAAATCATTATCTTTTCTAATCATGCGTTGAAGTATCTTTTCTCCAAGAAAGATGCTAAATCCCGTTTGATGAGATGGATTTGCTTCGCAAGAGTTCGACATAGAAATTGGGATAAGAAAGGAGAGAAAAAATGTGGTGGCGATCATTTGTCTAGGTTGACTTTGGATTACACCGAGGACGCCATCCCCATTTCTCGAGACCTTCCACGATGAGCAATTGATGCACATTGCTCAGAATCCCGCACCATGGTTTGCGACATAGTGAACTATCTTGTCACCGCCAAATGCCTTTGCATTGGGGCGACAAGATAAATTCAAATTTTAGCCATGGTGAAATACTTTTTGGGATGATCCTTACTTGTTTAAGTATTGTCCCGATCAAATCATTAGGAGATGCATACCGAGCATGACCAATCCAATGTCATCTCCTTGTCATGATCATGCCTGTGGTGGCCATTTCAAGTTAAAAGATAGCTGCAAAAATTTTGCAGGTGGATTTTATTGCCCATTTTGTTTAGAGACGCCATACTTATTGCACATCTTGTGAGCGTTGTCGAAGCTAGGGAGTATCTCTAGAAGAAAATATGATGCCCTCAACCCGATTTTGATCGTTGAGATTTTTGATGTGGGGCATTGATTTCATGGGACCATTTCCAAACTCCTATGGCAATCTATACATCTTGGTTGCTATGGACTATGTGTCCAAGTGGGTGGAGGCCGTTGCTTGCAAGACTAATGACCAGAGTGGTGGTCCAATTTTGAGAGACACTATCTTTGTCGGTTTGGTACACCTGAGCAATCATAAGTGATGGAGGCAAGCATTTCGCAATCATTTTTCGAGCGCTTGATGAAGAAGTATTTCATCACCCATAAGGTACCTTATCACCCATGACAAGTGGACAAGTTGAAGTGTCAAATCGTGAGATCAAGCACATTTTGGAAAAGATGAATCCTAATAGAAAGATTGGTCTCATTGATATGACGCCGTGGGCATACAACAGCATTCAAGACCGATTGGGATGTCACCCTATCGGGCTTGTGTACGGAAGGCATGTCATCTTCCACGAGTTGGAGCATAGGCATTGGGCCATCAAGCGCTTAAACTTCAATCTTTCGAAGGCTGGCTCAAGAGAAAGCTCCAACTCAATGAATTGGAGGAGATAAGGAATGATGCATATGATTGTGCAAGGATGTACAAAGAACAGATGAAGAAGGCTCATGACCAGAGTATTTTGAGGCGATCTTTCGAACCTGGTCAAAAGGTCCTTCTTTACAATTCAAAATTGCATCTATTTCCAGGCAAGCTGAAATCTCGATGGACCGGCCCTTTCATCATTCGGTCAGTGTTTCCTCATGGGGCCATTGAGATTGAGGATCCCAAGAATGGTAACACTTTTAAGGTCAATGGACAAAGATTAAAACCATTCTTGGAGTTGAGAAGTAGAAAGGTGGAGACGACTCTATTGGAAGATCCGAATTATTCAGATTGATTGTCGTCTCTTGTGAAGAGTCTGGCTGAAGACTTTAAACTTCGCGCTTGTGGGAGGCAACCCTCATTATTTTTCTATGTTATTTAACCTCATTTGTGCAATTTGTTCTGTTTTTATGTGTTTTTTAGGTCGAGTGTCTGCCGTTCAAGTTTGGGGGAACGTTCTCTTATGTTATGCCTGACTTGCGCCTTCCCTCTGGTATTGTATTTTTTGTCACATTGGGGACAATGTGACATTTTAGTTTGGGGGTGGGGTAGACATATCTGTCATTTTATTTTGTTTGTAAAAAAAAAAAAAATTTTTGCTATGTGGTTGATTGATCTTGACCAAACATCATAACTATGGATTGCATGTCGTTGTTATGTTTAACTTGTTTGAACACATATCATTAGAAATCCAAGTGTTTGACTCATATGTTGGATTAAAGAGACCCCATGTGTTCGATAGATTTTCACATGCACACTAGCAGAGGGTCCGTGGGGTATGAGATTTGACTTTAGAGTGTGTCTCTAGAGATTTGTGGGTTGATGTGGTGAGGAAAACCTTGGCTAAAAAAAAAAAAAAAAAAATTTCATAAGGTTGAGCTTCTCATTGAGTAACCGGACCTCTTGCCTCATCAAGCAGTGAGTGTTCGCGTAAAAAGAGGAGAAAGTCCAGCTAAGTGATTGTATGGCTAGTTAGGCTTCGTAGTTCTTTTTGACTTGAGTAATTAAGCCCTTAGGGATGTCTCTACATCTAGTGCCCTAAAGCCATTTGGTTTGGGAGTCACTGGCCAAACACTCGTTACATAAGTCATTGAGAAGCTTAAGGGAGCCAAGCATTGCACAGCCTACACAAAAAATAAAAATAAAATAAAATAAAATTTTCAAGCCTTGGTTGTTTTCATCACAGTGCAATCCTATGAATTTTTGGGTGCACATTTTCTTTGAGAATGATTGAAACTGCATGACCTTGTGTTAGTTCACTTTTCACTTCTTGAAGCATATGTTGTCTCAAATATCCAGTTGTGAGTTGAATGGTGTTTGGATGCCTGGATGATGTGGTTTGTATGTTCGACTTGTTAAAATTGCTAATGATGTACGAACCATATGTTTAATGAAAGGCCTTGTCCATCAATAACATAGTGTCAATTAAATGTTTGTGGGTGTCATTCCTGGAAAACCCTCACGAGACTTCACTCGTCCTCTAGGGAATTCCTAGGGGTTTAAAAGGCTTGTTGCATATGCTAAATGCAACTGTGTTTCCCATGACAGAGGACCTATGTTTCTTGTTTTTGTGTTGTTCTTCATTTTGTTTTGCTAAGGGACTAGCAAAATGTAAGTTTGGGGGTATTTGATGAGAGTCAAATAGTACATATTTGAGCCCCTTAACTTATATTGGTTAGGCTCTTAGCTGTGTCATTTTCTGATGATTTTGTTAGTTTTTGGTGTCTCAAGTGCATTGCAAGTCACTGACATAAGAATGCGTTAAAGGGTGAAAATGTGCATAATGAAGGAAGAACCCCTAGCGTGTGTTAACGACATACTGCGTTGAACGCATGTCGTTCGAGCCGCGGCGTTCAGCGCATGTCCACGTCAGCTAAAACCCTAGCATTTCACGTTGAAGGGCCGCGCCGCACGGAGCTTGAAGCATTGCGTTCGAACGCACATATTGCGTTCGAACGCACTCGTGATGATCTAGCAGTACGCGAGAAAACCCTAGTCTTAGTATATATTTATCATGTTGTTTTCTTTTGTAATATGTTGGGAGGTGCCGTAGAGAGCAAAAACACGAATTTTGTCATGTCTAGGTTTTTGTGAACGCTTTTTGATTGTAAGTTTATTCTTTCAATGATTTCAATTGATATTTTCTTGTCTATTGTTGTCATGAGAAGCTAAACCTTCAACTAAGGTTGAAGATGAAATCTAAATCAATGATAAGTTGTATTCTCGTGAAATTATACACACAATTTGATATTATATTTGTTCAAAATTAATTCTATTGCTTTATTACTTTAAGTGATTGAGCATCTTTTGTGATTTCATGCATTGTTTAATATTTGTTGTGTTCTGTCTGGGGATACATCGAGTGATTGAAATTGAGACTAATATCCATCGTGATCTACGGATACGGTGGATGATTTGATCTCAATTAAATACTCGTTGTGATTCTTTAACGGATGGATTCATCGAATGATTTTACATGCATGTTTATAATTTTTTGAACTCTGTTAAAATGAGTTTGATTGTCAATTGTGTATGTAAATTGCGAGAGTATGCTGTTTGATTTGGCGAGGTGGATTCAGAAACCTTAGTCTTTTACTCAGATTGTTATTTTAATTGTCGTTTTGATTTAGTTTTTTGTTAAAATTGCACAACGAACTTCGAACTCTAGGAACTAGGTTAAAATAGGATTTATTTGAATAGAAAAATTGATTTTAGCACAAAACACAATTCCCTGTGGATCGACCTCGCATTTTACGCACTTTACTTTACACGACTTGTACACTTGTGAGTACTTTATTTTTGGTACACCACTGAGTGCGCTCGATAGCACTTGAGCATGCATTTCTAGTGTTGATGGGCGCAAGTGCGATTGATCATACTATATGTGCGATCGAGCACAGATGCTTCAGAATTGGCCAAATCTTGTGAAATATGAATTTGTAGATCTTCAAGTTAGCTTTCTAATGACACCAATATCACTCCAATCGGAGTTATACAAATCTAGATATGGCCGTTTTCGTGGGACTCATCAGGTGCGAATCATCGCTCAACACAAATTTGCTTCCAATGCTCCCCGAACTGCCTTAAGTCCCATAATTAATGTAGTTAGCCCCAGATGTACCTTAGCAACTTGCAAAACACTAAAACACCGAAACTAACAAAAAAACATCAGAAAATAACAAAACTAAGGGTTTAACAAATACAAGCTAAGGGGCCCAAATATGCAATATTTGGCACTCACCAAATACCCCCAAGCTTATATTTTGCTAGTTCCTTAGCAAAACAAAATGAAAAACATAACAAAATCAAGAAACATAAGTCCACTGTTGTGGGAGAAATGGTTGCATTTAGCATATGCAACAAGCCTTTTAAACCCTTAGAAATTCCTAAAGGACGAGTGAAGTCTTGTGAGGGTTTTCCAGGAATGACACCCACAAATATTTTATTGACACTATTGTTGTTCAAATATCTACCTAAATTAATAGGCAAATAATTGTACGTTTT
Organism: Carpinus viminea; assembly: GCA_013348765.1. Taxonomy (NCBI): domain Eukaryota; kingdom Viridiplantae; phylum Streptophyta; class Magnoliopsida; order Fagales; family Betulaceae; genus Carpinus; species Carpinus viminea. Next base: position 17,882,575 of record CP054671.1, on the reverse strand, counting down.
ACTTGCAAGTGCTCAAGGTCAAATGTATAGTACAGTGTGTAAATGCAAGATCAATCCCACAAGGATTGGTAAATTATGTTTAAAAATAAATTTGCAATATAAAATAAAAGACGTAAAAATTTTGTTTGATTAAACAATGAGAAAGAGGTAGGGCTTTGATTTCCACTAATCATGCTTAAACAATAAATCAGTATGCCAGTGCTTTGATCATATTATGAATATTTAATGTCTGCCGACCTAAGGGTATGGGTGTCTACTCCTTAGATTATTAGTTTTCCTAAGCAACGAATTAGGCATGGGTGTCTACTCTAATTCTTTTCTTTCTTAAAGGATTTAGCATGGGTGTCTACTAAGTTGTTCTTTAAGAAAGCATAAAAACTGTGAAAACCGACAAACACATGAGACCTAGGGTATGAGTGTCTACTCCCGGTTTCCCATGTTGATTAACCCAAGAACCTGGTGTGGATATCTTTTCTTACTTATGTTAAACCTAGGACTCGGTCATCCAAATTGATCTAACTAACAGGTCCATACCACATGCATATGTTGATCAGGCAAATACATATGAGGAATTATTGAAAGAGAATTAATCAAGTAATATCATAATGCAATTATATAAAGGCATATCTTGAATTAAAATATAAACATGATCAGGGCTTCAATCAAGCCCTACTTAAAGGTTTAGTTACACATGAAATTTAGGCTAATCATCTTCATAAAATAAAGGAAAAGAATAAACCCGGAAAATTGCTTCTTGAAGTAGCCTCCAAATTCTCCTCTCTGGAATTGTATATCTAATTGTGAGGCTTAGAGGTCTATTTATAGGCTTTAGGAGAATCCTAGAAACACTAGTAAACCTAGGAATTTGGAGTGTGTAAGTGCAACACCTGCTCCTTTCTATCCATGATCTTCACTGGTTCCTCCACATAGGTTAATCCCTCCTGTATTTCCAACGGGTCATACTCCACAACTACATTGGGGTTAGCGATGTACTTCCTTAGCATAGATACATGGAAAATGTCATGTGTCCCAACCAAATATGGGGTAAGGCAATCCTGTATGCCAACCTCCCCTTCCTCCTCAAGTCGCATCACTCCCATCATCAATGCTATCTTAAGGAACGCACGTGTTCCAAAGGTCATCCCTAGTTATCGAATAACTTTCTTCTGCCAACTCTAGGATGCACTCATCATTCGTCCAATGGTAAGCACTTGAATCATTTTAGGCCCCAATGTTGTTTTCTTCCAACGTTGTCCCTCCCAATGTTGTCCCGATACAAGGGCGACTGACACTTACGTCCATAAGGTGCTTCATAAGGTAGCATCCAAAAGTCACCTGTAATGAACTTGATGAAAGGTAGGTATTAAACTCTAATCCTAACCTCTCCTCGTCCTTGTACTTCCTGATACTTCCAGGATGTACAATAAATGGAGAATGATGAGTCTTGCTCAAGATCTCATTTCTTAGCCCTTCACCTTCCGACACACATTTATGGGTGAGCAACCCAACATCCTTAAGACAAAACCCTTATGCCTTATCAATTGCCTGATCTTGGTGCACGCAAGGTCCTCTAACTGAGCGGCAAGCAATCCTAACCCAACCATGGTCGTACCAAAAATAGTACTCGCCAATTGCACGAGTCGATCGTAGTAATGTGGCTGTGCAGGTGCGAGTGTCGAACCCATAGAGAATCGTGTTTGTCAAAAACCAACTTTAAAACGCTTAAACTAATAAAATCTTAACCTAGTTCCAACATCGAACAGCGTGTGCGTATAAAATTAAACTAAGCTAAATGCAATAAAATAAAGCAAAATAAAACTTAATTAAAAAGCAAAAAAATAAAGAAATAAAATGCTAAGGTCCCTAATCTACCTCACCATCAACATAAAAACATGCCTAGTTCATACTTCAGCTACTATATTCTATTTGCTATTAATTAATGCATCCGTCTATCGATTAAGCACTAATGCATGTCCTATTGTTGCTACGATCTTGTCGAACTACCGAGGCAAACACGTTATAAGAGGTCACAACGGATAATGGTCCAAGACGAATATCCGATGTATCTCGGTTGCACTAGTCGATCGCTTAACGATTACAAGCAACAATCAATGCAACCTTGTCATTAAAATTGAATTGAAACGAACAAGCAAAACAGTAAATGACGAACGGAGTATTAAACTAAGCATAAAAATAAGTAGATAAAACATGGTGAAGGGAAATAAGAGACTAAAGCAAAATAAATAAAAGCATTAAATTAAGCGGCGTTTAGGAGTGTTTACAATGAAGAACGCCACAAAGGGCACCTCAACGCGCTCCCAAGCGTGGAAATAAGAAAATACAGGGCCTATTTATAGGCTGCCAGGGCACGCTCGACCGCAAATAACCGCCTATGGAGGTGCGTTCGTAGGGTACTTGCAACGATATATAATCGGCCGCTGCGGCGATCGCGGTTGCACAGCGTCCGTGTGCGGCGCGTGCCCTTGGGTGCGTGGCGACGCGGAGTGCACGTGCGTGCGATCAGCGTGCTGCGTCTGAGTGTGGCCGGAGTGCGTTGAACGCATACTAAGTCGAACGACTTTGCGATTTCTTCTCTTTAAGTCCTTTCTTGCCCTTGCTAGCCATGATTTAATGCAATGTCCTGCACAACACAAAATACTAAAAACACTAAAAATGATTAGATATTAACAATGCTAAAGGCCTAACGAATATAAATTAAGGGGTCCAAATAAGCACTTTTAGGCACCGATCAAATACCCCCAAACTTACATTTTGCTAGTCCCTTAGCAAAACAAAACGGAAAACACGATAAAAACATAAGTCCGCTTTCGTGGGAGAACGATTGCATTGAGCGTATGCAACAAGCCTTTTAAACCTCTAGGAGTTCCCTAGAGGACGAGTGAAGTCTCGTGAGGGTTTTTCAGGAATGACACCCACAAACAATTATTTGGCACTATGTTCTTAATGGACAAAGCCCAACACACAAACACATGGTTCACACATCATTAGCAATTTTAACATGTTAAACATATGAACCATATCATCAAGGCATCCAAACATCATTTCATTCAAGGTTGAAAAATTGAGACAACACGTGCTCCATAATGTGCAAAGTGAACTAACAATAAGATCATGGGTTTCAATTACTCCAAAGACGTGTATCCCAAAATTCAAAGGAAAACAATGTGATAAATACAACCAAGGCTTAAATTGAAAGATGCAATTTTTTGTGTAGGTTTGTGCAATGTTGACTTCCTTAAACTTCTAAATGACCTATGTAACGAGTGTTGGGCGGTGACTCCCAAACCAGGCGGTTTTAGGGCACTAGATGTAGAGACATCCCTAAGGGCTTAATTACTCAAGTCAAAAGAGTTATGAAGCCTAACTAGCCATACAATTTTTAACAGCAATTTCTCATCTTTTGACGTAACACTCATTGCTTGGCTGTGCAAGAGGTCCGTTACTCAATGAAAAATTCACTTTATTATGATTTTGATTTTTTTTTTTTATTAAAGCCAAGGTTTTCATCGTCACATCATAAACCTAGAAATCTCAAGACACATGCTTCAAAGTCAAATCTCATATCCCAGACCCTAATGCTAGTGTGCATGTGAAATTTCAATCAAACAAGTGGAGTCTCTAATCCAACACAAGAATCAAAACTGATTTCTAATGATAGGCAATGTTCAAACAAGTTAAACAAACCAATGACATGTAATCCACGACGATGTAAGTCATGACCAATCAACAACATAGTAACAAACAAAAAGAAAATTTTTTATATACATGGCAAAAAACAAATATATACATGCAAAAACAAAACAAAACAAGTAAAAAAAAAAAGCAAACAGAATGTTTGTCCTTGTCCACACCCCAAACTTAAATGACACATTGTCCCCAATGTGGCAAGAAATGAGGAACCGGATGAGCAAAGTCCAAGGCCCCCAAACTTAAACATCAAAACACCTATCAAAACTAACAGAATCTTTTTCTAAAAGATAAAACATCAAAATGTTAATTGCTGTTAGAAACTGAAACAAATAAAATATATACATGAAAATAAAATAACAAAAATAAAATAAAAATGCGGTGCGGAAAATAAAAAGAAAAATACCGCACCTTCCCCGCTCATAAGGATGTCCAGTCAATCCCTTCCATCCTTTTTTCTTTAAAATAAGATACCCCTCTGGAAGGATGTTAAGCCATCTTATGTAGTTGTCCTTGTTTCGAGGGATCCACTTAGGAACATGGTTCCTAGATTTGTGATGGTGTGTGTGTGAATCCTCAAAGATTTCTACATAAGATGACTCTTCGAGACATTGGAAAGATGGAACTTGATGATATGTCTCGAGAGGGATTGTGACGAAGGAGTAAGCTTCAGTACTCACTTCCTTGTCATTGGGCCAATTTAAAATTGGCGGGGTCAAGCCTCCTTTTCTTCTCCTCCATTCTCGGTCGACCTCGAGTGGGATCCAATAAAACCTTAGCTTGCTCATGTATCCATGTCAAGGTCCAAATCAAACTCAAATTGAGCAAAGCTCTTCCAAAGGATCCTCCAGACTTGGCTCTCTAAACCTCAGCCTTGCTCGAGGAACTTGTCGAGATCCAGATCATATTCAATTTCATCAAAACACTCTCAGATGGATCCTCAAGACTAGGCTCACTAAAGTCTCAACATGATCAAATAGCCTATCCAAGTCTAGGTCATCTCTATCGGGCAAAGTGTTCCATCTCAGGATCCTCTAAACACAAATCATGCAACACTCCATCTTGCATCACTAGCCTATCGAGGTCTAGGTCACAATCATCCGAGGTGAAACATTCTATCTTAAGTTCCTCTAAGCTACACTCACTTGCAACTTCATCTCCAATTTCCTCATCAACAAGTATGGTGGTGGTTTGAGCATTGTCAAGTGCAGACTTGTTAACCTCGGTCCATGTAATAATTAATGAAAGGACAATCATCAAACCGGTGAGAATGATGATAACAATATTCACATGAGATGAGGTGTGTGAGTGTGAGAAAGCTGGTATGGGCATGTCTGGCTGCCATGAGTTGGTTAGCCTCCCTCAAGTCATCGACATGAACCGAGGAAAATGTTGCTCAAATGACTCTTGGGGAGGATGAGCCATCTTGACTCAAACTCCTCCTCCTCAACTAGGTTGAATTTAGAAACTAATTGACCAACTGTTCTTCCAACCTTGTAATTTCTTGGTTTGCCATATGGGCATCTATGATTTCTTGACAAGGTTGGTTGACTATTTTCCTAAACGCGTCTCGAGTGTTTCTTCTAATGATGGTTCATGAGACGCAAAATGGTGGGTTGGCCGACTAGTTCCATGAATTCCTTAAGAGTGTCTTCCAAGGAAGGCGTCGAGGAGGATAGTCATATGATGAATGGGAAGAAAAATGGTTGTCGAACTGCATTATATTCGGGAAGTGCAGTTCGTCAACTCAAATTTTCCGTAGCATGATCATGCCACGAAAAATCAGAATTGTTGCTCGATCCGGGTTATAAAATTTGAATTAGATTCAAACCAGATGGGGTGTTCAATCGCTCATTTGAAAATCAGAAAATTGTCCCCAATGTGGACAATCACCTAAACTATGGTAAGGCTAGAGCGGTGAACACGGTTCATGTGGGTGCAAAGTGGTAGAAACATTAAAATAATCGACGGAAGACTCATGCTTCACCCAAACAGTTCAAAATATTCCACATGAAACAATTAACAAAAATAAAATAAAATAAACACAAACTAAAAAATAAACTAAACAAGAACTAATAAATAAACTAACAAAATAATAAACCAATTAAACAATTAAAATAAACTAACAAAATATTAAACTAATAAAACAGCAAGTAAATAAATAAACTAGGTAGAATAAATAAATAAACAAATAAATGTATGGCAAATTGCGTTCGAACGCAGGAAGGTGCGTCAACGCGACTGCCTGGTTTAAAAAAAACGCCTTTCACACATGCATTGCGTGAACGGAAGCGGCGCTACATGTTCAGAGCAGTATGTGCGTCAATCGAGCACACTGTTTGATCGCGACCGCACTGACCGAATTCGAGACTCAAAAAAAACCAAAAAAAACAAAAATGCTAATCTAATTTTTTGGATTTTATCTATACAAAAGCACAAAACAAATAAAATAATTGCACAATTAAAATAACTAGTAGAAAGATAAAATTAATCTAAGCAAGAAAATTAATTTCAACAAACACGATTCCCAACGGCGCCAAAATTTGATCGTGTACCAAAAATAGTCTCGCCAATTGCACGAGTCGATCGTAGTAATGTGGCTGTGCAAGTGCGAGTGTCGAACCCACAGAGAATCGTGTTTGTCAAAAACCAACTTTAAACGCAAACTAATAAAATCTTAACCTAGTTCCAACATCAGCGGTATGCATAAAATTAAACTAAGCTAAATGCAATAAAATAAAGCAGAAAATAAAACTTAATTAAAAAGCAGTAAAAAATAAAGAAATAAAAATGCTAAGGTCCCTAATCTACCTCACCATCAACATAAAAACATGCCTAGTTCATACTTCAACAACGATTACGCTACTAGGCATATTCTATTTGCTATTAATTAATGCATACGTCCGTCTATCGATTAAGCACTAATGCATGTCCTATTGTTGCTACACGATCTTGTCGAACTACCCGAGGCAAACACTGTTACAAGAGGTCACAACGGATAATGGTCCGAAGACGAATATCCGATGTATCTCCGGTTGCAACGGTAGTTGACGTTTAACGATTTACAAGCAACAATCAACGCAACCTTGTCACGAAATTGAATTGAAACGAACAAGCAAAACAGTAAATGACGAACGGAGTATTAAACTAAGCATAAAAATAAGTAGATAAAAACATGGTGAAGGGAAATAAGAGACTAAAGCAAAATAAATAAAAGCATTAAATTAAACTGACGTTTAGGAGTGTTTACAATGAAGAACGGGGAGGTTTTGGGCCACAAAGGGCACCTCAAACGCGTCCCAAGCGTCTCTAGCGTGGGAAATAAGAAAATACAGGGGCCTATTTATAGGCAGACGAAGTGCGTTGAGCAGTAGTGCGTTCAACGCAGATTATTGTGGTCGAACGCAAGGCACCGTTCGACCGCAAATAACCCTGGCACTAGGGCTGACATGGAGGTGCATTCGACCACGCAGGTACTGCGTTCAACGCATATAAGCTAGGGCCGGCTGCGCGTGCGACCGTGGTTGCTGCAGCTGGCGTCGTGGTGCTGGCGTCCTTGGGTGCGCGGCGTGAGTGCAGTGTGCGTCGACCGCAGCGTGCTCTTGCGTCTTGAGTGTGGCGGAGTGCGTTGAGCGTACTAAGTGCGGTCGACGCACTTTGGCGATTCTTCTCTTTAAGTCCTTTCTTGCCTTGCTAGCCATGATTTAATGCAATGTCCTGCACAACACAAAATACTAAAACACTAAAAATGATTAGATATTAACAATGCTAAAGGCCTAAGGAAATATAAATTAAGGGGTCCAAATAAGCACTTTTAGGCACCGATCAAACCACCAAGCAAGACAAGCGTGCAGGCGCATCCTCATCTATCACTTTTACTCCCATCCTAGTGAACTCCATAACCAACTAGGGTTGGAAAATTCCAAGAGCGGCAAGCTCCACCGTCTTCTTTCTACTCAAGGCATCAGCTACTACGCTAGCCTGATCACAACCCTTAGATCAGCTCTAGCCACCTCTTTTGTCTTTACAAACAACAGTACCCGAGAACTCCTTAGTCCATTCAGGTACAAAAAGATTCTCTAGAATCTCCTAGCTTTTAAGTAACCCAAAATCATGTAGCTCAATACAAGATCAATGGGTACAAGATTCACTAATTGCCCTATGCTAGAATCCAAGTCCAAGAATATAATGCCTTAACATACTTCTAATGGGCAATTAACAAAATAAGGAATCTTATTATCAACACATCAACAAAGTGTAACAGCATCATACATTAACAAAACTCTTAGTTAATGTTACACTTTTAGGTCCGAAACCCCAAATCAAGTGCAAGTACAAACAAAAGACAACTGGCTGGTGTATGAGCAAACATCTGGTAACCCAGCCCTTAACTACAAAATAAGACGAACTCACATGCCTTAAACAACTCTAGTGGTTATGCTTAACCTTTGTCCTGCCATCATTTCCTTCCAGGTGAACTAGTACCATTCCTTTTGGCCTTGTTGCAATTCCGAATGAAGTGTCCCACCTTACCACATCCGTAGCACAAATTCCTCCTTGATCTGCATTTCCCAAGATGTAGTCTGCCACACCTATGGCACCAACGACACTTTTCCTTCTTGGAATTCAACTCTCGAGGTGTACTCCTCCTTAAGCTCCATGAGTATTCCTGATAAAACCTTTCCTTGAATTGAGTCCACGGAATGGCCTCCTCGCTTCCTAATTCCATCACCAGTGAGTTCCTCTTAGCGTACCACCATCGCCTTGCTTCTCCAGAGAACTTGTAGGCTGCGTACTTGACTCTTTGCTCCTCAGTGCAGTCCATAACTCGTAGCAGCTCCTTCAAGCTCGTAAGCCACTCTCTCGCTTCTCCAGAGTTGAGGTTTCCCTTAAAAATAGGGAAAGGATGCTCATAGAACTCCTTGAAAGAGCAACCATTTTCTTTCACTTGGAATAGGGACTCCTCGCATGTTGACTAAAGCTTCCACAAGACGACTTGACACAACTTCCAATACTTGGGTAGCGTCTAGAACGTTCTTCGTCTTTTCATCGGGTTGGGATGGTCTCCTACCATTGTCGCTCCCAATGACGTCATGTCGTGGTGACATTTTTGTAGTCACAATGATCATAAGCCCTAACTTCGAAGCGCTATGCCGAGCCTTGCTCAAAACATCAAACCTAATTGCAAACCTATCCGTACTAAGCGCCTAAACTACTACCACCTTAGGCAAAGACCTAATACAGATCTAAGCTTAAGACCTTATGCAACTATCTTAGTGCAGATCAGACCTAATCTCCAAGGTTGCACCATCAAAGTGATCCTAGTCTTGACTACAATACCGTATCAAATCCCTAAAATCCTCAAGTCCAACATCCTCAAGATCATAGGTATCGAAATTCTATATCCCTTGTGTACATATAATCCAATCCTATGCTCTGGTAAATCATTTCCTAGCACCTAATAGATCATGTCCTATTTGCTGAGCAAAAGCTCTAATGAATCCAGATCTAACTCCTAATAGATCTATTCCTATGGTCCGAAGAGCAACTGCTCTGATACCAACTGTAATGCCACGAGAATTAATTGACTTGTAATTAATTCAATGGTTCGTCTCTAAGCCTTGTTCCACTCCGAACCAGACCTCGGGACCTCTACTCCTCAAAAACAGAGGATACTAAGCAAGGAAAGTAATAAAGTACTATAAACAATTAATCAGTATAACCAGAGCGTCTAATCAAAGATCATCAAAGCAGCAGAAATCACTATATACATCAATACAAGGGATCCATGCTAAACCTTAATATGCAAGCAAGCATGCATCAAGCCTTAATGTCTACAACATAACTCAAAAGTACTAATTACCATGAGTACCCGCTTAAGCTTGCAATAAGTCCTCAAGCATCTCCTGGATCAAATCCTCCACAAGAACCGGATGCTTCACAGTATCCACTATCTAGAACAGCATAATTGTACATATGGAGAAAAATGAAAAATAATACAAGGGTAAGTCCGACGACTTAGTGAGTAGAAATCCACATGACATACCTATCATTAATTTGTGGATTCTTTTATTATAAAACACATGCAGCATTATGAGATGACAGTTATCTTGCAGGTGATATATATATAGATAATATATGCTTATAATCATGAGTAACAGTAATAGTTTAACGTTATGGTCTACCCGAGATATTACCCCTTCTCAACAGGGTTGACGTTGTCCCGAGGTACTTGTAGTACAATACTAGTGCCCCAGCAATTGCACGAAACATACTGTATGTAACACTAGCAACACGACCGAGTTCAACCCCGGGTGGCCCACACCGCTAATGACGTCCGTCCTATAGTGACCATCCATTGGGAATGGCTGCATCATTGGTTACGAGTCATTGGATCCAAAGCTCCCCCCCACACACACATTGACCATAAAGCTAACCCGTATAGTAAGCCCATGGCCATTACTACCGCACGTACTGGCGTACCATGTCTTACGATGCAATTAGTCTTATCAGTCTTTTATATACACAGTTTTACAAATCTCATTATTATCTTGTTAACAGACACACATTTTCACAAAAGAGAGTTCCCCGTAGTTCCAAAATGTATTTCATGAGAGTTGCAAAACATGCATATTTGATATATACAAAATACGTGCAATGCAGGAAAAGTAACAACAAAGCATCCATGTGAGTTTGTACTCACCCGGGCCACAAAGCTCCTCCATGAAATTCCCTTGAGGCTCCATAACCTTGAATACTGAGAAAAGACCTATCATCAGTTCAATTTCTACTATGTCCCCAAGAGGTAGCTCAATCAATGTGACCACACCTTATGAAGTGTAGGTCACAAGATCGAATCCCCCCTCCCCCTACCCTTGTGTGGACATGTCAAAAAAAAAAAAAAAAAAAGTTCTATTTCTACTTAAGCACAACTCTATAACAAAGAAACAAGACCCATGAGACGGTTGGTGAAAATAGGGTTTTGATCGTCCCAAATTTAGGTACTCGCAATTGAACGAACCGAAGCTCGTATAGCGGTTGCGCAAGTACCAAGTCGAACCCACAAGGAACAGAGCGTTTGCTTAAGAAATTATTGAAATTAAACTAACTATACTTTAACCTAGCTCCGAGTAGTTTCAAGAACACTAATTGTAGAAATTAAAAACTATATTACGAAAAGGTTAATGAATGGAAAAAAAGACTAAGATCAAAGATTATCCTTACCCCGATCAAAAGATAACTTTAATACATTAAATGCCTATTTTTCCGTCTTAGAAGTTAAAACCTATCAATACAACTCTATTGCCGTCATTTGATACAAGTCAAACCTAAACAATGTGTTTACCGTTAAGGAGCTACAACAAGTAATTGTTTATTGATAAAATCATCCACTGTATCCTTGGATCACAATGGATATTGAATCAATAAATATTACTTGTCGCACCCGGCTTGGAACACATCGGATGGTGACTATGATTGCATCAAAGATGACAACCATTTACCTATTTGTCACGGAAAGTAAATAATGAGTGCAGAATTTAAATGACGGAAATTAAGAACACTTAATGTAAAAAGCAAGAAATATATGCTACGGGTAAGGCATAATCTTCAACCTTAGTTGAAGATTTTAGCCACCATTAAATAAATAAGCGAAATGAAAACTAAAGATTGCATAAAATAAATTAAGGAATAAGTGTTTTACAAATAAAATTGGGCGAGTGTGGCTAACAAAGCAAAACACTCTCAAAGAAAAGCCCAAAGAAAAACTAACTCTAAAACCAAATGACCAAGGGCCTATTTGCTAGAAAAAGGTTATCCACGATCGACCGCAGAAACCCAGGCTGCGTGAGGCGCTGGCTGACTGGATCATGCTCGTCTGCAAGATTCGCATACGCGCATGCGTCAACGCATGCTGCGTTCACGCACTTCAGGCTTCTTCATGTCCATTTTTGCTCCCTCGGTCAAGGTGTGATGTAAGGTCTTGTTTATTACAAAACAAACAAAACAAGTCAAATTATTAAATATTAACAAAACTAATAGCCTAACAAACGTAAATAAAGGGGTGAACGAGCACTAAATAGCACTCATCAAATACCCCCAAACTTACATTTTGCTAGTCCCTTAGCAAAACAAAGAATAAACATAAGTCCGCTTTCGTGGGAGAACGGTTGCATTGAGCATGCAACAAGCCTTTTAAACCTCTAGGATTTCCCTAGAGGACGAGTGAAGTCTCGTGAGGTTTTCGGGAATGATACCACAAACATTTGTGCAAACATTTCATTCTCAATCATGCAATAATATAACAATCATGGTTTAAATTCAAAAGCAAGCTTAATCACACAAACACTATCTTCACAATTTTTCAAGGAATTTTAATCAAGCTACAAACATGGCAATGAGACATTACACTAATCAATTCTAGTGAAAGTGAATTCAACACATAATCGGGATTTCAACACTAAACTTTTCCATGCATGCTTTGACACTCAAATTCATCGACCACTCATCGGACATAATAACCATGGTTTATTTCAATTTTATTTTTTTAATTTTTATTGCATAGCTCTTAAGTCTAGTTGACCCATGTATCAAGCGTTAAGTCAATGACTCCCAAACTAGAAGATTTTAGGGCATTAGGTGTAAAGACACCTAAGGACCTACTAACTCGAGTCAAAAAAGGCTCTGAAGCTTTGCTAATCAAGTTTAACTTCTCACTTTTTACAATGCTCAATGCTTCGAGGCATGAGATTGATTTACTCGATGAAAAGCTCAAAATGAATTTTTTTTTTTGACATAAACCACGGTTATTTCCCAACATGTTATCCAATTGTATTTAAGCTTACAAAACTAGCATGACCAAACTCAACATTTAATCCCAAAGACTACGTACAAATGTGCTCGTGAAAATCAAATTGAAATGCAATATCTCAAGTTTGCCAAAGAAAGTAACACAATCAAAATTCCATCCAAAAAGTAATCATGTGTTCATAAAATTAAGCTCACAAGGAAAATAAACCATAATCAAAATAAACGCATAATAGAAAATAAAATGTGCACAACATGATAAAACACCCCAAACTCAAATCTCAGACCGCCTACAGCAGCGGATAAAGAAAATACAAATGTAGTGCAAAGGGTATGAAAGATAAACCAAGACGTCACGACGCCACGGGTTGGTGGTGGTGCAGAAGGTCCTGCTGGAGGCAGTCTGTCCAAGATGGCTCGGAACATCTCCTGGACCTCGAGCATGTCCTGACGAGCGTCCCTCTGTAAGTCTGCGATCTGAAATCGTATGTCCACGAGGGTCTCCTGGAAATGTAATAGGTCCGAGCGTCTGATCATGATCCCCTCCTCATACTCCTCGCTCTCCAGCTCCTCTGCTCGCTCTCTCTGGCTCAGCCGCCATCTCAAGAATGTCCATGGGCTCTGGCACAAGTGCGGGCTGTCGCTGAGCTATGGGCATGTGGGATAGACTCTGGCGCCACTGGATCGGGCCAAAGTATGGGCTCTCAGTGATGGGCCCGTCAGTCGAATCACCTTTAATCCCTTTCTTCCTCAAAATATGAGTGACGAGAAAAGGGAAAGGCAAGCCCCAGGTCTTCATGTGCTCTGCTCCCTGGTGGTGCACTCCATCCCATAATTTCTGAATCTACCGCCATATGATCTTGGGAATGGAGCACCAGAAACCTTGATGGAACGCATACAGAGCACTGAGGAACAGATCCCTCCTCTGTGTCTTGTGCCCCAAAGGACACACGTTCCTATAAAGCACCATGTCTATGAATAAAAGATTCTGAGGAATCTTCGTTTTGCTGGTTGCATTTTGATGACCGTCCGCAAAATGCCCATCACACATATCGGTAACAATGTCCTCGACGGTGAGCATGTGAGGGCACTCGAGCCAGGGGATATCCGACTCAGGGGGCTCATGGTTACACTTCAGCGCGGTCGCTACGTCGGCAATAGTCACCTGAACTTCTCCTCCGTCAATGGAAGAGAAGAGCACATCGGGCTGGTCGCACTCACACCTCAAGTTTTCGTAGAATTCTCTGACTAGGCGCTCATAAGCGGTGGAGGCGACGGGTTTGAAAAGTCTCTTTAGGCCCCGTCTCTTCAATTCTTGAACGGCCCAAGTCGTTGCCTCATTATTGGAGAACTCCTCTTTGATGGCAAAGGTGTTCTCCAATAAGAGCTTACGGCTCTCAATGGGAAGCCTGGCGACCATGCTTTCGGTCCCAGTGGACCGAGAAGTGGTGCCTTGGCCTCTAGGCATGATGAATGTTGGTTTGGGAATTTCGTCGAACAGCTGGTGGGCGCCCAAAAAACTAAGGGGTTTGAAATCCCCTTTCAAATCAACCCGACCCCCTGCAAAAACAACCCAAACAACTAGAAAACTAATGGGTCACAATCCAAGAATGGATTTGTGCCGGAAAAATGGAAAAATTAAAAAAAAAACCAAATGTGTGGGGTGAAAATGGCGGAAGAGGGGCATGGTGGTGCGAGGTGGTGGGGGAGAGATGGTGGCGGTGGTGGTGGTGGATTTTGGATTTTAGGGAGGTGAGGTGAAGTGAAAGGGGATGGGGGGGGCTCAATGCGGCTGGGGAGAAATGGGAAGAGATAGGGGAAAAATGACCTAAAACAGTCACGAAAGGCCCATGAGTCGTTGACTCACATAAGTGCGTCGATTGTGCTTGCGCAGTGGTGCAACGGGCTAGACTATGCGTTCAATTCTGAGGCAAGTTCGATTGCGCGCAATGAGTGTGCGTGCAGGCTGGGTGTGCGGTCGAACTTACCATGGTAAGGTCGAATGCCAACAAGTGTGTGTGGCTGGGGTTATTCAGACCTCACCAAGGCGAGGTCAAACGCATGGGCGTGCGTGAACGTAAATAAGTATGTTGAACGAGAGACCCATTACACAAACAACCGATAAAATATTTACAGACACCAACTTAAACGCCACATTGTCCACAATGACCAATTAACCTAGAGGGTAAGCCAATTCGTATAACATAAAGAATGCTTTCCCAAATTTGACTAATAAAGCAATAAACATAATGAGGGGTGCCTCCCACAAGCGCTAAGTTTAACGTCTTCAGCCAGACTCGTGATAAGAGACTACATCACTCAGTGTAAATCGGATCCTCCAAAAGAGTAGCCTCAATCTCTGAACTCCTCAACTCCAAGAATGGTTTAACCCTTTGTCCATTTACCTTAAAAATGTTACCATTCTTTGGATCCTCTATCTCGATGGCCCCATGAGAAAATACGGTCCTAATGATAAATGGGCCTGTCCACCGAGATTTCAACTTGCCGAAAAGATGCAACCGAGAGTGTAAGAAGGACTTTCGACTGGCTCAAAGATCTCCTCAAAATGCCCGGTCATGAACCTTCTTCATATGTTCCTTGTATTTCCTCGAGCTGTCATATGCATCATTCCTCAACTCCTCTAACTCGGTGAGTTGGAGCTTCCTTTGAGCCGGCCTTCAAAAATTGAAGTTCATCGCTTGATGGCCCGTATGCTATGCTCCAACTCGACGGGAAGATGACAAGCTTTCCGCACCAACCGATAAGGTGACATCCCAATCGGTGTCTTATATGCCGTCCTATATGCCTAAGCGTCATTCAATCGTGAAGACCAATCTTTCTGCTAGGGTTCATTTTCTCCAAAATGTGTTTGATCTCACGATTTGACACTTCAACCTGCCCACTAAATGCGTGGGTGATAAGGGGTGGCAACCTTATGTGTGATGAAATACTTCTTCATCAGCTGCTCAAAAATCTGGTTGCAAAAATGCGTACCACCATCACCGATAATTGCTCTAGGTGTACCAAACCAGCAAAAATCGTGTCCTTCAAAATTTGACCACAACTCTGTGGTCATTGGTCTTCTGCAACCGCCTCCACCCATTTGGACACATAGTCCACAGCAACCAAAATGTCTGAAACCCAAAGGAGTTTGGGAAAGGTCCCATGAAATCGATGCCCCATACATCAAAAATCTCAACTATCAATATGGGGTTGAGGGCATCATATTTCTCCTTGAAATACTCGAGTTTACGACAACGCTCACATGAAGTGCAATAAGCACGTACCGCAAACATGGTGGGCCAATAAAATCCACATTGCAAAATCTTTGCAGCGATTTTGTTTGCACTGAAATGGCCCCCACATGCATGATCATGACAAAAGGAGATGACATTAGTTTGGTCAAATTCAGGTATGCATCTCCTAATGATCTGATCGGGACAATACTTGAACAGATAAGGATCATCCCAAAGAAAGGTTTTCACCTTGGACAAAAACTTGACCTTATCTTGTCGCCCCCAATGCAAAGGCATTTGGTCGGTAACAAGATAGTTCACTATATCCACAAACCAAGGTGCGGGATTGTGAGCAATCTGCATTAACTGCTCATCAGGAAAGGTCTCGGAGATGGGTGTAGTGTCCTCAGTGAAATCCATGGTCAATCTAGACAAATGATCGGCCACCACATTCTTTGTTCCTTTCTTATCCCAGATTTCTATGTCAAACTCTTGCAAAGCAAATCCATCTAATCAAGCGATTTAGCATCTTTCTTGGAGAAAAGATACTTTACGCGTGATCGGAAAGATAATGATTTTAGATCCTAAGATAGGATCTAAACTTTATCTAAGCAAAAGCGACCAACAACTCCTTTTACGTGGTGGAGTAATTGAGTTGTCGTCGTTCGAGTCCCTACCATAGTAAATCACATGGGAAGTTTCTCAATCGCTGCCCCAAAACAGCTCCACAACATAGTCGATCGTCACACATGATCTCAAATGGTTCACCCCAATGGGTGGTCTAATCCGGTGTGGACGTCAGAATCTCCTTGAGCCCCAAATGCTTTCACATTCATCATCAAATTCAAATGGGGTCTCTTTGGCCAACAACCTACACAGGGCAGCGATCTTCTTTGAAATCCTTTGATGAATCGCCGATAGAACCTGCATGGCCCAGAAGGAACGAATTTCCTTCACGCGATGCGTGGGGGTGGAAGGTTAGAGATCAAATCTACCTTCGCCTTGTCAACCTCAATGCCTCTCTGAGATATGACATGCCCCAGTACAATCCCCTGCTTAACCATAAAATGGCACTTTTCCCAGTTAAGCACGAGGTTCTTCTCTTTACATCTCACTAACACCAACGTGAGATGGTCTAGACACTCCTGAAACGATGATCCGAAGACGGAGAAGTCATCCATGAAGATCTCCATAAATCGCTCTACCATGTCGGAAAAAATCTGATCATGCACCTGAAAAGTAGCAGTGCATTGCATACCCAAATGGCATTCGTCGGTGGCGAATGTCCCAAAGGACATGTGAAGGTAGTCTTCTCCACGGTCTTGAGGTCCTTTGGGACTGGTTATATCTGAATAACCATCCAAGAAAGCGATGTACTTGTGCCCGCTAACGCTCCACCATCGATCGATGAATGGAAGAGGAAAGTGATCTTTCCTGGTGGCAGCGTTCAACTTCCGGTAGTCAATGCATACTCTCCATCCTGACTGAACACGAGTTGGTACCAACTCGTTGTCCTGGTTTTTTACTACCGTCAATCCAGCCCGCTTTGGCAGCGTTCGGGCTTACCCATTTCTTTGTCGAAATGGGATAGATGATCCCAACATCCAACAGCTTGATCACTTCTGCTCTCACAACTTCCTGCATAGCTGGGTTGAGTCTTCTCTGTGGTTCCCTTGATGGTTTGGAATCCTCCTCCAAGTGTATCTTATGCATAACCAAGCGAGGGACTGATTCCTTGATGTCCTCAATCGTCCGACCTATAGCTTCCTATGCTCTCTCAAAACTCCCAACAATTCCTCCTCTTGAGCATCTATCAAGTTGAAGCTATAATCCGGCAAAGACTCATTTGGACCTAGGAACTTATACTTAAGACTATCGGGTAAAGGCTTAAGTTCCTTCTTTAGGGATCAGTATCTTGTCTCCTTCTTTTCCTTGCTCTCCAAAGGAGTTGTCTCCAAAGTGCCTCCTGCTCCATCGGTTTATCCAAATCTAAGTCTTCACCAAACTGAAGCAAGGCATGCTTCAGGGTCTTCTATGCTTGATTCTTCTATTACTTCATCCGAATCTCCTCAATCAAGCATACTTGATTCATTTGGTCATAATCAAGTGGTTGTTTTACGATGTGAAAAAATTTAATTCCACCGTCATATTACCAAAAGAAATCTTCATGACCCCGACCTACATTTGATTAGAGGCGTTAGCAGTAGCTAAAATGGTCGCCCTAGAATCACAGGATCTCGGCCCTATCACCTGAACTGGCTCTGTGTCCAAAACAATGAAATCCACGGGGAAATAAAATTTGTCCACCTTAATCAGAACGTCCTCAATTATTCCCCGTGGAACCTTCACAGACCGGTCAGCAAGTTGCAGTGTCATTGTTGTGGGCTTCAGCTCTCCTAGCCCTAATTGCAAATAGACGAGTAGGGCAACAAGTTTACACTTGCTCCTAAGTCCAACAGTGCCCTCTCGATCTGGCTAACTCCTATCATGCAAGTGATTGTAGGACATCCGGGGTCCTTATACTTGAGGGGTAACTTGCATTGTAGGATAGCACTGACCTGCTCGGTCATGAATGCCTTTTTAGGGACATTCGTTTTCCTCTTCACTGTGACCAAGTCCTTCAAGAACTTGGCATAGGAAGGGATTTGCTGGATGGCGTCCAAGAATGGGATGTTTATTTGGACTTGTTTGAATACCTCCAGAATGTCCTCTAATTTCCCTCCATTCCTAGGCGCTTGTAATCTTTCAGGGTATGGTGCTTTTGGCACAAGCGCCCTAGGAGGTTCTTTTACAACAGGGGTGACAATAGATGGCTCATCTCTTCCTCTTGATTGTCACCTCTTCTTCTTGCTCTTTTCCTCTCTTCCCCTTTGCTCTTCTTCTCGGCATCTTCTTCTGGTTCACCACCTTATTGTCCACTCTCTTCTCGACTCGAGAGTGACAATCGCCTGCACATGCTGATTTGACAAATTTCCACATGCTTTAGGATTGTTCACCTTGGCTAGGGAACTTTCCTTTGTCCCTTTCACCCAAGTGATTTGCTAATTGTCCCATCTGCATCTCCAACTTTGAGATCTGGTGTGTTCACTATGGTAGATTGCCTTACGTCATTTATTGATTGACCATCTCTCATGGTATCTTCAAGTGACCGGTTTGATGAGGAGGGCTTGGTTGGGGCTTGATAAGATGATGACGCTGGCCGAGCGTCTTGATTTGGGTAAGAAGAAAATCACAGGGGATAATGTGGTGCTCCCCTTGATTGGTGTTGGGTTGATTCTGTTTCCAAGAAAAATTGGGGTGATTTCTCCACCCGAGTTATATGTTTCGAATATGGCCCTTTGGCGGCTTTTGAAAATTGTTGAAAGCGTTCACTGTTCCATCTCAAAAAGCTGTCATTGATGGACAATTACATGCTTGGTGCATAGGGCTATAGCAGAGAACAACTCTCTGAGGAATGTATTTACGGCATTTCTGGGCTTTCCTACACTCATCTCGTCCAACCTTTTCACAATTGCATCCATCCTTTGAGTCAACTCTTGCTCACCTTTTAGCTCCGGGATGCCTCCTTTCTTGTCCAGGCAGATTTATCACGACAAACTGGAGAAATCCCGGTTGTGTGTTGGCAACAATTTTTCCAAAGCTTTGTATGCCAAATCTCCGTCAAATTCAGAATGTCCCACCATTCATTAGTTCAATCATGCTACGGTTGGTTTGAGACAAACCTTGGTAGAAAAATTGAACTAAACGCCATTTTCATATCCGTGGGGTGGACACTTCATCAACATATCTTTAAATCTTGTCCAACACTCGTGAATTTCTCATCCTCATCCCGAGAAAATGAACTAATTTCTTTCTAGCATCATTTACTCACGGACATTGGATAGAATCTATGGTAGAACTGTTTCAATAGTTCCGGGATGTAATAGCGAGGTGCTAAGGAATCCAGCCATTCAAATGGCTCTGTCATGAAGGAGAAAGGAAAAAGTCAAGATTGACGATTCCTCCGAGAAGTTTTGAAATTTGGTTGTGGCTTATACTCTAAACTTCTTAACATGGGAATAAGGGTTTTCATGATCTAAGCCATAGAAAGATGGTAACATCTGAATCACATGTGGCTTAAGATCATAATGAGTGGCATTAGTTGGTGGTAACACTATGCAAGAATGGTCTTGACCGCAGTAGGTGCGAGCAGTTCATGTAATGTAGTCGTGAAATCCAACTCATACATACATCTATGCTCCCCGTTCAGCTCTTCATCTTGAATGCCTCGTTTCCTCTTCCTCATCCCTCCGATTTTCTTCATCTTGTTCCACCCGCTTCCCTTTGATTATCTCCCATCTCGCCGAACTCGGCGTGCTCTCCTAATGTTTCTTTCTAAATCGGGATCTAGTGGTGTTAATTCTAAGTTCAAGGATCGGACCATGCATAAACTAACAAGAATTTAACGAGAAACTAAGGAAAACAGCAAGCTAGATAAGCTAATAAGATGCAACAACAAATAACAAAAAAAAAAGAGGCATAAGACAGCAAAACAGAAGAAAATATGCACACGAATAAGCAGGAAAAACAAAACTAAAAACAGCAAGATATGCGAATAAAGAGCTAAAACATATTGAACACTAACCTATCTTAAACAAGTAAACAAAATAAAAATAATTGAAACAAATATGAGCAGATGCAGTAAAATAAAACCAGAATAAAACAGAGAACTAAAATTAGCTAGAATCACAAAAATAGCAATAAAAAGCCAACTAATCTAAACACTTAGTAATTAAAACTAATTAGCTTAAACTAAAACACATGCAAAGAACTAAGAGCGAAAAATAACTAATCACAATTAATCAAGCACTCAAAATACTTAAAATAGACAGTTTAAACAACTATTATAAGTCTAACAATCAATGAAATTAAAGGAATTTAAAAAGCAGAACCGCTTTCTACGGTATGTTGATGCAGAAGCGAGTGCGCTTGAGCGCGAGCCAAGACGTCGTTAGATTCATACGATGCGAAATATGGCGGTTGGTGCGACGTGCGTTAACGCAATAGCAGGTATCGCTCGATCGCACCGCTGCCGCATCATTGTCGAGACTTTGAGCTCGCACGGTAGCGCGAAGGGCGTTCGCAGCTCTAACGCGTCTGGAATAAGCGGCGATGCGTTCGCAAGCATTGTGTTACCGCCGATGCTTGATTTTCGAATCTGAAGCGAAAGCTAACAAAGGCTAAAACAACAATCTAGGAATTAACAAAATAAACTAAACACAAAATAAACTATAAACAGAATGTACAATGCAGAAAATAACAACTAGTAGAAAAATACAATTAATTTAAAAACAATATTAACCAAAACAAAAACAACCGTTCCCCGGGAACGGCGCCAAAATTTGATCGTCCCAAATTTAGGTACTCACAATTGAACGAACCGAAGCTCGTATAGCGGTTGCGAAATGCATCGAACCCAAGACGGAGCGTTTGCTTAAGAAATTATTGAAATTAAACTAACTATACTTTAACCTAGCTCCGAGTAGTTTCAAGAACACTAATTGTGCATAAATTAAAACTATATTACTAAAAAGGTTAATGAATGGAAAAAAGACTAAGATCAAAGATTATCCTTACGATCAAAAGATAACTTTAATACATTAAATGCCTATTTCCGTCTTAGAAGTTAAAACCTATCAATACAACTCTATTGCCGTCATTTGATACAAGTCAAACCTAAACAATGTGTTTACCGTTAAGGAGCTACAACACAATTGTTTATTGATAAAATCATCCACTGTATCCTTGGATCACAGTGGATATTGAATCAATAAATATTACTTGTCGTACACCCGGCTTGGAACACATCGGATGGTGACTATGATTGCATCAAAGATGACAACCATTTACCTATTTGTCACAGAAAGTAAATAGCGAGTGCGAATTTAAATGACGAAAATTAAGAACACTTAATGTAAAAGCAAGAAATATATGTTACGGAGGCATAATCTTCAACCTTAGTTGAAGATTTTAGCCACCCATTAAGTAAATAAGCGAAATGAAAACTAAAGATTGCATAAAATAAATTAAGGAATAAGTGTTTTACAAATAAAATTGGGCAGAGTGTGGCTAACAAAGCAAAACACTCTCAAAGAAAACGCCCAAAGAAAAACTAACTCTAAAACCAAATGACCAAAGGCCTATTTATAGGCTCTTTGGAAAAAGGCCCGTCTCAACGCGGGCCATGCGTTCGAACGCGCCCGGTTATCCACGGTCAACGACCTACACGGTCACCATTTTGCTCCCTCGGTCAAGGTGTGATGTAAGGTCCTGTTTATTACAAAACAAACAAAACAAGTCAAATTATTAAATATTAACAAAACTAATAGCCTAACAAATGTAAATAAAGGGGTGTGAACGAGCACTAAATAGCACTCATCAGGTTTCCCTGCGACACTCTAGCCGTACGTCCGGCTCGAGGCTATACATCCGCGAAGTCACGATGGGCCGTACGTTCGGTCACGAGACTGTACGTTCACTCCAACGTCTTTCGGGGAGAACCTCATTTTCTCTCCACTGTCTACCTATTCTCCGACTCCTAAGGCCAACAAAGCTCCCTAAAGCCTCCTAACGTAGATCGAAACCTCCATGCAAAGAAACAATGCTAAGCTTAACAAAACGCTAGCCTAAGCAAGATTAAAGCATAACTAAGCTAACAACTATAACTTGCAACATAGAACTATAATCGAGCAGCATAACGATGTATTGAAAAGCTAAGGAAACCGAGCGTTACCTCCTTGAAGCAAAACCTTGAGAGTTCCTTCCTCCGGCAACACCGAAACCTCACAAACACTCACAAAATGGCCTACTGGCAGCCTAGGGGTGAAGAGGGGGGGTTTAGGGGTGAGAATGGTGTGAAATGGCGAGAGGGTGAGGGGGTATTTATAGGTCCAGAAAGTAGTGGACGTCCGGCCAAAGTGGCGTACGTCTGGTACCTTTCCACAAGGTCCAAAGGCTGTCTCGTATGTCTAGGTATTACCCAAAGGGTATTCCAAAAGGTAGCGTACGTCGATACTTTTTCACGTACGTCCATTATACTATTCATAGAGTACGATTGTACTTTTTGTCAGTGGACATCCGGTGGAGGACCACCGTACGTTTGCACTAAAAGACAGAGGCGTACGTCCGGTCCAAAAGTCCAATTTCCCAAAATGCCTTCTAGCTGATCCTAGTGACCCAATGTCCAAATTAACCCTTTAACTATGCCACTTATGCATAGATAAATATTTGGGTCACTAAACTTTCTGACCAAGCTTGAAAGATATCTTCAAAATGCTCTGGTCATGAGCCTTCTTCATCTGTTCCTTGTACATCCTTGCACAATCATATGCATCACTCCTCAGCTCCTCCAATTCATTGAGTTGGAGCTTTCTTTGTGAGCCAGCCTTCGAAAGACTGAAGTTCAGTTGTTTAATGGCCTAATATGCCCTATGCTCCAACTCTACAGGAAGATGACACACCTTCCCATATACAAGCCGATAGGGTGACATCCCAATCGGGGTCTTGAATGTTGTTCTGTACGCCCACAATGCGTCACTTAACCGTAGACACCAATCTTTCCTATTGGGATTCACAGTCTTCTCCAAGATATGCTTAATCTCACAATTAGAAACTTTGACTTGTCCACTAGTCTGTGGGTGATAAGGGGTGGCAACCTTATGGGTGATGAAATACTTCTTCATCAACTATTCAAAAATTTAGTTGCGAAAATGCTTACCTCCATCACTTATGATTGCTCGAGGCGTACCAAGCCGAGCAAAGATAGTGTCTCTCAAAAATTGGACCACAACTTTGTGGTCATTAGTCTTGCAAGCAACGGCCTCCACCCATTTGGACACATAGTCCATACAACCAAGATGTATAGATTACCATAGGAGTTTGGGAAAGGTCCCATGAAATCAATGCCCTACACATCAAAAATCTCAACAATCAAAATCAGGTTGAGGGCATCATATTTCTTCTAGAGATACTCCCTAGCTTCTGACATTGCTCGCAAGATGTGTAATAAGTATGAGTGTCTCTAAACAAGGCGGGCTAGTAGAATCCACATTGTAAAATTTTTGCAGTTGTCTTTTTAGCACTGAAATGGCCACCACAAGCATGATCATGACAGAAGGAGATGACATTAGATTGGTCATGCTCAGGTATGCATCTCCTAATGATTTGATCGGGACAATACTTAAACAAGTAAGGATCATCCCAGAAAAAGTATTTCACCATGGCCAAAAATTTGAATTTATCTTGCCCCCAATGCAAAGGCATTTGGCCGATGACAAGATAGTTCACTATGTCAGTGAACCATGGTGCAGGATTCTGAGCAATATGCATAAATTGCTGATCAGGGAAGGTCTTAGAAATGGGGATGGCGTCCTTGGTGTAGCCCACAGTCAATTTGACAAATGATCCACCACCACATTTTTAGAACCCTTTTTATCCTGAATTTCAATGTCGAACTCTTGAAGAAGCAAAATCCACCGGATAAGACAAGATTTAACTTCTTTTTAGAAAAAAGATACTTCAATGTAGCATGATTCGAGTAGATGATGACTTTAGATCCTAGCAAATAGGATCTGAACTTGTCTAGCGCAAAAATGACAGCCAACAACTCCTTCTCAGTGGTGGAATAATTGAGTTGCGCGTCGTTTAGAGTTCTACTTGCATAGTAAATGACATGGGGGAGTTTGTCAATACGCTGCCCCAAAAAAACTCCAACAACGTAATCTAACACGTCACACATTATCTCGAAAGGTGCACCCCACTTGGGTGGCTGAATAACTGGTGTGGACGTCAAAATCTTTTTTAGAGCCCTGAATGCTTGCTTACACTCATAAAAAATAAACGGGGTCTCCTTCACCAATAACTTGCACATGGGCTTGGCGATCTTGCTGAAGCCCTTTATGAATCACCTGTAAAATCCTGCATGGCCCAGAAAAGAATGAACATCTTTCACCATACGTGGGGGTGGAAGGTTAGAGATCAGATCCACCTTCGCTTTGTCAACCTCAATCCCCCGTTGAGATATGACGTGCCCCAGTACAATACCTTGCTTTACCATGAAATGGCACTTCTCCCAATTAAGCACAAGGTTATTTTCTTTGCATCTCACCAAGACCAGCATGAGACGATGCAAACACTCGTCGAAAGAAGAACCGAAGATCGAGAAGTCGTCCATGAAAATCTCAAGGAAACATTCTACCATGTCAGAAAAAATATTGATCACGCACCGCAGAAAAAGTAGCAGGTACATTGCATAACCCGAAGGGCATGCGACGGTAGGCGAACGTCCCAAAAAGACAGGTGAAAGTAGTCTTCTCCTGATCTTCGAGGTCCACAGGGACCTAGTTATACCCGAATAACCATCTAGAAAACAATAATACTCGTGCCCAGCCAAACGCTCCACCATCTGATCAATAAATGGAAGTGGGAAATGATCCTTCCTGGTGACAGCATTCAACTTGCAGTAGTCAATGCAAACTCTCCAACCTGATTGAACACGAGTTGGTACCAACTCGTTGTCTTTATTCTTGACTACCGTCAATCCAGCCCGCTTAGGCACGACATGAATTGGGCTCACCCATTTGTTGTCAGAGATCGGATATATGATCCCAACATCTAATAGCTTATCACTTCAGCTCTAACAACTTCTTGCATGGCTGGGTTGAGCCTTCTTTGCGGCTCCCTCGATGGCTTGGCATTCTCCTCCAAATGTATCTTATGCATCACCACAGAGGGGCTGATCCCTTTGATATCCTCAATGGTCCAGCCGATAGGTTCCTTATGCTCTCTTAACACATCCAATAACTTCTCCTCCTAAGCATCCATTAAATTTAAAGCTATTGACGTGGTAAATTTGTGACCAAATTTATCTATAACAAAAATACTACTCGGAATAGGACGAATCCCGTAGGATAGGGCTATATTGAGGGTGTCAACCTCAAGGACTGTAGGGGTTTTGTTATTAAATTTAAAGAATGAAGTTTAACCTAATTAAGAAAACGAGATTGATTGTTTGTGAATTGAAGTGCATAAAATCAAATGCAGAATTAAAAGTAATAATATCAGAAGGGGAGAGAGTAGGGTACCGACTTCACCACAATCGCACAACAATGGTAACCGTAATTCGATTCTAGAAACTCACAATCATGTATGTTATAAAAGACAAGAAATTACAGATTAAAGGATAAGAATAATTTATCTTTGGTTGGCACGATCGTCCACCTAACCACTAAGATGCGGCACGACCCGTCTTCCCTAGGTATAAACTATAAAATCCCTTAATAAGTTTTATATGATCAATGGAATAGTATAACCCATCTTCGGTTGGCATAGATCGTCTACCTAAAACTAGGGTGTAGTACGACCCGTCTTTCCTAAGCATGGTCTATCTAATCCTATTAATCATATGCATGTTAAACCATTGCACAGCCATCAATTTTATGATCACAGAAAATAAAATTGATTGAGTTCAATACATGCAAAATGATTTCTAAGACAAGATAAGAATTTCGTAAGTACTGAAATTAGAACTGAATAACAATTGCATTAAAATTAAGAACAGAAATCAATGGTTGCAACCCTCATAGTTATGCAATCAACATACATAATATGAATTAAATAAAAATCTAATACAATCACCATTGTGCTTGGAAAGGGTTACATCGGTACCCCACAATGGGGGTTTAGCCGCTCATGCTGATGAATGAACTTCAAGGAAATTGTATGTAAAATTCGCACTAAGGAAAACTGGATCCTTTTGCATTGTATAACGGCCTATTTATAGACATTAGGAAACCCTAGAAACCCAAAAACCCTAATCACGGCCGTAGGTTAGTTTCCCACTTCAACTAGGAGACTTGGAGTCACAGTTAAGTTGTCCAACGCGCCTGCCGGGTTAAGTGAAGCCCGAGTGCACACGTTCGCAGGTATGGGAGATCGTGCGCCCAACGCACATTCATAGGGACTTGGCACACATTCACAGGGTGTGGGCGATTGTTCGCCAGCACCGTAAAGTTGCTTCGCTGTCTTTTTAGTCCAAATTCCAATGGAGCTCATGTATTTGACCTGAAACACAAAACAAAACAAAATCAAGCAAATAGCAACACTAAGGAATTAACATATGCAAGTTAAAGGGCTTGAATGTGCAACATTCAGCGCTTATCACACCCCCAAACTTACATATTGGTAGTCCCTTAGCAATACAAAACAGGAAATAAAATGAAAAACACCAAAGATAAATCCAGCTTTCGTGGGATGTATGGTTGCATTTTGCATATGCAACAAGCCTTTTAAACCCCTAGGAATTCCCTAGAGGACAAGTGGAGTCTCGTGAGGGTTTTCCAGAATTGATACCCACAAACATTGTGCACAGTTCATGTTATTCAAAAAGTAAAGCATCACTCAAACCCATGATTTTCATTCATTAGCAGGCTTAAAAGATTAAACTCCATCTTCTCAATAAATTGGAAATTAAAGTCTAATTACTTATAATAGGCAAGCTAAGGCATCACAAGCTCGAAACAGTGTGAAGTGAATTAGCACAAGACTATGAAGCTTCCAAACAAATTTAATGTGCAATGTCTCCATATTTCAAGATTCACTAGAAGTCTTATCAGAATGAACAACAATGGCGTACTTATTCTTTAATTTATTATAAGGCTCTATAGTGTTTAGTTCCCTTAAGCTTTCTAATTGACCCATGTAACGACTGTTGAGCCAATGACTCCCAAACCAGATGGTTTTAGGGCATTAGGTGTCGAGACACCCCTAAGGACTTACTAACTCGAGTCAAAAAGGCTACAAAACTAAACTAGCCGTAATGTTGGCCACCTCAAAACTCCTCACTTTTTGACGTGAGCACTCAATGCTTTGATGCAAGAGGCCCAGTTACTTAATGAACAGTTTATCAATGACTACCACCCTTTTTTTTTTTTTTTTTAAAAAAACTATGCCAATGTATCCACCCAATAAGTCACCCAGTGTCACCCAAAACATAGAAACATACACATTAAACCCACATGTCATGCCCCACCAGTTATGTGCTAATGTGCTCGTGTCAGAGCAGATCAAACATGTGACTTCTCATTTGCCTAAAGCAAGTAACAAACTTAAAAGTCCAACATTATGATCATTTGTTCAAAAGTTTAAGCTCACTGATGAAATCAATCACAAGGTTTTAGGTCAACCAAAATTTAAGGACAACATGAACATGCTAAATTTTTTTTTTTTTTTAAACGAGACAAGGTGTGTGAAATTGTGTTCTATACCCCTCTTAATTCCACATTGTCCCCAATGTGTAATTTATGGAAAGAGCTGACTGGATTGGGAGTTAGAGAACTGGTTGACCTGCATGGCTCATAGCACACCCCAAACTTGAATTGAAATACCCTTTTTGTCTCTGAAAAGAAAACACAAAAGTAATACGAGAAAATTAAAATAAAAATAAAAATAAAGGTAAAAACAAAGACAACAAAAATAAATAAATGGATATACTGTGGGGTGCCTCCCATGAGTGCTAAGTTTAACGTCTTTAGCCAGACGGTGCAGCAGCTCACTGCTGCTCCCCAGGTGGGACGGAAGATGATGCTCCTGCTGCAGATGGTAGTCGGTCCAAAATGGCCTTGAGTAAGTTAGTGTGGGCAGCAGTTTGTGTTTCAATATTAATAAAGCACTGTTCCAGCTTGTCCAGGCGTTGATGTGCACCACTCAAAAGCTCATACTTCGTGCGGCTGATGACTATAGTATCGGCTCTCCCACCTTGCTTCGGTGCCGGTGCATCCTCTTCCATATGCTCTGCTTCCTCTCCTCCTTCCTCAGCTAGAATTTCAACTCTAACCCTTCTAGGCATATGGGATTGGCTGTGGTTCCACTAGTTCCTACCGAAGAGTGGATGTTCTATTACTGGCCCATCTTCGGGGGTTCCCTTTATGCCTTTCTTCTTGAGAATGTGAGTGAGTAGGAACGGAAATGGGAGCCCCCATGACTTTGTGGGGCTGGCCTTGCGCACAATCACTCCATCCCAAAATTTATGAAGTTGGTTCCAGATAATGGATGGGATTGAATACGGGTTCTTCTTGCGAAGGCGCAATGCTTGAAGGAACTTATGGCCCAATGTCACATTCTGCATACGAATATAATCGACAAGCAAGAGTGGTGGCGGCAATTTGGACTGGCTGCCTGCATTCTGCTTTTCATCGGCATATTGACCGGCACACATGTCGTCAATAATCTCAGAGACATAGAAAGCATCCTACTGGTCATCAAGTTGTGCATCTACCGGTGGTTGCTCATCGTTGCAATGCAGCGCGACAGCAATGTCCGAGGTGGTCACGTCCACTTGCTTCCCTTTGACGGTAGAAGATAGGGCGCCCGGCTTATTGCAATCCCGGGAAAGGTTGGAATAGAACTGGATGACCAACCTTGTATAAGCCGTGGAGGTGACAGGTTGGAACAATTTCTTCAACCCCGGCGCTTGAACTCTTGGATTTCCATTGGGTGGCTTCAAAATTTTTGAAGTCACTGTTAATATCGAATTTTGTCTAAAACAGTATCTCCCGTTGCTCAATAGTTGGATGGGAGGATTGGGCAAGAGAGCTTGATGCTTATGAGGTGGATTGAGTGGTTTTGGGCATTGTAGAGTTCGGTCAGGACTTTTGTCGAACAGGTGGTGGGCAGCCTTGAAATCCACTTGTGAAAACCAACCTTCAAACAATTCCAACCCCCTGCAAAAAGAAGGAAACCCAACTACAGAAGGCGACTACACTCTATATGAGCGGAGTGTAGTTGCCAAAAAAAAAAAAAAAATTGGCCAATGTGTATAGAGATTGGGGTTGGGAAGGTTAGGGTGTATATGGGCCAATGTGGGGTTTTGTGGTGATTGGGGTGGTGCGGGGAGTGGGTGTAGTGGCCGATGGTGGCCGTGAGGGGTGTTTTGGGGTGGTTTGTGGTGGTTGGGGATGATTTGGTGGGTGATTTGTGGTGGTTGGGGGGCGGTTGTGAGACGTGGGGAGTGACGATGTGCAGAAAGAGGTTTCAGCGCAGGAGAAAGATAATGAGGAAGAGAGGGGAAAGGGGTGACCTAAATAGGTCACGTGCCTCCTTACTCGAGGGCGAACGATCGCCCAGTGATGGGCGAACATTCTCCCGCGTGTCAGTGTGTGTGTGTGACTGGGGGACGAACATTCGTCCTTGGGCGCCTGGGGAGGGGGTGAACGATCACCCAAGGACGGGCAAACGTTCGCGTCCTCAGTGTCTACAACACTATTGAGAGGGTTTCGGTGAACGATCGCCCAAGGGTGGGCGAACATTCGCTTCCTCAGTGTGTTTAGCACTTTTGAGGAGGTTTAGGTGAACGTTCGCTTCCTCAGTGTGTTTAGCACTTTTTAGGAGGTTTCGGAGAACGATCACCCAAGAATGGGCGAACCTTCGCTTCCTCAGTGTGCCAATTCCCATTGTGCACAAATCAAACTTAAGAAGAAATAAAATCTAAATCAAAACAAAAATAAAAATAAAAGAACAAAACTACGTAAAAATAAAGCCAATAATGAAAAACAACAAAAGTAAAGAAAAACAGAAAAACAAAACAAAATTTTACCTCTTAGTGTCATCAGTACCACTTACCTCCACAGAGACATTTGAGATTCAGGAATACCCAAACGCCTCCCTGTTAGCTGCATGCATTCTTAAAACGAATAGGTGGGATCCGTCAACGTAACGGATTCCACGTCTGTGCCTGGTTCAGGATTCTGAATAAAGGGCTTCAGTCTTTGACCATTGACCTTGAAAATGTTACCATCCTTTGGGTTCATCAACTCAACTGTACCATGTGGAGATACTGAAATAACTGTGAACGGGTCATCCCATCTGGAACGGAGCTTGCCAGGGAAGAGCTGGAGTTTGGAGTTGATCAGCCATACTTTCTGGTTCGACTCAAATGTCTTAGGCTTGATGTGCCGGTCATGAAAAGCTTTTGTCTTCTCCTTGTATATTTTGGAGCTGTCATATGCATCATTCCGTAGCTCTTCCAACTCTCACAGCTGAAGCTTTCGTGGGAGCCAATGACATATCAAAGTTGAATCGCTTGATTGCCCACAAAGCCTTGTGCTCTAGTTCCATGAGGGAGGTGACATGCCCTTCCATAAACCAGCCAAGATGGTGACATACCAATCGCATTTGTGCAAGAGGCCCATAATGCATCATTGAGCGAGGACCAATCCTTATAGTCAGCCTAACCGTCTTCTCGAATATGCTTAATCTCCTGGTTGGAGACTTCTACTTGGCCACTAGTCTGAGGATGGTAGGGAGTGGCTACCTTATGAGTAACAGAGTACTTGAGAAGCAGGGTTTTAAGATACCATTGCAAAAGTGCTTGCCTCAAATCACTTGATGATGGCTAGTACCAAATCTGCTGAAGATGTTGGCTTGGATGAATTTTACTACCACCTTGTGATCATTGGTTTTGGTGGCCATGGCTTCAACCCATTTGGAGACATAGTCTACCCCTACCAAAATATATTCACACCCAAAAAATGGTGGAAAGGGGCCCATGAAATCAATACCCCAAACGTAAAAAATTTCGACTATGAGGATGGGCTTGAATGTGCAACATTCGGTGCTTATCAGCTATGATCACCGGTAAAGACTCTACTGTACCTAGGAACTTATACTTGAGGTTTTCAGGTAACGACTTGAGTTCCTTCTTGGGAGGATTGGGAACAATGGTCTCTTCCTTCTCACTACTTACTAGAGGAGTAGTCTTTAACATCGCATCTACTTGCTCAAGAAACTTGTCCAAGTCTAGATCCTTTCCAAACTGAGCAAAGCATGCCTCTGGGGGTCCTCCATGCTTGATTCCTCAACAACCTCTTCCATGACATCCTCCATCAAGCACACTTGCTGCACTTCATCATATTCCAGTGGTTGTTTCCTAATATGGAAGATGTTCAACTCTACTGTCATATTCTCGAAGGAAATCTTCATGACCTTAATATAGCGGGCGTGCAAGTGCGAGGTCGAACCCACAGAGAATCGGCTTTGTCAAAAACCAACTTTAAAATGCCTAAACTAAAAATACCTTAACCTAGTCCCAATATCGAACACGTGGCGTGTATTAAAATAAACTAAATTAAAATGCAATAAAATAAAGAAATAAAAAATAACTAAAGTCCCTAATCCACCTCACAATAAATTAATTAATATATAAACATGCATAGCTCATATTCATTAAACATTTATGCTACAAGGCATACTCTGAGCTTTAACACATTGTTCATATTTTCATCTAAATGACAGAATAATACGAACTAAACATGAATATATATTTAAATATATAGTTAATTAAACATCCGTCTATCGATTAAAAGCAATGCATGTTCTAGTGTCACGCTAGTTCATGCATGCTTATGCCCTATGCAAGTCCTGTCGTGCCTATTGAAATAATCAAAACGTACGCCCATTTGATGAAAGAAAAAACATGAAAGCTTTAGGTCCAAAGGATCCAATGTGAGAGTGATTTAACACTAACTACAATGGATAAATGGACGTAGCCCTAACGATGAAATGTATCCATCGGACTAAACACTATGACCAAACAACTGCGGCACAATCAATGCAACTTTGTCATGAAATTAAACCAAAACGAACTAGCATGGCAAATAATAAACGGATTAAACGTAAAACTAACTATGAAAGCATTGAAGTAAATCTAAAGTGAAGGGAATAAGAGACTAAATAAAAGTAAAATAAAACATAAATTAAATAAATGACAATTTAGGAGGAATTTATAGTGGAAAACAGAGGGCTTTGGGCCCTAGAGGCACCCAAACGTGAAAATAAGAAAATACACGAGGTCCTGCAGGGCATCAAGGTGGCGCTGCGCAAGCATCCGCAGGCTGTGGCGTTGCGCGCATGCGGTGCGGCCGCAGGTGTGCTGCTGCTGGTGACCGTGAGTGTGCTCGAACGCACCAAGTGCGTCAACGCACTTGGCGTAGAATCTTCACTTTATGTCCACTTTCTTGCCTTTTGCTAGCCATGTTTAATGCAATGTCCTGCACAACACAAAATACTAAAAACACTAAAAATGATTAGATATTAACAATGCTAAAGGCCTAACTAATATAAATTAAGGGTCCAAATAAGCACTTTTAGGCACCATCAAATACCCCAAACTTACATTTTGCTAGTCCTTAGCAAAACAAAATGAAAACACAATTAAAAACATAAGTCCGCTGGTGGGAGAACGATTGCATTGAGCATATGCAACAAGCCTTTTAAACCTCTAGGAGTTCCCTAGAGGACGATGAAGTCTCGTGAGGGTTTTTCAGAATGATACCCACAAACATTTGTGCAAACATTTTATTCTCAATCATGCAAAAATATATCAATCATGGTTTAAATTCAAAAGCAAGCTTAATTAAACTAACACTATCTTCACAAATTTGGAATTAACAATCAATATACAAACATGGCATAATGAGATACAAAATCAATTCTAGTGAAAGTGAGATTAGCACAAAATATGGGATTTCAAAACTAATCTTTAGTGACACTCAAAATTCATTGGACAACACATCAAAAACAATAACCAAGGTTTATCAAAAACTCTTTTTTTTTTTTTTTGTTATAACTTCATTAAGCTTTCTAATTGACCCATGTATCAAGCGTTAAGTCAATGACTCCCAAACCAAATGGTTTTTGGGCATTAGGCGTAAAAACACCCCTAAGGACGAGTCAAAAGGCTACGTTTTGCTAACCACATCTAACTTCACACTTTTTACGAAATACTCATTGCTTAATGAGGCAAGAGATCCGGTTACTCGGTGGAAAGCTCAAAATGATCATATTTTTTTTTTTTAATGAACCACTTATCTTTCCAAACGGTTTTCCAACTGCATTCAAGCTTACAAAACTAACAAGACCAAAATCAAATTTTATCCCACAAATTACTTCAATTGTGCTCGTGAAACTCAAATTGAACTACAATATCTCATTATGCCAAGAAAGTAACATAATTGAAAATCTCTTAATCAATGTGATCATATGTTCTCAAATTAAACACATAAATGAAAATAAACCATACGAAATATAAAATGCATAATAAAAATCAAATGTACACAATGATAAAATAAAACTCAAAATCTATAGGCTAATATAGAAAATGAAAAACATAGTGCAAGGGGTATAAATAAACCAAGATACGATGACATCACGAAGGTGCTCCAAATCAAGTTATAAAAATTTTAATTAGATTCAAACCTAGATTTGGAGAAATTGGTGTTCAATTGCTCATTTGAAAATTAGAAAATTGTTCCCAATGTGAACAATCACCTAAACAATGGTAAGGGTGGAGCGGTGTGAACATGGTTCATGTGGGTACAAAGTGGTAGGGAAACATTAAAATAATCGAACGGAAGACTCATCATCCTTCACCCAAACAGTTCAAAATATCCTACATGAAATAATTATAAAATAAACAAAACTAATAAACAAAACCAATAAATAAATAAATTAACAAAACAACAAACTAATTAAACAATTAAAATAAACTAACTAACAAAAACTAAAAACAACAAGTAAAATAAATAAACATAGGCAAAAAATAAATAAATAAATAAATAAATAAAGCAACGTGCAGAAAGACCGCTTGTTTGAATAGAGATGCGCCGCACGCAGAGGCGCAGCGTGAGCAGCAGATGTGACAGTGCTAGAAAAGGCTGAAGCGTATTTGCAAGTGATCAAGTTTCGATCAAGATCGCCGACGCCAAATTCTAGGGACTCAACAGAAACCTAAAACAGGAACAAAAAAAATGCTAATTTTTTTTTGGATTTTAGATTTTATCTATACAAAAGCATGAAATAAAATAAAATAATTGCACAATTAAAATAACTAGTAGAAAGATAAAATTAATCTAAGCAAGAAAATCAATTTCAACAAAACACCGATTCCCGAACGAGCAGCCCAAAATTTGATGTACAAAAAATAATTGTACTCGCTAATTGCACGAGTCGATTGTAATATAGAAGCAAGTGCGAGGTCGAACCCACAAAGAATCGTTTGTCAAAAACCAACTTTAAAATGCCTAAACTAAAAATACCTTAACCTAGTCCCAATATCGAACACGTGGCGTGCATTAAAATAA
Organism: Carpinus viminea; assembly: GCA_013348765.1. Taxonomy (NCBI): domain Eukaryota; kingdom Viridiplantae; phylum Streptophyta; class Magnoliopsida; order Fagales; family Betulaceae; genus Carpinus; species Carpinus viminea. The sequence continues at coordinate 17,847,654 of CP054671.1, read as the reverse complement.
ACTAAATTAAAATGCAATAAAATAAAGAAATAAAAAATAACTAAAGTCCCTAATCCACCTCACAATAAATTAATTAATATATAAACATGCTTAGCTCATATTCATTAAACATTTATGCTACAAGGCATACTCTGAGCGTTAACACATTGTTCATATTTCATCTAAATGACAGAATAATACGAACTAAACATGAATATATATTTAAATATATAGTTAATTAAACATCCGTCTATCGATTAAAAGCAATGCATGTTCTAGTGTCACGCTAGTTCATGCATGCTTACGCCCTATGCAAGTCCTATTGTGCCTATTGAAATAATCAAAACGTACGCCCATTTGACGAAAGACAAAACATGAAAGGTCTAGGTCCAAAGGATCCAATGTGAAAGTGATTTAACACTAACTACAATGGATAAATGGACGTAGCCCTAACGATGAAATGTATCCATCGGACTAAACGCTATGACCAAACAACTGCGGCACAATCGATGCAACTTTGTCACGAAATTAAACCGAAACGAACTAGCATGGCAAATAATAAACGGATTAAACGTAAAACTAACTATGAAAGCATTGAAGTAAATCTAAAGTGAAGGGAATAAGAGACTAAATAAAAGTAAAATAAAACATAAATTAAATAAATGACAATTTAAGAGGGATTTATAGTGGAAAACAGAGGGCTTTGGGCCCTAGAGGCACCTCCAAAACGTAGGAAATAAGAAAATACACGAGGTCCTATTTATAGGCTAGCGGGACACTGGAGTGCGTTCGAACGCATCCTGCGTTCGAACGCACTAGTTATTTGTGGTCGAACGCAGGGCATAAGTTCGACCGCAAATAACTGCTGTGGCGGCTAGGGCTGAGTGAAGTCAGTGTCAACGCAGAGCACTGCTGCTCAAACGAGATAATCGCTAGGGCCGGCTGCAGCGTGACCGTCTTGCGTGGTGCGCATGCGTCCGTGAGGGCGTCCGTGGGTGCGCGTGCGTCGTTGGTGGTGCATGCATCTTTGGTGTAGTGAGTGCGTTCGAACGTACCAAGTGTGGTTGAATGCACTTTTGCAGTATCTTCACTTTATGTCCACTTTCTTGCCCTTGCTAGCCATGGTTTAATGCAATGTCCTGCACAACACAAAATACTAAAAACACTAAAAATGATTAGATATTAACAATGCTAAAGGCCTAACGAATATAAATTAAGGGGTCCAAATAAGCACTTTAGGCACCGATCAACCCTTGTCCTATAATTAATTAGGGCATTAGCTGTAGCTAAGAATGGTCGCCCTAAAATCATCGGTATTTGACTCCCTAGGTTATGGACCGGCTTTGTGTCAAGCACAATAAAATCAACGGGGAAGTAAAACTTATCAACCTTGATTAACACATCCTCCACTATTCCCCGTGGAACCTTCACTGACCTGTCAGCTAACTGCAGTGTCATGGAAGTGGGCTTAAACTCTCCAAGCCCCAACTACACATAGACTGAGTAGGGTAACAAATTAACACTTGCTCCCAGATCCATTAGTGCCCTCTCAATCTGGTGACTCCAATCATGCATGTAATGGTAGGACATCTTGGGTCCTTGTACTTGATGGGCAACTTGCATTGCAGGATTGAACTAACCTGCTCGGTCAAGAATGCCTTCTTAGGGACATTCGTCTTCCTCTTTACAATGATCAAGTCCTTCAAGAACTTGGCATAGGAAGGTATTTGCTAGATGGCGTCCAAAAACGGAAAGTTAATTTGGACTTGCTTGAACACCTCTAGAATGTCCTCAAATTTTCCTCCTTTCTTGGGCGCTTGAAGTCTTTCAGGGTAGGGCACCTTAGGTACAAAAGACCTAGGAGGATCCTTCACAATAGGAGTGGTTGTAGATGGCTCACCATCTTTTTCCTCTTTGTTGCCACTCGCTTCGTCTTCTTGCCCAGCAGTGTCAACTTCTGGGTCGACCACATGATTGTCGACTTGTCTCCTTGACCTCAATGTGACAATCGCTGCATGCTCATGCCCGTGCACCAAATTTGAAGAATTTCCAACTGAAAATGCCTTAGGATTCGGCTCGAGCTGACTTGGGAACTTCCCCTTTTCTCTTTCACCCAAGTGATTAGCTATTTGTCCTATCTGATTTTCCATCTTTGCTAGAGCTTGGGTGTTAACCATGGTCGCATTCTTCTCTTCCTAGATGGCCTGGCTATTGATCATGGTGGACTTCCAGAGCTCTTGCATCAGCTGGCCATTTGATTGGATGAATGTCCTCATTGTTTCTTCCAAAGCTAATTGAGGTGAAAATGTAGGCACTTGAGAAGTAGGCTAATTGTGCTGCTGTGCCTAAAATCTGGGAGGATATTGGGTTTTAGCATTCTGAGGTGCTCCTCCCTGATTTTGCTTCCACGAAAAGTTTGGATGGTTTCTCCATCCCGGATTATACATCTCAGAGTAAGGTCTAGCTGATTAGCTTTCGGTAATCATTGAAAGCATTCGCTTGTTCCATCGGGTACTTAGAAAATACCGGTGCAAATGGACAATTCTGTGCTGAGTGCATAGGACTTGCACAGATGGAACAACTATCAATAGTGTAAGTGTTGGCAGCATTTATGGATGGACCTACAGTGAGAGCATCGAGCCTCTTGGAGAGCACATCTATCTTCATGTTCATTTCAGTCTCTCCCTTCAACTCATAGATGCCTCCTTTCTTTGGGATGCGGGCATATTTATCCCGACAGCTCATAAAATCCCAAACTTGTGAGCTGTCGGATAGCTTGTCCAATGCCTTGTATGCCAAATCTCCCGTCAAGCTTAGGAATGCCCCCTTGTTCATTGATTCAATCATGCTATGGTTGGGCTGAGACAGCCCTTGGTAGAAAAACTGAACAAGTCTCCACTTCTCATATCCATGTGGAGGGCACTTTATCAACAAGTCTTTAAGACGTTCCCAGCTCTTGGAAAACTTTTCATCCTCTTCCTGAGTGAATGAACTAATCTCCTTTTTGTACTCATTCACTTTAGACATTGGGAAAAACTTATTGTAAAACTTGCTTAACAGGCTTCCCAAGATGTAATAGACCCAGGCGTGTTGGAATCCAACCATGCCCTAGCTATATTGTGAAGAGAGAATGGAAAAAGTCTAAGGAGAACCGACTCTTTAGAAAAGTTATGAAACTTGAATGTGGCACATGTCTTTAAATTTCTTGACATGGCCATAGGGGTTCTCATGATCAAGTCCATCGAAAGAAGGTAAGAGTTGGATGACATGCGGCTTTAAGTCGAAATGGGTGGCATTGGTGGGTGGTAACACCATACAAGAATGGGAACTAGTCGCAACAAGTGTGAACAATTCCTGCAGTGATGTAGTGAAGTCCACGTGCCATTGCCTGGCTTGCTCTCCGTTTTCCGCTCTCGCATTCTCATTTTCAAATATGGGTTGCTCCACATTCTCAGGTATGTTCTCTTGTCGGTCTACCATCTCTCCTCTAGTCTCACTCACAATAGGTGCTCTCCGAGTTCTCCAAAGAGTTCTATCAATGTCGGGATCTAAGGGTATCAACTCTAGGTTCTGGGATCTATGACCATGCATGCACCAAACACAAGTTTTTATTCTTTTAGAAAGAAATAAAAATAAAAATAAAACCAAGATAAACCGAATAAACTAACAAAGAAAAAAAAATTATTGACTAAAATAAAGAACTCAATAGAAATATGAAAGAAAAATAGGCACAAAAATAATTAAAGAAAAATTAACAAACTAAAAGCTATAAACAAAAAGTTGGTGCTTAGCTGCTGACTGCAGCTCTGCACTCGATCGCTGGGAGAATGCGATCGATCATGATTGCGTTCGAGCGTCAAGTGTATGCGTTTGAGCGCCAGTCGGCTGTGTGAACATGCGTCTGTTTTGTAAATGGTCGCACGCAAGCGCACAGGATGGTCCTGAGTGTGTTAGATCGCACTGGGTTGCAATCGATCGTGCTCGGCAAAGATTGAGTTCCAAAGTCTGCAGCAGACACCAAAACACACAAAAAACAAGTTTTTTTTTTTTTTTTCTTTTTCTCAGATCAAATTAGGAACTAAAATGAAAAATTAAAAATAAAAAAATTGCAAACAATAAAAACAAGAAAATTAACTAACTAGTAGAAAAATAAAATCAATCCAAATAAAAAAAAAAACAATTTCAACAAAAACTAACAAATTCCCCAGCAACGGCGCCAAAATTTGATGTACCAAAAAAGTCAGTGTCTCGATAGTGTGTGCATACAAATTCGAGGTCGATCCACAGGGAATTGTGTTTTTGCAATAAAATCAATTTTCTATTTAAATCAATCCTATTGTAACCTAGTTTTGCAGTTGGTCGTGCAATGGTGACAAAAACTAAATTAAACAAGAATTTAAACAACAATCAAAATAAAAGACTAAGGTTTCTGAATCCACCTTGCCAAATTCACATTACACTCTCGCATTTACGAATACAATCAATATTGGAAACATTTAAACAACATTCAATAGTTGTGATCGTGCACAAAAAATCATTCAATGAATCCATTCGTTTAAAAGATCACAACGAGTATTTAATTGAGAACAAATCATTCACCGTATCTCTAGATCACGATGGATATTATTCTCAATCCAATCACTCAATGTACCCCCAAACAAAACACATTGAATATAAAACTATGCACAACATCTAAAAGGGTGCTTAATCTCATAAAATAAATCAAGCAATTGAAAGACTTTGAACAACTAATTTATTAGATATTGAATTGTAGCACAAATACGAAAATGAAATGTGAATCAATGAAGAGGCTTCATCTTCAACCTTAGTTGAAGGTTTAGCCCCTCATGATCGCAAAAGACATGTCAAAATCAAATGAAATCATGAAAAACAAACACTTACAATTGAAAAACATTCACAAAGGCCTAAGCACGACAAAGGTCGTGTTTCTACTCTCTACGGTGCCTCCCACCTGTTTACAATGAAAAAGAAAGTATTTATAAGCTAATTTTAGGGTTTCAGTGTTGTCAGGTTGGCCGAGTGCGCTCGATCACACTCGAGGTGTGCTCAATCGCACTCGAGCATGCATTTCTAGTGTTGATGGGCGCAAGTGTGATTGATTGCACTATAAGTGTGATTGATTGCACTATATGTGTGATCAAGTGCAGATGCTTCAGAATTGGCCAAATCTTGTGAAATATGAATTTGTAGATCTTTAAGTTAGCTTTCCAATGACACAAAGATCACTCTAATCAGAGTTCTACAACTCTAAATATGGCAATTTTGGTGGGACTTGTCAGGTGCGAATTATTGCTCAACTCAAATTTGCTTCCAATGCTCCCCGAACTGCCTTAAGTCCCAAAATTAATGTAGTTAGCCCCAGATGCCTTAGCAACTTGCAAAACACTAAAACACCAAAACTAACCAAAAACATCAAAAAATAACAAAACTAAGAGTTTAACAAATAAAAGCTAAGGGGCCCAAATATGCAATATTTGGCACTCATCAAAAAGCGTCACACTTATTTTGGGATGTTGCCTTGTTTTAATCTTGAGGAAGGGCGATTGGAACGTGATGACCGAACATCCAAAGGATTGTGAAAAAGATTGGCTAAATTTGAGGACGAATTTTCTCCAACCTAGGGAGGATGATGCAGATCAGAAGGCAGTTCGGAGCCTTTCTGTTACTACGATCGATCCTGTGATCAATCGCACGATCAAATGCCTACCTGCATTCGATCGCTCCCACACCAACGAACGATCGTAGAACTTGCACCTAAATGCCCAAAACTACTGAGGAAGCGACCGATGACAGGGTTCATGCCCTCTGATCAATCGCACCCCGTGACACGATCGATCGCACACGGGGACTCTATGTTATATTTCTGCATTTTTACTTATTAAACTGATGTTATTTAATTGTTTTAGTAGTCTTATGGCTTTAGGAGTCTTTATTTCATTACTTTATTAGGTTTAGGGTTTTGAGGCTATAAATATATGCTTATAACCTCTTGAAAAGACAGTTTATGTTTATTATTGATTTTATGAATGAAAATTACTCAGAATTGAGTTTTTTCCCCTTTTTCCTTAAAAATGCTAGAGAGTATCTAGATTTTCAAGAATATTTCTCAGATCATTGATAGACTCAAGATCTGGAATTACATATCCACTGTGTTATTTGTTGTTCTTCGCTGTAAACCACTAAGTCGCGTTGCATCACAATTGAAGTATGGGTAAGAGATTTACACTTGCTCCAAGATCTAATAAAGCCTTCTCAATTTGGCTAACTCCTATCATGCAAAAGATAGTAGGACACCCAGGGTCCTTGTACTTGATAGGCAGCTTGCATTGAAGGATTGAACTAACCTGCTCGGTCAAACATACTTTCTTTGGGACATTGGTTCTCCTCTTCATAGTAATCAAGTCCTTCAAGAACTTGGCATTTGATGGCATTTGCTAGATAGCATTCAAAAATGGGATATTAATTTGGATTTGCTTGGACACCTCCAGAATGTCCTCAAATTTCCCACCATTCTTAGGCGCTTTCAATCTCTCTATGTATGGCTCCTTAAGCAAAAATGACTTGAGAGGGTCCTTAACACTGGATGTGATTATAGATGGCTCCATATCTCTTTTGTCACTGCTACACTACATTGTCCTTGAGGCACAATAAGGTTCTTTCAGGAAGAACCACTTGATTGTCCACTTGTCTCTCGGACCTTAGTGTGACGATTGCTTGCACATGCTCCTACTCATGTACAAGATTTGAAGAACTTCAAACCGCAAACTGTCCCTTCAGGTTAGGCACGGGCTAACTTAGGAGCTTTCCTTTATCTCTCTCACCCAAGTGATTAGCTATCTGACCAATTTGAACCTCAATCTTGGCAATCACTTGGGTGTTCACCATAATAGCATTCTTCACTTCATAAATTGATTGGCCTATGAGTTGCATGAAGACCTTGAAAGTGTCTTACAAAGTGGATTGTGAAGAAGAGGCTGGCACTTGAGTGGGTGCTTCATAAGCCAGTGCTGGCTGAGCCAAGTGATATGTGCCAAATATTACATATTCAGACCCCTTAACTTACTATTTTTAATCTTTTGGCTGTGTCATTATTTGATGTTTTGGCTTAGTTTCGTGATTTTAGTATTTTATAGGTTTTGCCAAAGGAAAGCAATGGGTTTCATGTGGAAGGTGCTTATTTTGGATGAAAATTGCAAGTCTTTTTTAGAGCGATCGAGTGCAGGCCACTAGGCTTGAGCACACATGCACTTGAGCCTAGGACAACCATGCTTGAGTGCAGATATGTCAAGGCTAGTCAGCATGTATGAACGCTTGCATAGCAAAGGCTAATGCTCAAGTGCGCTCGAGCACACTAAGTGTGCGATTGAGCATACGCATCCGATCTAGCAGCGAATTTTAGTTTAATTAAAGTTTTAAACCTTAGTTTTAGACCTATAAATACATAATTATCATATTAGTTTAGGGGAGGCTACGAATTACAAAATTCCAGAGGAGAAAGAAGAGAAATCTAGGGTTTCCTAGCTTTTTGATGTAGACTGAGATGCTTGGGAGTATATGTGGAAGAAGAGGAGAGATGTCAAGGTGGAACCACCACGGAGGATGGCAATGCGTTCCCAAAAAGAGCTGTAGCAAAGGACCAAAACAACCCTCTGGAACTGCGCTTGATGACCTACGATCGAGCGCAAGATCGAGTGCACCAATTGATTGTCTTTGTTAGAGCGACCGATGACCTGCAATCGATCACAGGATTGAAGGCCTAAGATAGGTCATCTCTATTAGAGTGATTGATGAAGAATGATCAATCGCACAGTTGAGTGCCAATATGCGGTTGGTTGCATTTGTGTCTGTGCTTGAGTGCACACAGGGCCTTTATGTTAATTTTCTGCATTTTAGTTACTAAACCGACTCTGTTTTACTTGTTTTAGTAGTATTAGGGTTTTAAAGTCCCTATTCTGTACCTCTTTAGTTTTTGATGATTATTTTTCAGTTTGCTATAATAAGAATTCTCAAAGTTGAGATTTTTTCAGATTTTCCCTTGATTTATAGATAGACTCAAAATTTTGAAGAAGAATTCTCAAATCTTTGATAGACTCAGGATCTAAGAATTATTTATCTTTCTTCTTGTACTGTTTCATTGGCTTCTACTTTGTCAAGCTGCATCACTTTTGGATCTCAACTTTGTTATTTTTTATTTGTAAGTACTCAATTTTCATTACGAATTCCATCAAGAATGTTTTGTCTTTCAATAACATGAGAGGCTAAACCTTCGACTAAGGTTGAAAATGAAGCCACACTTATGATTAGCAACTGGTGTACATCTTAACCTAGTTCCGAAGTTCGTAGTTTGGTCGTGTGATAAGAGCTAAATATTATATATTTGGACCCCTTAATTTACATTAGTTAATCCTTTAGCTATGTCGTTATCTAACGCTTTGTGTTAGATTTGTGTTTTAGTGTTTTGTAGGTTGCTGAAGATAAACTGCATCTTAAAAGAGGAAAATTGCAAAGTCTTGGAATAAAACATACTTTGAGAAGATCTAGAAGATGTGGTTAAGCTTGACCAAATCAAATGAAGGAGAAAATCGGAATTTCCCTAAATGGAGATAATTTCGGATTGGATTCAAATTTAGATTCTGCACATGTTTCAGTGTTTTGACCATAACTTTCTACCCAAATATCGGATTGAGATGATTCAAACGGCAGTTGAAAGCTCGTTCAAAATTATACAATTTATTATGAAATAGGATTTTCCTAATTCGGACGTTTACTTTGTCAAAATCGTCCCACAATATGAGAACGCAAATTTGAGCGAATCTTATACGGATTTTAGACTTCTAATTGGACAGGGAGACTGACCTCCGAATTATCTAGGTTTACTTGGGCTTCTAGGACTTCTCTAAGCCTATAAATAGACCTCTTTGCATTCAAGAAAGGATACACAAGCCTGGAGGCAAAAATTCACAGCTTCTCTTTAGTTTAGTTCTTCTGTAGTTTAGGATTTATATTTATGTTGGGCTAACCCCCAACTAAGGTTGGGGATGAAGCCTCACCTATGAAGAACAACAGTATTTTTATGTAAGTTTCTATTGTCCGATTTTATGGTTTAATATTTTAATTGTTTTACTTCTTTTAATTGGGTTGAATGTATCTTGGATATCTTTTGTGATTTAAGGATACATTAGATGATTTGTAATAATTCAATACAATTAATTGCTTGGTTTTCTTGATTAAAAGATTGGATCTTTCTTGTGATTTATTTTCTGGATACAATGGATGTTTCAATATAGATTGGATATTTGTCTGTGATTTACGGATACAGCTAATGATTTAATTGATTATTGGATTTCTATTGTGATTTGGGTAAAGAATGGATACAAGGAATGTTTTGATTAATTTGTGAAGTAAATAGTAAAACATACATAAGATTTGATTGGTGAGAACTGCGGATTAATATTGATGAACATAAAGTATGTGTTGTTCTGATTTGGTGAGTGTGGATTCCGCACCCTTAGTACTTTACCTTTTGTGTTTATTTTATGTTTTAGTCTTTAAATTTCAAAATCAATTTCAAAACCATTTTGGAACTAGAGTAGGATTTAATTAGTTTAGATTTAAATTTGCTTTCAATAATACAATTCCCTATGGGTTCGACCTCGCACTTGCAAAACCATTATATTGCAAACAATTCGTGCACTTGCGAGTACAATAAATTTGTACATCATCATGCAAAAAACATAAACTAGACTAAATATTTAAAAACTGTTAAATGAAAAGCACTAAGGTTATAGAATCCACCTCACCAAACCAAGACACACATTCTCACGCTTAGTTCATACATCCGTCAAACAATTAGGCTCTATGCATATTCTATTGCTTTTACAAAATCCTATTGTATCATTCAATGAATCCATCATTAAAAAATCAAACCAAATATTTAATCAAGATCAAATCATCCACTGTCTATGGATATTAGTCTTGATCCAATCATTTGATGTACCCCCAAACGAAACACAATGAATATTCAACATTTTATGATTCATAAACGGCAATCAATAACAATTTTGTCACACAATTGAATTGAAATGAACATACATTATATTAAACAACGGATTGAGTATAAACTAAACATGAAAACATGTAAACAAATCAATGGTGAGGCTTCATCTTTAACCTTAGTTGAAAGTTTGGCCTCTCAAGATAACAAGAGACAATAGAAAATCAAAGGAAATCATTATGAATAATAGCTTACAAAGAAATGATGAATGAAAGGCTAAAGAATGACAAACCGTGCAATTTTTGCTCTCAAAGGTGCCTCTTAAACATAGGGTTTTACAAAAGATAAAAGTCATATTTATAACAAAATAAAACTAGGGTAGTGTGCTGCCAGGTCATGCGTAAGTGCGCTGGATCGCACTTAGTGCACTCGAGCGCACTCAACTGCTTCAATATTCCCACGACACAGGTGATGTACAAATTAAATGTACTCGCAAGTGCACGAGTCGTATGCAATATGATGGGGGTGCAAGTGCGAGGTCGATCCCACAAGGAGTTGTATTCTTGAAAGCAAGTTTAAACCTAAAATAATTCTATTCTAATCTAGTTCACAATTTGAAAGGTGTTTGTTTGAATGAAACAGAAACGTAAAACTAATTAAATGAAAGTTGTATGTTAACGAAACACTAGGGTTTTAGAATCCACACTCACTCATCATTAACAATCTAGCTTCATGATCTCAGATATTCCCCAAAGTTCTGACATATAAATCTTAAACATGTTTCACTTTTTGTTTTATAAATTGATCAAAACATTCCTTGTATTCCATTCTTTACCCAAATCACAATAGAAATCCAACAATCAATTAAATTATTAGCTGTATCCGTAAATCACAGACAAATATCCAATATATATCGAAACATCTGTTGTATCCAGAAAATAAATCACAAGAAAGATCCAATCTTTTAATCAAGAAAACCAAGCAATTAATTGTATTGTATTTATCAAAAATCATCTAATGTATCCTTAAATCACAATAGATATCCAAGATAAATTCAATCAAATTAATAAGAAAAAGTAAAACAATCAGCAATTAAACCATTGAATTGGGGAAATCTGAAACACATGAAACTAAATTGCTAATCATAAGTGAGGCTTCATCTTCAACCTTAGTTGAAGGTTTAGCCTCTCATGTTATTGAAAGAAAAAACATTCATCATTGAATCCATAATAAAAATGAGTACTTACAAGTAATGAAACCTAAGATTGAAATCCAAAAGCTAGGAAACCCTAGAACTCTCTTCTTCCTCCTCCCAAATTTCGTAATTCGCAGCCCCCCTAAACTAGTTTGATAAATGTGTTTTTATAGGGTTAAGACTAGGGTTTACAATTTAATAAAACGCTGAAATTCACTCCAGGTCAGACGTGTGCGATCGATCACATAGTGGTGCGATCGATCGCACTCGTGCATAAACTTTTATCTGCTGCATCGCAAGGGCGCTCGATGATGGTTGCCCTGCGTTCGAACGCATATGCGTTCGATCGCAGATGGTCCACGATCGATCGCTCCACCAGGGGCTTGCCCTTTTCATCCACAATATGCACTTCCGCTCAAAACCTACAATTTTCCCTTAGCAACCTATAAACACTCAAAACACAAAACTAAACCAAAACATCAAATAATAACACAGCTAAAAGATTAACAATAGTAAATTAAGGGGTCCAAATGTGCAACATTTGACTCACATCAAACACCCCCAAACTTAACTTTTGCTAATCTCTTAGCAAAACAACACTAAAATAACATGAAAGCAGTAAACATAAATCCTCTGTCGTGGGATAGACGATTACATTTAGCATATGCAACAAGCCTTTTAAACCCCTAGGCCTCCCTAGTAGACGAGTGAAGTCTCGTGAGGGTTTATAGGAATGACACCCACAAACATTTCAGCACAATGCTGCATGCAAGAGAGGATTTTCACAAAGACCATGGTTCTTATGAATGAGTAAGCTTAAACAGACAAACAACCTCATCACCATCAAAGGGCATCCAAGAACAAATAACTCATAAATGGACAATTGAGATAGCATATGTTCTTGAAACGTGCAAAGTGAAATCAACATGTAATAATGAAGCTTTCAGTTTAAACTTAAAACAAATTCCACAAAATTTGTAAGAATCCCAAATGAATGAAATAACCAAGGCAAGATATGCATTTATTTTCTCTTCTTTACAGGCTGTGCAATGTATAACTCCATTAAGCTTTCAAATTGACCCATGTAACAAGTGTTAGGCCAATGACTCCCAAGCCAAATGGCTTTAGGGCACTAGATGTAGAACATCCCTAAGGGCTTACTAACTCAAGTCAAAAAGGCTACGAAGCCATACTAGCCATACCATCAATCAACTTTAAATTTCATACCTTTTAACGCGAACACTCAATACTTAATGAGGCAAAAGGTCCGGTTACTTAGTGAAAAACTCAAAATGATCTTCTTCTTCTGCTTCTTCTTCTTCTTTTTCATTCTCTCTTTTTTTTTTTTCCTTTTTTTTTAATTATCTTGCAAGCCAAGGTTAATCATCAACAGGTCATCCAACAAATCTCAAAAGGAAAAGATTTAAGCTCAAACATCATACCTCACAGAAGACATGCTAATGTGCTCATAAAATTTAATTAAAACAAGTGAAATCTCAATTATCCAAAAATGAGTCAAAAGATTCAGACACCTACTGACATAATGAAGAGTTCAACCCTTTAAGCAAACCAATGACATGTAAACCACAGTCACAGTTAAAAACTCAAACTTGACAACAACATTGCACATTTTAGAAAAAAAAAGAAAGCAATTAAAACTTAGAATCAACAGAAAAACAACAACTAAAAACTAAAAATAACAAAAATAAACTCAAAAATGGACAACGGTTTTCCATACCCCCAAACTTAAATCACACAATGTCCTCAATGTGGGTCAAGATACAATACCAAGAGGTGAAGATAACCAAAGTGAGTTGAGAAGAGTCCTCCCCCAAACTTACTTGTGATAACACTTGTCCTGAAAAATAATTAAAAAAATCACAATTACCACAAAAACTAAGAATAACTAAAAGGAATAAAAGGATAGAGGGGTGCCTCCCATGAGCGCTAAGTTTATAGTCTTCAGCCAGACTTTTCACTGCGGATGATCAGTTGGATGAAGTCGGGTCTTCCAAAGGCAATTCCTCAATCTCTGGAATCTCCAGTTCTAGGAATGGCTTCAGCCCCTGTCCATTGACTTTTTGAGTATTTTCCGCTCTTTAGATCCTCGATCTCTATGGCTCCATGAGTAGAAACTGCACGCACTTTGAATGGTCCTGTCCATCGGGACTTTAGCTTCCCTGGAAACAAATGTAGGCGTGAGTTGTAAAGAAGGACTTTCTGACCAACTTCAAAGGATCTTCTCAATATGTTTTGATCATGAGTCTTCTTCATCTTTGCTTTGTATTGCTTGGCACTGTCGTAGGCATCGTTCCTTAATTCTTCTAATTCATCCATCTGGAGCTTCCTCTGATCGCCAGCCTTGGTGATATTGAAGTTTAGCTGCTTGATGGCCCAATATGCTCGATGCTCCAATTCTACAGGAAGATGACATGCCTTGCCATACACTAATCGGTAAGTAGACATGCCAATTGGAGTCTTGAATGCTGTCTGGTATGCCCACAACGCATCATTGAGTCGTAGAGACCAATCTTTCCTCGTTGGGTTCACCGTTTTCTCTAATATCCTCTTGATTTCTCTGTTGGATATCTCAACCTGCCCACTTGTCTGAGGATGGTAGGGCATTGCAACTTTGTGAGTGATCCCATACTTCTTCATTAGTTGCTCGAAAAATCGATTGCAGAAATGCTTCCCCCCATCGCTGATGATGGCACGTGGTGTCCCAAAACGTGCAAACACATTTTCTTTTAAAAAATGAAGCACAACTCGATGATCATTCGTCTTGCAAGCAATGGCCTCCACCCACTTGGAAACATAATTAACAGCCACTAGGATGAAAAGGTACCCATAAGAGTTAGGGAAAGGTCCCATGAAGTCGATGCCCCACACATCAAAGAGCTCCACAATAAGAATCGGGTTCAACGGCATCATATTTCTTCTTCCTATGCTCCCTAACTTCTGACACCTCTCACTGGCTGAACAGTAAGCATGTGCATCACGAAAGATGGAGGGCCAATAGAATCCACTATGAAGAATCTTCGCAGCAGTTTTTTTAGAACTGAAGTGTCCTCCACATGCATGATCATGGCAGAACGAGAGGATCTTCTTGTATTCATTCTCAGGAATGCATCTCCGTATAATCTGATCTGGGCAGTATTTAAATAGGTACGGGTCATCCCAAAAGAAGTATTTCACCCCAGCCAAGAATTTTGATATGTCTTGCTTGGTCCAATGTGAGGGTATCTGGGTGGTGACAAGGTAGTTCACAATATCTGCAAACCAAGGTGTAGGGATTTGAGAAATGTGCATAAGTTGTTCATCCGGGAACGTTTTAGCAATCGGTGATCGGACCAAATTTAGGTACTCGCAATTGAACGAACCGAAGCTCGTATAGTGGTTGCACAAGTACCGAGTCGAACCCACAAGGAACCTTAAATTACTTGTGCTAAAATAACCTTGAGTCTAGGTTAGTGCTATTTTAACCTAGCTCCGCAGTGGGTGTTTGTGACAACTTGAAAGTAATTTAAAACGGAAATGTAAACGAAGTAAAAGCACCAAGGTTGAGGTTTTCACCTCACCATTTCAACTACATTAATTGAAAACGCTAAGTTCAAACATCCGTCTATCGGTTTGAAATGAAACTAAATCTATTGCACCTATCGAAGGATTAAAGGAATCCGTCCATTTGACGAAAGACAAACCATAAACGGTTTAAGGCTCAAAGGATCCAAAGTGAATGTGTTAAGACACAAACTACTATGGATAAATGAGCGTAAACCGAAGGATGAAATGTATCCATCGGATGAAATACCAAAAATAAACGACTACGGTGCAATCTCACTTGGTTTTGTCACGAAACCAAGTGAGAGACGATTTAAGTAAATAAAGAAATAATGGAATGAAATGACTTAAACGTAAATAATTAACATAGCATTCATGGTGAGGCTACATCCTCAACCTTAGTTGGGATCTAGCCTCCCATAAACAAAGGAAGCGCAAATAAACAAAATAAAGGCATTATATTTAAACTAATGTAAAAACTACAAAGAAAAGGGCGAGCGACATGAGAGGCAAAGCTGCTCTAAAAACACGCCAAAAACTAAGCTCTCGAACAAATGGACCTAGGGTCCTATTTATAGGCTAATAGGTCACGAAGTGCGTTGAATGCACTTAATGTGTTGAAACGCACCGAGTTAGTTGTAATTAATGCGGGTGCAAGCTCGACCGCAAATAACTTCTTTATGGCTAACTAAATTTGAGTCGAGGTTTGCGTTGAGCCGCGAGCACTGCGTTGAGCGAGATAACTACTGAGGGCGGCTACGAGGTGAGTCAGAGCGATGGGGGTGCTTTGTGCGACCGTGATCTTTGCAAAGGCTGCGTGAGACCGTGGTGTCTTTGCAAAGGCTGCGTTTAAGTCCACTTTCTTGCCCTTTGCTGGCCATGTTTGTTGCAATGACCTGCACAACATTAAATACTAAAAACTATACAAAATATTAGTTATTAATGCAGCTAAGAGCCTAACAAATATAAGTAAAGAGGGATCTAATAAACAATATTTGACATTCATCAAATACCCCCAAACTTACATTTTGCTAGTCCCTTAGCGAAACAAAAATGAAAAAAAATAATAAAAACATAAGTCCGCTTTCGTGGGAGAACGATTGCATTGAGCGTATGCAACAAGCCTTTTAAACCTCTAGGAGTTCCCTAGAGGACGAGTGAAGTCTCGTGAGGGTTTTTCAGGAATGATACCCACAAACATCTGTGTACACATTTTATTCTCAATCATGCAAAAATATATCAATCATGGTTTAAATTCAAAAGCAAGCTTAATCAAACAAACTTCATCTTCACAAATTTCAGGGTTTTAACAATCAAGATACAAACATGGCATTATAAGATACAAAAATCAATTCTAGTGAAAGTGATATTAGCACAAAAATATGGGATTTCAAAACTAATCATTGGTCTTATATGGTTTGACACTCGAAATTCATTGGATAACACATCAAAAACAATAACCAAGGTTCATCAAAAACTCTTTTTTTTTTTTTATTGCATAACTTCATCAAGCTTTCTAATTGACCCATGTATCAAGTGTTAAGTCAATGACTCCCAAACCAAATGGTTTTAGGGCATTAGGCATAAAAACACCCCTAAGAACCTACTAACTCGAGTCAAAAAGGCTACGAAGCTTTGCTAACCACATCTAACTTCTCACTTTTTTACGCGAATACTCATTGCTTAATGAGGCAAGAGATCCGGTTACTCGGTGGAAAGCTCAAAATGATCATCATTTTTTTTTTAGATGAACCACGGTTATCTTTCCAAACGGTTTTCTAACTGCATTCAAGCTTACAAAACTAACAAGACCAAAATCAAATTTTTATCCCACAAATTACGTAGCGATTGTGCTCGTGAAACTCAAATTGAACTACAATATCTCATTATGCCAAGAAAGTAACATAATTGAAAATCCCTTAATCAATGTGATCATATGTTCATCAAATTAAGTACACTAATGAAAATAAACCATAACTAACATAAAATGCATAATTTAAAACAAAATGTGCACACAAAATGATAAAAATACCCCCAAACTCAAAATCGCATTGTCCACGGTGTCGATATAGAAAATGAAAAACATAGTGCAAGGGGTATAAAAATAAACCGACGTCACAAAGACGTCATGGGGTGGTGGTGCATGAGGTCCCCGCCGCTGGAAGGCGATCTATCCATGATGGCTCGAACATCTCCACGGACCTCGAGTCGGTCTGACGAACATCCTCTGCAAATCTACAAAATGAAATCGTCGTCCACGATCTGGGATCGTATGTCCACGAGTGTCTGGAAGTGTAATAGATCCGAACGCCTCTCCTCATCCTCCTCTAGTTGCTCCTCCTCGTACTCCTCAGCTGCTCCTCTTGCTACTCCTCGCTGTCCCTATGGCTTAAAAGCCATCTCATGCTACTACCAACTCTGGAATGTCCATGGGCTCGGGCTCCAAAGTCGGGCTCTGGCCAGAGCTGTGGTGCTGGCGTGGTGTGCTCTAGGCAAGTGGGATAGAGTCCACGCCCGGATGGAGCCAAAATGTGGGCTCTCGATGTCGGCCCGTCGATGATGTGCCTTTGATCCCCATCTTTCTCAGAATGTGTGTGATGAGAAAGGGGAAAGGCAATCCCCACGTCTTCGTGTGCTCCGCCCCCCGATGGTACACTCCCTCACAGAATTTCTAAGATCTGACGCCAGATAATCTCCGGAATAGAACACCAGAATCCTTGGTGGAATGAATAGAGGGCACTGATAAGGGCTTAAATTCATATTTAAGCCCCTTAATTTATATTTGTTACGCCTTTAGTTTATGTTATTTTGTCTATTTTATTTCCTTTTTGTGTTTTCTGTGTTTTTTGTAGGTCATGGAAGAAAATGAAGCGTTTATAGAAATATTCCAAGCTTAAAGGGCAAATTGGAAAGACCTAGAAGATGTGGAAAGGATTAAATCGGAATTTATCAAATTGAAGTCAAAATCGGATTAAATTTGGATCCTGAACATGTCTCGGTATTTTGGCCATAACTTTCAGCTCAAATATCGAATTGAGGTGATTCTAATGGCATTGGAAAGCTAACTAAAAATTCTACAAATCATTGTGAAATAGCATTTCCCTAATTTGGACCGCCGTAATGCTAAAATCGCCCCGCAAAATAGGAGCCCAATTCTGGACGAATCCTTCTCCGATTTGTAATAGGATTGTCTCCTAATTTGTCTAGGAGATGGAATTCCGAATTTCTTAGGTTTACTAGTGTTTCTAGGACTCTCTTAAAGCCTATAAATAGACCTCTAAGCCTCACAATTATAGACACAATTTCAGAGAGGAGAAGTTGGAGGCTACTTCTAGGAGCGGTTTTCGGTTCATTCTTTTCCTTTTCTTTTTAGTTTTTATTTTAATTATGTGTAACTAAACCTTTTAGTAGGGCTAGATTGAAGCCCTGATCATGTTTATATTTTAATTTAGTATTGGCGCGATAATTGCATTATGATATTTAACTTGATTAATTCCTGCTTTCAATAATTCCTCATATGTATTTGCCTAATCAACATATGCATGTGGTATGGACCTGTTAGTTAGATCAATTTGGATGACCGAGTCCTAGGTTTAACATAAGTAACAAAAGATATCCACACCGGGTACTTGGGTTAATCAACATGGGAAACTGGGAGTAGACACCCATACCCTAGGTCTCATGTGTTTGTCGATTTTTATGCTTTCTTAAAGAACAACTTAGTAGACACCCATACTAAATCCTTTATGAAAGAAAAGAATTAGAGTAGACACCCATGCCTAATTCGTTGCTTAGGGAAACCAATAACCTAAGGAGTAGACACCTATACCCTTAGGTTGGCAGACATTAAATATTCATAATGTGATCAAAGCATTGGCATACTGATTTATTATATGAGCATGATTAGCGGTGGAAATCAAAGCCCTACCTCTTTCTTATTGCTTAATCAAACTCACTTTTTATCTCTTTTACTTTATATTGCGAATTTAATTTTAAGCATAATTTACCAATCCCTGTGGGATCGATCTTGCACTTACACTCTTTACTACATTTTTGACCTTGTGCACTTGCAAGTAAAACTGCGATTATTTGCTTATTAATTTAGGTAGATAATTTCACAACAAGTTTTTGGCGCCGTTGCCAGGAAAAGATAAAATTTAAAGTTTGAAGATAAAATCTGTGTGAAAAAGGGTATTGTGAGTATGAAAGTAAATGGTGAAAAGATAAAATTTAAAGTTTTTCACAATTGCCCCAAGATGATTTTGAATGTTTTAATGCTTGTATGATCCAAGAGGTTGTTGAGAATGTTGTTGGGACCATCAAATAAATCCATTGCAAGCTACCCTTACTCACGATGGCACAAAGGAAGGACAAGGAGCAGCTTGTTGACAATGTTACTAAAGACATCGGAAGTTGTGAAACCTGGAGAATCCTCCATCACATCCAGAGGCTAAAAGGAACGGTGAAGGAACTTGAAGAGTTGAGGCAACAGCAGATAAACATAGCAAGCAAAGTGCAAAGGAAGAACCAAGAATAATCATGACAAGCACCATGCCAAGAAGGAGTTTCAAGTGGGCGAAAGTGTGGACTTATAAATCAAGATTTCGGCTCATCCTAGTAAGTTCAAGTATCAATGGTTTGGTCCTTGTATTATCACAAGTGTGCTTCCTCGGGGAACTTTGGAGGTTCATAGTCCACAGACAAGCAAACATTCAAAGTGAATGGACAAGTGAAGCCATATGTTGAAGTGAATTCTACACCAAGAGCACAGAGCCACATCGGTGGATTTCAAGTGCACCGTCAAAGGAGTATGCAGAAACTACGGTGGTGTGCGTTTGAGTAGTCTAGATTCTCAAGCGCCTCTGTTGAGGTTAATGGTATTGAGGCCACTAAGTGTGGGGTTGGACGAATCTTTGGAGTGAATTTGCTCCACTACAGTGTGCAGCCGCATAGTCTGGCTGAAGACGTTAAACTTAGCGCTCATGGGAGGCACCCCACAGCATATCCTTTCAATTTCTTGTTGTTTTCATTTTACTTTTATTTTGTTTTTGTTTTAGTGTTTTGTTTTTCAGGAACAAGTGTGCTTGAGTTCAAGTTTGGGGGGGATGCTTTGAGTCAGACCTACTCCGGACAGTTTCATCCATCTCCCGGGTAAGATCTTTCCATATTATACACACATTGGGGACAATGTGTAAATTAAGTTTGGGGGTATGGGAGATGCATTTACACACACTTGGTCTCACTTTTTGTTTTTATTAAAAAAAAAAATTTTGCATGTTCATGTTTGTCATGAAGTTTTGGTTGATCTAAGAATTGTGATTTGATATTCATTAGTTAGCTTAAAATTTTGAACACATGATCGATGTTGGATTTTAAGTTTGTAACTTACTTTGGGCAATTGAGAATTCACATGTTTGATGCTTTCGACACAAGCACATTAGCACATG
Source organism: Carpinus viminea (assembly GCA_013348765.1). Lineage (NCBI taxonomy): Eukaryota > Viridiplantae > Streptophyta > Magnoliopsida > Fagales > Betulaceae > Carpinus > Carpinus viminea. Next base: position 17,827,457 of record CP054671.1, on the reverse strand, counting down.
AGTGGTGAGGTATGACATGTGGTCTTGATGTGCATGTTTCTATGTTTTGGGTGAAACTGGATAACCTATTGGTTGGATACATTGGCATATTAAAAAAAAAAAAAAATCATTGATAAGATTTTCAACGAGTAATGGGCCTCTTGCCTCAAAGCATTGAGTGTTCACGCCGAAAAGGTGAAGAAATTTGATTTGGTTCAAAATTATGACTAGTTTAGTTTGTAGCCTTTTTGACTCGAGTTAGTAAGTCCTTAGGGGTGTTTTTACACCCAATGCCCTAAAACCATCTGGTTTGGGAGTCATTGGCTAAACATTCGCTATATGGGTCAATTAGAAAGCTTAAGGGAACTAGACATTGCAGAGTCATAATTAAAAAGGAAAAAAAAAATAAAGTATGCCATTGTTGTTCATTCTAATGAGAATTTCAGTGAATCTTGAGATATGGAGACATTGTGCATTGAAATCATTTGGAAAGCTTCATAGTCTTGTGCTAGTTCACTATACACTGTTTCAAATTTGTGATGCCTTGGCTTGCCTGTTGTAAGTTATGAAAACTTTTAATTCCAATTCATTGTGAAGATGGAGTTTAACTTTTTAAGCTTGCTAATGAATGAAAATCATGGTTTTGAGTGATGCTTTAATTTTTAGATAACATGAGCATAATGTTTGTGGGTAACATTCTGGAAAACCCTCACGAGACTTAACTCGTCCTCTAGGGAATATCTAGAGGTTTAAAGGCTTATTGCATTTGCTAAATGCAATCGTACATCCCACGAAAGATGGATTTATCTTTTTGTTCTTTGTTTTTCATTTTGTTTTTAGTTTAAGTATTGCTAAGGGACTAGCAATATGTAAGTTTGGGTGTGATAAGTGTTTAAATATTCATATTTAAGCCTTAATTTATATTTATTACGCCTTTAGTTTATGTTATTTTGTCTATTTTATTTCCTTTTGTGTTTTCTGTGTTTTTGTAGGTCATGGAAGAAAATGAAGCGTTTCTAGAAATATTCCAAGCTTAAAGGGCAAATTGGAAAGACCTAGAAGATGTGGAAAGGATTAAATCGGAATTTATCAAATTGAAGTCAAAATCGGATTAAATTTGGATCCTGAACATGTCTCAGTATTTTGGCCATAACTTTCAGCTCAAATATGGATTGAGGTGATTCCAACGGAAAGATAATTCAAAATTATACAAATCATTGTGAAATAGAATTTTCCTAATTTGGATTGTCGCAATGCTAAAATCGCCCTGCAAGATAGGAGCCCAATTCTGGACGAATCCTTCTCCGATTTGTAATTGGATTGTCTCCTAATTTGTCTAGGAGATGGAATTCGAATTTCTTAGGTTTACTAGTGTTTCTAGGACTCTCTTAAAGCCCATAAATAGACCTCTAAGCCTCACAATTATAGACACAATTTCAGAGAGGAGAAGTTAGAGGCTACTTCTAGGAGCGGTTTTCGGTTCATTCTTTTCCTTTTCTTTTTAGTTTTTAGTTTAATTATGTGTAACTAAACCTTTTTAGTAGGGCTAGATTGAAGCCCTGATCATGTTTATATTTTAATTTAGTATTGGCGCCTTTGCGATAATTGCATTATGATATTTAACTTGATTAATTCCTGCTTTCAATAATTCCTCATATGTATTTGCCTGATCAACATATGCATGTGGTATGGACCTATTAGTTAGATCAATTTGGATGACCGAGTCCTGGGTTTAACATAAGTAACAAAAGATATCCACACCGGGTACTTGGGTTAATCAACATGGGAAACCGGGAGTAGACACCCATACCCTAGGTCTCATGTGTTTGTCGGTTTTCACAGTTTTTATGCTTTCTTAAAGAACAACTTAGTAGACACCCATACTAAATCCTTTATGAAAGAAAAGAATTAGAGTAGATACCCATGCCTAATTCATTGCTTAGGGAAACCAATAACCTAAGGAGTAGACATCTATACCCTTAGGTTGGCAGACATTAAATATTCATAATGTGATCAAAGCATTGGCATCTTGATTTATTATATGAGCATGATTAGCGGTGGAAATCAAAGCCCTACCTCTTTCTTATTGCTTAATCAAACTCACTTTTATCTCTTTTACTTTATATTGAATTTAATTTTAAGCATAATTTACCAATCCACATGGGATCGATCTTACACTTACACTCTTTACTACATTTTTGACCTTGTGCACTTGCAAGTAAAATGCGAATTATTTGCTTATTAATTTAGGTAGATAATTTCACAACAGTAATGAGGAATAGGTCCGCCTCTCGTCTTGTGTCCCAATGGACACACATTCGATAACACCATATCTATGAAGAGAAGATTTTGAGGAATCTTCGTCTCTCTTTGGTACATTCGGCGGTCATCGGCATCGCCCCTCACACATATCGGAAACAATATCCTCGAGTGTGAGCATAGAGGGCACTCAATCCGAGGGATGTCCGGCTCGGCGGTTCATGGCTGCACTTCAACACAACCTCTATATCTCCGATGGTCACCTCCACTTCTCTCCGTCAATGGAAGAGAAAAAATGTCGGTTGGTCACCATCAATCCTCGGATGAGTGTAAAACTCTCGACCAGCGCTCGTGTCACGGTGGAGGTGACGGTTTGAAAAGCCTTTTCAAACCCGGTGCTTCAACTCCTCGATGGCCCAACTTGTCGCTTCATTGTTGGAGAACACCACTTTGACAGCAAAAGTGTTCTCCAATCAAACTCTCCATAGATGGCCTAGCTACTGGCATGGGACCGAAGATCGGGATGACGAACCTCGGCCTCTAGGCATGTTGGAGGTTCTTTGGGAATTTTGAGCAACGCTTGGTGGGCAGCCAATTCAAAGGGTTGGAGAACCTAGCTAAAATTGAGCCCAACCCCTGCAAAACACTCCCAACACACAGAAAACCAATGGGTCACAATCCAAGAATGGAGTTGTGCCCAAAACAACTAAGAAAAATGAAAAATATTGAAGAAAATGGGAGAAATGGGTTTTCGGGAAAAAATTGGGGAAAAATGGAAAATCGGGCTAAAGGCGGCGGTGGGTGGAATGGTGAGAATGGCGTGGTGGGATCGGGGTGGTGGGTTTGTGATGGGTGATGGGGATTTTGGATTTTAGGAGGATTTTATGTGGGAAACTGATGTAGGGTTAGAAACGTAAATAATCAAGAAAACAAAGCAGAAAGGATAAATATTCCTAAGATTGTGAGACTATCACAAAATCAAATAAATCTTCTCTAAGCGAGATGCTATCTAAAGCTGAAGGAAAAAGAACCAAGAAACTCAACTCCGAGTATTCTTATTAAACAAACTCAATAATAATAATGTTTTTCCAATGGGTCTAAGCCTGTATTTATAGGCTTAGAGGCTAAAGCATAAAAGAAGTTAACATAAACTAGGATTACACATCCTAGAAGGAAAAGTAATCTAAGATAAACTAGGATTACACATCCTAGAAGGAAAAGTAATCTAAAACCGTGTACTAGAAGGAAAAGTAAACTAAAACAATTAAAAGACTAACAAAGAAACCTAATTGAAATAAAAGACTAAATAGATAAGATAAGTCATCCTAATCTACATCATCCTCCCGGTTGAAGAGAATTTGTCCTCAATTTGCATCTTCCTCGATAAGTCCTCTATAAGCGGAACAAGGTGTTTGACATTAAAGACATCGACGTCTTAATATGGCTTGGTAGCTTCAACGGTGTCGTTTGGATTGATTTTCATGATTATCTCTACGGACCCACTTTACGAGCTACCCGACTTGTTGTATTCTCCCATGGGAATCTGTCTTTTGTCAAGATAGCCCACAAAATCTCCTTCCTCAAATTCAACATTTCGTCTCTTCTTGTCGGCGCTTGCCTTATACTTGGCGTGGACTCTTGTAATTTCTGGATTGTTAATTTGTGGCCTTCTGGATTTGGATCATCGGGTCTTCTGTTGTTGTGTTTGTTCTCGTCATGTGGGATAGGTGCCAAGTCTAGTGGGGCACGAGGATTACTCCCATAAATGATGGTAAATGGGCTTAAGCATGCTCCGGTTTGTGGAGCGGTTGTGAAGCAACGGCTTGGAATAATTTTGTATCCCATGACTTAATGTGTTCCCCCACCAAACTTCGAAGTAGAGCTCCCAATGATCGATTAACGACTGTTTGTCCATCTGTTTGTGGGTGGTAGGCACTCGAAATCAAGTTTTGTGCTTGATAACCTCCATAAGCATCGCCAAAAGTGGCTAAGGAATCTTGTGTCATGATGCGATACTATCGACAAAGGTAAGCCATGGAGGCGGTATACCTCTCTAAAGTATAAGCATGCCACATTGACTGCATCGGCGGTTTTCTTGCACGCAATAAAGTGCACCATTTTAGAGAATCTATCAACAACTACAAAGAGAATCATTACCTTTTTGTGTCCTTGGTAAACCCAACACGAAATCCATGCTCACATTTGTCCATGGTTGTTACGGAATAGGGAGAGGTAAATATAGGCCGCATTGGTAGTAGCGCTCCTTTTGATACTTGACATACCACCGCAACTCTTCACTAGTTTGTCCACTTCTCTCGCATACTTGGCCAATAGAACTGTTCGCCACCGGTTGAAGTGTTTTATCTCGCATGTGACCCTCGTCATGGCGTTCTTTGATAATTTTCAATCGTGGCTCCTTGAGGAATGCACGGTGAGTGCCTTTGAAAAGGAACCCATTATGCAATACAAAGCCTCCTTGTGCTCTTGTGGACACATCTTCTAAAATAGGGCCAAAAAGCGGGTCACTAGATAAGGAATCTTTCAATAATTCAAACCCTATTACCTCGATTTCATGGTAGTGAGTAATGATGTCTTTCGGGCGTGCCACTTTGTTCAATGCCCTGATTTGTGCTTGATGGTGAAAGAAAATTGCTGCCGCAGCGGCCCATTTAGCATGTCGAGCAGATAACTTATCTTATTTGTTGAGGTGCTTGATAGCTTCATGGTGAGTACAAGATGAAGTCATTATAGGCAGGTAGGGAGCTCCAATGCTTTAACGACTGCACTAATGCGTAGAACTCAATGTCGTAAGTACTATAATTGAGTTGTGCACTCTTCAACTTCTCCGAAATAGGCCACTTCGCTCAATTGGCTAAGCACCGCTCAATGCCTATCTTGGATGCATCGCAATGCAATTGACGGTATGTCAAAGTTGGGAAGGACTAATAATGAGCTGTGATCAATTTGACCTTGATCAACTCGAAGGCGTTAGTAGCTGCCTCATTCCATGAGAATTTTCCGCCTTCATGCATTCCGTGATTGGTGCCAATATGGTGCTGAAATTGTGAATAAACGAGATAAAGGACACCAATCCATGAAAACTACGTACCTCATGTAGTGTAGTAGGGAGAGGCCAATCACGAACCGCTGCTACTTTAGACTCCTGCTAATCCATCCTTGGATACCGCATATCCAAGAAAAATCTTGAGTCGGTCATGAAAGAACACTTGGCGGTTTGCATAAAATTTCTCTTGTCGTAGCACAAGGAGTACCTCCGTATGTGTTGGATGTGTGTCTCGGGTTGGAGCTATAAATGAGGATGTCGTCAAAGTAGACGACCAGCGATTTGCGATGAATGGTGGAATATCGGTTCATTACTCGCATAAAGGTACTAGGAGCATTAGATAATCCAAGCGGCATCACCAACCATTCATAAAGTCCTCACGCATTTTAAACGCTGTCTTCCACTCATCGCTAACCGTACTGGATTTGGTGGTAACCACTCTTCAAATCCAGTTTGGTAAATATAGTTGCCCCACTCAATTGATCCAATAAATCATCTAATCGCGAATGGGAAATCTATATCGCAGTAATTTTGTTGATGGCGCTGCTGTCACGCACATCCTCCATGTCCCATCTTTCTTGGGTGTGAGCAATGGAACTACACATGGGCTCGGCTCTCCCGAATGTGCCTTTAGCCAGTAGTCCCTCCACTTGTCTTCGTAATTCTTCATACTCTTTGGGACTCATGCCATAGTGTGGTCGGTTGGGAAGGCTAGACCGGGTACCAAATCAATTTGGTGTTGAATGTCACGCTTGAGGTGGTAGCTCCTCGGTAGGTCTTTTGGGAATACATCCAAATTCTTCTAGCAAACCCATAGCGCCTCGGTATGATCTTCATTGGGCTACATTCTTTGCCGTAGAGTAGGTATACTTGATCGACATCGAGCATTTCTCTTATGAACTCTCTTTTGGCTAGAAGTGTTTGGCCCACCTCTTTTGGGGGTTTGGTTACGTCTCTGGGTTAGGTAGGAGAGTAAGCTTCACATTATCCACTAAGAAGCAGAGGTGTTCTTCCGTCCATCGTGGTGCGCATTTCGGTCATATTGCCATGGTCTCCCGATAATAGGTGGCGGGGCATCCATGGCCACCACGTCACACCAAGTGTTATCTTTATATTTGGTACCAATAGAAAAATGTACAAGGCAACGCTTTTGAAACTATTACCTCATTTCCTTCTTGAGCCACTCCAAGCGATAGGGTGTGGGGTGTTTCTCATGTCTAGGGCCGACTTACAGGCTGCTTCTTACGCTACGCGTTCTCCGCCTCCATCAATGATTAGTTTGCAAACCTTACCTCCAATAGTGCATGTGGAGTGAAAAAGGTTGTGCGCTGTTAAATCATCTCCTTCGTCTTTAGGTGTAAGACATATCCTCCTCACCATTAAGCTAGGCCCGCTATCTCCGGTAATGAGTTCTTCTTCCACGTCCCGTAGTCATCAAAGGTTTGTTGCTCTTCTTCATCGCCTTGCTCATCGGGCGTTTCCGAGTCAATGAGTAGACCCTTTCCATATTTATCTCCCTTGTGGCAATCCATGTGGACCCGGTTCACCACACTTAAAGCATTTAGGCCCATTCGTCGTTGCCTCACTCGGTTAGGTGGGCCGGTTGTAGTTGGAGCCACATTTGGGATTGATGATTGGGTGGTGTTTCGAGGTGTGAACGACCCGTAGCGAGTCAGTACTGCCACGCCAAAAAAGCTGTGGATCCTCTGGTGCCGTTTTCTCCAATAGAAGGGCTCTTTGATGAGCCGCAGACACGTTAAGGATCAAAAGATTTAGTGAATCTTGAATGTTTTGTATGACCCTCCGATGTATCGGGATACTAATTGATCATCCGTCTCGGCTAACTCAACCCGTGTCAAGTATTTGTAGAACTCCTCCGTGTACTCATCCACGGTCTTCGAACCTTGGCTTAAATTCTGTAGCCGCTGATACATGGTTCGGGTGTAGTTGTATGGCAAGAAGGTCGGCCGCATGTGCTTCAACAGTTTCTCCCATCTGTTGATTTTTGATTTGCCTAGCCGAGTCTAGCTTGCTTCAGTTGCTGCCACCACGCTGCAGCTCTTCCCCGGAACTTGGTTGCGACCAAAGAAACTCGTCGATCCTCAGGTACCCCTTTGAAATCAAGAACTTCTTCAACTGCCGCTATCCAGTCCAAAAATTCCTCGGGTTGGAGACCCCCGTTGAATTCTGGAATATCGAGTTTGAAACCGGATTCCCACCGATTGGCCTGAGCTTGTACCAGAGGTTGATGTCTGTGCACTCCGCTCCGCAAAAGGGTTTCCGTATTCATTCTCCACACGTGCGTCTTCCTCCTCCGAGTCGTGCGGTGAGGGTATATACGCCGTCTTGAACATTCTTGATGGACATTCTTGATGGACAATTTGTTCCTCGAATGTGCCTGATAGGCTGCCGATGATTCTTCTCTAACTGGTTCTTCGCGATCATTCCCATCCTCTGAGTGTGCAAAGCGGTTACCCCTTCCCCTTGTGACTGGTGCCATGGAAAGAGACTGGGCTTTGATACCAACTGATGCAGGGTTAGAACGTAAATAATCAAGAAAACGAAGAAATGAAGGGATAAATATTCCTAAGATTGTGAGACTATCACAAAATCAAAGAAATCTTCTCTAAGCGAGATGCTATCTAAAGCTGAAAGAAAAGAACCAAGAAACTCAACTCGAGTATTCTTATTAAACAAACTCAATAATAATAATAAACTGTTTTTCCAATGGGTCTAAGCCTGTATTTATAGGCTTAGAGGCTAAAGCATAAAAGAAGTTAACATAAACTAGGATTACACATCTTAGAAGGAAAAGTAACCTAAGATAAACTAGGATTACACATCCTAGAAGGAAAAGTAATCTAAAACCGTGTACTAGAAGGAAAAGTAAACTAAAACAATTAAAAGACTAACAAAGAAACCTAATTGAAATAAAAGACTAAATAGATAAGATAAGTCATCCTAAGCAACATGCGTGCATTAAAAGGAAAAACTAAGAATAATAAAGCAATATTCAACCAAACATAATTCACACAAACTTATACATTCAAACAAGAATAACATAAAAATTTTAATTGTATATTTTACAAAGGTTTTTACATAACAAAAATTTTACAAAAATACAACAAAACACAAAAAGAATATTTACAAAATAAAATATTTACAAAAACAAATAAAATATTTACAAAAATACCCCCAAAGCCAATCTAAAACGAACACATATTAATAGTAAACAAACAAGTCAATTTAGGTAGCATAAAAGAATACTTCCCCAAATTTGACTAAAAGTAAAACAAAAGCAATAAACATAATAAGGGTGCCTCCGCGCCCACTTTAAGTTTCAAGACAAAGTTTGTGATAAGGACAAACTACCTATGATACTAGGTAGACACAAAAAACCGAGATAAAAAAATGGGCACTATCTTGGGTCAAACGGTGATGGTTGTAAGATAATCAATAAACAAAGATGGATGTCCAGCTAATACCGACCTCAAATGATCAAAAATGGGGGAGGAAATAGTCATTCTTCCTAGGGTCCATCCTCCTTGATCATGATGTGAATGAGAGCAAAAGCTTGCTCTAAATATCCATGACTCAAATGTGGAGGAATAAATAGTGGGGAGAACCCATGATCCCATATCTAATGAACCTCTAACCATCGAGATATGGGATTGATAAAGAAATGAAGTAGCTCACCTACCTACGTCAAAATTGGTCATCTCCAGTGAGCAAATAGTTCTAGCTCAATGTCCTCCAAAGGCTCAACTACTTCATTAGTTGGCTCAAGTATCCTACCAAAATCTATGTTTCCTCCATCAGTAAAACATTCCAACTTGTGCCATGAATCTATAAATTCATCTCGCTCATTAAGAAGTGGCTCATCAAATGACCTCCAAATAGTGCAAAGCACTCCATGTCGTGGTGTGCTAGGCTCATGCAAGCTGGCCTAATCATAAAAGGTCATCAAAATCTTGAGTAAAACACTCAATCTGGGTCTTTCAAGCCAAAGTCATGTGATTTCTTCAATAAACACATAGGATGGTCTCAATGACAGATGGCTATTGATGTTGAAAATATTTAGCTCCAGTCATGTTTCAAATGAGATCTTCATAACAAGGTGATTGATTAGGCGTTAGTAGAACTAAGAAAGGTCACCCTAGAATCACTTTGGAATTTGGTTTTGCGTAGATCCTCGTGTCCATCACTATAAAGTCCACAGGAAATAAAATTTGTCAACCTTGATTAACACATCCTCAAGTATTCCCGTGGTCTCTTAAGTGACCTATCTGCAGCGGAGCGTCATATGGTTGGCTTCAACTCTTCCCAACTTCAAATACACTTGAGTAGGAAGGAGATTCACACTTTCCATGTGTCCAACAATGCCCTATTGATCCGACTCTCTCCAATCATGCAAGCAATGGGGACATCCGGTCCTTATACTTGATGGGTAGCTTGCATTGGAGGATGGAGCTCACTGCTCGGGTTAAGCCTTCTTAGGGACATTGGTTTTTCTCTTAATTGTCATCCTTCAAGAATTTCAACATACTTTCAGCCTTGCTTGCATCCAAGAAGGATGTTTATTTGTAATTGCTTAAACACCTCTAAGATTTCAGCAAAATGCGCATTCTTCTTTGGCGCTCAATCTCTCGGATAAGGGCTTTTGGGACAATGATGACCTTGTAAGTCCTTCACAATGGAAGTGATTGTAGATGGCTTGATCCTTTATCCTCGGTCCTCTTGTGTCTCCTCTGAGAAAAAGGTTATCACTATTACTCATTAACTTTCTTCCACTAATTTTCCACTAAATGTAAAATGACAATTTGAATGGGCATGTTCTTGATTTGGAGCACTTCCGATAGTGCATGCCTAGGATTGTTCATTGGTTGGCTAGGGAGCTGTCCCTCTCACCTATGTGATTTGCCAAGTCCTCAGGGTCTCTCAACTTGGAGATCGCCTGTTCACCATGGTGGAGTGTCATAAATGTCCGATAAATAAAAGTCATCTTCATGAATTCTTTCATTGACTCTTTTAATGAGTTGATGATGTTGGGAGTTGAGTGGGGCTTGATAGGAAAATTATGACGTGGCCAAGCCAGCGTCGATTTTGGTAATTATAAAAACCTCCTTGATTCTGGTTTTGCTTCCATGAAAAATTTGGGTGGTTCCTCCATTGGTTGTAAGTTTGATTATTATGCTGAAGCTTTTGAAAGTTGTTAAGCGTCACTTGTTCCATCTCGAAAAATGCCATAGATGGACAATTATTACGTGTGCATAGGACTAGCACTAATAACAACTTTCAACTGGAATTGTGTTCTAGGTTTAACTTTTTGAATGGTTAAAGGTATCCAGTTCTTGACAATGGCGTCCATTCTTTGAGTAAACTCTTGCTCAAGATTCAGCCCTGCTTTCTTTCTAAGCACTTGTCTCGGCTTTTGGTGAAATCATTTTGGGTGTTCAGCTTCAATAATTTTGTAAGCCAAATCTCCCGTCAAATTTAGGAATGTCCCACATTCATCATTCAATCATGTATTTTCTAAACCCTTGGTAGAAAAAAATTGAACAACTCCATTTATCATATCAAGTGGGTGGACACTTCATCAACATATCCTTAAATCTTATCCAACATTTCGTGAATTTCGTCCTCATCTTGAGAAAAGGAACTAATTTCCTTTCTGCATCATTCACTGGACATTGGATAGAATCCGTGGTAGAATTGCTTCAGTTTCTTTCCATGTCTTAATAATTAAACGAGGGCTAAGAATCTACAACTGGCTATGTCATGAAGGGAGAAAGGAAAAAGTCGAAGATTGAGATTCTCGAAGTTTAAAATTAAAATTTACAATTTTCTCCATTTAAACTTCTTAACTTATTTTTTCATGATCTAAGCCATAGAAAGATGGTAGCATCTGAATCACATGTGGCTTAAGATCATAATGAGTGGCATTAGTTGGAGGTAACACTGCACGCAATGTGACGACCACGGATGCGAACAATTAGTATGAATGTCGTGAAATCCAACTCATACGTAAGAATGCTCCCCGTTCAGCTCTTGCATCTTTGAATTCCTCGTTCTCCTCTTCCTCATCCTTGACCGCTTGCTCACCCTTGGTTCTCTTTGATTGTCCCCATCTACTTGAGCTCGACTCCTCCCTAATGTTTCTTTCTAAGTCGGGATCTAATGGTATTAATTCTAAGTTCAATGATCACGACCATGCATAAACTAAAAGAAATATAACTATACACTAAGGAAAAACAGCAAGCTAAAAAGACAAATATGCAGGAAAAATAAAGAAAACAATTGAACAAAACAGACAAACTATATGGTAAAAATAGCTATGAACAAAATAACTTAACAATATAATAAAAGCAACATATCAACAAAACAAATCAAAGTGATGCAAAGAAAAAAACAAAAGTGTAAACAATAATAAAAAACAGAGAGTAAAATTAACTAAATTAAACTAGCAGACAACAATAAACTAATTTATACAACTATAAATTTAAACTAACAAAATTATTAACTACACACATGCAAAATATATAAACAATCAAAAATAAATTTAAACTAAACACAACTAAACCAAACAAAATACTTAAAACAAGCAATTTAAACAATAAAATACTTCTAACAATTAATCAAAATGCAAAGAAAATAAAAGATCTGCGCGCAGGTCGATCGTTAGATTCGCACAAATGATGTAAATGTGGCGTATTTGCGTGCGTTGACGCATAGCGCATATCGTTCGAGCAGATTGCACTACATCTCCGAGCCACGAAGTTCGCAGTAGCGCAAAAGGTCGTCTGTGAGTTGGCATGCGTCTGGAATAGGTGGCGATGCATTCAACCACAAGTTCTGCATTCGACCGCACTGTTGATGCCTGATTTTCCAGGAACACAAACAGAAAGCTAAAAGACTAATAACTAAACTAAAAATTAACAAAAATGAATTGAAACAATAAAATAAACTATGAACAATATTTACAATTGCAGAAAATAAAAACTAGTAGAAAAATAACATCAATCTAAAAACAAAGTTAAATGCAAAACAATTTAGGCGGCTCCAAGAATGGCGTAAAATTTGATCGAGACCAAATTTAGGTACTGCAATTGAACGAACCGAAGCTCGTATAGTGGTTGCTAAGTCTTGAGTTGAACCCACAAGGAACCGTAAATTGCTTGTGCTAAAATAACCTTGAGTCTAGGTTAGTGCTATTTTAACCTAGCTCATGATGGTGTTTGTGACAACTTGAAAGTAATTTAAAGCGGAAATGTAAGCAGTAAAAAGCACCAAGGTTGAGGTTTTCACCTCACCATTTCAACTACATTAATTGAAAACACTAAGTTCAAACATCCGTCTATCGGTTTGAAATGAAACTAAATCTATTGCACCTATCGAAGGATTAAAGGAATCCATCCATTTGACGAAGACAAACCATAAACGGTTTAAGGCTCAAAGGATCCAAAGTGAATGTGTTAAGACACAAACTACTATGGATAAATGGCGTAAATCGAAGGATGGAATGTATCCATCGGATGAAATACCAAAAATAAACGACTACGGTGCAATCTCACTTGGTTTTATCACCAAACCAAGTGAGAGACGATTCAAATAAAGAAATAACGGAATGAAATGACTTAAACGTAAATAATTAACATAGCATTCATGGTGAGGCTACATTCTCAACCTTAGTTGGGATCTAGCCTCCCATAAACAAAGGAAGCGTAAATAAACAAAATAAAGGCATTATATTTAAACTAATGTAAAAACTACAAAGAAAAGGCGAGGGGCCAGAGAGCCGCTCTCAAAAACCTTAAAAACTAAGCTCTCGAACAAATGGACCTAGGGTCCTATATAGGCTAATAGGTGAAGTCGTTAGTTGTGGTTGAAGGTGCAAGCTCGACCGCAAATAAGTGGCGGCTAGGTTTGCGTCAACGCAGAGCACCTACGTTTGAACGCAGATAACTACTAGGGCGGCTGCGAGGGTGTGTGCGAACGTGGGATCTTTGGCGTGACAAGCTGCGTCGACGGCATCAAAGCTAAGGCTCGTCACGTGGTGCCGCAATTGCAGGCGGCAATCGTGGTGCAAGACTGCTGGGCGGCATGCGTGCGTTTGAACGCACCAAGTGCGGTCGAACGCACTATGGCAGTATCTTCACTTTAAGTCCACTTTCTTGCCCTTTACTAGCCATGTTTGTTGCAATGACTGCACAACACTAAATACTAAAAACTATACAAAATATTAGTTATTAATGCAGCTAAGAGCCTAACAAATATAAGTAAAGGGGATCTAATAAACAATATTTTACAGCGATCAATCGGCACAACATCTTCATTGAAGTCCACACCGGCTGGATAAATGGTCAACTACCACATTTTGAACCCTTCTTATCCCAAATCTCAATATCAAATTCTTGTAGTAGAGAATCCACCGGATGAGGCGAGATTTAGCATCTTTCTTAGACAAAAGATACTTGAGGCAAACATGATCGAGTAAACCAAGACCTTAGATCCTAGCAAGTAAGATCTAAACTTATCTAGAGCAAACACAACAAACCAACAATTCCATTTCGGTGGTTAAGTAATTTAATTGTGCATCATTAGGTCTTCTGGCATAGTATATGACATGAGGAAGCTTCTCCACTCTCCGCTAACACGGCTCCCACACATAATCAAGCATCACACATTATCTCAAATGGCAGTCCCCAATTAGGTGGTTGGATGATTAGTGTAGAGGTCAATGTCTTTTCATAATCTTGAAGGTATCTGGCACTTGTCATTGAAATCAAATGGAACATCTTTAGCAAGTAGATTGCACAACGGTCTTGCTATCTTGCTGAAATCCTTGATGAATCTTCTATAGAACCCAAAGATGTCCCGAGAAAATGACCGAATATCTTTAACGTCGTGGTGGTGGAAGGCTAGAAATCAGATCCACCTTCGCTTTGTCAACCTCTATACCTTTTGAAGATATCACATGGCCCAAAACAATCCCTTGTTTGACCATAAAGTGGCATTTCTCCCAATTCAAAACTAGATTTTTCTCCTTGCACCGTATCAACACTAGAGTGAGATGGTGTAAACATTCCCCAAATGATGAACCAAAGACTGAAAAATCATCCATGAATATCTCCAAGTGACGTTCGACCATGTCTAAAAAGATGCTGACCATGCATCTCTGAAACATAGCAGGTGCATTGCACAGTCCAAATGGCATCCGACGATAGGCAAATGTACCGAAGGGGCAAGTGAATGTAGTCTTCTCTTGGTCTTCTGGATCCAACGGAATTTGGTTGTACCCGGAGTAGCCATCTAAGAAATAGTAGTAATCATGGCCTGCCAACCTTTCCACCATCTGATCAATGAATGGTAGAGGAAAATGGTCCTTCCTTGTTATAGAATTCAACTTTTTGTAGTCGATGCAAACTCTCAACTTTGTTGCACGAGTTGGAACCAACTCGTTGTCTTTATTCTTGACTAACCCATTCTTCTTGCGAGATCGGGTATATGATTCTGCATCCAAGTTTGATCACTTCAGCTCGACTACCTCTTGCATGGCGGTTTAGGCGTCTCTGTGGCTCAGATGTTTTAGCATTTTCTTCTAGGTAATCTTGTGCATTACCAGAGTAGGTCGATTCCCTTGATGTCCGCAATCAACCATCCAATTGCTTCTTTATGCTCTTTCAACACATTCAGAATTCTTGTTCTTGAGCCTCATCCAAATCAAGAGATGATCACGGTGAGATTCTTTGGGATCTAGGTATTTGTACTATGCGGTAGGGGCTTCAACTCTCGCTTTGCTTGCTCAAACACATGATGATGTGTCATGATTCCCTCAATATTAGTCTCATTTATGTAACCGAGCCCAACATTACATCGACTTGTTCCAATAGTGTATCTAGGTTCATGACACCTCCATATGCAGAAGGCATTCTCCCAAATAATCATCACTACTCAACTCATTTATCGCTCTACAAGTTCTTCTATCATGCATGTACTTCGACTTCCTCATACTCAAGCGTTGCCGATATCAAATATATTTAGCTCCACTATCATGTTCTAAAAAGATAGCTTCATAACCCGGTTCGCAATTGATTAGGCATTAGCTGTAGCTAAAAGGGCGCCCTAAGATAATCGAACTTGAAGCTCTATGTTCCCTAGTTACGATCTAAGACAATGAAGTCCACGGTAATAGAATTTATCCACTTTGATCGAGCGTCTTCAATTATTCCTGGCTTCTTTATAGATCATCACCCGGTTGAAGTGTGATGGATGTTGATTTTAGTTCTCCCAATCCCGTTGAATATAGATTGAATAAGGGGGAGATTTACACTAGCTCCCAAATCTAACAATGCTCTTTCTTTCGGTTGTCACCAATCTTACAGTAATGGTAGGACACCACAGGTCCTTATACTTCAGGCATCTTGTATTGAAGAATGGAGCTTACTGCTCAATTAGGAAAGCTTTCTTGGGCACATTTGTCTTCCTCTTAATCGTAACGATCCTTCAAAAACTTTGCATAAGAAGGCACTTGTTGGATGGCATCTAGAAATGGAATGTTGATCGCACATGCTTGAACACTTCCAAAATGTCATCATACTTTGAACTTTTCTTAGGTGCCTCAATCTTTACGGATACGGAGCTTTTGGAACATACTTCTTGGCACGATCCTCAACATCTAGAATGATTGTGTACAACCTTTTTCAAGCTCGGCTGGTTCTCTTCCTTTAAATGCAGGTGTTACTAGCTTCTTGGTGTGGCCACTTGGTTATCCACTTGTTTTCTGACCTCAACGTGGTGATTGCTTGCACGTGGTCTTGTCCATGAGTAGGAGTAGATGAATGCCCCTTAGGGTTAGGCGAGTTGACTGGAACTTTCCTCTTTCTCTTTCCCCACTTGATTTGCTATGGCCAATTTGCCCCTCTATATTGGCATGAGAACTTTTCAGCTCTTGTATGTCTTTGGTGTTTGGTATGCAGCCTAATCGATTCGTTGCATGAATTTATCGATTATTTGCATAAGTGCTTTCATCATGTCTTCCAATGAAGAATGAGGTGCAGGCTGTGGTGCTTGATACGCAGATGGTTGAGTTTGGTACAATGGCTTACCCTGATTCAATGGTTGATTCTGCTTCCAAGAGAAATTTGGGTGATTCCGCCACCCTAGGTTGTAAGTTTCAGAAAATGGTCCACCTGTGGATTTTCTAAACTCATTGAAGGCATTGACTTCCTCAATAGGATTTTCTGTTGATAGAGTAGGGCAGTTTTGAGTGAAGTGCATTGGGTTGGTACATAACCCACATACGTCAGCTTGGTATGTCTCTGTCGCATTCACTGGCTTGTTCAAGACCAAAGTAGCAAATTTACGTTTGAGCTCCTTAACCTCTTCTCTTAACTCAGCATTTTCCTTCACTTCGTACATGCCTCTTGTCTTGGGAGCGGGATCTTGTCTATCCCAACTATCTTGAAAATCCCATTGTTGTGCTCGTTCAGCCATTTCATCCAGTGCTTTGTAAGCTTCATCTCCTGTGAGACTTAAGAATTCCTTACCATTCATGGTTTTGAGCGAGTTTCGCTCACTTGGTGTCAATCCTCTGTAGAAGAATGTAACAATGGTCTCATTCTCAAACCCATGGGGTGGGCACTTCATGGTAAGCTCTTTAAACCTCTCCCAACTATCAGTGAATCTCTCTCCCTCTTTCTGCCTGAAATTAGTGATCTTGATATGATAATCATTAATTTTAGCAATTGGGAAAAATTTATGATAAAACTTACTTTGCATCATTTCCCAAGAGGTAATAGATTCTGGTCTCAAGTTATAAAGCCAGGCTTTCGCCCTATCATGTAAGGAAAAAGGAAATAACCGAAGACGTACCAAGTCTATTGAGGAATTTGGTGATTTAATTAAATCACATACCTCCTTAAAGGTCCTCACATGATCATATGGATCTTCGTTCTCTGCCCCTCTAAAACACGGAAGGTTGTTGAGTGAACTTGGTTTCAACTCAAAGCGAGCAGCATTCTCTGGTACCACTATACATGACGGTGCACTTGTAGCATCGGGTGCAAACAGTTGCCTCGAGATCCTGGGTGGTTTCGTTCTCCCATCTCCATTGATTTGTCTGACTCAGACTCAGAACTTTGAGAATTGGTAGGCGAATTTGGTGGTATCCTTCGATTACCCCTTGCTGTTCGTTCAATTTCCAAATCAAAATTGGCTAGCTCCAGATTTAGAGATCTACGTCCCAAGCATGCAAAAAGAAATTAAAAACAATTAATAAAATAAAAATAAAACAAAAATAAAAATAAAAATAAAATTGGAATTAAAGAATAATAAAATAAATAAAAATAAATAAAATAAAATAAAAATAAAATAAAAATCTGTCTGGACTCTGTCACTACGATCGAACGCAGTAAGGGTAGGTTCGAACGCAAAGTCTATGACCAGAGTGCGATCGAGCTAACGTCGTGCGCAGATGCATGCAGTTCGTTCTTCTAGCCATGAGTGCGATCGAACGATTCTAGCCTACGATCGATCGCTCTAACGAGTGATGATCCGTGTGGAAAAAGAGAACGAAATAGCAAAAAAACTATTCTTTTTTTTTATACGAAATAAAATTTGAATAAAAATCAAATCCTATTTATAACTAAAGAAGAATAAAACTAACTTTAGAAATAAATTGGTTTCAAGAATTAAACAATTTCCACAACGGCGCCAAAATTTTTGTACAAATTTATTGTACTGCAAGTGCACAATCGTTTGCAATATAATGGTTTTGCAAGTGCGAGGTCGAACCCACGTAAAATTGTATTCTTGAAAGGTCAATTTATATCTAAGCTAATTTAATCTAATTTAGTTCCAAAAGGGTTTTGAATTTGGTTTTGAAATTTAAAAGACAAAACATAAATTAAATAAAATAAAAACAAAATATAAAATTACTAAGGTTTGGGAATTCACACTCACCGCTTCATAACAACATACTGTATGCTCATTAATATCAATCTGAAGTTCTCACAATTAAAATCTTAGATATGTTTTACTACGCTTCAAAGAATTAATCAAAAGCATCCCATGTATCCATTCATTGATCAAATCACAAAAGGAATCCAAATCTAATTGAAACACCAGATGTATCTGTAGAACAAATCACAAGGGATATCCAATTTTTATGAGTTAAAAACTAAGCAATCAATCATATGAAATTATCTCAAATAATCACATGTATCCTTGAATCACAAAAGATATCCAAGAATCACTCCACATAATTAATTAGGAGTAAAACAATTGAAATAATAAACTCTATAAAATCAAATCAATAAAAACTGACATAACAACAATGTTGTTCTTCAACGGTGAGGCTTTATCCCCAACCTTAGTTGGGGGTTAGCCCGACATACAAAAGAAATCCTAAACTAAAGAGAAGCTGTGAATTTTTGTCTCCAGGCTTCTATATCTCTTCTTGAATGCAAAGAGGTCTATTTATAGGCTTAGAGAAGTCCTAGAAGCCTTAGTAAACCTAGATAATTCGAGGTTAGTCTCCCTGTCCAATTAGAAGTTTGAAATCCGGATAAGATTCGCTCAAATTTGCATTCTCATATTGTGGGACAATTTTGACAAAGTAAACGTCCGAATTAGGAAAGTTATGAATCGCCTCAATCCTTTTGAACAAGGTTTCTACTGCCTTTTGAATCGCCTCAATCCGATATTTGAGCAGAAAGTTATGGCCAAAACACTAAAATATGTGCAGAATCTGAATTTGAATCCAATCCGAATTTATGTCCATTTAGGGAAATTCCGATTTTATCCTTTCTTTGATTTGGTCAAACTTAACCACATCTTCTAGGTCTTCTCAAAGTATGCTTTATTCCAGGACTTTGCAATTTTCTCCTTTTAAGATGCAGTTTCTCTTCAGCAACCTATAAAACACTAAAACACAAATCTAACACAAATCATTAGATAACGACATAGCTAAAGGATTAACTAATGTAAATTAAGGGGTCCAAATATGTAATATTTTGCTCTTATCAAATACTCCCAAACTTACATTTTGCTAGTCCCTTAGCAAAACAAAACAAAAAATAAAATGAAAGCAATAACATAAATCCTCTTTGTGGGAGAGCGATTGCATTTAGCATATGCAACAAGCCTTTTAAACCCTAGGCATCCCTAGAGGATGAGTGAAGTCTCGTGAGGGTTTAACAAGAATGATACCCACAAACATTGCAGCACTATGTTGTTAACAAGAAAGAAGTTTCACATAACCGTGGTTCTTATTCATAAGCAAACTTAAAAGACAAACACCATCACACAATCAATGGCCATCCAAAATCAAATAACTCATAAATGGATAATCAATACATCATAAGTTTTGAAAAGTGCAAAGTGAAAATTGCATATGATCATGAAGCTTCAGTTTAAAGCTGAAAACAAGTTCCACAAGATTTGTAAGAATCCCAAACAGATGAAACAACAAAGGCAAGATAAACATATATATATTTTCTTTTTATGTAGGTCAGCAATGCTTAGCTCCTTAAGCTTTCTAATTGACCTAGGTATCAAAGTGTTAAGCCAATGACTCCCAAACCAATTGGCTTTAGGGCACTAGATGTAAACATCCCTAAGGGCTTATTAACTCAAGTCAAAAGGCTACAAAGCCAAGCTAGCCAACCATCAATCAACTTTAAATTTCACACCTTTTGACACGTAACACTTAATGATTAATGAGGCAAAAGGTCCGGTTACATAGTGAAAACTCAAAATGATCTTCTTATTCTTTTTCTTCTTTTTTTCATTCATTTTTTATTTATTATTATCTTGCAAGCCAAGGCTAATCATCAATAGGTCATCCAACAAATCTCAAAAGGAACAAGCTTAAGCTCAAACATCATACCTCACATAAAACATGCAATGTGCTCATAAAATTTAGCTTAAAACAAGTGAAATCTCAATTATCCAAAAATGAGTCAAAAGACTAGACACCTGACATGATGATATGTTTAACCATTTAAGCAAGCCAATGAAATGCAAATCATAGTTATAGTTTAACTCAAACTTGACAAAAACATAGCACAATTTTTTTTTTTTTCAATTTTTAGAACAAAGACAAATAAAATAAACAAATAAAAACAAATATAAATAAACAAAGTGTTTTCTATACCCTAAACTTGAATTAGACATTGCCCTCAATGTGTAGTATAGAAATACATTACCGGAAGTATGAAAACGTCAAGGTGTGAAAAGGCTAGGCGTCCCCAAACTTAAGCACCAAAACACCTCAACAAGACTAACAACGAATTTTTTTTTTCAAAGAAACAAAACATCATAAGATTAATTTAGAAACTAAAACAAAACTAAAAACATATAATGAAAAAGGAAAGAAAGAATTTGTGGAGTGAAGTGAGAAAATAAATGGAGGATAAAACACAGCTTTCCCTATCATCGATGTCCAACCAATCCTTCCACCTTCTTCTTTAAAACTTCATACCCCTCTAAAAGATATTTTGGCATCTTATGTAAAATTGCTTGCTTGAAGGATCTTCTTAGAAAAGTGGTTCCTAGATTTTCGCTTGTTTGCATAAATCCTTGAGTATCTTGGCATAAGATGGCTCTTGGAGACATTCTAGAGATGGAACTTTGGGCTCTTGATGTGTCTCAAGAGGGCAATGATGCAGGAGCTTCAATACTCACTTCCATGTCAGGGCAGATTAGGATCTATTGGGGTTGACTTTTCTCATGGTGTTCAACTTCAATTTGCTCAACTTGCCCTCATTGTTATCCACAATTTCCTCACTCTCAAGTCTGGTGGTGACTTGGGCATGCTCAACTTGCTTTGTGTGCTCCTCTTCGTTATCCACAATTTCATCCTCATCAACCAGGTAGTCTAGAATGAATGGACACTTTTCCCTCTTGTGATAAGGGCTATAACAATATGAACATCTCTTATATAGTGGATGAGTGTCAGGTAATTGCGTATGGGCAACTCTAGCTTCTTTGAATTGGGAAAATCTCTCGCCTATGTCATCGATATGAGCAGTTGGAAAATGATGAACTACTGATTCTAAAGCAGTAAAAATAGCTCGTAGATCTGAACACTTGTTTTCCTCAAACACATTATTCATCTTTTTTTTTTTTTTTTCAAGAAAATAAACCAAAAACAACTAACTAACTAAAAGAAAATAAAACTAAAATTTAAAAACTCACAAAATGGATCAAAAATAAATTTTTGGCAAAAATCATGAATCGCTTTTCTTTGTGAGTCTGTGGAGGTGCGCTTGATTGCAATCACACCAGTGTGCAGACAAAGAATGCGGGAGAAACTGCAAATTAAGCCAAAAACAACAAACAAAACAAAAAAGAAAAGGAATTTTTTTTTTTTTTTAAAGCAACAAGGATAAAAAAAAATTATAGGAAAATAAAATCCTAATTATAACTAGTAGAAAGATAAAATCAATTTAGACATAAATTGATTTAAAAAATTGAACAAGTCCCTGGCAACGGCGCCAAAATTTGATGTACAATTTTATTGTACTCGCAAGTACACGAGTCGTATGCAATATGATGGGGGTGCAAGTGCGAGGTCGATCCCACAGGGTGTTGTGTTCTTGAAAGCAAGTTTAAACCTAAAATAATTCTATTCTAATCTAGTTCACAATTTGAAAGGTGTTTGTTTGAATGAAACAGGAACGTAAAACTAATTAAATGAAAGTTGTATGTTAACGAAACACTAGGGTTTTAGAATCCACACTCACTCATCATTAACAATCTAGCTTCATGATCTCAGATATTCCTCAAAGTTCTCACATATAAATCTTAAACATGTTTCACTTTTTGTGTTATAAATTGATCAAAACATTCCTTGTATCCATTCTTTACCCAAATCACAATAGAAATCCAGCAATCAATTAAATTATTAGCTATATCTATAAATCATGGACAAATATCCAATATATATCAAACATCGCTGTATCCGGAAAATAAATCACAAGAAAGATCCAATCTTTTAATCAAGAAAACCAAGCAATTAATTGTATTGTATTTATCAAAATCATCTAATGTATCCTTAAATCACAATAGATATCCAAGATAAATTCAATCAAATTAATAAGAAAAGTAAAACAATCAAACAATTAAACCATTGAATTGGGGAAATCAAACACATGAAACTAAATTGTTAATCATAAGTGAGGCTTCATCTTCAACCTTAGTTGAAGGTTTAGCCTCTCATGTTATTGAAAGAAAAACATTCATCATTGAATCCATAATAAAATGAGTACTCACAAGTAATGAAACCTAAGATTGAAATCCAAAAGCTAGGAAACCCTAGAACTCTCTTCTTCCTCCTCCCAAATTTTGTAATTGCAGCCCCTAAACTAGTTTGATAAATGTGTTTTTATAGGGCTAAGACTAGGGTTTACAATTTAATAAAACGTTGAAATTCGCTCCAGTGTCGACGTGTGATCGATCGCATAGTGTTTCGATCGCACTGCATAA
Organism: Carpinus viminea; assembly: GCA_013348765.1. Classification (NCBI taxonomy): domain Eukaryota; kingdom Viridiplantae; phylum Streptophyta; class Magnoliopsida; order Fagales; family Betulaceae; genus Carpinus; species Carpinus viminea. Next base: position 17,804,668 of record CP054671.1, on the reverse strand, counting down.
ACTTTATCACGCATCGCAAGGGCGCCAATGATGGTTGCCTGCTTGAACGCATATGCGTCGATCACGTATGGTCCACGATCGATCGCTCCACCGTGGCTTGCCTTTTCATCCACAATATGCACTTCCGCCAAAACCTACAATTTTCCTTAGCAACCTATAAACACTCAAAACGTAACTAAACCAAAACATCGATAATAACACAGCTAAAAGATTAACAATAGTAAATTAAGGGTCCAAATGTAACATTTGACACACATCAACAGCAAGTAAGCGATGAAAGGCTACGGTAACTCGGCTGCCATGGTCATGTGTTGATCTCGGCCTCTTCGGCCTGAGCGATATGTGCTCGATCGTGTTTAGGCTTGATCAGATGCCGATCATAGCTCCATGCTCAATCGCACTAACAAGAACCTCAAACTACATTTTATGTTAAATGACTTGCTACACACTAAGACACTAAAACTAACAAAACATTAGATAATAACAAAGAGAGAGCTTAACAAACATAAGTTAAAGGGCCCAAATATAAAATATTTGGCACTCATCAAATACTTAAACTTACATTTTGCTAGTCCCTTAGCAAAACAAAATGAAAACACATTAAAACAAGAAACATAAGTCCACTGTTGTGGGAGAAACGATTGCATTTAGCATATGCAAGAAGCCTTTTAAACTCTTAGGTATCCCTAGAGGACGAGTGAAGTCTCGTGAGGGTTTACCAACAATGATACCCATAAAAATTTTTTTGGCACTACGTTATTGATAGACAAAGCCTTTCATACAAACACATGGTTCATACATCATTAGCAAATTTAACAAATTGAACATACAAACCACATTACCCAAGCATTCAAACATGTAGTGACCCAAATTATTGACTAGTAAGAAGTAGCTTAGTTGGGGTAATTAATTTGGGTTTTGGGTCACTAAGGACACTAGAGGGGTAATTTGGACTTTTGGGTGGACATACATGGTGTACCAAAAATAAAGTACTTGCAAGTATACGAGTCGTATGCAATAAAGTGCAAGTAAAAATGAGAGGTCGATCCACAGGGAATTGTGTTTTGTGATGAAATCAATTTTCTATTCGAATAGATCCTATTTTAACCTAGTTCCGCAATTGGTCATGGAATTGTGACAAAACTAAAGTAAGTGATAATTTAAATGACAGTCAAAGTAAAGTACTAAGGTTTTTGAATCCACCTCAGCAAATCAAACAACATACTCTCACGTTTCACATATACAATTGACAATCAGACACATTTTACAGAGTTCAAAAATCATAAATAGGCATGCAAAATCATTCGATGAATCAATCCATTAAAGAATCACAACGAGTATTTAATTGAGATCAAATCATCCACCGTATCCGTAGATCACGATGGATATTAGTCTCAATTTCAATCACTCGATGTATCCCCAGATAAAACACAACGAATATTGAACAATGCATGTAATCACAAAAGATGCTCAATCACATAAAGTAATTGATGTACAAAAATAAAAGTACTCGCAATAGCACGAGTTGTTTGTAATAAAGTGTTGTGCAAGTGCGAGGTCGATCCATAGGGAATTTGTGTTCTTGCAAAAATCAATTTCCTAATCAAATTGACTTTATCTTAACCTAGTTCCGAAGTTCGAAGTTGGTCGTGCAAAAATATAAATGAAGTAAAAATGAAATTGCTTAAATAATAAAAAGGCACTAAGGTTTTCTGAATCCACCTTATCAAATCAAAACTCACTCTCATGTTTTGTTCATACATTTGTCAAGAATTAAACCCTAAGCATTTTCTATTGTTTTTTTTTTTTTTTATAAAATCCTATTAAAAGATTCGATGAATCCAACTCTATTGCGAAAGACAACAAATATCCAATTGAGATCAAAAGATCCAATGTATCCGTTTGAACAACGAAAGACAATGGATATTCAATTTCAATCAAAAGATTCGATGTATCCGCTGGATGAAACACAATGAATATCCAACGTTTAAACAATTATATAAACAACAATCAATACAAGTTTTGTCACACAACTAGATTGAAACGAAAATACTTCATATTAAATTCGAATTATACGAACAAAAACATGAGAAATAATGAGTTTATCAATGATGAGGCTTCATCTTCAACCTTAGTTGAAGGTTTTAGCCTCTCATGACGACAATGACATAACCATATCAATTGAAATCATAAAGAAACAAAAACTTACAAAGAAAAATGTTCAAAAGCTCAAGAACGACTCTAGGTCAAGTTTTGGACTCTACGCACCCCTAATGCGTTTACAATGAAAAAAGAAAGTATTTATACACTAATTTTAGGGTTTCAGCGTTGCCAGGTTGGCGAGTGTGATCAATCGCACTTTGAATTGTTCGATCACATCTCAACTCGAGCATGCATTTTCAGTGCTTCGATGGCATGAAATATGAATTTGTAGATCTTCAAGTTATTTTTCCAATGACACCAAGATCACTCCAATTGGAGTTCTACAACTCTAGATATGGCCGTTTTGGTGGGACTCGTCGAGTGCAAATCATCGCTCAACTCAAATTTGCTTCCAATGCTCCCCGAACTGCCTTAAGTCCTAGAATTAATGTAGTTAGCCCTAAATGTACCTTAGCAACCTGCAAAACATTAAAACACCAAAACTAACCAAAAACATCAGAAAATAACAATAATAAAGGTTTAACAAATACAAGTTAAGGGGCCCAAATATGCAATATTTGGCACTCATCAAATACCCCCAAGCTTACATTTTGCTAGTCCCTTAGCAAAACAAAATGAAAAATATAACAAAATCAAGAAACATAAGTCCGCTGTCGTGGGAGAAACGGTTGCATTTAGCATATGCAACAAGCCTTTTAAACCCTTAGGAATTCCCTAGAGGATGAGTGAAGTCTCGTGAGGGTTTTCCAGGAATGACACCCACAAACATTTTATTGACACTATGTTATTGACAGACAAAGCCTTTCACTTAAACATATGGTTCATACATCATTAGCAAATTTAACAAGTCGAACATACAAACCACATCATCTAGGCATCCAAACACCATTCAACTCACGATTGGAAAATTGAGACAACATATGCTCCAAGAAGTGAAAAGTGAACTAACACAAGGTCATGCAATTTCAATCATTCTCAAAGAAAATGTGTACCCAAAAATTCATAGGACTGCACTGTGATGAAAACAACCAAGGCTTGAAATTTTTTTTTTTTTTGCACAGGCCGTGCAATGCTTGGCTCCCTTAAACTTCTAAATGACTTATGTAACGAGTGTTGGGCCAGTGACTCCCAAACCAGATGGCTTTAGGACACTAGATGTAGAGACATCCCTAAGGGCTTAATTACTCAAGTCAAAAAGAGCTACGAAGCCTAACTAGCCATACAATCACTCAGCTGAATTTTCTCCTCTTTTTACGCGAACACTCATTGCTTAGTGAGGCAAGAGGTCCGGTTACTTAATGAGAAGCTCAACCTTATGATGATATATATATATATATTTTTTTTGTTGCCAAGGTTTTCTCACCACATCAACCCACAAATCTCTAGAGACACACTCACCTTAAGTCAAATTTCATTCCCGAGACCCTAATGCTAGTGTGCATGTGAAAATCTATCCAAGACATGGAGTCTCTCTAATCCAACAAATGAGTCAAACTCGGGATTTCTAATGATATGCAATGTTCAAACAAGTTAAAAAAATACCAATGACATGCAAACCACAGTTATGATGTTAGGTCAAGGCCAATCAACAACATAGCAAATTTTTTTTTTTTTTTTAAAGAAAAACAACACAAATAAACAAATAAAATGATAGATATGTCTACCCTACCCCTAAACTAAAATGACACATTGTCCCCAATGTGTTTGGATAAAATACCAGATGGGCAGCGTAAGTTGGGTGTAATGTAGGAGAACACTCCCTCAAACTTGAGCAGTAGATGATTTCTGAAAAACACACAATAACAACAAAGACAAAATAGGAAAACCAAATCAAATGACAACAAAAACTAAAAGGAACAATGGGTTGCCTCCCATAAGCGCTAAGTTTATAGTCTTCAGCCAGACTTTCTATAGTAGGTGTGTTGCATGATTCAAACGGCATATGACAACCGGCAAACACACCAAAGGCAGATGTGAGAGTGGTGTTCTCTTGCTTGCCGGGATCCAAAGTAACATGGTTGTAGCTGGAGTAACCATCAAAACACGAGTAAGAATATTCATTGACCGTACACCAATGGATCAATGAATGGGGAGGAAGTGATCTTTCCTTGTGATGGCCTTTAACTTGTCATATGAATGCACTCGCCATCCTCTTTGAACACGAGTTTGGAACAACTCGTTATTCTTTTTCCTCCCCATGGTCACACTTGGCCACCTAGGCCACACATGAATGGGTCCAACCCATTTACTCTCAGAAATCAACTTAGGAAGCTCAACTGCTGAAGAATATGGTTTGAGGAATGGTAACTCAGTAATTTCCCCACATTCTGCATGCGACTCAAGAACGGGATCCAAAATGGCCTCAGTTTGCTCAACTAATTCATCAAAATCCACATCATATCCTATTTGAGCAAAACTTTCTAGCATAGTGTCCTCCAAACTTGGCTCACCTACACCCTTAATCGGCTCAAGTAACCCCTTCAAGTCCATGTCTTCTCTATCGAGCAAAACACTCTATCTCAAGATCCTCAATACTTGGCTCATGCATAGTTCCTAGATCTGTCGTAACTCACCAATATCAAAATTCCTCCGAGCTAAACTCATTTTCGACCTCATCGTGATCTCTTCAATCAAACACAGGTGAACCTCATCATAATCAAGTGGCTGCGTATTGATTTCAAATATATTGAGCTCCACTGTCATATTCCGAATGAGATTTTCATCACCCCGTCACGCAATTTATCGGGGCATTAGGCAATAGCTAAGAAAGGTCGCCCTAAAATAATCGAATCGCTCCCAACATTATGCACGTTACATGTCTATCACTATGAAGTCCACAGAAATAAAACTTATCAACTTTGATCAATACGTCCTCAATTATTCCCCGTGGTCTCTTCATCGATCTGTCAGCCAATTGGAGTATCATAGAAGTGGGCTTCAATTCTCCCAACCCCAGCTGTAGATAAACTGAATAGGGGAGGAGATTCACACTTGCACCTAGGTCCAATAGTGCCCTTTTATCTGATTGGTTCCTATCCTGCAAGAAATGGTTGGACACCCAGGGTCCTTATACTTAATCGGCAACTTGCACTGGCGGATGGAACTCACTTGCTCGGTCAAGAATGCTTTCTTTGGAACGTTATTCTTCCGCTTGACCGTGACCAAGTCCTTCAAGAACTTAGCATATGATGGCACTTGCTGAATTGCATCCAAAAAAGGGATGTTTATCTGAACCTGCTTAAACACCTCCAAAATTTCAGCAAATTGTGCATTTTTCTTTGGAGCTTTCAATTGCTCAGGGTATGGAGCCTTTGGAACAAATGACCTCGGGGGATCCTCAACAGTAGGTATGGCTCTAGAAGGCTCAACTTCTCCCTCCTTATCCCTGCCACTCTCTTTACCTTGCGGCATAACTAGGTCTTCTTCTTCTTAGCCAACTTTATTATCCACTTGTCTCCCTGACAAGTGTGACAATGGATTGCACTTGTTCATGCCTCATGCGAATTTGAAGAATTTTCAATTGTGAGTGCCTTAGGATTGGGCATGGGCTGGCTGGGAACTTCCCCTTTTCTCTCTCACCCAAATGACTTGCTATTTGTCCGATTTGAGTCTCTATCTTAGCGATAGCTTGGGTGTTGACCATGGTTGCATGCCTCACATCATTGATTGATTGACGATTATCTTCATAAATTCCTTCATGGTCTCTTCCAAAGGTTTGTGTTGATGATCTTTGGGGCTTGAGTGGGGGCTTGATAAGATGATGATGACGCAAGGCGAAGCGTCCATGATTCGATAAGGAGTAGAAAATCCTAGAGGATAGTGATTTTGAGCATGAGGAACTCCTCTTGATTTGTGGTGGGTTGATTCTGTTTCCAGAGAAATTAGGTGGTTCCTCCACCCCGGATTATATGTCTCGAATATGTCCCATCGATGGCTTTTGGAAGTTGTTGAAGGCATTCACTTGTTCCATCTCAGTAAAAACTATCATCGATAGACAATTACATGCTTGGTGCATGGGACTAGCACAAAAACAACTCTCAACAGAAAAGTGTTTGCCGCATTGACGGACTTCCTACACTCGAGCATCCAATCTCTTAACGATGGCATCCATCCTTTGTGCCAACTCTATTTCTCCTTTTGATTCCGGATGCCCCTTTTTAGGTTCGGGCTAATTTATCTCGACAACTCGTGAAATCCCGGTGTTGGGAGTTGTCAACAATTTTCTCGAGCCTTGTAGGCTAAATCTCCGTCAAGTTGAGAAATGCTCCCCATTCATCACTCAATCATACTATGGTTGGTGAGGCAATATAGTAGAAGAATTGCACCAAACGCCATTTTCATATCCATGAGGGGCATTTCATCGGTCTTTGAATCATGCCCAACATTCTGAGAATTTCTCATCCTCATCCTGAGTAAAGGAACTGATTTCCTTTCTTGCCTCGTTTACTCTGGACATTGGGAAAAACTTGTTGTAAAACTGCTTCAGCAGTTCTTCCCAGATGTGATGGAGCCAGTGCGTTGAGTCCAACCACTCGTGGCTCTATCATGAAGTGAGAAATGAAAGAGTCCGAGGTGAGATTCCTCAGAAAAATTCTGAAATTTGGTGGTAGCACAGATGTTTTTGAATTTTTTAACATGAGAGTAAGGGTTTTCATGATCTAAGCCGTAAAGGAGGTAACATTTGGATTACATGTGGTTTAAGATCATAATGGGTTGCATTAGTCGGTGGTAACACAATGCACGAATGGGAACTAACCCGATGAGGTGCGAACAATTCCGGAGTGGCGTCGTGAAATCCATCATAAGCTCTTCTCTGCTCCCGTTCCCTTCTCTTGCATCTTGGTGCTCTCCTCCTCCACTCTCGGATTTCTTTGATTATCTCCCATCTCCACTTGAGCTCGACATGCTCTCCTAATGGTTCTTTCTAAGTCGGGATCTAATGATGTTAATTCTAAGTTCACGGATCAACCAAGCATAAACCAACAAAAGTTTTTTATTTTTTATTTTAAAAAGAAAATAAAAATAAAGAATGAAAATAAATAAATAAGTAAACAAAATAAACTAATTAAGCAAAAATAAAGAACTCAAATGGAATATGAAAGAAAAAATCGGCACAAAAATAATTAAAGAAAAATAACAAAAAATAAAAACTAATAAAACAAAGTGTGGCTTAGTCGATTCGATCATCAGCAGGTATGCGTTAGAATGCTCGTTAATGTCTAGCACTTGCGGTCGAGTCCGCCGATGTGCGTTCATTCATTTTACGTTGTCAAACGCAGCGCTTAGGATGGTCCAGTGCGTTTGAACGCCGCGATCGATGGTACTCGGCGAGGTTGAATTCAAATAGACACCAAAACATAAAGAAATCTCCTTTTTTTTTTTAGATCAAAACAGGAACTAAAATAAAAAAAATTAAATAAATAAATAAACAAACTTGCAAGAAATAAAAACAAGAAAATTAACTAACTAGTAGAAAAATAAAATCAATTCAAATAAAAAAAATCAATTTTTACAAAAACAAACAATTCCCAACGCGCCCAAAATTTGATGTACAAAAATAAAAGTACTACTGCAATAACACGAGTCGCTTGTAATAAATGTTGTGCAAGTGCGAGGTCGATCCATAGGGAATTTGTGTTCTTGCAAAAATCAATTTCCTAATCAAATTGACTTTATCTTAACCTAGTTTCGAAGTTCGAAGTTGGTCGTGCAAAAATATAAATGAAGTAAAAATGAAATTGCTTAAATAATAAAAAGGCACTAAGGTTTTCTGAATCCACCTTATCAAATCAAAACTCACTCTCATGTTTTGTTCATACATTCGTCAAGAATTAAACCCTAAGCATTTTCTATTGTTTTTTTTTTTATAAAATCCTATTAAAAGATTCGATGAATCCAACTCTATTGCGAAAGACAACGAATATCCAATTGAGATCAAAAGATCCAAGTATCCGTTTGAACAACGAAAGACAATGGATATCCAAGTTCAATCAAAAGATTCGATGTATCCGCTGGATGAAACACAACGAATATCCAACGTTTAAACAATTCTATAAACAACAATCAATACAAGTTTTGTCACACAACTAGATTGAAACGAAAATACTTCATATTAAATTCGTAATTGTACGAACAAAACATGAGAAATAATGAGTTTATCAATGATGAGGCTTTATCTTCAACCTTAGTTGAAGGTTTTAGCCTCTCATGACACATAAACATATCAATTGAAATCATAAAGAAACAAAAACTTACAAAGAAAAAACGTTGAAAAGCTCAAGAACGACTCTAGGTCAAGTTTTGGACTCTTCTCTAATGCGTTTACAATGAAAAAAGAAAGTATTTATACACTAATTTTAGGGTTTTAGCGTTGCCAGGTTGGCGAAAGCGATCAATCACACTCTAGGTGCGCCGATCTCACTCGAGCATGCATTTTCAGGTTGATGGCCATAAGTGCGAATGATCACACTATATGTGCGATCGATCACAGATGCTTTAGAATTTGCCTCATCTTGTGAAATATGAATTTGTAGATCTTCAAGTTATCTTTCCAATGACACCAAGATCACTCCAATTGGAGTTCTTACAACTCTAGATATGGCCGTTTTGGTGGGACTGTCGAGCAAATCATCGCTCAACTCAAATTTGCTTCCAATGCTCCCTAACCGCCTTAAGTCCCGTAATTAATGTAGTTAACCCTAAATGTACCTTAGCAACCTGCAAAACATTAAAACACCAAAACTAACCAAAACATCAGAAAATAACAAAACTAAGGGTTTAACAAATACAAGCTAAGGGCCCAAATATGCAATATTTGGCACTCATCGATAATAAAGCTAGAAATTAATTTTGAACAAACAAAATATCGATTGTATATATAAAATCGAGAGTACAATTGTTTATCATCGACGAGGCTTCATCTTCAACCTTAGATGAAGGTTTAGCCCCTCATGATCACAAAAGACATGTCAAAATCAAATGAAATTGATGAGAGTCAAATAGTACATATTTGAGCCCCTTAACTTATATTTGTTAGGCTCTTAGCTGTGTCATTTTCTGATGATTTTGTTAGTTTTTGGTGTCTCAAGTGCATTGCAGGTCACTGACATAAGAATGCGGTTAAAGGGGTGAAAAATGTGCATAATGAAGGAACAACCCCTAGCAAAGGCGTTCGAGCCTGTATATGCGTTCGAGTGCATGTCCACATCAGCTGAAACCCTAGCATTTCACGTTGAAGGGCCACGCCACACGAAGCTTGAAGCATTGCGTTTGAACGCACATATTGCGTTCAAACGCACTCGTGATGATCTGGTAGCACGCGAGAAAACCCTAATCTTAGTATATATTTATCATTTTGTTTTCTTTTGTGAGACGCGTTGGGAGAGCCAGAGAGCAAAACACGAATTTTGTCGTGTCTAGGCCTTTGTGAACGCTTTTTGATTGTAAGTTTATTCTTTCAATGATTTCAATTGATATTTTCTTGTCTATTGTTGTCATGAGAGGCTAAACCTTCAACTAAGGTTGAAGATGAAACCTCGTCAATGATAAACAGTGTATTCTCGTGAAATTATATACACAATTTGATATTATATTTGTTCAAAATTAATTCTATTGCTTTATTACTTTAAGTGATTGAGCATCTTTTGTGATTTCATGCATTGTTTAATATTGTGTACTGCTGGGGATACATCGAGTGATTGAAATTGAGACTAATATCCATCGTGATCTACGGATACGGTGGATGATTTGATCTCAATTAAATACTCGTTGTGATTCTTTAACGGATGGATTCATCGAATGATTTTACATGCATGTTTATGATTTTTGAACTCTGTTAAAATGCGTTTGATTGTCAATTGTGTGTGTAAATTATAGAGTATCTTTTTGATTTGGCGAGGTGGATTCGAAACCTTAGTCTTTTATTTAGATTGTTTTTAAATTATCGTTTAATTTAGTTTTGTTAAAATTGCACAACCAATTTGAACTCTAGGAACTAGGTTAAAATAGGATCTATTTGAATAGAAATTGATTTTAGCACAAAAGACAATTCCACAATGGATCAACCTCGCATTTTACGCACTTTACTTTACACCACTCGTATAATTTGAGTACTTTATTTTGGTACACCAAATTTTTGGCGCCGTTGCGGAATTGTTTGTTTTGTGAAGATTGATTTTTTTATTTAAATTAATTCTATTTTTCTACTAGTTATTTATCTTTGCAAATTTTATTTCATTTTTTAATTTTATTTTATTTGGTTCTGTTTCAATCTAATAAAAGCAAAAAAAAAAGTGGGTCTTGTGTTTTTTTGGTGTTTTTGGGAAGCCTGAAATTCTGTTGCACGATCATCGAGCGCAGGCGATCGAACACACTTAACTTGCACGCTGCGTGGACAATCGCTAAAACAAACGCATTTAACGCAGCCGCGGACGCTCGAATGCAAGCTCTGGACGTTCGAACGTAGACCACGATCGATCGCACGCATTGACGATCGATCGCAATATCGAACGCACCTCCAGATCGAAGCAGCAGCAGTCGACTAAGCACCACATTCTTTTGTTATAGTTTTTAGCTATTTATTTTTCTTTAATTATCTTCTTGCCCATCTTTCTTTTTTATTTCATTTGAGTTCTTTATTTTTAGTGAATTCTTTATTTTTGTTTTCTTTAGTTTATTTTGTTTACTTATTTATTTATTTTTATTCTTTACTTTTATTTTCTTGTAAAAAAAAAAATTTTTGTTGGTTTATGCTTGGTCGGCGATCCGTGAACTTAGAGTTAACATCATTAGATCCCGAATTAGAAAGAACCATTAGGAGAGCACGTCGAGCTCAAGTGGAGATGGGAGATAATCAACGAAATCCGAGAGTGGAGGAGCACGAGGAGCACCAAGATGCAAGAGAAGGGAACGGAGAAGAGCTTATGACGTGGATTTCACGACGTCACTGGGAAATTTTCGCACCTACTGCGATCAGTTCCCATTCGTGCATTGTGTTACCACCGACTAATGCAACCCACTATGATCTTAAGCCACATGTTATCCAAATGTTACCCTCCTTTTATGGCTTAGATCATGAAAACCCTTACTCTCATGTTAAAAAATTCAAGAACATCTGTGCTACCACCAAATTTCAGAATTTTTCTGAGGAATCTGTCCACCTCAGACTCTTTCCCTTCTCACTTCATGATAGAGCCACGAGTGGTTGGATTCCCCACACTGGCTCCATCACATCTTGGGAAGAATGTTGAAGCGGTTTTACAACAAGTTTTTCCCAATGTCCAGAGTAAACGAGGCAAGAAAGGGAATCAGTTCCTTTACTCAGGATGAGGATGAAAGACCTGCTGATGAAATGTCCCCCTCATGGATATGAAAAATGGCGTCTAGTGCAATTTTTCTACCAAGGGCTGTCTCAGCCCAACCGTAGTATGATTGAGCTGATGAATGGGGGAGCATTTCAACTTGACGGAGATTTAGCCTATAGGGCTCTGGAGAAAATTGTCGACAACTCCCAACACTGGGATTTCACAAGTTGTCGAGATAAATCAGCCCGAACCCCTAAAAAAAGGGGGCATCCTGAAAACAAAAGGAGAAACAGAGTTGGCACAAAGGATGGATGCCATCGTTCAAAGATTGGATGCCCAAGCACAGAGTTGTCCATCGATGACAGTTTATACTGAGATGGAACAAGTGAACGCGTTCAACAACTTCCAAAAGCCGCCCAAAGGCCATATTTTGAGACATACAATCCGGGGTGGAGGAACCACCCTAATTTCTCTTGGAAACAGAATCAACCCACCACAAATCCAGGAGGAGCTCCTCATGCTCAAAATCACTATCCTCCAGGATTTTCTGCTCCTTATCAAAATCATGGGACGCTTGGCCGCCCGTCATCATCATCTTATCAAGCCCCACCCAAGCCCCAAACCTCATCAACCCCATTGGAAGAGACCATGAGAGAATTTATGAAAATGACTAGTCAATCAATCGATTTGAGGCAATCTACCATGGTGAACACCCAGTGATCGAAGTTAGAGATGCAGATGGGACAATTAGCGAATCACCGGTGAGAGGGACAAGGAAAGCTCCTAGCCAAGCGGTGAATAACCCTAAAGCATGCAACAAGGAAATTCTTCAAATCAGAGCATGCGCGATTGTCACTCGAGGTTAGGGAAGAGAGTGGACAATAAGGTGATGAACCCGAAGAAGAGCAAGAAGAGAAAGAAGAGCAGAAAGAAGAAGAGGGTGACAATCAAAAGGAAGGATGCCGAGACATCTACCGTCACCCGATAAAGGAACCTCCTAGGGCTTGTGCCAAAAGCACCTTATCCCTAAAGATTACAAGCGCCTAGGAATGGAGGAAGTTAGAAGACATTCGAGGTGTTCAAACAAGTCCAAATAAACATTCCTTTCTTGGACGCCATCCAGAAAATTCCTTCCTACACCAAGTTCTTAAAGGACTTGGTCACGGTGAAGAGGAAGATGAATGTCCCTAAAAAGGCATTCCTAACTGAGCAAGTGAGTTCAATCCTGCAATGCAAGTTGCCCATCAAGTACAAGGACCCTGGTTGTCCTACCATTACTTGCATGATCGGAGTCAGCCAGATTGAGAGGGCATTGTTGGATTTGGGAGCAAGTGTTAATTTGTTACCCTACTCGCTATGTGCGCAGTTGGGGCTTGGAGAGTTGAAGCCTACTACCATGACACTGCAGTTAGCTGACAGGTCAGTGAAGGTTCCATGGGGAATTGTGGAAGATGTGCTAATTAAGGTTGATAAATTTTACTTTCCTGTGGATTTTATTGTGCTTGACACAGAGCCGGTTCATAACCTAGGGAGTCAAATACCGGTGATCTTAGGGCGACCATTCTTAGCTACGGCTAATGCCCTAATTAATTGTAGGACGGGGGTCATGAAGATTTCCTTCAGGAATATGACAGTGGAGTTGAATATTTTCCATATCAGGAAACAACCACTGGAATATGAAGAAGTGCAGCAAGTGTGCTTGATAGAGGATGTCATGGAAGAGGCTGTTGAGGAATCAAGCATAGAGGACCCCCTGGAGGCATGCTTTGCGCAGTTTGGAGAAGATCTGGACTTGGACAAGTTGCTTGAGCAAGCAGATGCTATGTTGGAGACTACTCCTCTGGTGAGTAGTGAAAAGGAGGAAACCATTGTTCCTATTCCTCCCAAGAAGGAACTAAAGTCATACACGAAAATCTCAAGTACAAGTTCCTAGGTCCCCGCAGAGTCTTTTTACCGGTGATCATAGCTTCGATTTAGTCGATGCTCAAGAGGATAAGCTATTGGACGTTTTGAGAGAACATAAAGAGGCTATAGGTTGGACCATTGAGGATATTAAGGGAATCAGCCTCGGTGGTGATGCACAAGATACATTTGAGGAGAATACCAAGCCATCGAGGAGCCACAAAGAAGGCTCAACCCAAACCATGCAGAAGTTGTTAGAGCTGAAGTGATTAAGTCGTTAGATGTCGATCATATATCCAATCTCGACAGAAATGGGTGAGCCCAATTCATGTCGTATTTAAGCGGGCTAGATTGATGAGTTAAGAACAAAGATGACGAGTTGGTGCCAACTCGTGTTCAATCAGATGGAGAGTTTGCATTGACTACCACAAGTTGAATGCCGCCACCGTGAAGGATCACTTCCCACCCGCTTATTGATTAGATGGTGGAGTAGTTATGGGGCACAAGTACTATTGCTTTTTGGATGGTTATTCGATATAACCAGTCCCCTGTGGACCCCAAAGATCGTGGAGAAAACGACATTCACCGTCCTTTTGGGCGCTTCGCCACCGACGCATGCCTTTTGGGTTATGCAATGCACCTGCCACCTTTCAGCCGTGCATGATCAGTATTTTCTCTGACATGGTAGAACGTTTCCTTGAAATTTTCATGGACGATTTCTCGGTCTTCGGTTCATCTTTCGAAGAATGTTTGCACCGTCTCACGCTAGTTTGGTGAGATTCAAGGAAAAGAACCTAGTGCTCAATTGGGAGAAGTGCCATTTCATGGTAAAGCAAGGCATTGTACTGGGGCACGTCATATCTCAGCGGGGGATTGAGGTTGACAAAGCGAAGGTGGATCTGATCTCCAACCTTCCACCCCCACGCACGGTGAAAGATGTTCGTTCTTTTCTAGGCCATGCAGGATTTTATAGGCGATTCATACAGGACTTCAGCAAGATCGCCAGGCCCTTGTGCAAATTGTTGGTGAAGGAGACCCCGTTTATTTTCGATGAGGAGTGTAAGCAAGCATTCGGGGCTCTTAAAAAAATTCTGACGTCCACACCAGTTATTCAGCCACCCAAGTGGGTGCACCTTTTGAGATCATGTGCGACGCGTCAGATTATGCTGTAGGAGCTGTTTTGGGGCAGCGTGTTGATAAACTTCCCCATGTCATTTACTATGCAAGCCGAACTCTGAACGACGCACAACTCAATTACTCAACCACTGAGAAGGAGTTGTTGGCTGTCGTTTTTGCGCTAGACAAGTTCAGATCCTATTTGCTAGGATCTAAGGTCATCATCTACTCGGATCATGCAAAGACAAGTATCTTTTTTCCAAGAAAGATGCTAAAGCCGCCTTATCCGTGGATTTTGCTTCTCCGTGAGTTCGACATAGAAATTTGGGATAAGAAGGGTTCCGAAAATGTGGTGGCAGATCATTTGTCGAGATTGACAGTGGACTACACTGAGGATGCCACACCCATTTCTGAGACCTTCCCTGATGAGCAATTGATGCACATTGCTCATAATCCCGCACCATGGTTCGCTGATATAGTGAACTATCTTGTCACCGGCCAAATGCCTTTGCATTGGGGACGACAAGATAAATTCAAATTTTTTGGCCGTGGTGAAATACTTCTTTGGGATGATCCTTACTTGTTTAAGTATTGTCCTGATCAAATCATTAGGAGATGTATACCTGAGCATGATCAATCCAATGTCATCTCCTTCTTTCATGATCATGCCTATGGTTGCTATTTCAAGAAAAGATTGCTGCAAAATTTTGCAAAGGTGGATTTTATTGGCCCACTTTGTTTAGAGACGCCATACTTATTGCACATCTTGTGAGCGTTTGTCGCTAGAGTATCTCTAGAAGAAACATGATGCCCCTCAACCCGATTTTGATCGTTGAGATTTTTGATGTGTGGGCATTGATTTCATGGGACCATTTCAACTCCTTTGGCTATCAGTACATCTTGGTTGCTGTGGACTATGTGTCCAAATGGGTGGAGGCTGTTGCTTGCAAGACTAATGACCACAGAGTCGTGGTCCAATTTTTGAGAGACACTATCTTTGCTCGGTTTGGTACACCTCGAGCAATCATAAGTGATGGAGGCAAGCATTTCTGCAACCGGATTTTCGAGCAGTTGATGAAGAAGTACTTCATCACCCACAAGGTTGCCACCCCTTATCACCCACAGACGAGTGGCCAAGTCAAAGTTTCCATTCGTGAGATCAAGCATATCTTGGAGAAGACAGTGAACCCCAATAGAAAAGATTGGTCTCAGCGATTATGTGATGCACTGTGGGCTTACAGAACAGCATTCAAGACCCCGATTGGGATGTCACCCTATTAGCTTGTGTACGGGAAGGCATGTCATCTTCCCATAGAGTTGGAGCATAGGGCATATTGGGCTATCAAGCAACTGAACTTCAATCTTTCGAAGGCTGGCTCACAGAGAAAGCTCCAACTCAATGAATTGGAGGAGATAAGGAATGATGCATATGATTGTGCAAGGATGTACAAGGAACAGATGAAGAAGGCTCATGACCAGAGCATTTTGAGGCGATCTTTCGAGCCTGGTCAGAAGGTCCTTCTTTACAATTCAAGATTGCATCTAGTCCTGTGTAAGAAATCTCGATGGACCGCCCTTTCATCATTCGATCCTGTATTTCCTCATGGGGCCATCGAGATTGAGGATCCCAAGAATGGTAATACATTTAAGGTCAATGGACAAAGATTAAAACCATTCTTGGAGTTGAGAAGTAGAGAAGTGGAGACGACTCTATTGGAAGATCCAAATTATTCGAGTAATTGTCGCCTCCTATGGAAAGTCCGGGTCAAGACTTTAAACTTAGCTTATGGGAGGCAACCCTCATTATTTTTCTTTGTTATTTAATCTTGTTTCTCCTTTGTGTTTTGTTTTATGTGTCTTTCGGTCAAGTGTCTACCATTCAAGTTTAGGGAGCGTTCTTACGTTGTACGACTTGCATCACCTCTGGTATTGTATTTCTAGTCACATTGAGGACAATGTGCCATTTTAGTTTGGGGATGGGGTAGACATATTTGTCTTTATTTTGTTTGTTTAAAAAAAAAAATTCTTTTTGCTATGTGGTTGATTGATCTTGACTAAACATCATAACTGTGGATTGCATGTCATTTATGTTTAACTTGTTTGAACATGGCACATCATTAGAAATCCAAGTGTTTGACTCATATGTTGGATTAAAGAGACCCCATGTGTTCGATAGATTTTCACATGCACACTAGCAGAGGGTCCGTGGGGTATGAGATTTGACTTTAGGAGAGTGTGTCTCTAGAGATTTGTGGGTTGATGTGGTGAGGAAAACCTTGGCTTAAAAAAAAAAAAAAAAAAAATTCATAAGGTTGAGCTTCTCATTGAGTAACGGACCTCTTGCCTCATTAAGCAATGAGTGTTCAAGTAAAAAGAGGAGAAAGTCCAGCTAAGTGATTGTATGGCTAGTTAGGCTCAGAGTTCTTTTGACTTGAGTAATTAAGCCCTTAGGGATGTCTCTACATCTAGTGCCCTAAAGCCATTTGGTTTGGGAGTCACCGCCCAACACTGCTACATAAGTCATTGAAAAGCTTAAGGGAGCCAAGCATTGCACACCGCAAAAAAAAAAAAAAAAATTTCAAGCCTTGGTTGTTTTCATCATAGTGCAATCCTATGAATTTTTGGGTGCACATTTTCTTTGAGAATGATTGAAACTGCATGACCTTGTGTTAGTTCACTTTTCACTTCTTGAAGCATATGTTGTCTCAAATATCCAGTTGTGAGTTGAATGGTGTTTGGATGCCTGGATGATGTGGTTTGTATGTTCGACTTGTTAAAATTGCTAATGATGTATGAACCATATGTTTAATGAAAGGCCTTGTCCGTCAATAACATAGTGTCAATTAAATGTTTGTGGGTGTCATTCCTGGAAAACCCTCACGAGACTTCACTCGTCCACTAGGGAATTCCAAGGGGTTTAAAAGGCTTGTTGCATATGCTAAATGCAACCGTGTTTCCCACAACAGAGGACCTATGTTTCTTGTTTTTGTGTTGTTCTTCATTTTGTTTTGCTAAGGGACTAGCAAAATGTAAGTTTGGGGGTATTTGATGAGAGTCAAATAGTACATATTTGAGCCCCTTAACTTATATTGGTTAGGCTCTTAGCTATGTCATTTTTTGATGATTTTGTTAGTTTTTGGTGTCTCAAGTGCATTACAGGTCATTGACATAAGAATGCGGTTAAAGGGGTGAAAAATGTGCATAATGAAGGAAGAACCCCCTAGCAGTGCGCTCGAGCCCAGAAGGCGCGTTCGAGCGCATGTCCACATCAGTTGAAACCCTAGCATTTCACGTTGAAGGGCCACGCCAAGACGCAGCTTGAAGCATTCATGCTCAACGCATATTATGCTCAAACGCACTCATGATGATCTGGCAGCACGCAAGAAAACCCTAGTCTTAGTATATATTTATCATTTTGTTTTCTTTTGTGAGACGTTGGGAGGCGCCGTAGAGAGCAAAAACATGAATTTTGTCGTGTCTAGGCCTTTGTGAACGCTTTTTGATTGTAAGTTAATTCTTTCAATGATTTCAATTGATATTTTCTTGTCTATTGTTGTCATGAGAGGCTAAACCTTCAACTAAGGTTGAAGATGAAACCTCGTCAATGATAAATCAGTATTCTCGTGAAATTATACACAATTTGATATTATATTTGTTCAAAATTAATTCTATTGCTTTATTACTTTAAGTGATTGAGCATCTTTTGTGATTTCATGCATTGTTTAATATTCGTTGTGTTCGTTCGGGATACATCGAGTGATTGAAATTGAGACTAATATCCATCGTGATCTACGGATACGGTGGATGATTTGATCTCAATTAAATACTTATTGTGATTCTTTAATGGATGGATTCATCGAATGATTTTACATGCATGTTTATGATTTTTGAACTCGTTAAAATGCGCTTGATTGTCAATTGTGTGTGTAAATTGCGAGTATGTCTTTGTTTGATTTGGCGAGGTGGATTCGTAAACCTTAGTCTTTTACTTAGATTGTTATTTAAATTATCGTTTTAATTTAGTTTTGTTAAAATTGCACAACCAATTTGAACTCCAAGAACTAGGTTAAAATAGGATCTATTTGAATAGAAAGTTGATTTTAGCACAAAACACAATTCCTGTGGATCGACCTCGCATTTTACGCCGCACTTTACTTTACACTCGTACACTTGAGAGTACTTTATTTTGGTACACCGGAAATCATGAAAAACAAAACTTACAATTGAGAAATGTTCACAGCCTAAGCACGACAAAAGTTGCGTTTCTGCTCTCTACGGCGCCTCCCAACATAGGGTTTACAAAAGAAAAGTGCTAATTTATACTAAACAACTAGGTTTTCTCTCGTCGACAGTCATCACGAGTGCGTTCGACCGCAACAAGTGCGTTCGAACGCATTGCATTTGACCACGATGAAATGTATTCAACGATGGGCTTCAGTGCGCTGAATGAGTGCGTTGACGCAACAACTTGCGTTGCATACCAATGTAGCTTTTGTAGTTTCTTGTGCTTAATTTCCACCCTTTAACCGCATTCTTATGTCAGTGACCTGCAACACACTTGAGACACCAAAACCAACAACAACATTAGAAAAGGACACAGCTAAAAGCCTAACAAATATAAGTTAAGGGGCTCAAATATACAATATTTGGCACTCATCAATACACTGTTGTCTATAGTGAGGACGTACAGTGGGGATCATTGGATGTATACTTTGTAAACCGTACAGGCAGACGTACGTGGGACCATCGGACATATGCTACTTTTTGAATACCCTCTGGTTAATACTTGGACGTATGAGGTAGCCTTTGGACCGCTGGGCAAGAACCACCAGACGTACGCCCCTTTGGCCAGACATCCGTTACATTGCCAGGGGAGTTGTTGGCAGTCCTCTCCTATAAATACCCCCGACCCTCTACTTTCTTCACAAGTTTTTAGATGCCCCTAGGCTGCCGGTGTGAGTTTCCAAAGTGTTGTGAGTGTTTTGTGAGCGTGTTTGAGGTGTTTGCGCTTTTTGAAATTTTTGTGAGGCAAAACTCTTGCGGCTTTGTTTCAATGAGGTAACGTTCGATCCTTAGATTTTAAGTAGTTGTAGTAGCTAGCTTAGATACGCTTTGCATCTCATTTGGGTTAGCACCTTTGTTAGCTTAGTGTTATCACATTGCATAGAGGTTGTAAACTAGACTAAGAGGCTTTAGGGTGTTTCTAATAGCCCTAGGAGTTGGAGAATAGGCAAACAACGGAGAGAAAATGAGGTTCTCCCTGAGAACCCACATAGTAGACATATAGTATCTTGTCAGACGTTCGGCCCGTTATGACACGATGGACGTAAGGCCTGAGCCCGGACATACGGTTAGTGTGTGACAAGGAAACCCTATTTTCATGAGCCGTCCCATAGCTCCTGTTTTTCTTACTTTAGAGTTGTTTTAGTGGGATTAGGATTAATAGAAGGTTTTCCATAGATTTGGAGGACCTAAAATTTTTGGAATATTTGGAGATGCTATTTGATTCAGGTGAGTTTTAACTCACATCATGCTCATTGCTACTTTCCATGCACTACACATCAATTTTGTGTATCGAGAAAACAAGCATATTTTACAACTCTCACAGTTTATTGCATATGAACTCTGTCATTTTGAGAAAAACGTTGTGTTGAACATGTTAACCAAGTGAGACTTGTAAAATGACATGCATGTAAAGTACAGACAAGATAATTGCATTGTATGACATGGTACACCGGTACATGCTGATCGTATCAAAAATAATACTCAAGTGTACTAATGTGCAATAAAGTGCGCGTGAAAATGCGAGGTCGAACCACGTATAACGCGCTTTGTAAATAAAAACTAATACAACTCCTAAATTAAGCGTATCTTAACCTAGTCCCAAAGAGGTTGATTTGAACAATAAAAAATGCAGAAATAAAATTAAAGAAATTGCAGGATAAAAATAACTAAGGTTAAAGATGAACCTCACCCAATAAGAAGAAGCTAAATACATTAAACACTCATCTTCCGCTTTTTAAACATTAAACCCTTCAACACACTCTATTGTGGTAATTGACACAAGTCAAACCGAATAATGTGTTTACCGTTAAGGAGCTACAACGAGTGTTGATTATGGATAAAATCATCCACGTATCCTTGGATCACGATGGATATTGAAATCACAACCAAAAAACGTGTGCACGACTTGGAACACATCACCGACAACTATCAATGCATCACACACAACCATTCAATTATTTGTCACAGAAATTAAATGACGAATGCGGAATTGAATAACGGAAAATAAGCATAAAATGTAAAAGCATGAAATTTAAACTAAGGGTGAGGCTTCATCTTCAACCTAAGTTGAAGATTTTAGCCACCATTGAACAACAAAACATAAATGAATTGAAATAATGCATTAAAATTAAATTAAAAGAAAAGTTTACAACTAAAAAGGGCGGAGCAAGCCAAAGCGAAGCAAAATGCTCTCCAAAACACCCCAAAAGAAGTGTGTTCTCGACCAAAGCCTTGGGTCCTATTTATAGGCAAAATTTCTAGTGCGTTCGAGCGGGAGGTGCGTTGACGCATTACTCGAAGTTGTCGTTGTTCGATCGCTGTCTTCGACCGCATAGAACCGAACGGTGCATCTTTGGCGATGGACTCTAGGGCATCCAGCGCGTTCACTTAGTGTCTTTTTGCTCTCTTGTGGCCAACTTTTGTTGTAAAGACCTGCACAACTCAAAACACTCAAAACACCAAAAATATTAGAAATTAACAAGGCTAAAGGCCTAACAAATATAAGTTAAAGGGGTCAAATATACACAATTTGACACCGATCAAATACCCAAACTTACATTTTGCTAGTCCCTTAGCAAAACAAAATCGAAAACAAAACAAACATAGGTCCGCTGTGGGAGAGACGATTGCATTGAGCATATGCAACAAGCCTTTTAAACCTCTAGGAATTCCCTAGAGGACGTGAAATCTCGTGAGGGTTTTTCAGAATGACACCCACAAACAATTTGTATGACACAATGTTTTGTGAGACAAGGCCTTTTACACATGCATATGGTTCATATATCATTAGCAATTTTAACAATTGTGAGCAAACAAACCATATCATTAAGGCCTCCAAACAACAATCAAACCATAGCTGAAAAATCGAGACAAAACATGCTCCAAAAAGGTGCAAAGTGACCGACATATGCTCATGGGGTTTCAATTTTTCAAAAGACGCGCTTCTCGAAATTCATAGGACTGCAATGTGTTAAAAAGAACCAAGGCTTAAGAAATTTTTTTTTTTTTTTTTTTTTGAGAAGGTCGTGCAATGCTTGACTCCCTTAAGCTTCTAAATGACCTATGTAACGAGTGTTGGGCGGTGACTCCCAAGCCGAGGCGGCTTTAGGGCACTAGATGTAGAAACATCCCTAAGGGCTTAATAACTCAAGTCAAAAAGAGCTACAAAGTCTAACTAGCCATACAATCACTTGTTTAAGAATTCTCATCTTTTTCGCGAACACTCTTTTGCTTAATGAGGCAAGAGTTCCGTTACTCAATGAAAACTCAACTTGTGATTTTTTTTATTATTTTATTACTCAAGGTTTCATCACACATCACAACCCACAAATCTCAAGAAAAACACTTCTCAAATCAAATTTCATACCCACAGAACCTATGCCATGCATGTGAATAAAATGGAGTAAACATGTGAAGTCTCTCTAATTCAACATATGACTTGACACGGATTTCTCAGATATGAGGTGTTTAATCAAAGTTAAAACACACCAATGATATGCAATCCACAGCTATGATAAGTCATGTCAATCAATAACAAATATGTACAGAAAAAATTTAAAAATTTGTACACAAAACAACAAATATGCAAAAGATAGTGTCTACCCTACCCCACACTAAAATGGCACAATGTCCCCAATGTGCCCATAAATACAATACGGAGGGATGTCGTAAGTGAGGTAAGTAAGAGAAGCTCCCCAAACTTGGATGGCAAACACTCAACCGAAAAACAAAACAAACAAACAAACAAAATCAACAAGGAAAAATAATGAGGGTTGCCTCCACAAGCGCTAAGTTTAACGTCTTGACCCGGACTCATGATGTCAATTAGTCCGAATAAATCGGATCCTCCATAAGAGTGTCCTCAACGTCGACTCCTCAATGCCAAGAATGGTTTTAACCTCTGTCCATTCACCTTAAATGTGGTACCATTCGTTGGATCCTCTATCTCGATGGCGCCATGTGAAAATACGTCCTAATAATGAAAGGTCCCGCCCATCGTGATTTCAACTTGCGGAAAAAGATGCAACCGAGAATTGTGAAGGACTTTCGACCTGGTTCAAAAGATCTCCTCAAGATGTTCTCGTGAACCTTCTTCATATGTTCTTTGTATTTCAACGAAGTCATACGCATCATTCCTTAGCTCCTCTAATTACGTGAGTTGTAGCTTCCTTTGAGAGCCACCTTCAAAAATTGAAGTTTAGCTTGATGGCCCAATAGCTCTATGCTCCAACTCAACGGAAGATGACAAGCTTTCCGTAAACCAACCGATAGGGTGACATCCCAATCGGTGTCTTGTATGTCAGTCCTATACGCCCATAAAGCGTCATTCAATCGGGAAGACCAATCTTTTCTACTAGGATTCAGTCTTCTCCAAAATATGTTTGATTTCCGATTGGACACTTCAACCCGCCTCAAATGCTGTGGGTGGTAAGGTGGCAACCTTGTGAGTGAAATACTTCTTCATCTGCTCAAAATCCGGTTGAAATCGCGCCTCCATCGATCGATGATCGCTCTAGGTGTACCAAACGGCGAAAATCGTGTCCTTCAAAAAATTTGACCACAACTCTGTGGTCATTAGTCTTCTGCCTTCTGCCTCCACCCACTTGGACACATAGTCCACAGCAACAAGAATGTATAGAAACCCAAAGGAGTTTGGGAAAGGTCCCATGAAATCGATGCCCCATACATCAAAAATCTCAACTACCAATATGGGATTGAGGGCATCATGTTCCTCTTCGAAATACTCCGAGTTTCGACGACAACACAGATGTGCAATACGCGGCGTCGAAAACAAGGTGGGCCAATAAAATCCACCTTTGCAAAATCTTTGCGGTCTTATTTGCATTGAAATGGCCACCACAAGCGTGATCATGACAAAAGGAGATGACATTATTTTGATCAACTTCGGTACACATCTCCTAATGATCTGATCGGGACAATACTTGAAAAGATAAGGATCGTCCCACAGAAAATTTTTCACCTTGGATAAAAATTTAACTTTATCTTGTTTCCCCCAATGCAAAGGCATTTGGTCGGTAACAAGATAGTTCACTATGTCAGCGAACCAAGGTGTGGGATTGTGAGCAATGTGCATCAATTGCTCATCAGGAAAGGTCTCAGAGATGGGTGTGGTGTCTTCGGTGAAGTCCATGGTCAACCTTGACAAATGATCAGCCACCACATTCTCTGTCCCTTTCTTATCCCGGATTTCTAAATCGAACTCTTGCAACAGCAGAATCCATCTAATCAAACGGGATTTAGCATCTTTCTTGGAGAAAAGATACTTCAATGCCGCGTGATCAGAAAAGATAATGATTTTAGATCCTAACAGATAGGACCTAAACTTGTCTAGCGCAAAACGACCAACAACTCCTTTTCTGTGGTGGAGTAATTGAGTTGCGCGTCGTTTAGAGTCCTACTCGCATAATAAATCACATGGGGAAGTTTCTCAATACGCTGCCCCAAAACAGCTCCAACTGCATAATCTGATGCGTCACACATGATCTCAAAAGGTTCACCCCAACTGGGTGGTCTAATAACTGGTGTGGACGTCAGAATCTTCTTCAGAGCCCCGAATGCTTCCAAACATTCTTCATTGAATTCAAACGGGGTATCCTTGGCCAACAACTTACACAAGGGTCTGGCGATCTTGCTGAAATCCTTGATGAATCGCCTATAGAACCCTGCATGGCCCAGGAAGGAACGAATTTCCTTCACAGTACGTGGGGGTGGAAGGTTAGATATCAAATCTACCTTTGCCTTGTCAACCTCAATGCCTCTCTGAGATATGACATGCCCCAGTACAATACCTTGCTTAACCATAAAATGGCATTTTTCCCAGTTAAGCACAAGGTTTTTCTCTTTACATCTCACTAACACCAAAGTGAGACGGTCAAGACACTCCTGAAAAGAGGACCCAAAGACGGAGAAGTCATCCATGAAAATCTCCATAATCCGCTCTACCATGTCGGAAAAGATGCTGATCATGCACCGCTGAAAAGTAGCAGGTGCATTACACACAAGCGAGCATCTGACGGTAGGCGAATGTCCCAAACGGACAAGTAAAAGTCGTCTTCTCTTGGTCTTGAGGTCCATTGGAATCGGTTATATCTGAATAACCATCTAGGAAGCGATAGTACTCGTGCCCAGTTAAACGCTCCACCATCTGGTCAATGAATGGAAGAGGAAAGTGATCTTTCCTGGTGGCAGCGTTCAACTTCCGGTAGTCTATACAAACTCTCCAACCCGACTGAATACGAGTTGGTACCAGTTCGTTGTCCTTATTCGTTACTACGTTAACTTGACCTTCTTGGGCACGACATGTATCGGGCTCACCCATTTGCTATCGTAAATGGGATAGATGATCCCGATCCAATAACTTGATCACTTGACTCTCACAACCTCTTGCATTGCTGGGTTGAGTCTTCTTTGTGGTTCCCTCGATGGTTTAGAATCTTCTTCCAAGTGTATCTTATGCATAACCAACGAGGGATTCCCTTGATGTCCTCAATCGTCCATCCTATAGCTTCCTTATGTTCTCTCAAAACTCCTATCAATTTCTCCTCATGAGCATCTATCAAATCGAAGCTATGATGACGCAACGACTCACCGGTCCTAGGAACTTATACTTAAGATTATCCGGTAAAGGCTTAAGTTCCTTCTTTGGGAATCAGGTACTCTTGTCTCCTTCTTTTCAATGTTCTCCAAGGAGTTGTCTTCAAAGTGCATCCGCTCCATAAGTTTATCCATGTCCAAGTCTTCACCAAATTGAGCAAGGCATGCTTCCGGGGGTCCTCAATGCTTGATTCTTCTACAACATCCTCCATTATCTCCTCAATCAAGCATACTTGATTCATCTGGTCATAATCAAGTGGTTGCTTCACGATGTGAAAATATTTAGCTCCACCGTCATATTTCCAAAGGAAATCTTCATTACCCCGACCTACAATTTATTAGGGCATTGGCGTAGCTAAAACGGTCGCCCTAGAATCAGAATCTCGGTCCCTACCATCTGACTGGCTCGTGTCCAACACAATGAAATCCACGGGAAGTAAAACTTATCTACCTTAATTAGAACGTCCTCAACTATTCCCGTGGAACCTTCACAGTCGACAAGTTGCAGTGTCATGGTTGTGGGCTTCAGCTCGCCTAGCCCTAACTGCAAGTAGAGTGAGTAGGGTAACAAGTTTACACTCGCTCCTAAATCCAATAGTGCCCTCTCAATCTGGCTAACTCCTATCATGCAAGTGATTGTAGGACATCCAGGGTCCTTATACTTTAGGGGTAACTTGCCGTAGGATAGCACACTCTCGGTCATGAATGCCTTCTTAGGGACATTCGTTTTCCTCTTCACTGTGACTAAGTCCTTTAAGAACTTGGCATAGGAAGGGATTTGCTGGATGGCGTCCAAAAAAGGAATGTTTATTTGGACTTGCTTGAACACCTCGAATGTCCTCTAATCTCCCTCCATTCTTAGGGTGCTTGTAATCTTTGGTATGGTGCTTTTGGCACAAGCGCCTAGGAGGTTTCTTAATCTCTTGGGTGACAATAGATGGCTCGACATTCGCTTCCTTTTGGTTGTCACCCCTTCTTCTTTCTCTTTTCTTCTTCTTTCCGCTCTTCTTCCTCGGCTTCTTGGTTTACCACCTTATTGTCTACTCTCTTCCACGACCTCGGAGTGACAATAGCCCATGCTCTGATTGGAGGAATTTCCACGTGGCTTGCCTTGGGTTATTTATAGCTTGACTAGGAGCTTTCCTTATCCCTCTCACCTAGGTGATTCGCTAGTTGTCCCATCTGCATTTCTAACTTAGCGATCGCACAGGTGTTCACCATGGTGGATTGCCTCACATCACGATTGATTGACCATCATTTTCATGAATTCTCTCATGGTCTCTTCCAAAGGATGGGGTAGATGAGGTTGGGACTTGGGTGGGGGCTTGGTAAGATGATGACGACGCCGACGGAGCGGCGTCCATGATTTTGGTAAGGAGCAGAAAACCACGGAGGATAGTGATTTTGAGCATGAGGAGCTCCTCCTGGATTTGTGATGGGTTGATTCTGTTTCCACGAGAAATTAGGTTGGTTCCTCCACCCCGGGTTGTATGCCTCGAATATGGCCCACTTGAGCTTTGAAAATTATTGAATGCTTGTTCCATCTCGAATAAAGCTGTCATTGATGGACAATTACATGCACACCAAGGCATCCAATCTTGAACGATGGCATCCATCCTCCTGTGCTAACTCCGCTTTCTCCTTTTGACTCTAGGATGCCTCCTTTCTTAGGGGTTGGGCTGATTTATCTCGACAACTCGTGAAGTCCCAAAGGTTGGGAGTTGTCGCAATCTTCTCCAGAGCCTTGTAGGTGACGCTCGTTAAGTTGAGAAATGCTCCCCATTCATCAGCTCAATCATACTACGGTTGTGAGACAACCTTGGTAGAAGAATTGGACTAAACGCCATTTCTCATATCCATGAGGGGATCAGCGGTCTTTAAACTGCGCCCAACATTCAGAGAACTTCTCATCTTCATCCCGAGTAAATGAACTAATTCCTTTCTTGCCTCATTTACTTTGGACATTGGGAAAAACTTGTTGTAGAACCGCTTCAACAGCTTCTTCCTGTGATGTGATGGAGCCAAAAGTAGGGAATCCAACCACTTCGTAGCTCTATCATGAAGTGAGAACGGAAAGAGTCCGAGGTGATGATTCCTCGTAAAAATTTGAATTTGGTGGTCGCACAAATGTTTTTGAATTTCTTAACGCTAGTAAGGGTTTTCGTGATCTAAGCCAGAAACGAGGGTAACATCTGGATTACGTGGCTTAAGATCGTAATGGGTTGCATTCTGGTAACATTAACACATTTAATGGGAACTGACCGCAGAGGTGCGAATAATTCCTAAGTGACGCCGTGTAATCCACGCCATATGCCCTTCTTCGCTCCCCTGCTCCTGCCTCTGCATCGTGGTGCTCTTCGTGCTCCTCCACTCTAGGAATTCTCCGATTGTCTCCCATCTCCACTTGAGCTCTACGTGTTCTCCTAAGTGTTCTTTCTAAGTCGGGATCTAAAGATGTTAACTCTAAGTTCACGGATTCCACCAAGCATAAACCAAGAAAATTTAACTAAACTACAAAGCAAAGAACAATAAACTAGGAAAGTAAACAATGCTGGAAAAATAAAGAAAAACAAAGGAAGAAAACAACAAACAACAAGATGGCAAAACTAGCTATGAAAAACTACTTAAAATTACCAAAAGCTACAAATCAAAATAGATCAAAGCAAAAAGGATGCAAGAAAACAGAACGGAATAGTAATAAAAACAGAGAACAAAACTACCTAAACAAAGCAGGAAAACCAAAATAAAATAAACAACTACAAATTCCAACTAACAAGGTTATTAACTAAACACATGCACAAAATTTTTAAACTACTAAAACAAATAAAACTAAAACACGCTAAACTCAAAGAAACAATGTACTCAAAATTAGCAATTACATCAATTAAACTAAACCTAACAATTGATCAAAACAAAAGAAAACAAAAGAACATACCGTTTTCTCGGTATGCCGATGCAGCAGAGGTGCGCCGAAAGCAGTCAAGGCGCTTGCTCACACGCAAAGAAGAGTGTGGCAGTCCGCAGGTGTTTCGTCGAACTCAAAAGTTTCAACGCAACACCGCATCGCCTATGTCGAGGGGTTTTGCTCACACGCAGACGCGATTTAGCGCTCAGCCATGCTAACGCTCGATTGGTGGCAAGGCATCGATCGATCAAGAAGAAATGCGTTTTGATCAAGACTGGCGCATTTGAATTTCCGTAAACCGAGACAAAGAATCTAAACAAAACTAAAAATTAACCTAAAAAATAACTAAATTAAACTAAAATGCAAAATAAACTATGAACAAAAATTTAAAATGAAAAATAAAAACTAGTAGAAAAATACACCAATCTAAAAATTATATTAATTTCTAAAAAACAACTTCGCAAGAACGGCGCCAAAATTTGATTGTATCAAAATAATACTCACAAGTGTACTAATCGTAGTGCAATAAAGTGCGCGTGAAAATGCGAGGTCGAACCACGTAGAACGGCGCTTTGTAAATAAAACTAATACAACTCCTAAATTAAACGATATCTTAACCTAGTCCCAAAGAGGGTTGATTTTAACAATAAAAAATGCAGAAATAAAATTAAATTGAAATTGCAGGATAAAATAACTAAGGTTAAAGATGAACCTCACCCAATAAGAAGAAGCTAAATACATTAAACACTCATCTTCCGTTTTTAAACATTAAACCTTCAACACACTCTATTGTGGTAATTGACACAAGTCAAACTCAATAATGTGTTTACCGTTATGAGCTACAACGAGTGTTGATTATGGATAAAATCATCCACCGATCCTTGGATCTGGATATTGAATCACAACCAAACACGTGTTGTGCACCCACTTGGAACACATCAACGGACAACTATCAATGCATCAACACACACAACCATTCAATTATTTGTCACAGAAATTAAATGACCGAATGCGGAATTGAATAACGGAAAATAAGCATAAAATGTAAAAGCATGAAATTTAAACTAAGGGTGAGGCTTCATCTTCAACCTAAGTTGAAGATTTTAGCCACCCATTGAACAACAAAACATAAATGAATTGAAATAATGCATTAAAATTAAATTAAAAGAAAAGTTTACAACTAAAAAGGGCGGAGCAAGCCAAATGTAAAGCAAAATGCTCTCCAAAAACGCCCCAAAAGAAGTGTGTTCTCACCAAAAGCCTTGGGTCCTATTTATAGGCAAAATTTCCACGATGCGTTCGACGCAGGAGGTGCGCTCAACGCACTATCGGTTGTGCGTTCGATTGCACAATGTCGTCGACCAAGATAGAACCGTGAACGGCGTCTTTGAAGCGATGGACTTTAGGGCACCCAGCGCGTCACGATGGCGCGCCAATGGCCTCAGTGTCTGCGATCGCAAGTGCGTTGAACGCACCAAGTGCGGTCGAACGACTCAAGGTGGGTCCAATTCTTCACTTAGTGTCTTTTTGCTCTCTTGTGGCCAACTTTTGTTGTAAAGACCGCACAACTCAAAACACTCAAAACACCAAAAAATATTAGAAATTAACAAGGCTAAAGGCCTAACAAATATAAGTTAAAGGGGTCAAATATACACAATTTGACACTGATCACATGCAGTAGTAATGGCCATGGGCTTACTATACATGTTAGCTCTATGGTCAAATGTGTGTGTTATATGGGGCTTTGGATCCATTGGTTTCGTGACCACTGCAACCATTCCCAATGGTTCAGTCACTAAAAGACGGACGTCATTAGTTGGTGTGGGCCACTCAAGGTCAGACTTGATCGTGCCACTAATGTTACGTACGATATGTTGTGTAATGGCTGGGGCACTGGCATTGTACTATAGGTCCCTTAGGACAGCATCAACCCTACTAAGAAAGGTTAATATCTCAGGTAGATCATACTTTTGAATTATGACTGTTGTTTACATCATATGCATATATCATCTATTATACATATATCACGTATAAAATAAGCTATCATGATGGAACTGCTTTTGCTTATTAAACATCTGAGTTTATTACTAAACTGGCATGGGTATTATCTGCGTTAAAAATCACTAAGTCTTAGACTTACCCTTTTTATTTATGTCTTTCCCCTATCATTACAAATAATTGCACGGTTTAGCTGCACTAGATAAAAATGTCATTGGATATTACTTAGGTGATCGCTCAAGACCTGATACAGGTGATCTTTGAGGATATGGATCCCGTTTGGCTTAGAACTATGTGGGAAGATGGAGAATCTGCTCGTGTTGACATTATAGAGATTCTTATTTCATTAGCCCTGCTTAAGCTTAAGTCTAGGCTTTGATCTGTCGATCTTTTGTGAACTGTGTTGATGTTTGTTACTTTGGGTTGTATCTATTTTCCTGCTGATGGTCTGATGACTAGTACAATTGGTGACTATTTGTGATATTATGATGACATAGTACTTTATCTCTAGTATTGTTGTGTGATGTTTTATTATTGTCTCTTAATCCCATAGTCTTCGTAAAGTCTTCCGCTGTAGTTTTCTCATTACAACGAGAAAAGTGATTCTCAGGTCTTGTTCTGTGAGGGATAAGGCTGTAATGGCGCATCGTGGGATTAATTACTACTTAATTGATTTGCCCATTGGGCGAGGCGTCACATTTGGTATAAGAGCTTTTGCTCTGAGAGGACTATAGGATAAAAGGGAAAAGAGAACTTAGGCCGTGATCACACTAGAGATTAGGCTTGATGAGCGATTAGGACTTAGTCTCTAGACTTGGCCGCTTGGTTCTAGTAGAGTTAGTTCTAACTTTGCTCTTCATTGTAGAAAATGCCTCGAAGGAACCCTACCACTGGACCTAACGCACTGGAGATTGGAGAGGGAAGTGTTCACCCCGAGCCTATGGACATTCCCAATGATGAGGCGACACTCCTAGGGAGCCAAATGATGGGCACGATTGGCCAGTTGGTTTCGGCCATAGACCGCAATATGGCTACAAGACAGCCAGCTAAGGGTACTGGATGTTCTCTGAAGGATTTCTATAGTCATCACTTGAAGAGTTTTGACCGAGAGGTGACCACATTCGTGTTGAGAATTGGCTAAACGACGCGGTGGAGTTGTTAGCTACCCTTGGATGTACGAATGAGTAGAAGGTGGCTTATGCTTTTACAAGCTAACTGGAGAAGCTAAGCACTGGTGGTAGGACAAGAAAGTGGTGCTTGTTGTTGACTTGGGTTCGGAGATTGCCATTTCTTGGGAAGTCTTCAAGCATGAGTTCAATCAACACTTCTTTCCCCAAGTTGTGTAGGAGGCAAAGGCATGTGAGTTTTTGGATTTGGTCCAAGGAGGGATGTCAGTAATTGAGTATGTTGCAAAGTTTCTATAGTTGTCACACTTTGGATTATACCTCATCCCGACTAAGGAAAAGAAAGCGAAGAAGTTTGAACAAGGTTTAAACTCTCATATTCGGATCATGATGAGTTGTTTCGACATTTGGGATTTCTCCCAGTTGGTTGATAGGGCATCGATCTATGAGGAAAGTCTAAAGAGGAATGCGGATGAGTACACAGACCAGAAGAGGAGGGCTTATGGAACTGCTTCTTCAGTTGGAGGAGCCGGGCCAACTAAGAGAATGGCAGTGGGGAGTTTTCCACCCCATAGGTCACAAGGACATGCCTCTAGTAACCCTCTAGTTTTGTCTCAAAAGAATCAAACGTCGAAGCTGTGTAAGAAGTGTAACCCTGTACAATGGTGACCCTGCAGGATGGCAATCGGGACTTGCTATCGATGCGGCCAGTTTGGTCACTTCAGCAAGGATTGCGTGAGCGAAGGGGTTGCTCAGAAGCCTTTGGCGCTAGCTAGGATTTACGCGCTTGTTCCAGGAGAGCCGAAAGGAGGATCAGAAGTAGTGACAGGTGCTACCCCAATACTTGGATTTGAAGCTTCAATTTTGTTTGATTCGGGGCTACCTACTCTTTCGTATCTATAGTGTTCATAAGATTTTCTAGACTTATTGTGAGAACTTTGGAACCTAGTCTAGCTATAACTACCCTTATAGAGAAAACTGTGGTTTGTAAGCGTGTAGTTTGTGAATGCCTGTTAGCATTTGTGGAAGAGTACTTCCTCAAACTTAGTTGTTCTGTATGTTTAGTTACATTATTCTCCAAATGGATTTGGTTGATGGTTATCGATCATTGCGCTAAAGCAAGTGACGCTTATGCCTTGGGGAGAAGGAAAAGTGACATGTTGGATCGCAGTGAGGTCTTTACCTCCAACGATTTTGGTCATGCAAGCTAGGAAGCTTATCATCGAGGCGATCGCTTTTTGGCATTCATTGTCGCTCCAACGAAGCAAGCAAAGAAGAATGAAGATATTCCTATGGTGTAAGTATCCAGATGTCTTTTGACATACTACTTGGATTACCACCATGGGAGGTAGAGTTTGGGATTGAATGTGCGGCACTAATCATATCTCTAAGGCACCATATAGGATGACATCGTCGGAATTGAAGAAACTAAAGAATAGCTCAGAGCTTTTGGACAAGGGTTTTATTCGCCCTAGTATATCACCATGGGGAGCACCGGTTGTTTGTTAAAAAGAAGGACGGGTCAATGAGGATGTCCATTGACTATCGGAGTTGAATAAGGTGACAATCAAGAATTGATATCCTTGCCAAGGATTGATGACCCATCGGATCAGCTGCAAGGAGCGTAAGTGTTTTCTAATGTCGATTTGCGCTTGGGCTATCACCAATTGAGGTTGAAGGAAGAGGACATTCCTAAAATAGCCTTTAGGACTCATTATGGACACTACAAGTTCTTAGTTATGTCGTGTGGACTAACTAATGCGCAAGCAATTTTTATGGACATAATGAACAGAGTCTTTCATGACTACTTGGATCAGCTCACCATTGTCTTTATTACGACATCTTAATCTACTCAAGGACGCTCGAAGGAGCACAAGAGCATCTGAAAGGCATTGGAGAGGCTTTGGAGGGAGAAGCTCTATGCTAAACTCGAAAAGTGTGAGTTTTGTGGATAGCGCGTGTCTTTCCTCGGACATGTGATTTTGGAGAAGGAGTAGCAATTGAACCCGGAGAAGGTGAAGGCCGTGGTAGAGTGGACAAGACCAACTAGCGTGTTCGAGATTCGGAGTTTCTTAGGACTTGTTGGTTATTATCGACGCTTCATCGAGGTTTTTGAAGTCGTCGGACCACTCAACGCTTTGACTAGGAAGAATGCTCTTTTGTTTGGAAGGATGAGTGTGAGCAATGTTTCCAAGAGCAAGAGGCAATTGGTGACTACTAATGTTGGCATTACCTATGGAATCTAGTAATTTTGTAGTGTATAGCGAGCTTCTAAGAAGGGTTTAGGTTGTGTGTTGATGCAAAACAACAATGTTATTGCCTATGCTTCACCGCCTAAAGCCGTATGAGCGTAACTATCCTACACATGACCTGGAGTTGGCAACAGTTGTGTTTGCTCTTAAGATTTGGAGGCACTACTTGTATGGCAAGGGTGAGAGATCTACATGGACCACAAGAGCTTAAAGTATTTCTTTACTCAGAAGGAGTTGAACATGAGGTAGAGGAGGTGGCTAGAGCTGATCAAGGATTATGATTGCTAGATCAATTATCATCTTGGCAAGGCTAATGTGGTAGCAAATGTGTTAAGTAGGAAATCAACGGTGGAGCTTGTCGCTCTTGGGATTTCTCAACCCCAATTGATTAAGGAACTCACTAGGCTGGGATTGGAAGTAATAGGCAAAGGTACGCTCAGACACCGCTAACTCCGATGGTTCAATAATACGCTTGCAAGAATCAAGGTCTGCCAAATTTTGAGGACCTAGAGTGTGCCAAGATCAAGCAATTGCTTATGGAAGGTAAGGCAAAGGAGTTTTGTCTTAAGGAGGATAGGTTACTCACCCATTTCAAGCAAGTATGTGTGTCGAGAATCAGAGGACTATGGAAGGAGACAATGAGTGACGCTCATCATTCTCCATATACCGTGCATCTTGGAGGCACCAAGATGTACCACGATGTGAAGGAGTCATATTGGTGGAACAATATGAAGAAGCACATTGTAAAGTTTGTGGAACAATGTTCGACCTGCCAACAAGTGAAGGCAAAGCATCAGAGATCGGTGGGGACGCTTAAGCCGTTACTTATACCGAAGTGGAAGTGGGACGAGATCGTTATAGACTTTATTTTGGGGTTATCAAAAACACCCATTGGGGAAGATTCCATTTGGGTTGTTGTC
Source organism: Carpinus viminea (assembly GCA_013348765.1). Classification (NCBI taxonomy): domain Eukaryota; kingdom Viridiplantae; phylum Streptophyta; class Magnoliopsida; order Fagales; family Betulaceae; genus Carpinus; species Carpinus viminea. The sequence goes on along the minus strand of CP054671.1, from coordinate 17,770,087 downwards.
GATCGTCTAACGAAGAGTGCTCACTTCATTCCCATAAGGGTTAGGATTCGATGGATAAGTTGGCTAGACTATATGTCCAAAATATAGTTCATTTATGTGGAGTACCATCGGTGATCATTTCGGATAGAGACTCTCATTTTACTTCGAGGTTTTGGTAAAGTCTTCAGAAGGAAATGGGGATGGAACTAAAGTTTAGTACCACTTTCCATTCTCAGACAGACGGTCAGTTTGAGTGGACAAACCAGATCCTAGAGGATATGTTACGGGCATGTGTGTTGGAATTCAAAGGTAGCTAGGTTTAGTACTTGTCTTTGATCAAGTTTGCCTACAACAATAGTTATCAAGTGACTATTGGAATGAAGCCGTATGAAGCACTTTATGGATGAAAGTGTTAGTCACCCTTGTATTGGGACAAAGTCAATGAGAGACAGACGTTGGGACCAAAGTTGATTTAGGACACTCGCGACAAGGTGCGTGTCATCAAGGAAAGGATGAGTGCAGCTCAGAGTCAACAGAAGAGTTATGCTGATAACCGAAAGAGGCCTTTGGAGTTCGAAGTGGGGGATCATGTGTTCCTAAAGGTATCACCTATGAGGGGAGTGAAGTGGTTTGGAAAGAAGGGGAAGCTTAGCCAAAGATTTGTTAGACCATTCGGGATTACTCAGAGAGTGGGGAGGTTGGCTTATAGGATTGCCTTACCCCCATATTTGGTCAAAACACTTATGTTTTTCATGTGTCTATGCTGAGGAAGTACATCGCTAACCCCAATGTGATTGTGGAGTATGAGCCATTGGAAATCCAAGAAGGATTAACCTACAGAGGAACCGGTAAAGATCATGGACAAAAAGGAGCAGGTGCTACGTACCAAGACAATTCCCATCATTAAGGTACTGTGGTGTAATCATGGAGTTGAGGAAGAATTGTGGGAAGCAAATCACAACATGCGAAGTCGCTACCTGCATTTATTTAGATGATTATGTATGACTCTTTCTTTTAAGATTATACTTGGACAGTATACTAATTTCCATTTTGGATAAGGGAATAGTTGACTAAGAAATGGTTGTTTTCTCTTCAAGATTATGGCACCTACACCAATTGACCCAAACTACGTGTGGAACTACTCCTTTTACGAATGGATAAACTTGGGAGTAGAGATTGACGAGGATTGGTATAGTATGGGCAACATCGAGTACGATGCACTAGACGACTTATGGGGAATTTTTGCAGCTATTTTAAGAGGATGAAGTACCAATTAACGGATGGGACAAGGTAATCCAAGAACCTACCGAGCACGATGAAGAAGACTCTATGAACAAAAGGCAGCATTCTACTCCTCGTTAAGTGTTGTTCTTTTGGTAATTGTCCATGAATTTTGAGGATGAAATTCTTATAAGTAGGAGAGAATGTAGTGACCCAAATTATTAACTAGGTGTAAGTAGCTTAGTTGGGGGAGTTAATTTGGGCTTTGGGTCACTAAGGACACTAGAGGGGTAATTTGGACTTTGGGAGGACGTATGCTAAGTTTGTAGTGCGGACAAATAGTGGGGACCACGGGACATATGCTACTTTTTCAATACTATCTTGTTAATACCTGGACATATGAGGCAGCCTTTGGACCACTGTGCGAGAACCACCGAACGTACACCCCTTTGGTCGGACGTTTGCTACTTTGCCAGGGGAGTTGTTGGCAGCCCTCTTCTATAAATACCCCTACCCCTCTACTCTCTTCACAAGTTTTTAGACGCCCCTAGGCTGCCGATGTGAGTTTCCAAAGTGTTGTAAGTGTTTTGTGAGCGTGTGTGAGGTGTTTGTGCCTTTTGGAACATTTGTGAGGCAGAACTCTTGTAGTTTTGTTTCAAGGAGGTAACGTTCGATCCTTAGCTTTTAAATACATAACTATGGTGCTCATTTTATGTTTAGTTATAGTTGCTAGATTAGATATGCTTTGAATCTCATTTGGGTTAGCATCTTTGTTAGCTTAGTGTTGTTACATTTCATGGAGGTTGTAAACTAGACTAGAAGGCTTTAGGGTGTTTCTAATAGCCCTAAGAGTCGGAGAATAGGCAGACAGTGAAGAGAAATGAGGTTCTTCCTGAGAACCCACATAGAAGATGTATGGTATCTTGCTAGACATATGGCCTGTCATGACACAATGGACATATGGCCTCGAGCCCAGACGTATGGTCAGTGTGTGACAAGGAAACCATATTTTCACCAACCGTCCCATAGCTCCTATTTTCCTTACTTTAGAGTTGTTTTAGTGGCATTGGAAATAATAGAAGTTTTTCCACAGATTTGGAGAACCCGAACTTTTCGGAATATTCGGAGATGCTTTTCGATCCAAGTGAGTTTTAATTCACATAATGCTCATTGCTATTTTCCATGAACTGCAAATTTATTTTATGTATCGAGAAAACATGCATATTTTATAACTCTCACAATTTATACTTATTGTGCATGAACTCTATCATTTTGAGAAAAATGTTGTGCTAAACATGTTAACCAAATGAGACTTGTAAAATGACATGCATGTAAAATACAGACAAGATAATTGCATCATATGACATGGTACACCAGTACGTATGGTAGTAATAGCCATGGGCTTACTATACATGTTAGCTTTATGGTCAAATGTGTGTGTTATACAGGGCTTTGGATCCATTGGTTTCATGACTACGGTGTAATCATTCCCAGTGGTTCGGTCACTATAGGACAGACATCATTAGTTGGTGTGGGCCACTCGAGGTTGTTGTGCCAAATACTACCTAAATTAATAGATAATATTTAGTATGTTTTGACTCGCAAGTGCACAAGATCAAAACAGTAATATAGTGCAGCAAGTACGAGATCGATCCTACGGAGATTGTTAATTTTATTTAGAATTAATTAAAATATCAACTTTGTCACTAAATTGATACTATGAAAAAGAAATAAAGATAAAGATACATAAAAGTGTAGGGCTTTGATATCCACCACTAATCATGCTCAATTAATAGAACAATATGCCAAAGATCCAATCATACTATGAATACCTAATGGTTGCTAACCTAACGGCATGGCGTATACTTCTTAAGCTATTGGTTTCCCTAAGCAACGAATTAGGCATGGTGTATAGTCTAACTCTTTTCTTTCTTAAAGGATTTAGCATGACATATACTAAGTTGTTCTCTAAGAAAGCATAAGAATTGTGAAAACAACCACATGAGACCTAGGGCATGGCATATACTCCCGATTTCCCATCTTGATTAACCCAAGAACCGATGTGGATTGCTTTTGTTACTTATGTTAAACCCAGGACTCGGTCATCCAAATTGATCTAACTAACAAGTCCATACCACATGCATATAATGGCCAGATTACATACATATGATGAATTCAATAAAATAGGCATTAATCAAGTCAGTAACATAATATGATTATTACAAAGGCACCAATATTGAAATATTAAATAAACATAATTAGGGTTTCAATCCAGCCTTACTAAAATAATTAGTTACACATAATTAAGATAAAACTAAAAAGAAAAGGAAAAAGAAAGAACTCCTAGAAGTAGCCTCCAATTCCTCTCCCCAAACCTTGTCTCTCAAATTCTCTATAAAATTGTGTCTAAAATTGTGTGGCTTAGAAGTCTATTTATAGGCTTTAGGAGAGTCCTAGAAACACTAGTAAACCTAGGAAATTCGGAATTCCATCTCCTAGTCAAACTAGGAGACAATCCTATTACAAATTGGAATAAGATTCGTCAAAAATTGGGCTCCTATATTGCGGAGTGATTTTGGCATTGCGGCAATACGAATTAGGAAAATGATATTTGACAATTATTTATAGAATTTTGAGTTATCTTTCAAATTTCGTTAGAATCACCTCAATTTGATATTTGACCTGAAAGTTATGGACAAACTACCGAGACATGTGAAGAATATAAATTTGAATCCAATCCGATTTTGGCTTCAATTTGATAAATTCTGATTTAATCCTTTCCACATCTTCTAGGTCTTCCCAATTTGCCCTTTAAGCTTGGAAATTTTCTAGAAACGCTTCCTTTTCTTCCATGACCTACAAAACACAGAAAACACAAAAAGGAAGTAAAATGGAACAAAATAACAAAAACTAAGAAATTAATCAAATGTAAATTAAGGGCTAAAATATGAATATTTTTGCACTTGTCACACCCCCAAACTTACATATTGCTAGTCCCCTAGCAATACGAAACTAAAAACAAAATGAAAAACAAAAAACAAAAAGATAAATCCATCTTTCGTGGGATGTATGATTGCATTTAGCATATGCAACAAGCCTTTTAAACCCCTAGAAATTCTCTAAAGGACGAGTGAAGTCTTGTAAGGGTTTCCATGAATGTTACCCACAAACATTATGCACAGTTCATGTTATCCAAAAATTAAAATATCACTCAAAACCATGATTTTCATTCATTAGCAAGCTTAAAAGTTAAACTCCATCTTCACAATGAATTGGAATTTAAAGTCTAATAACTTACAAAAAAGCTAATGCATCACAAGTTCAAATAATGTAAAGTGAACTAGCACAAAACTATGAAGCTTCTAAATAATTCTAATGTGCAATGTCTCAATATCTCAAGCTTCATTGAATTTCCAATCAGAATGAACAACAATGGCATAATTTTATTTTTTCTTTCTTTTATTTTTGACTCTACAATGTTTAGTTCCCTTAAGCTTTCTAATTGACCCATATAGCGAGTGTTGAGCTAATGGCTCCCAAACCAGATGGTTTTAGGGCATTAGGTGTAAAGACACCCCTAAGGACTTACTAACTCAAGTCAAAAGGCTGAAACTAAACTATTCATAATTTTAATCAAATCAAATTTTTCACCTTTTGCGTGAACACTCAATGCTTAATGAGGCAAGAGGTCCAGTTACTCAATAAAAATCCTATCAATGATCATTTTTTTTTTTTTTTTAATATTATTATGCCAATGTATCCAACCAATAAGTCATCAAGTGTCACCCAAAACATAAAACATGCACATTAAAACCACATGTCATACCTCACAAATCATGTGCTAATGTGCTTGTGTTAGAGTAAATCAAACATGTGAATTCTCAAATGCCTAAAGTAAGTAACAAACTTAAAAATCAACATCGATCATGTGTTCAAAATTTTAAGCTAACCAATGAATATCAAATCATAATTCTTAGATCAACCAAAATTTCAAGACAAACATGAACATGAATTTTTTTTCAAAACGAAAAGTGGGACCAAGTGTATGTAAATGTGTCCCCATACCCCAAACTTAAATTACACATTGTCCCCAATGTATGCCTATAACATGGAAAGATCTTACCCGGGAGATGGATGAAACTATTCTGGAATTAGGTTGACTCAAGCATTCCCCAAACTTGAACTCAAGCACACTTGTCCCTGAAAAATAAAAACACTAAAGTAACAAAGGAAAACAAAACAAAAACAAAATAAAATAAAATAAACAAACAAACAAAGAAATAAAAAGGATATGTTGTGAGGTGCCTCCATGAGCGCTAAGTTTAAATCTTTCATAAACTTGAAACACCAATCTTTTCTTCTCTTGCACCAAGAGAATGATGTCTTCCCATTGTGGGATTCCAATTGTCTAAATATAGGGTGGACCACTCAGTCTTCTCAAACAATTTCTCATCATGGTGGAATAAAATAAGAAGAAGACTGGGGGCTTTTCTATCTTGATGTCCTCAATTTGCTCATTTGGTAGCTCTAACTTCTCTCTTGGACTCTTGTATTTAGAATAAGAGCTAATGTTGAAGATCTCTCGTGCTTTCTTCTTTTCCTTATGTGGCTCCTCGATCCTCAATTTGCTCCTCCTTCCTTTCATCCACTTGATTTGTGACCATTTCTTCACTCTTCAATGTAACTTGCTCACAAAATTGACTAAAGCCCCTCCCATGACTTGGCTCACAAAAATCCTCCTCAATAGTTTCTTCATTCCTAGGTGTGGTGGTTGTTTGCTCATGATAGTAAGTGCACTCATCCTCCATGTAGTACTCATTAGGATTGGCCACCAAAGTGACCTTGACACTTTTCTTCTTTGAGGATATCCATTATTTGCTTAAAGTGAGCATCCATCTTCTCATATGATTGTGTTGTGAGAGTTCCTTATCCTTGCAAATTCTTTCTTATCTTCCTCTCTTCGCTATGCAATGTGACATTGCTTCTTCTATGGCAGCCATTGTTTCTTCTAAGTAGGACTCTTTGGGGAAGGTGGTTCTTCTTGATATTGTTGATGTGGAGAGGAATATGAATGATCATATATGGAAGATGACTCCTCTTCATGAGCTCCTATCTTGAAAATGGATTGCTTAATCGAGGCTAAGACAAGAATATGATTGACCATAGAGGCTGTGGAGATGGCTCCTCTTCTTGGCATTGTGGAGGCCAATAGGTGGAAGATGGCTCCTTCTAGTATGCTTCTTCTTCTACTTTTGCGAATATCAGCTTCTTGTTTGAGGTAAACTCTATCTTCAATCAATGATTTCATCATATCTAACATCTCTTGAAAATTCAAGAGGAGGTGGTTCAATGGATATTGTCATGTCTTGAGAGAGGAATATGCACGATTATAGAACTGCTAGATATGATTGATGTTGCAGTCCATGAAATTGTGGACCATGAATTTTAGGATCTTGAGCTTGCCTTGAAGTATTTGACTATTGGCTCCATGCTTATAGGAATCAAAATAGTTGTCATCCCCGATCTAGAGAATGATATGTTCATATGCCCATAAGAATAGTTAGGAAAGCCTTGTTGAAGGACAATTTCTAACATTGTGATAAGGTTACAGGAATGAACATGGTCCATGGGGTGTCGAGAATGTTTTCACATGAGAACAAAACAAAAAGAACTTAAAATAGCAAGAGAAAATAAAAACCAAAAATAAAAGAAAAACTCAAAATTGCGAGGCGTAACTACAAGACAAAAAGAAAAAACAACGTCTTTGTGGTCACGATTGATTGCGCGCTTGATAACTAAAATCAATAACATGAAAATTTAAATAAAATAAAATTAACTAATGAGAAAAAAATTCTAAACAAAATTAAACAATCCCCAACAGCACCAAAAACTTGTTGTGCAAATTATCTACGTAAATTAATAGGCAAATAATCACAATTTTACTTGCAAGTCCACAAGGTCAATGTAGTAGTATAATGTGTAAGTGCAAGATCGATCCCATGGGATTGGTAAATTTTATTTAAAATTAAGTTCGTAATATAAAATAAAAGATAAAAATTGAGTTTGATTAAATAATGAAAAGAGGTAGGGCTTTGATTTCCACCACTAACCATTCTTAAACAATAAAACAATATGCCAATGCTTTAATCACATTATGAATATTTAATGTCTGCCAACCTAAGGGTATGGGTGTCTACTCCTTAAGCTATTGGTTTCCCTAAACAATGAATTAGGCATAGGTGTCTACTCTAATTCTTTTCTTTCTTAAAGGATTTAGCATGGGTGTCTACTAAGTTATTCTTTAAGAAAGCATAAATTATGAAAAAACAAACACATGAGGCCTAGGTATGGATATCTACTCTGGTTCTCCATGTTGATTAACCCAAGAACCCGCATGGATATCTTTTGTTACTTTTATTAAACTCGGACCCAATCATCCAAAATGGTTTAACTAATTAGTTCATACCACATGCATATAATGGCCAATCACACACATATGAGGAATTATTGAAAGCAAGAATTAATTAAGCTAAGCAACACAATATGATTATCACAAAGGCAATATTGAAATATTAAATAAACATAATTAGGGCTTCAATCTAGCCCCACAAAATATTTAGTTACACATAGTTAAAATAAAACTAAAAAGAAAGGAAAAGAAAAGAACCGAAAAGCTCCTAGAAGTAGCCTCCAATTCTCCTCTCAAATTAAAGTATCTCTAATTGTGAGGCTTAGAGGTCTATTTATAGGCTTTAGGAGAGTCCTAGAAACCTAGTAAACCTAGGAAATTCAGAATTATGTCTCCTAGTCAAATTAGGAGACAATCCTATTACAAATCGGATTAGATTCGTCCAAAATTGTGTTCCTATCTTGCAGGGTAATTTTGGCATTGCGGTAATCCGAATTAGGAAAATGTTATTTCACAATGTTTTGTATAATTTTGAGTTATATTTCTAATGCCATTAGAATCAACTCAATCAGATATTTGAGCTGAAAGTTATGGTGAAAATATCGAGACATGTTCAGAATCCAAATTTGAATCCAATCCGATTTTGGCTCCAATTTGATAAATTCTGATTTAATCCTTTCCACATATTCTAGGTCTTCCCAATTTGCCCTTTAAGCTTGGAACATTTCCAGAAATGCTTCCTTTTCTTTCATGACCTACAAAAACACAAAAAGGAAATAAAATGAAACAAAATAACAAAAACTAAGAAATTAACAAATGTAAATTAAGGGCTAAAATATGAATATTTTGGCACTTATCATGTTAGATATGGTATATTGTGGAATGGCTGGGGCACTGTTATTGTATTATAGGTCCCTCGGGACAACACCAACCCTGCTGAGAATGGGTAATATCTCGGGTAGACCATGTATGGTAGTTATAACTTATAATGCGTTAGCCTTTTCTGCATTAAAACACTTAGCTTTGAAAACCCTAATTATCGCCGGTTCTACACCATAAGCTTTGAAAACCCTAAAACCTATTAAATGACGTCTTAGCAAAGGTAATGCCCTCTTTTTGGTTATTACTCAAATTGCACGTTTACTTTCATTAATTGGGCTATGTCATACCAAAGTGTGAGGTTTACTTACTAAGTTGTTAGACTTATGCGGTTATTATTCTTTAGGTAACCTAGTTTACTGCTATGGAAGTGGCAAGAGATGCTACTACTTGACTTATTATGCTTTACTTATAATTACAGGTTTGTCTTTACTATTTAGGAGCTCCATGTTCTTACTTGAGGAATTATAGTGACTCAGATTTATTTACCATCCTTCGCAATTACTCTGACGTTTTTATAATGATGATTTCCCGTTTGGTCACAAGTTGGCTTAAATTGGTAAATTGCCAATGACTCCATCGGATTAGCTGAGGCTAATTTTGGGGGCGTTATAGTATGGTATCAGAGCATACGGTCTTGCCGACCGTAGCTGTAAATCTGAGAATAGGATGTAGTATCTAGGTTTGATCTTAAAGAACTAGAGCATGGGATGGGTTTATTTCCATTGTTTGTTGGTGCAGGCCACTGTAACGGCCTATTTGATTGTTTGACATGGGATGAAAGGGATTGCCTATTCTATGTTACAGGCACCTGATCCTGCTTCATACTCAAATGTGTGATGGTTGTAGATGCCTATCAACTATTCGTGAGTGGCTAGCTGAGTTCGAACCTTATACACCTGGTTACCAACCTCGCTTTGGTGAACGCAGGGTTTCAACTAGCTAACTAGGAGCAAACCTTGCCTTCCCTAAGCTAGTTGAAGGAAGGAGGTACTGTAGCAACTAAGAGGAAACCAGTCCCTAAGTATCGTAAAGATTTCTTGAATACGAGATTTTCCACCTATCCTCGGAAGGCTTAACCCTTATCTTAGTGATGAAAGGAAGCAAGCAATGCATACTCACCTAACTCAGATCTCGGATGAATATGCCCAAATGGAACAAGAGGAAATCCAATTGCTAAAGACAGGCGCATTGCCAGAAGGATCTAATTGTCAAAAGACTACATTTCTCTCCAACATCAAAGAGGACTACGAGGCACTGGTTAAGGATAAGGAAGACCAGTCTGAAGATTCGTCTGAGGAGTGATAGGTCTTAGGGTAGTAATCCTTAGATGTTAGATAGCTAGGTTTTCTCTCACCCTTAGCAGTGGTGAGTTTAGGTGTTTGGACATCTGGGGTTGATTGAAAAGCACAAAATAATTTTCATTGTACCCCGAATTTCAAAAATAAAATCATTTTGACATACCTCATTATTTCTAACTTCTCTGTGCCTTGGAAATTTTCTAAAAGCTTTCAAAAAAAAAATTAGGGTTAAGCGGACGTACGCCCCGTGATCAGACGTATGCCATTAACCCAACATTTTATAAAATGGCCGAACATCCTCAAACCCAATTCATTCCTATTTCCTCCTATTTTCTCTCTACATAGTGATTTTTTGGCCAAGTCTCTCAAGGTTTGAAGGGATTTCCATCTCATTTTCAAGATTAAATCGAGGTATGAAGGTTTTCCCAAAATTTCCCAAATTTTTGCAACTTTAGGGTTTTGATTTAAATCTTAGATTTTCTAGCATATTTCGCATCTAGCTGGCTTGGTTGTGAACTAGGATCATACTAGGGTTATATGTGCATGCATTTTGACATTTTCCTGTTGAAATTGTGCCATTCAAAATTGGGGGTTTTGCCCTAAATTTGAACTTGAAATTTCTTGATTCTTGCATGCAATTGATGCATGAATGGAACCTAAACCTTCCATGATGACTAGGAACAAAATCAATCATTATTTTTCCGAAATTGCTCAAAAATTTTGGGTACAAAACCCTAGTTTTGAGATTCGGGGTTTCAGATTTTTTATCAAATTTGTGTTTTCTTGCTGTCATTTGGACCATTTGAAGCCTAAAAATTGTAATCTTAAACTTGGCTTATGATTTGGACCGTTCAAATTGGAATTTTTCGCCAAGTCAAAAAATTACCAAAATGCCCCTCACATACAAGGATGGGGTTCTCGCCCTAATCCAACCCCGTAAAGCTAAAATTCAACCCTGCCTATTCAATTAGGAGGTGAACTCTTCCCAAGGACTCAATTCGTCAACCCAATCCTTGAAGACCCCGTCCAAGTCTCGCAAATTACTAAAATACCATTCTTTTCCTAGAAGGCATTTTCGCTTTTGCCACCTAACCTAATCAATGGGTCCTAATTGATCACCATGATCCAATACCACCTAGTTAATTGTAATCCTCATTATTTTTATTAACTTAAAATTACCAAAATGCCCTTAACTTTATTAATTAAATTTTGACCTTTTAGGCTTACCTTATTCTAATGCGCCTAAAATCATTGCTAGGTACTTTATATCTATTTAGCTAACCAAAATCTCGGATATTTTGATATTCCTAAAATACCCTAATTTTTTGGGATCATTAAAGCCACCTAAGTTTGATCCACCACATACAACTTCATTTTTTTTCCTTGCATTTTAGGGCATGTAGAAATAGGACCTATTGCAGGGTAGGGTTTTGCATGGGGAATTCTTAGAGTTGATATTAATAGGAATTTTCGGCAGATGATAATGCACACGCACTAGTGAGGCCGCTTCTTCCTGCATGCCACACCACATCGAGCACCTTTACATGAGGCTCAAACCGATCCGAGCGAGCCAAAGGTCGTGATGGAGGAAGTGGAGAGTGACGATGCCGCCAAAGACAAGCCAATCCTAGTGAGCAATAAGAGAGGAGTACACGGATGAGGAGGATGCCGAGCTGGTATATGACCACACCCATTTTTGAAGGGATAAGGTCAGGCGCCGATACTTATGCTACTGTCATGGGCGTAGGATCATCGTCGAGATGGGAGCCACGATAGAGGAGTTCAATGAGCGTGCATTGAGGGTACAGTCAGTGCTAGATGCCTAGGGGTGGACCGACATGGTAGAGGATCACCACTCTATGGTGGAAGCTATAGTGCGGGAACTCCACTCAAACCTCCACCAGAGACGCAGTAACTCGTTCCGTACATGGCTCAAGGGACAACGATAGAGGTGACCCTTACACTCACTAGTGTGATCGGAGCACCTGTGTATGTGACCCAACTTACCCATATCTGGTCGATCATCTCCTGCTCTGTGAACCGATGGCATGTTTTGTGAGGGCGCCCTCACTAGATGGAGCTAGAGGACAGAGGGTAGCTTCCAAATGAGCGACTTCAGCAACGATCTTCAATGCATCTACCACATCTTGGTGAGTCGGGTACTCCTGATCATTAGCCACATGATGATCACTATAGAAAGGGCACGCTGTCTATATGCCTTGTTGATCGAGGCTCCCATCGACTTTGACTCCATGGTCACTTCCACTATGATGTCGGTTTGACTCTTGGACAAGTGTTTCACATTGCCCTACGGAGCCCTGATCACTCGGATCGTGGAACACTTCAGGGTGGACATGACAGGGCTGAGGGAGGTTCAGCCAGAGAAGGAGGCTATAGGAGTACGCTTCCTCAACGCAAGTTAGGGTCACTTGCGGGAGGTAGAGTAGGAGCAGAGGGCGCAACAACTGCAGAGGGTAGCTTGAGTTGGTGGGGTACCTGCTAGGGTGGAGGAGCGCTTGGACCACTTCGAGGCTTCACTCCGAGAGACACTGGAGGCTCTAATGCAGACACAGCAGATCCTCTAGGCGATGTAGTAGGCAAGAGTTGAGGATTGTGATGTCTTGGACTTCCTATGCGAGCATCTCATAGGGCCTTTGGACGTTAGAGACTATAGCATCCACAACTCTAGTTTCAAAGAAGGCCGGGGAGCCCTAGGGCAGAGGAGAGTTGATATGGGAGCCTGTCACAGTGGAGCTTTGACCCCCAACTTATGTTTGAGCTCTTAGTTTTGTTAATATCTAATATTTTGATGTTGTATTAGTATTTTGAGTGTGTTGTAGGTGCCAAATATTGTATATTTGTTCAAATGTAATTGATGGATGGCTATTTTTTGTTAATACCTAATGTTTTGTGTTGTATGGTGTTGTAGGTCATTGCATTCAAAGCTAAAAGGGATGAAAAAGGCAAAATGAAGTTGTCGCATAATCTATGCATGCCTAGCCACCATCGCTAAAGCCCGTGAGATTAGAGCTGTAGCCATCACCTTCTCACCGTCATCGAACGCTATCTTGAGCGAATTTATGACATGATGGAGCATACTTGGTGTGATCGAGCTACACTGATGAACACATGTGGGCCCGCAATCGAGAGCATACATATGACTGGCAGACATTAGTTTTTCTTATAAATAGAACCTTATGTTTTTTGTTAAACCCACATTTGGGAGGCGCTCTAGCGCCAAACCCAAAACCTCATGTTCTTCATTGTAAACACTCCTAAACATCATTTAATTTGTTTTTATTTTTTTACTTTTAATTTGTCTCTTGTTTCCATGAGAGGCTAAATCTTAAACTAAGGTTGAAGATGAAACCTCACCATTTAATTTTCTTCATGTGTTTATGCTTAGTTTAATACTCCATCCGTCGTTTTAAATTTTGTGTGTTCCTTTCAACTCAGTTTCATGAAAAAATTGTGTTGATTGTTGTTTTTGAATTGTTAAACGTCAACATTCGTTGTAGTCGGAGGTACATCGGATGATTCGTTCTCAGACCAATATCTGTTGTGACTCTTAAAATAATGTATGCATCAATTAGTTTGACAAGATTTCGTAATGACAATAGAACATGCATTAGTGCTTAATCGATAGATGGATGTATGAACTAATTAATAGTCAATATAATATGCCTAGTAGCATAATCATTTTTTATGTATGAACTAAGCATGATATTATGTATTTAATATGGTGAGGTGGATTCTAGACCTTATTGTTTTTACTTATTTGTTTTTAAGCATTTTAAATTAGTTTATTTTTATGCACGCCATCTGTTTGATATTTGGAACTAGGTTAAGATAGGGTTAATTTAGGCATTTAAATTAATTTTACACAAAACTCGATTTTCTGTGGGTTCAACCTCGCACTTGCACAACCACTTTATTGCAAAATGATTCATACTATTGCGAGTACTATTTTTGGTATGACCAAATTTTGGATGTATTATTTTTCTTTCTTCGGTTAAGTCCACCGCGGTGGTGGCAATTTTGGATGTATCATGCTATAGCTTAAGTCCACCATTTTTAGTGTGGCAATTGTCCCGTATATATTTATGATTTTTCATGGTTGCTGGTTGTTGTGACTGGTTGCTGCTTGTTGTGACGTGAAGCTTATTAACCTGTTCTACTCTTTCTTTTAAAAGTTGCAAAATGTTATCTAATATGTTTTCTTGCCGTTTTCAAACTGCAAAGTTCTTAACATGATTTATTTTCTCTTTCCAAATTTTGACTTGCAAAACCTTTTCAAAACCGAACATTTTATCCTTGGTTTTGAAAGCTTTAAATTTCAAGTACGAAATTTCTGTAAGGAGGGAAGAGTGTAATAGCCCGTTAAAAACCAACCCTTTTATTAGACAAAATCTTTTCCGTGGGAGTAATCAACAAATGCTTTCAATAAAGATGTTTATTGAGACCCAAAACCCTTAGCATTAACCTAATCATGCATTGAACCATTAGAAAATAAAAGCCAGACACTGACCCTCAGTAGTTGGACGTACACTAGGTCAGCGATATACGCTGTCTGAAAAGTGACGACGAGGGGACCACGGACATACACTCTACAAATAGTACAACGGATGTACATGAGACCACCGGACATACACTACTTTTTGAGGTACCCTTTGGGTAATACTTGGACGTACGAGACACCCTCCAGACGAATGTGCAAAGGCCACTAGATGTACGCTAGGGTTGTCGGACGTCCGCTGCTCTGTCAGAAGTTGGTGGCAAACTTTTCCTATAAATAGCCCATCCCACCTCTCATTTCTCGTGCCTATTTCCTTCCCCTAGTACGACCCTAGGCTGCCAAAATCCTTTCCTTGAGTTTTGAGTGAGAAATTGGTGAGAGTGAGCTTCAAAAACAAGTTTGCGAGGACGGGAGACCATGTCCGTGCCTAGCTTCGGGGTAAGCTTTGTTCCCTTTGTGTTTAGCGCTGTTTTACCTTGTATTTCTGCCGTAACGAGGTTTTCCAAGTGTTCATTAAATGTTCTTTAAAGATAATGATGTTTTCAAAGGATTTTCTCAAAGATTTGTTGTACTATGATTTCTTACATTGCATGTGCTGTTTTGCTAGCTTAGAAGAGGTTTAGAGGTCTAAAAATGCCATTAGAAACATGCACTGTCCAAATCTTAAAACGGTGTGCTTAACAAACTGTGTGTACGCCATCAAGGCCAGACGTATGGTCAGTTGGTAGAGCACTGGTTTTTAAGTTTCACATGTGTATGCTTAGGGTTAGCTATATTTCTAGGTTTCGTAAGGCTTAGAATAATGGTGTCTTGTATCCGTTATAACAGGAATTAGGTTGGTTGGAGGATTCGCTCGAGTGCACGAGGTAAGTAGACACTTACACCCTTTTTGTGTAAAATGTTGGATATGTCAATTGATTGACTACGAGTATGATATGAGCATACCTACTTTCTGTAATTACTTGGTAACTGTGTTATTAATTAACTGTTAAGATGCTTCATAAGATATGGTCCGCCCGTACGTGCGGTATGAACAGCCATGGGCTTACTACATAAACTGCGTATTACGGTCAAATGTGTGTGTTATATGGAGGCATTGGATCCATTGGTTTCGTGACCATGATACAACCATTCCCAACAGTTCGATCACAATAGGATGGATGTCATTAGTTGGTGTGGAGCACTCGAGGTCAAACTCAATCGTGCCACTAATGTTACGTACGGTATGTTGTGCAATGGCTGAGGCACTAGCATTGTATTATAGGTCTCTCAGGATAGCACTAACCCTGCTGAGAAGAGGTAATCTCTCGGGTAGACCACGCATGAGAGTTATGACTTATAATACATTAGCCTTTTCTGCATTAAAACACTTAGGTAATTATCGCCGGTTTTACACCATATGCTTTGAAAACCCTAAAACCTATTAAATGGTGTATTAGCAGAGGTAATGCCCTATTTTTGGTTATTACTCAAATTGCACGTTTACTTTCATTAATTGGGCTCATGTCATACTTAAGTGTGAGGTTTACTTACTAAGTTGTTAGACTTACATGGTTATTATTCTTTAAGTAACCTAGTTTACTACTATGGAAGTGGGAAGAGATGCTACTACTTGACTGGTTATGCTTTACTTATAATTACAGGTTTTTCTTTACTATTTAGTAGCTCCATGTTCTTACTTGAGGAATTATAGTGACTCATATTTATTCACCTTCCCTTGCAATTACTTTGACATTTATATAAGGGTGATTTCCCATTTGGTCACAAGTTAGCTTAAATGGGTAAATTGCCATTGACTCCACCGGATTAGCCGAGGCTAATTTTTGGGGCATTACAGGCAGACATTGGACCTAAAAAAGACAATAACAAAAGCAAAATAGGCAAACCAAAATCAAATAACAAGTAACATAATGAGGGTTTCCTCCCATAGGCACTAAGTTTAAAGTCTTCAACTAGACTCTCCACAGGAGACAACAATCACATTGCATAACCCGGATCCTCCAACAAAGTCGTCTCAACCTCCATACTCCTCAACTCCAAAAATAGTTTTAATCTCTGTCCATTTACCTTAAAGGTATTACCATTCTTTGAATCCTCAATCTAGATGGCACCATGAGGAAAAACTAACCTAATGATAAATGGGCTTATCCATCAAGATTTTAGCTTGCCTAGGAATAAATGCAACCATGAATTGTAAAGATGGACTTTCTGCCCAGGTTCAAATGATCGTATCAAAATGCTCTAGTCATGAGCCTTCTTCATCTATGCCTTGTACATCCTAGCACAATCATATGCATTGTTCCTTAGCTCCTCTAATTCATTGAGTTGGAGCTTCCTTTATGAGCTAGCCTTCAAAAGATTGAAGTTTAGCTGTTTGATGGCCCAATATGCTCTATGCTCTACGCTCCAACTCCACGGGAAGATGACATGCCTTCCCATACACAAGCCGATAGGGTGACATCCTAATTGGGGTCTTTAATGCTGTCCCACACGCCCACAACGCATCACTCAATCGCAAAGACCAATCTTTTCTAGTGGATTCACTGTCTTTTTCAAAATGTGCTTGATCTCTCAATTGGAAACTTCAACTTGTCCACTCGTCTGTGGGTGGTATAGGGTGGCAACTAGTCGTACCAAAAATAGTACTCACCAATTGTACGAATCGTTTGCAGTAAAGTGGTTGTGCAAGTACGAGTGTCGAATCCCGCAGAGAACCGTGATTGTTTAAAAACTAATTTTAAATCTAAACTAATGTTATTTTAACCTAGCTCCAAGTGTGTGTTTTTGTGGCAAAGGAATCATAAACTAAGTTAATGCAGTTAAATAAGCAAAATAAAACACTAAGGTTAAGGACTCCACCTCACCAAATCATAAATGCTAATTAAAAACACTAAGCTACTCATTCCATCTATCGATTGACTCAAAAGTTAATCTATTGCGCATATCGAAGGATTCAAAGAATCCGTACCTTTGACAAAAGACAAACTATAAATGATTTAGGCCGAAAGGATCCAAAGTGAATGTGATTTAACACAAACTACAATGGATAAATGAACGTAAACCAAAGGATGGAATGTATCCATCGGATGAAAAACTAAGAATAAACGACTACGGCACAATCTTACTTGGTTTTGTCACTAAACCAAGCATTAGTAGTGAACTGTGAGGCATTAGCAGTGAAGTGATGCATTAGTGAGGACGTTAACAGCTTCTCCGAAAGGGTTCACCCTTTCTCCCTAGGCTATAGTTTTGAATCCCGCCCTAAACCCTAAAAAAAAAATGGGAATTTTGGTAAGGAAATGTTTATGTTTAGAAAGATGGAGCCGGAGGCGATTTGTGAGAGTAAAATGAGAAAAGAGAGAAAAAAGAGATGAAGGGAGAGGTGGACGAAATGGTGAAGAGAGTTTTTTTTAACCTAAAGCAATTTTTACAGAGGGAGAAAGGGAGAGAAGAAGAAAATGTGCTCGAGAGAAGATACCCTAATATCCTTTTTTAGCCTCCAATTTTTTTTTTTTTAAAAATAGGCTCACATCATATTGGGCGGACCCTAGGCGGACCAGGGTTTGCTGCATAGCGTGACTCCATAATTAGTGGTGGATATCAAAGGCCTACCTTTTCTTATCATCAACTCAAAATCAAACTTTATTTTACTTACGGAATTAATTTTAATCAAAATTTACCAATCCTTGTAGGAATGATCTCGCACTTGCACACTATATTACTATTTTGACCTTGTGCACTTGCAAGTAAAACGTTCAATTATTTGCCTATTAATTTAGGTAGATATTTTCACAACAAGTTTTTTGCACCATTGCTGGGGATTGTGTTAAATTCTATTTAGAATTATTTTCATTTAGTTTTGTTATTTTTATTTTAATTTCAATTCTGTTTGGTTTAGTTTTTACTTTTTTTTTAATCAAAAATTAAAAAAAAAAAAAAAATTGTTTTATGTTTTTCTGTGTTGTTGCATTTCTGTGGCAATATAGTTCCTGTTATTACAATCGAGCATAGTTCCAGAGACCATCCAAACAGCAATATTGAAGCTACTATACCTGCAGAATTTCATTTGCTTCATGCAAGGTTTCAATCTAAGAATCCAACCATCGTTCCAATTAATACAGAGGTTGAGTGGACCATTCGACAGAAGCATACAAACAACATTGAGGACGAAGAAGTAGAATTCAAGGTAGAGGAAACGATGGCAAAACAACTTGTCAACCAACAGCCACTAGTGAACCCACCACCACCAGCATGAAGACCTATGAAACAATCTTTCATCGCACAAAATCCCAACCAGCCATCATGCATCGCCTATCAACCAGAGGCAGAAGGAAATTACAACATATCTCCACAAATACTTAATGCTTTGACTCACTTCAGGGCACTGCTAATGAAGATCCACACTTGCACCTTTGATTGAGTTTGCCTACAACAACAATTATCAGGCGACTATTGGAATGCCGCCGTAAGTGTCAATCACCCTTGTATTGTGACAACGTCAGTAAGAGGCAAACGTTAGGGCCGAAGTTGATTCAGGACACTCGTGACAAGGTGCGTGTCATCAAGGAAAGGATGAGTACAGGTCAAAGTCGGCAAAGAAGTTATGCCGATAACTAAAGGAGGCCTTTGGAGTTTGAAGTGGGGGATAGTGTGTTTCTAAAGGTATAACCTATGAGGGGAGTGATGCAGTTTGAGAAGAAGGGGAAGCTTAGCCCTAGATTTGTTGGACCATTCGAGATCATTCAGAGATTGGGAAAGTTGGCTTATAAGATTGCCTCACCCCCAGATTTGATCAGAAAGTGTGACATTTTCCGCGTATCTATGTTGAGGAAGTACATCGCTATCACCGATGTAATTATGGAGTATGAGCCGTTGGAAATCCAGGAGGGATTGGCCTACTGGATTTCTATCACTAAGGTACTATGGCACAATCATGGTGTAGTGACCCAAATTATTAACTAGGCATAAGTGGCTTAGTTGGGGGAGTTAATTTGGGTTTTGGGTCACTAAGGACACTAGAGGAGAAATTTTGACTTTTGGACAAACGTATGTTGGGTCTGGCAAACATACGCTGCTATTTGTAGTGCGAACATATAGGGGGAGACCACCAGACATACGCTCTGCAAATCGTACATGCGGACGTACATGGGACCACCAGACTTACGCTACTTTTTGAATACCCTCTGGATAATAGTTAGACGTACAAGGCAGCCATTGAACCACTGGGCAAGAACCACTAGACGTATGCCCCTTTGCCGGACGTCCGCTGCTTTTTTGGGCCTATAAATAGACCCCTACTCCCTTCGTATTTCTCACAATTTCCATACGCCTCCAGGCTACCAGAGTGTTCCTAGAGTGTTTTCCAAGTGTTTTGAGTGTGCTGTGAGCGTGTATGTGAGGCGTTTGCGAGTTTTGAAACATTCGTGAGGTGAAACTTTTGCGATTTTGTTTCAAGGAGGTAACGTTTAATCCTTAGCTTTAATTTACGTCGTTATGCTACTTGTTTAGTGTTTAGTGGTAGTTGTTAGCTTAGTTCCACTTTAAAACCCATTTGGGTTAGCATTCTTGTTAGCTTAGCGTTGTTACGATGCATGAAGGTTGCAAACTAGACTAGAATGCTTTAGGTTGTTCCTAGTAGACCTAGGAGTCGGAGAATAGGCGGATAGTGGAGAGAAAATCAGGTTCTCCCCGAGAACCCATACAGCGGACGTACGGTATCGAGACTAGACGTACGGTTTGTTGTTACACAGCAGAAGTATGCACCCGAGCCTTGATGTATGGTCATTGTGTGACAGGGAAACCCTATTTTCACCAAACGTCTCAAAGCTCCTGTTTTCCTTACTTTATAGTTGTTTTAGTAGAATTATGACTAATAGAAGGTTTTCCAATGATTTGGAGAACCCAGATTTTTCAGAGTTTTCAGAGACACTTATCGACCTAGGTGAGTTTTAACTCACATAATGCGCATTGTTATTTTTCATGTACTGCACGTCTATTTTGTGTACTGAGCAAACATGCATATTTTACAACTCTCACATTTTATACTTATTGCATATGAACTCTGTTATTTTGAGAAAAACGTTGCGCTGAACATGTTAACCAAGTGAGACTTGTAAAATGACCTGTAAAATACAGACAAGATAATTGCATCGTATGACATGGTACACCGGTACGTGCGGTAGTAATGGCCATGGGCTTACTATACATGTTAGCTCTATGGTCAAATGTGTGTGTTATGTGAGGGTTGCAGATCCATTAGTTTCGTGACCTTGATGCAACCATTCCCAATGGTTCGGTCACTACAGGATAGACATCATTAGTTGGTGTGGGCCACTCAGGGTCGGACTCAATCATGCCACTAATATTACGTACGGTATGTTATGCAATGGCTAAGACACTGGCATTATATTATAGGTCCCTTAGGACAGCATCAACCCTACTAAGAATGGGTAATATCTCGGGTAGACCATACTGTTGAACTATGACTATTGTTTACATCTTCTGCATATATCATTACTATATATATATCACGCATATTTAAAATGTCGTGATGGAACTGCTTTTACTTAATAAACATCTGAGTTCATTTCTAAAACTGGCATGGGCATTATCTGGGTTAAAAATCACTAAGTCTTAGATGTACCCCCTTTATTTATGTCTTTTTCCATCATTACAAATAATTGCGCAGTTTAGCTACCCTAGACGGAGATGCCATCAGAGACTACTTGGGTGATTGCTCAGGACCTGATACGGGTAATCTTTGTGGATATGGATCCCGTTTGGCTTAGGACGATGTGGGAGGACGAAGGATCTGCCCGTGCAGACATGATGGATATTCAAATTTCACTAGCTTTGTTGAAGCTTAAGTCTAGGCTCTGATCTATTGATCTTTTGTGAACAATGTTGTTGTATCTTATTTTGGAGATGTATCTATTTTCCTGTTGATAGTCTGTTGATCAGTACATTTGATGACTATCTATCATATTATGGATGTAGTACTTTATCTCTGGTATTGTTGTGTGATGTTTCTATTATTGTCTCTTAATCCCTTAGTCTTGGTAAAGTCTTCTGTTGCAGTTTTCTCGTTATAATGAGGAAAGTGATTTCCCAGAGGTTGTGTCTCGGAGGGACATGGCTGGGATGATGCACTTTGGGGTCAATTATTAGTTAATTGATATTCCCATCGAGTAGGGCGTCACACATGGAGTTGAGGAAGTGTCGTGGGAAGCAGAACACGACATGTGGAGTCGCAACCCACATTTGTTTGAAGGAATGTGTATGACTCTTTCTTTTAAGGTTATACTTGGACATTATATATATTTCCATTTTGGGTAAGGGAATAGTTGACTAAGAGAGGGTTGTTTTCTCTTCAAGATTATGGCACCTATACCCGAACTACATATGGAACTATTCTTTTTGCGAGTGGATAGACTTGGGAGTAAAGATTGACGAGGATTGGTATAGTGTGGGCAACATCGAGCACGATGCACTAAACAACTTACAAGGTGATTTTCTGCAGCTGTTTGAAGAAGATAATGTACCGATTAACGGATGGGACAAGATGGTCTAGGAACCCACCCAGCCAGTGGTGGAGCTAAGCATTTTATATTGTAAGTGCCACTAATTTTTTTCTTTTCTTTTTTTTTGGGGGGGAGCTTCTACAAGGTAGGTTTGGGATTTTTTTTTTTTTTTTGCATCATGTAATTAATGGGTATTTTATAAATTTTTTTCTTCTTTTTCTAATACTAGTACTTAAATACAATGAGGAATTGAGCTTAGAATTGTGTCAAATTCTCCAATTAAATGTTTAAATTCTAACAATCAATATTCTCAATATTTAATAACCAAAATATCTAAATTACAAGACCACTTAGATTAGGACTTTCACTTTCACTTTTTTCTCTTCTTCCTTGCCAACACAATTCCTAATCTAAATGGGCTTGTAATTTAGATATTTTGGTTATTAAATATTGAAAATATTGGTTATTAGAATTTAAACATTTAATTAGAGAATTTGACATAATTCTAAGCTCAATTCCTCATTGTATTTAAGTACCAGTATTAAAAAAAAAAATTGTTTTTTTTTTTGCCACGAGTCCCATTGTTAGGAAAAAAAAATTAAAGTCTTTGGGGGTGTCATGGGTGCTGTGGCTCCGCCACTGCATCTAGCATGATGAAGAAAACTCTACGGACAAAAGATTACATTATACTCCTCATTAAGTGTTATTCTTTTGGTATTTATTAAGAAATTTTGACGAAATATTTATAAGGAGGGGAGAATGTAGTGACCAAAATTATTCACTAGGCGTGAGTAGCTTAGTTGGGGGAGTTAATTTGGGCTTCGGGTCATTAAGGACACTAGAGGGGTAATTTGGACTGAAGTGCGGACATATGCTAGGTCTGGCGGACGTACGATGTTGTCTATAGTGCGAACGTACGGAGGGGGGACCACCGGACGTACGCTCTACAAACCGTACAGGCAGACGTAAGTGGGACCACCAAACGTACACTACTTTTTAGCATACTGATAAGTGCTGAATGTTACACATTCAAGCCCCTTAACTCTCATATGTTAATTTCTTAGCGTTGTTATTTGTTTGATTTTGTTTTGTTTTTGTGTTTCAGGTCAAATGCAAAAATTCCATTGAAAAGTGAGCTTAAAATAACAAGTTGGCATCATTTAGGTGTTGGGATTGAGCGCAGCTACACTTGAGATCGAGCGCGCATGTGCTCGAGCGCATACAACCTAGGATCGATCGCACCCCTGCGCTCGAGCGCACATCCTTGGGATCAGGTGATAAGTGCCAAAATATTCATATTTTAGTCCTTAATTTTCATTTTTTAATTTCTTAGTTTTTGTTATTTTGTTCTGTTTTATTTTCTTTTTGTGTTTTCTGTGTTTTTGTAGGTCATGGAAGAAAATCGGATTGGATTCAAATTTAGATTCTGCACATGTCTTGGTATTTCAGCCATAACTTCCTGCTCAAATATCAGATTGAGGTGATTCTAGTGACATTGGAAAGAAAACTCAACAGCGTACAAATCATAGTGACATAGTATTTTCCTAATTCGGACCACCGCAATTCCAAAATTACCTTGCGAGATTGGAACGCAATTCTGGACGAACCCTATTCCGATTTGGACTAGGATTGTCTCCTAATTTGACTAGGAGATGGAATTCAAAATTTCCTAGGTTTACTAGGGCTTCTAGGACTTTTCTAAGGCCTATAAATAGACCTCTAAGCCACACAATTCCAGATAGAATTCCATAGACAATTTTAGAGACAAGCTTTGGGGAGAGGAATTGGAGGCTACTTCTAAGAGCGGTTTTCAATTCTTTCTTTTCCTTTTCTTTTTAGTTTTATTTTAATTATATGTAACTAAACCTTTCAGCGGGGCTTGATTGAAGCCCTGATCATGCTTACTTAGTAATTCAATATTGGCGCCTTTACGATAATTGCATTATGATATTTAACTTGATTAATACCTGCTTTCTTGAATTCCTCATATGTATTTGCCTGACCAATATATGCATGTGGTATGGACCAGTTAATTAAACCAATTTGGATGATCAAGTCCTGGGTTTAATAAAAGTAACAAAAGATGTCCACACTGGGTTCTTGGGTTAATCAACATGGGGAACCTGGAATAGACACCCATACCCTAGGCCCTATATGTCTGTCGGTTTTCACAGTTTTTATGCTTTCTTAAAGAACAACTTAGTAGACACCCATACTAAATCCTTTAAAAAAGAAAAGAATTAGAGTAGACACCCATGTCTAGTTCGTTGCTTAGGAAAACCAATAGCTTAAGGAGTAGACACCCATACCCTTAGGTTGGCAGACATTAGATATTCATAATGTGATTAAAGTATTGACATGTTGTTTAATTGTGTAAGCGTGATTAGTGGTAGAAATCAAAGCCCTACCGCTTTCTCATTATTTAATCAAACTCAATTTTTCTCTCTTTTACTTTAACTTGCGAAATTAATTTTAAGCAAAATTTACCAATCGCTGTGAGATCGATTTTGCACTTGCACACTATACTACACTTTTCGACCTTGTGCACTTGCAAGTAAAATGTACAATTATTTGCCTATTAATTTAGGTAGATATTTGCACAACATCGAGCGCATTCGAGCGTACACAATACAACAGGCGCCTTTTCTCAGCTTGGACTTGGTTTTCAGTCGCCCAATTGGACTGGGAGACTGACCTACAGTTTTCCTAGGGTTTCTAGGGTTTTTAGGGTTCCCTTAATCCCCATATATAGGTCTTAAAACATTGTAAAAAGAGACCGCTTCCGAGTGTTAAAAATTCAGCAAATTGTGTTTGGAGCTTAGAAGATCATGAGCGGCTAAACCCCTTTGTGGGGTATTGATGTAACCCTTTCCAAGCACAATGGTTTGATTGTATTTGATTTTTAATTTTTCAATTTTTCAATTTATGCATGTTGATTGTATAACTATGAGAATTGCAACCATTGATTTCTGTTCTTGATATTAAATGCAATTGTTCTTAAATTCTGAAATCAATATTTGTGGAATTCTTTTCTTGTCTTAGAAAGTCTTTTACTTTTATTGAACTCAAATCAATCTTATTTTCTGTGATTATAAGATTGATGGTTATGCAATGGTTTTTAATAGATATATGATCAATAGGATTAGATAGACTATGCCTAAGAAAGACAGATCGTACTACACCCTAGTTTAGTGTAATTTAGGTACACGATCCATGCCAACCAAATATGAATTATTCACATTCTTTAATAAGGTGTATTCTTGTTTATTCATAACATGCATAGAATGAATTTCTAGAATTAAATATAGTTAACCATTGATGTGCAGATTATGGTGAAG
Source organism: Carpinus viminea (assembly GCA_013348765.1). Taxonomy (NCBI): domain Eukaryota; kingdom Viridiplantae; phylum Streptophyta; class Magnoliopsida; order Fagales; family Betulaceae; genus Carpinus; species Carpinus viminea. Next base: position 17,744,924 of record CP054671.1, on the reverse strand, counting down.
TCAATACTCTACTCTCTCCCTTATATATTCACTTTCAGCTTTACGTTTAATTTTATGCACTTAAATTTACACAAACAAAACAAATCTCCTTTTTAATTAAGTTAATCGTAATCTTTCAATTTTGATAACAAAACCCCTACAGTCCTTGAGGTTCAACACCCTCTATATAGCCCTATCCTATGGGATTCTTCCTATTGCGAGTGGTTTAAATTATTATTGATATATTTTTGGACGCAAAACGACCATATCAATTTTTGGGGCCGTTGCTGGGGACTGTTTAACGATTTAGTTATTAAATTTTAAAGATTAAGTTGTTTGTGAGCTTTTACTTTCTTTTTTAGTTTTCATTTCAATTTTAGTTTTAGTTTTTATTTTCTATTTTTATTCTTGGTTTAGTTTATGTTGGGTCGCTTATCTTTGTCTTTGCCATTAATTACTTATGAGCCCGACATTGAACACACTCTTAGACAAATTAGAGCCGAAAGGAATTCTAAGTTGCCAAAAGAGCACACCACCGATACCATGGCCGGAGCTAATCACGTAGCTTTGCAAGATCACTATATCCCCCCCACATACACTACCCCTTCATGTCTCAGGCTGTCGGACGTCATGGCAACCCACTATGAGATCAAGCCTAGCACTATACAAAGCTTACCTACTTTCCTAGGGCTTACCCATGAAAATCCTTATGACTTCCTTAGCAAATTCCAAACAATCTATTCTACCATTCAATTGACGGGATTCACTGAGGAGGCCTTAAAGATGCATCTCTTTATTTTCGCCCTCAAAGATAGAGCTAAACATTGGCTCCAGTCTTTAGAACTTGACTCTATCACTTCTTGGGATCAATTGCAACTTGTTTTTCTTAAGCAGTATTTCCCCATAGGAAGGACTAATGACACTAGGAGAGTTATTACTAGTATCTCCTAGTATGCGGGTGAACCATTCCATGAGACGTGGGAGAGGCTTAAGGACTTGCTTAGATCATGTTCACACCATGCTGTCCCTAAATGGCAGCTAGTGCAGAGTTTCTATGATGGTTTGACTAAGTCTAATAAGAGTATGGTAGATGCATCTTGTGGGGGGACATTTATGTTTAATAGTAAAGATGAAGCATGGGCTATGTTTGAAAATCTATGTAACAATTCTCGTCAACAGGTTTCCAATAGACGGAGAGCACTTACACCAAAAGCACCAAAGACTAAGAGTCTTTTTGAAGTAGGGCATTCTTTAGACATGGCCACCCAAGTAGTTGATGCTATTACCAAGAAGCTGGATCAATTAATGACTGTTGGTTTTTCTCCTAATACTGCTCACATGAACACATAGCCTGAACCATGCTCATTCTATTCTAGTACTATGCATCATGTAAATAATTGTCCTACTGCTGGAAATTATACTGACATTTCTAATGAGCAAGTCAATGCAGCTTTCTCTAGACCGGGTAATGATCCGTATTCCAATACTTACAACCCGAGGTGGAGAAATCATCCCAATTTCTCCTGGAAAAGTCCAACTTTGAAAAACTTAGCTGTAGGGACGCACAATCAAGGTCAGTCCAACAAGCAACCCTACCACTCTTCTTCCACATACCGGCCCCCACAAAAGTAATACTAGGCCACACCGCCTCCTCAGTCAGATTCAAACTTTGAAGATTGGATGCCGAAAATGATGAGTAATATATCCGACAGAATGGTGGGCAAGGTAAATGGCAGGGTTGGTGAGATAACCAACATGGTGGGCAAGATGTCTCATACAGTAAATTCGTATTCTCAATCCATTGCCAAACTATAGACTCAAGTTGGGCAAATAGCTAACACCTTCAACAGGAGGGAAGAAGGGAAGCTTCCAACTCAACTGATGGTCAATCCTAAGGGGCACTACATGGTAAATGAAGATGCTTTACATCACCAGCAAGTTTAGGCCATCACCACACTAAGAAGCGGAAGATTGGTTAACAATCAAGTAGAGGAAAAGAAGGATGAGCAATTTGAGGCCCCATAGGATCTACATCAGGAAAAAGGCAAGGAAGTGAGCACTAAGTGATGTGAACCCCGTCAAGAATAATGAGACCCAACAACGAAAGGGAACCCAAGATCGTTCTATGGACAGATTCGAAGGGATGACCTCGACCCGTTGTTTATGACAAACAAGAACCTTGGTATAAGGAAGACGCCACAAACGGTGATGGAGTTTCCGTTTGATAAGTCGAGATGAACGCCACGGAAAATCCCGATAAGTTCAAGTAGTTCTTCAAAGAACCAAAGAGAATAAACCTCACAAGCTTTTATCAATCATCAATGTTGTGTCTCATTACAATGAGTCCATGCTATTTATAATGCATGGTTAAAATAGGAATACAAGTTATTAAAGGAAAATACTAAAAGACCAAATAAAAGAATCCTAAAATTAAGGTAGATTTTGTCTGAAATTAGCTTCTCCTCCAAGAAAAGAAATCACCTATGGAATTATCCTTCTAGAACTTGAATCAAGGTGACGATTCTTTGTTGCCACTGTGGATCATGCTCAATGGGCCTCAACGAATTTGCTTGAGCCCATAACTCTTGAATGAGTCAATTGAGTACATCCTTAAACTTCTTTGCTCGTACTCGTGAATCGCCCAATTGGTACTTGAACGAGATCCTTCAAGATGGTGCCTTGATCTCCATCATTCCCTCCTCTTGAAAAGGATTTGCCCTCAAATCATCACCTACATCAAAATTAATGAAGATCACATGGGCAATGTGAATTGGAGACAATTAAGTCAAATTGGTCTATCTTCTCTCAAAGATGATTTTTTTTTTTTTTGCTTCTTGAACCAACCAAACAAGAGTAACTTCTTTTTCTTCCTTCTTCTGAACCACAAAACACGAAACATGAAAGATTGAGAGTCGATTGCGCGATCCAACTGGGTGACAATTGATCCGGGGCACTTGGGGATGCATCTCGGGACATGGGCGGAAGTAAGCTCAACGCCTGCGGTGGCCTTTTTCAGGTTGGTTCTCTTTGTTCTTCGCGAGCCGCCGCTGCATCTGCTTATTGGGCTGTTGCTTGCTCACCGACACATGGTGGGGGATGAGATGTGGGATTTGGGTTTTGATAGGGGTCTGGGTTTGTTTGGTGGGTTTTGGTTGAGAGGTTCTGTTTCTTTGGATTTTGGGTGGGATTTTGGAAGATGGTTGTGCTGGGATTTTTGGTGGTTCTAATGGGTTATTGAATGCATAACCGGTGGAATTATTTTTGGTTGTGGTTTTGGGTGTTTGGGTTTCTGTTGGAGATTTATGTGATAGGCTCACTGTTGGTGGTGAGGTTGTAAAATTGACTGGTTTGTGGCTAGAAGCAATGAGAATTTCTGGTTGGCAAGGATGTGGGGATGACGTTGTTCGTGGTGGTTTTATAGAAGTTTGTATTGTTGATGGATTTTCTGATGTGGCGATTGAATCATGTGGATCAATGGAGTTGTTGTTGCCGAGGATGTTTGGTGAAGATGAGAGTGAGACTAATTGTTGCTCATGGCGAGCTGCAATTTCATCCCTCCATTCTTTGAGAAGGTGGCGAAACTCTATGAGACATTCTTCCAAAAATTTGTTAGACATAGTTGACTTGAATCCGTAGTCGAAACTTGGCTTTGAAGCTAAAGAAGAAACAAAAGAATGAAAGATGTTAAAGGATAGGCAAACTTGAACTAGAAACTGTGCTCTGATACCAAATGATGTGAACCCCGTCAAGAATAACGAGACCCAACAACGAAAGGGAACCCAAGATCGTTCTATGGACAGATTCGAAGGGATAACCTCGACTCGTTGTTTATGACAAACAAGAACCTCGGTATAAGGAAGACGCCACAAATGGTGATGGAGTTTCCGTTTGATAAGTCGAGATGAACGGAAATCCCGATAAGTTCAAGTAGTTCTTCAAAGAACCAAAGAGAATAAACCTCACAAGTTTTTATCAATCATCAATGTTGTGTCTCATTACAATGAGTCCATGCTATTTATAATGCATGGTTAAAATAGGAATACAAATTATTAAAGGAAAATACTAAAAGACCAAATAAAAGAATCCTAAAATTAAGGTAGATTTTGTCTGAAATTAGCTTCTCCTCCAAGAAAAGAAATCACCTATGGAATTTGCTTCTCCTCCAAGAAAACTTCTCCTCCAAGAAAAGAAATCACCTATGGAATTAGCTTCTCCTCCAAGAAAAGAAATCACCTATGGAATTATCCTTCTAGAACTTGAATCAAGGTGACGATTCTTTGTTGCCACTGTGGATCATGCTCAATGGGCCTCAACGAATTTGCTTGAGCCCATAACTCTTGAATGAGTCCATTGAGTACATCCTTAAACTTCTTTGCTCGTACTCTAAGAATGGCCCAATTGGTGCGAGATCCTTCGAAGTGGTGCCTTGATCTCCATCATTAAGGCTTCTTCACCATCACCTCCTATTCCCGAGATGCCATACGAGCCTTGAGCCCCTATTCCAATTCATGATTCCTTACCAAAAGAGAAACTATTTGAGAATACTCAAAGGGATCTACCTTGATATGCAGAAATTCAGAATTACCTATCTATAGGTAAAATTCATTCTCTTTGGTCCAAGAGAAGAAAAGATCGGTGTTTCAAATTTAAACTTAAGGGTTAGAGAACATTGAGTGCATCAAGGATGTGGATTCCGTTGATTTGGCAGATTCCATATATTTTGACTAGATGAGTCAACTTCATAGGTTCAAGCGTAGGCCCTGTGCACTTGAACCTCACTCCACTAAGGTACATGATCTCCATCCGGTTTATTTTATCCATTTTTGTTGCATTCTTTGATTATATTTTGACAACAATGTGTGCACTTGATTGGTATTTGGTTGGAGTGTCACTCTCTTTTTCAGGACATGTTTTTGCATACAAGTTTGGGGGTATGATATGCCCACACGAGCCAATGTACATCACTTTTCCATCTCCCCACAGTGTAAGCGTCACTTGCTTTAGAGCACAGTCGATAACTGCCAAATGCCTTGTCAACCAATCCATTCTAAGAATAATGTCGTAACTAAACATAGGGAGAACAACTAAGTTTGCGGGAAGTACTCATCAATAAATGCTAACAGGGCATTCGCAAACTACATGCTTACAGACCATAGTTTTCCCTATGGGTGTAGTTACAACTAGACCAGGTTCCAAAGTTCTCACAACAAGTCCAAACAACCTTACGAATACTATAGATACGAAAGAGTAGCGTAGCACCTAAGTCAAACAAAATTGAAGCTTTAAATCCAAGTATAGGGGCAGTACTTGTCACTACTTTCGAGCCTCCTTCCGGCTCTCCTGGAACAAGCGCGTAAACTCGAGTTGGCACTAAAGGCTTTTGAGCAACCCCTTTGCCCACGCAATCCTTGCTAAAGTGACTAAACTAGCCTCATCAATAACAAGTCCCGGTTGCCATCCTGCAGGGTCCCCAGTGTACTTGGTTACACTTCTTGCATAGCTCCGACGTCTGATTCTTCTGCGACAAAACTGAAGGGTTACCAAAGGTACGTCCTTGTGACCTCTGGGGTGGAAAACTGCCCACCACCATTCTCTTAGTTGGCTCGGCTCCTCCGACTGAAGTACCAATTCCTTGAGTCCTCCTCTTATGATCCACGTACTCAGCCGCATTCTCCTTCAGACTTTCTTCATTGATTGATGCCCTATCGACCAATTGGGAGAAATCCCAAATGTTGAAACAGCTCATCATGATCCGAATACTAGAGTTCAAACCTCTTTCAAACTTTTTCACTTTTTTTTCCTCAGTCGGGATGAAGTATAACCCAAAGCATGATAGTTGTAGAAACTTTGCCGCATACTCAATCATCAACATCCCTCCTTGGACCAAATCCAAAAACTCTTGTACCTTGATGCAGATCAGAAGCCAGTTCAAAACCTCTCTGTTCCAGCGAACGATCACACCCACGCCAAAGGAACGTTCACGAACTAGCGCCAAATACCCAACATCGAGAAGCGAACGATCGTAGCACGCAATCGCAATCGTAGAAGTCCCCTCTAGAAGCTTGTGGCTACTGAGGAAGCGACTGATGGCAGGGGAACGTGCGCCTTGATTGGTCACCCAGGTGCGAACGATCGCACCCCATCCTGCGATCGATCGCACACGGCCAAACTATGTTATTTTTTCACGTTTTTACTTATTAAATCGCATTAGGGTTCTTATTTTTGAGTTGTATTAGGGTTATAAGTCTTTATTCCGAACTTCTTTAGTCTTGGGGCTATATATTCATGTTTATAGCCTCCACAGAGGTAGTTGTTATTTGATTATTGATTTTATTAATGAGAATTACTCAGAGTTGAGTTTATTCCCCTTTTTCCATCAAAATGCTAGAGAGTATCTAGATTTTCGAGAAGAATTCTTAGATCATTGATAGAATCAAGATCTAGAATTATCTATCCGCTGCGTTATTTGTTGTTCTTCGCTGCAGCCCACTAAGTCGTGCTGCATCATTTGGTATTAGAGCTCAGTCACGTTCCATGAATGGGGAGGAGCAACCGCTTTGCAGAGATGGACGATGTGTACGTGCACGAGACAGAGACGTGAAACAGCAACCAATTCGTTTGCAGCACATGAGTGGTGGGTCGGACAGTTGTCGTCGCCAACCAAGACCGCGATTCGCGGGGGAGGAAGGCAAAATTATCGCTGAACATTGGCAACACAAAGGGGATCAATTCCGGGCTATGAGGGATCAGATTGAAGACCTCACTACCCAATTATCCAACTTGCGTGGTCACAAAGGGAGTGGATCTAGGAACCCGTGTACAGAGCGTCAAACGCAGGGACGTCAGCACCTTGCGCAAGCTCCTACAAATCAGTGGGTAAGTAGATTCGAACTCAAAATTCCAAAATTCCAAGGGTATCAAGAACCTAAAGAATTTTTGGATTGGGTGTTGGTTGTTGAAGGGGTTTTTGAGTTCAACGGGGTGCCTGATGAACAACAAGTCTCTTTAGTGGTGCATACATTCCAAGGGAGTGTTGCTGAGTGGTGGCAGCAACTGAAGAGAGACCGCAAGTGGCAAGGCAAATGGAAGATCAGTAGTTGGAAACACCTATTGAAAAAGATGCGAGTCGCTTTCTTGCCCCATAGTGACATCATGGAGTGACAGCCACAAAATTGGAGACAAGGGCCTACGGCTGTGATGAAGAAAACTGAAAAATCGTACAAAAAAAAGGTGTTTAGGGAAACATGGAGTGAGGCGAAGAGTCCAAGACAGGTCAATTGGACCCCTACCTGCCGACTACAAATCCATAACCCGAATCCATATTATGTGGAAGAGGAAGAAGAATTTGTGGATGAAGAGTGTCAAGAATCCAACTTTGTTGATGAAGAGTTCGAGCCTAAAGGTATTGAAGATGAAGATCTGTCACAAGAACTTGTAGATTGGGATACTCCACCAGTCTATGATGATGACGTCAATGAAGAAGAGCTAATTGAAGAACCTTTGGCATCCGACCTGGAGGAATTGTTCGAAGAATATGGGTTGCATCCTATATTTAGCGGCCTCTACTTGGATGAAGATGACCAATTGGAAGATGAAGAGCCCACAGATGGCATTGCCAATGAAGATGACCAATTGGAAGATGGAGAGCCCACGGACGACATCGCCGATTATGAAGAAGATGACATCACCAATTATAACGAGGTTGGGTATGTTGATTTCCTTGGTGTTGAAGATATTTTAAATTCTCCTAATAATGATGTTGATGAATTTTATACGGATGAGGAGAATTATATGTTCACAAGGGAAGTAACTGCTGATCCATTCATGAGCATTTTCATGGCACATGGGAGAGAAAAGGAACAAGAAAAATATGGCAAATCCGAAGAGTTAGCGAGTGGTGTGTGGGGTGCTCACGACAGATATCAAGATATCCCAATAATGAGAAGCGTCACACTTATTTTGGGATGTTGCCTTGTTTTAATATTGAGGAAGGGCGATTGGAATGAGTTGACCGGACATCCGAAGGACCGTGGAAAAGACTGGCCGAATTCGAGGGCGAATTCTCTCTAACTTGGGGAGGATGATGCAGATCAGAAGCCAGTTCAGAACCTCTCTATTCCAGCGAACGATCGCACCCACGCCAGCGAACGTTCGCCGAACTAGCGCCCAAATACCCAGCACTACTGAGGAAGCGAATGATCACTGACCGCAATCGTTCAGAAAATCCTCTAGAAGCCTGGCTACCGAGAAGCGCGATGGCGGGAACGCGGCGTACGATCGGTCACCCGGTGTAACGATCGCACCCATCCTGCGATCGATCGCACGGCCAAACTATGTTATTTTTTCGCTTTTACTTATTAAATCGCATTAGGGTTCTTATTTTTGAGTTGTATTAGGGTTATAAGTCTTTATTCAACTTCTTTAGTCTTGGGGCTATATTCATGTTTATAGCCTCCACGGAGGTAGTTGTTATTTGATTATTGATTTTATTAATGAGAATTACTCGAGTTGAGTTTATTCCTTTTCCTTCAAAATGCTAGAGTATCTAGATTTTCGAGAAGAATTCTTAGATCATTGATAGAATCAAGATCTAGAATTATCTATCTGCTACGTTATTTATTGTTCTTCACTGTAGCCCACTAAGTCACGCAGTATCATACCTTCACCTCCTGCACAACTTGAGGAAAGAAGTGCCGATTGAACTCGTGTTTGAAGACCTTCTAAGAAATGGTAGTCTCCGAACCCAAGTCAGCGACAAGCACCACTTTCTTGTCCTACCACCAATGCTTAGCTTCTCCAATCAGCTTATAAGCAGCATAAGCCACCTTCTGCTCATTCGTACATCCAAGGGTAGCTAACAACTCCTCCACGTCGTTCAGCCAATTCTCAGCACAGATGTGGTTGCTTCTCCCTTCAAAACTCTTAGAGTAATGACTATAGAAATCCTTCAGAGAACATCCAGTCCCTTCAGTTGGTTGTCTCGCAACCCTATCGAGATCTATGGCCAAAACCAACTTGCCAATCACTTGGCTCCCTAGGAGTGTCGCCTCATCAATGAGAATTTCCACAAGCTCGGGGTGAACACTTCCCTCACCGATCTCTAGTGTGTTAGGTCCGGTTGCAGGGTTCCTTCAGGGCTGCATTTTCTATAGTAAAGAGCAGAGTTAGAACCGACTCTACCAGAACCAAGCGACCAAGTCTAGAGACTAAGTTCTAGTCGCTCATCTAGCCTAATCTCTGGTGTGATCATGGCCTAAGTTCTCTTTTTCCTTTATCCTACAGTCCTTTCAGAGCAAAAGCTCTGATACCAATTGTGACACCCCGCTTGATGGGCAAATCAATTAACTAGTAATTGATCCCATAGTGATGCAGCGATAGATCATGTATAATCAAGAAAACAGTAAATAGAAGGGATAAATATTCCTAAGATTGTGAGGCTATCACAAAATCAAAGAAATCTTCTCTAAGCAAAAGATGCTATCTAAAGCCTGAAGGAAAAAGAACCAAGAAACTCAACTCTGAGTATTCTTGTTAAACAAAACGAATAATAATAATGAATTGTTTTTCCAAAGGGTCTAAGCTTGTATTTATAGGCTTAGAGGCTAAAGCATAAAAGAGATTAACATAAACTAGGATTACACATCCTAGAAGGAAAAGTAATCCAAAATCGCTAATCGGTGTCAAACATTGATGTTTGAACCCCTTTAACTTATATTTGTTATGCCTTTAGCATTGTTAATATCTAACTATTTTTAGTTTTTTTATTGTTTTGTGTTGTGCAGGTCAATGCACCCAAACATGGCTAGCAAAGGGCAATAAGGGGACTTAAAGAAGAAGTGGTTTCTAAGTGCGTTGAGCGCGCTTGATGCGTTCGAAACGTGCACGTCGCACAGAACAACGATCGACGCATGCCCGATTAGCCCTAGCCGCCCTAGCAGTTATTTGCAGTCGACCACATGCCATGCGTTCAACCACAAATAATTGGTGCGTTCGAACATAGGTAGTGTGTTAGAACGCAGGCCAGTAATCTGCCAGCCTATAAATAGGACCCTAGGTCCATTTGGTCCGGAGCTTTTTTACTTTGGGCGTATTTTTGAGAGTAGTTTGCCATCGTTGGCCCTGCTCTGCCCTTTTCTTTGTAATTAATTATTTTAGTTTAATTATAACGCTTTCCTTCTGTTCATTTACGCTTTCCTTGCTTATGGGAGGCTAAATCCTCAACTAAGGTTGAGGATGTAGCCTCACCATGAATGCTATGTTTATTGCTTACGTTTAAGTTACTTCATTCCGTTACTTATTTGCTTCTTAAATCGTTTCTCACTTGGTTTGGTGACAAAACCAAGTGAGATTGCACCGTAGTCGTTTATTTTTGGATTTTCGTCCGATGGATACATCCATCATTCGGTTTACGCCCATTTATCCATAGTAGTTTGTGTCTTAACACATTCACTGTGGATCCTTTGGGCCTTAAACCGTTTATGGTTTGTCTTTTGTCAAATAGACGAATTCCTTGAATCCTTTGATAGGTGCAAGAGATTTAGTTTTATTTCTAACCGATAGACGGATGTATTAGCTTAGCATTTTCAATTCACGTAGTTGAATTGGTGTGGTGAAAACCTCAACCTTGGTACTTTTTATTTTGTTTACATTTCTGCTATAATTTAGTTTTAAGTTGTCACAATCACCCACTACGGAGCTAGGTTAAAATAACACTAACCTAGACTCAAAGTTACTTTCGTTTAGAGCAATACAAGGTTCCTTGTGGGTTCAATCTCGATACTTGCATAAGCTATACTGGTTAGTACCTAAATTTGGTATGACCAAATTTTGGCGCCGTTGCCGGGGAACCGTTTTGAATTGTTTTGAATTTAACTTTGCTTTTAGATTGATGTTATTTTTCTACTAGTTTTTATTTTCTACAATTTCATTTCTGTTCATAGTTTATTTTGTGTTTCAGTTCGTTTTTAATTTTTAGTTTAGTTTTTAGTCTTTTTTTTGTTTCTGTTTTTGTATATGGAAAATCAGGCGTCGATAGTGCGGTCGAACGTAGTACTTGCGGTTGAACGCATTGTTGCCTATTCCAGACGTTTTGCACCTCGAGCGCCCGTCATGTCTCGCTGCGAGCTCAATACGACAGAGCGGTCTTGTTCGCATTGAATGTACGAGTTGCGTTCGAATGTAGGTGCAACAGCCTGCCACATTTCTGCATCTGTGCGAACGAACGTATTGACCTGCGCTCGAGCGCACCTCTGCTTCCAGCATCAACATACCTGAGGCAGTATGTTCAGTTTTTAATTTCTTTATGTTTAGAGTAATTTTAATTGTTTAAATTGCTTGTTTCGAGTATTTTGTTTGCTGTGTTTAGTTGTGTTTAGTTTATTTTTATTTTTAGTTGTTTATATAATTTGCATATGTTTAGTTAGTAATTTTGTTAGTTTAAATTGTTAGTTGTTTAAATTGTTTTGTTTTTGTTGCTGTTTTGGTTATTTTAGTTAATTTCATTCTTTGTTTTTAGCATTGATTCTGCTCTATTTTAATCTTTTTATAGTTATTTTGAATTGTTTTTGTTCACATGTTGTTTTTAGTTTATTGTTAAGTAGTTTTAGTTCCATAGCTGTTTTTGCCATCTTGCTGTTTCCTGTTTTGTTCCACTGTTTTCTTTATTTTTCCTGCATTTTTGCTTCGCTTTTCCTTAGTGTATAGTAAATTTCTGTTAGTTTATGCATGGTTGGCGATTGTTGAACTTAGAATTAACACCATTAGATCCCGACTTAGAAAGAAACATTAGGAGAGTGCGTTGAGCTCAAGCCGAAATGGGGGACAATCAAAGAGATCCAAGGGTGGAGCAGCACAAAGAAAATTAAAGGAATGAGGAAGAGGAGAACGAGGAGTTCCAAGATGCGAAAGCTGGGAACGGGGAGCATAGAAGAATGTATGAGTTGGATTTCACTACATCACTCCACGAATTGTTCGCACCTACTACGGTCAGTACCCATTCGTGCATAGTGTTACCACCAACTAATGCCACTCATTATGATCTAAAGCCACATGTGATTCAGATGTTACCATCTTTCTATGGCTTAGATCATGAAAACCCTTATTCCCATGTTAAGAAGTTTAGGAGTATAACTGCCATAACCAAATTTCAAAACTTCTTGGAGGAATCTGTCAATCTTTGACTTTTTCCTTTTTCCCTTCATGACAGAGCCACTGAGTGGCTGGATTCCTTAGCTCCCGATTCTATTACTTCCTAGAAAGAACTGTTAAAACAGTTCTACCACAGATTCTTCCCAATGTCCAGAGTAAGTGATGCAAGCAAAGAAATCAGTTCCTTTACTCAGGATGAGGATGAGAAATTCACGGAATGTTGGACAAGATTTAAGGATATGTTGATGAAGTGTCTACCCCACGGATATGAGAAATGGTGTCTAGTACAATTCTTCTACCAAGGGCTGTCTCAGCCCAACCGTAGTATGATTGAACTGATGAATGGAGGGACATTCCTAAATTTGACGGGAGATTTGGCCTACAAAGCTTTGGAGAAAATTGCTGCCAACACACAGAACTGGGATTTCACCAGCGGTCGAGACAAATCTGCCCGAAAGAAAGGAGGCATCCTAGAGCTGAAAGGAGAGCAAGAGTTGACTCAAAGCATGGATGCCATCGTCAAGAGGCTGGATGCTCTGAGTATGGAAAAGCTTATTAAAGCTGTGAACACATTTCCAGTTGATAGTTGTTCTGTCTGTGCTAGTCCTTTGCACCAAGCACAGAATTGTCTATCTACGGCAGTTTTATCTGAGATGGAACAAGTGAATGCTTTCAATAATTTCCAAAAGCAGTCAACTAGCCCATACTCTGAAACTTACAACCCTGGGTGGAGGAACCACCCAAATTTTTAATGGAAGCAAAACCAGCCCACAAATCAAGGAAGGTTTCCTCCTACTTACCAAAACCCTGGATGCTTGGCCCAGCCAGCATCATCTTCCTATCAAGCCCCCACTCAACCCCAAACCTCATCAACTCAATCATTAGAAGAGTCAATGAAAGAATTCATGAAGATGACTAGTCAGTCCATCAGTGACATTAGGCATTCCACCATGGTGAACACCCAGGCAATCTCTAAGTTGGAGACCGAAGTGGGATAGTTGGCAAGTCACATAGGTGAGAGGGACAAGGGAAAGCTCCCCAGCCAACCAGTGAACAATCCTAATGCATGCAGTATCAGAAGTGCTCCAAATCAAGAAAATGCCCATGTGATTGTCACACTGAGGCCAGGGAGGCAAGTGGACAACCGTGTGGCTGACCTAGAGGAAGTTGATGAAGCAGTGTCAGCAACAGACCTTGTTGGGCAAGAGGATAAGAAGAGTGACACCAAGGAGAAGAAAGATGCTGAGCCATCTACAATCACTCCCACTGAGAAGGACCTTACGAGGTCATCTGTCCCAAAAGCCCCTTATCCGGAGAGATTAAGAGCGCAAAAGAAGAATGCACACTTTGCTGAAATCTTAGAGGTGTTTAAGCAAGTTCAGATAAACATCCCGTTCTTGGATGCAATTCAGCAAGTGCCAGCATATGCGAAATTCTTGAAGGATCTGGTCACAATTAAGAGAAAGACCAATATCCCGAAGAAGGCTTTTCTGACTGAGCAAGTGAGCTCCATCCTCCAATGCAAGTTGCCCATCAAGTATAAGGACCCTGGGTGTCCGACCATTGCTTGCATGATTGGAGAGAGTCAGATCAACAGGGCATTGTTGGACTTAGGGGCAAGTGTAAATCTCCTTCCCTATTCAGTGTATTTGAAGTTAGGATTGGGAGAGTTGAAGTCAACCACTGTGACGCTCCAGTTGGCAGATAGGTCACTTAAGAGACCACAAGGAATACTTGAGGATGTGTTAATCAAGGTTGACAAGTTTTATTTCCCTGTGGACTTTATAGTGATAGATATCGGTGCCGGTGCGATGTGGTGAATCAAATTCCAGTGATTCTAGGGCTACCTTTCTTAGCTACGGCTAACGCCCTAATAAACTGTAGGACGGGAGTGATGAAGATCTCATTTGGAAATATGACAGTGGAACTTAATATTTTCAACATCAATAGCCAGCCACTGGAGTATGATGAGACCCATCCTATGTGCTTCATTGAAGAAATTATTGATGACTTGGATTTGAAGGACCCGGAGATTGAGTGCTTTACTCAGGACTCTGATGACCTAGATTTAGACAGGCTCATTAGGCTAGATTTTCATGAGCCTAGCCTGGAGGACCCTGACATGGAGTGCTTTGCACCATCTGGAGGTCATTATAATTTGAGTGAGCCACTACAGCTTGACGAGCCGAGGTATGAGCTCAGTCTAGAGGACTCGAAGTTGGAATGTTTCGCTCAGGTAGGAGGAAACATAGATTTTAGTAGGATATTTGAGCCAGCTAGGGAAGTAGTTGAGCCAAGTTTGGAGGACATTGAGCTGGAGATATTTGCTCAGCTGGGAGATGATCAGTACTTTGATGAGGTAGTTGAGCTACTTCCTTTCATTATCGATCCCATATTTGAGTTACAGTCAGAGTGTGGGGAAACCATGGATTTAGTTTTCCCCACTGCTTATTCCTCCACATTTGAGTCATCCGATTTTGTTGCTGAGAGCAAACGTTTTGCTCCCATTCTTATGCGGCCAAGGAGGCCGAGATTGACCCTGGGAAGGAACGATTATTTTCCACCCCCATTTTATGATCATCTGAGGTCAGTGTTAGCTGGATATCTATTTTTGCTTATTGATTATCCCAGCTATGACCATCACCCATTTGACCTGGGCAAGTTAGTACCCACCATTCTCGGTACAGTAGTTGTTGTGTCTACCTAGTGTCATAGGTAGTTTGATCCTTATCACGAGTTTGGCTGAAGACGTTAAACTTAGCACTTGTGGGAGGCACCCATCATTATGTTTCTTGTTTTTATGTCTACCGGTCAAATTTGGGGAAGCATTTTTATGCTATACCTAAATTGAACCACCCCTTAGGTTTTGTATTTTCAGTCACATTATGGACATTGTGACATTTTGAGTTTGGGGGTAGAGTAGACGTGTTTGTAAATATTTTGCTTTAAATAGGTGTGTTTTGTGTATTGTGTTTGTTATTTTATTTTGCAAATGTTAAAAAAAAAAAAAATTTACAGTATGCGTTCGAACGTATCATGTACGTTCAAACGTGTACTCACATTGCATTCAACCTCTCCCCTTTTGAGTTCACCACAACGCACCATCACATACACTTCCTGCATGCATGCATTCGAACTTACTTACATACGTTCGAACACATGTTTCACTTCACACTCATGCACCCAGTACGGTCGACGTTATGCATCGATTTTAGTCTTGCATGACCTGCTTTAGGTCACATTTCTCCCCATTTTTCCAGCAGCATAATCCTCAAACCCTCCTCCGTCCCTTTTCTCCCTAACATCCAAAATTCACCCAACCCACCTCTGGCATTCACCTCTCCCACCACCAAGACACCATTACCGGCCCTTCTCCACCGTACCCACCCACCGCCGGCCACCCAAATCCCATATTTTCCCATTTTTTCACACAAAAACCCGAAACCCATTTCACCCAAAAATCCCCCATTTTTTTTTTTGTTTTTTCTGTTCAATCAAGGGCACTAATCCACTCTGGGATTGTGCCCCTTGATTTTGTGTTGGGTATTTGTGTATTTTTGCAGGGGGTTGGGCTTATTTCAAAAGGGTTCTCAAACCCTTTGATTTCGGGTTGCACACCAGGTGCTTGACAGATTGCCCCAACGAACCTCCAGCATGCCTAGTGGGTGAGGTTCATCGTCCCGGCCTTCGGGGTCCCATGCTATTGTAGCTAGGCCGTCTATGGAGAGTCGAAAGCTCTTGTTGGAGAACACCTTTGCCATCAAAGAGGAGTTCTCCAACAACGAAGCCACAAGTTGGGCGGTAGAAGAATTGAAGCGCCGGGGTTTGAAGAGGCTTTTCAAACCCGTTGCCTCCACTACATACGAGCGGCTGGTCAGAGAATTTTACACTTATCTGAGGATTGATGGTGACCAGTCGAACATACTTTTCTCTTCCATTGACGGAAGAGAAGTGGAGGTGACCATCGCCGATGTAGCGGCTGTGTTGAAGTGCAGCAATGAGCCGCCTGAGTCGGACATCCCCTAGTTTGAGTGCCCCTCCATGCTCACACTTGAGGACATCATTTCCGATATGTGTGAGGGGCAGTATGCTGATGATCACCAGAATGCAGCCAGCAAAATGAAGATTCCTCGAAATCTTCTCTTTATTGACATGGTGCTATACAGAAATGTGTGTCCTTTGGGACACAAGACACAGAGGCGGGACCTGTTTCTCAGTGCCCTCTACTCATTCCATAGAGGATTTTGGTGTTCCATTCCTGAGATTATCTAGCGTCAGATCCAAAAATTCTGTGAAGGAGTGCACCATTGGGGAGCTGAGCACATGAAGACGTGGGGATTGCCTTTCCCTTTTCTCATAACGCACATTCTGAGAAAGATAGGTGATCGGTGTCAAATATTGTTTATTAGACCCCCCCTTACTTATGTTTGTTAGGCTCTTAGTTGCGTTAATAACTAATGTTTTGGTTAGTTTTTGGTGTTTTGTGCTGTGCAGGTCATTGCATTAAAATATGGCTAGCAAAGGGGAAAGTGTACTTAAAGAGAAGAAGTTGATTCCTGCCAAGTGCGTTCGAACACACTTGGGTGCGTTCGAACGCACTCACGGTCGCACGTGAAGCCGCATGCATTCACGTGCCCAGCCGACCCTAACGATTCTCTGCGTTCGAACGCAAGGAAGCTGCGGTCGAATGCACGCCCAGTTAGCCCTAGCCGCCATAGCGCTTATTTTGTTTAACGGTACCCCGCATTCGACCACAAATAATCGGTGTCAACGTGTAGTGCGTCAACGCACTCGACGCCTATAAATAGGACCTTATGTTTTCATTTCATTTTCACGTTTGGAAACAATTGAGGCGCCCTTTGGGCCTATGTCCTCCCCGTTCTTCACTATTAAACACTCTAAACGCTCATTTTATTGTTTATTTTATTTAATGCTTTATTTTACCTTTATTTAGTCTCTTATTCCCTTCACCATGGATTTACTTAAATGCTCTCATAGTTAGTTTTATATTTAATCCGCTTGTTACTTGCCATGTATGTTCGCTTCGGTTTAATTTGGTGACAAAGTTGCATCGATTGTGTCGTAGTTGTTTGGTCATAGCGTTTAGTCCGATGGATACATTTCATCGTTATTACGCCCATTTATCCATTGTAGTTAGTGTTAAATCACTTTCACTTTGGATCCTTTGGGCCTTAAACCGTTCATGTTTTGTCTTTCGTCAAATGGGCGGACATTTTGATTATTTCAATAGGCACAATAGGACATGCATAGGGCGTAAGGATGCATGAACTAGCGTGACACTAGAACATGCATCACTTTTAATTGATAGATGAATGTTTAATTAATTGTGTATTTAAATATATATTCATGTTTATTTAGTATTTTTCTGTCTTGATAGACAGAAATATGAACAATGTGTTAGAGCTCAGAGTATGCCTTGTAGCATAAATGTTTAATAAATATGAGCTAAGCATGTTTATATGTGAATTAATTTATTGTGAGGTGGAATAGGGACTTTAGTTATTTTATTTATTTTAATGCATTTTTAGTTTAGTTTTATTTTATGCACGCCACGTGTTCGATATTGGGACTAGGTTGAGATAAGTTTAATTTAAGCGTTTTAAATTGGTTTTTGACAAACACGATTCTCTGTGGGTTCGACACTCGCACTTGCACATCCACTCTATTACGATCGACTCGTGCAATTGGCGAGTACTATTTTTAGTATGATCAATAGGGATTAGAGGCACACCAGAGGATGGGCCGATCACTGAGAGCCCATACTTTGGCCCCATTCAGTGGCACCAAAGTTTGTCCCACATGCAGAGAGCTGCACCAGCACCAGAGCCTGCACCAGAGCCAGAGCCCATGGACATTCCAGAGATGGCAGCTGAGCAGATTAGGGCAATGAGCCGAGAGAGGAAGAGTGATGAGCAGCTAGAGGAAGAGGAGGATATCACGCCGCGCTGCACTTTTACACTTCCAGGAATAAGGGACGTACAATCTCAGTTCACAGATTTTCAGAGGGATGCTCGTCAGGACAGACACGAGGTCCATCAGATGTTTTGAGCCATCTTGGACAGACTACCTCCAGGATCAGGACCTTTTGCAACACCACCACTGCGTGACGCCTTGGTTTATTTTTACACCCCTTGCACTACATTTTCTATATCAGACACTATGGGCGGTCACGGATTTTGAGTTTGGGGTATTTTTATCATGTGTGCACATTTGATTTTTTATTGTGCATTTATTTTGATTATGGTTTATTTTTTCATTGGTGTGTGTTTAATTTGATGAACATATGATCACATTGATTGAGGATTTTCAGTTATGTTACTTTCTTGGCATAATGAGATATTATAGTTCAATTTGAGTTTCACGAGCACAATTGCTTGCGTAATTTGTGGGATAAAATCTGATTTTGGTCATGTTAGTTTTGTAAGCTTGAATGCAGTTGGAAAATCATTTGGAAAGATAACCGTGGTTCTTTTAAAAAAAAAAATGATGATCACTTTGAGCTTTCCACCGAGTAACCGGATCTCTTGCCTCATTAAGCAATGAGTATAAAAAAGTGAGAAGTTAGATATGGTTAGCAAAGCTTCGTAGCCTTTTTGACTCGAGTTAGTAGGTCCTTAGGGGTGTTTTTACGCCTAATGTCCTAAAACCATTTGGTTTGGGAGTCATTGACTTAACGCTTGATACATGGGTCAATTAGAAAGCTTAATGAACCTATGCAATAAAAAAAAAAACAAAAAAATTTGATGAACCTTGGTTGTTACTTTTGATGTGTTGTCCAATGAATTTTAAGTGTCAAAGCATACATGACTAACGATCAGTTTTGAAATCCCATAGTTTTGTGCTAATCTCACTTTTACTAGAATTGATTTTTGTATCTCATAATGCCATGTTTGTATCTTGATTGTTAATTCCCTGAAATTTGTGAAGATGGTGTTTGTTTGATTAAGCTTGCTTTTGAATTTAAACCATGATTGAGATATTTTTGCATGATTGAGAATGAAATGTTTACACAAATGTTTGTGGGTATCATTCCTGAAAAACCCCCACGAGACTTCACTTGTCCTCTAGGGAACTCCTAGAGGTTTAAAAGGCTTGTTGCATACGCTCAATGCAATCGTTTTCCCACGAAATCGGACTTATGTTTTTATTGTGTTTTCCATTTTTGTTTTGCTAAGGGACTAGCAAAATGTAAGTTTGGGGTCAAACATTGATGTTTGAACCCCTTTAACTTATATTTGTTATGCCTTTAGCATTGTTAATATCTAACTATTTTTAGTGTTTTTACTGTTTTGTGTTATGCAGGTCAATGCACCCAAACATGGCTAACAAAGGGCAATAAGGGGACTTAAAGAAGAAGTGGTTTCCTGCCGAAGTGTGTTCGAACGCACTTGGTGCGTTGAACACACCATCATGAGAACAGCGATCGAGCACGCCTTCGGCCCTTCATTTGCCTTAGCGATTATTTGATCGACGCATGCCATGTGCTCGACCACAAATAATCAGTGCGTTGAGCAGCAGTAATCTGCCGCCTATAAATAGGACCCCGTGTCCATTTGGTCCTGAGCTTTTTACTTTGGGCGTATTTTTTAGAGCTTTGCCTTTATTTTGTAATTAATTACTTTTAGTTTAATTATATAACGCTCTTTCCTTTTGTTCATTTACTCTTCCCTTGCTTATGGGAGGCTAAATCCTCAACTAAGGTTGAGATGTAGCCTCCTGTAATCTTATATGTTTATTGCTTACGTTTAAGTTACTTCATTCGTTACTTATTTGCTTCTTAAATCATTTCTCACTTGGTTTGGTGACAAAACCAAGTGAGATTACCTCATAATAGTTTATTTTTGGATTTTATACGTCGATGGATACATTCCATCATTAAGGTTCGCCCATTTATCCATAGTAGTTTGTGTCTTAACATTCACTGGATCCTTTGGCCTTAAACCGTTTATGGTTTATCTTTTGTCAAATGGGCGGATTCCTTGAATCCTTGATAGGTGCAAGAGATTTAGTTTATTTCTAACGATAGATGGATGTATTAGCTTAAGCGTTTTCAATTCCGTAGTTGAATTGGTGAGGTGAAAACCTCAACCTTGGTACTTTATTTTGTTTACATTTACTGCTATAATTTAGTTTAAGTTGTCACAATCACTTGCTTCTTGGGCTGGGTTAAATAACACTAACCTAGACTCAAAGTTACTTTTCGTTTAAAGCAATACATGTTTCTTGTGGGTTCGATCTCGGTACTTGCCATAAGCAGCTATACTAAGCTGCGGTTACGTGCAATTGCGATACCTAAATTTGAGTACGACCAATGGCGTACTAGAAGGAAAAGTAAACTAAAACAATTAAAGACTAACAAAAGAAAGCTAATTTAAATAAAAGACTAAAAGATAAGATAAGATAAAGTACTAACACATAAACCTAATTTAAATCACTTTCCTCGTCATGCTTGAGAAAAGCCGTATGAAGACTTTACCAAGACTATGGGATTAAGAGACAATAATAAAACATCACACAGCAATACTAGAGATAGAGTACTACGTCATCATAATATTATAAACAGTCACCAATTGTACTGGTCATTAGACAATCAGCAGGAAAATAGATACGTCCTAAAATAACAAACGTCAACATAGTTCATAAAAGATCAAATAGATCAACACCTAAACTTAAGCTTAACCAGGGCTAATGAGATCAGAATCTCTATCATGTCAGCGTGAGCAGATCCTCCATCTTCAAGCCAAATAATCCTCATAGATCACCCGTATCAGGTCCAGAGCAATCACCCAAGTAGTCTCTGATGACATATTCGTCTAATGAAGCTAAACTATGCAATTATTTGTAATGATGGGGGAAAGACATAAATAAAAAGGGTAAGTCTAAGACTTTATATAATAAATGATATATGCATTGATGTAAACAATAGTCACAGTTCAACAGTATGGTCTACCCAAGATATTACCCCCTTCTCAGTAGGGTTGATGCTGTCCTGAGGGACCTATAGTACAATGCTAGTGCCCTAGCCATTGCACAACATACTGTACGTAGCATTAGTGACACAATCGAGTTTGACCTCAAGCGGCCCACACCAACTAATGACGTCCATCCTATAGTGACCAAACCATTGGGAATGGTTGCACCGTGGTAACAAAACCAATGGATCCAAAGCCCCGTATAACACACACATTTGACCATAAAGATAACATATATAGTAAGCCCATGGCCAATACTACCACACGTACCAGTGTACCATGTCATACGATGCAAATTATCTTGTCTGTACTTTATATGCATGTCATTTTACAAGTATCACTTGGTTAACATGTACAACACAACGTTTTCTCAAAATGACAGAGTTCATGTGTAATAAGTATTAACTGTGAGAGTTGTAAAATATGCATGTTTTCTCGGTACACAAAATAGATGTGCAATGCATGGAAAATATCAATGACCATTATGTGAGTAAAAACTCACCTAGATCGAAAAGCGTCTCCGAATACTCCAAAAGATTCGGGTTCTCCAAATTTGTGAAAAACCTTCTATTAGTCCTAATTCCACTAAAACCACTCTAAAGTAAGGAAAACAAGAGCTATGGGACAGTTGGTGAAAATAGGGTTTCCCCATCACACATTGACCATATGTCTGGGCTCAGGGTCGTACATCCACCGCGTTACGATGGTCCGTATGTTCGGCAAGATACCACACATCCACTATGTGGGTTTTCAGGGAGAACCTCATTTTCTCCCTACTATCTGCCTATTCTCTGACTCCTATGGCTACTAGGAACACCCCTAAAGTCTTCTAGTCTAGTTTACAACCTCCACGCAACGTAACAACGCTAAGCTAACAAAAATGTTAACCCAAATGAGTTTCAAAGCGTAACTAAGCTAGCAACAATAACTAAACATAAAACTAGCAGCATAACGACATATTTAAAAAGATAAGGATTGAACGTTACCTTTTTGAAACAAAACCGTAAGATTTCCACCTCATGAACGTCCAAAACTCCCAAACGCCTCACACACGCTCAGAAAACACACTCAAAACACTCTAAAAAACACTGTAAGAATACTCCGGCAGCCTAGGGGCATCTGGAACTTGTGAAGAATGAAGAGGGGTAGAGTGGTATTTATAGGCCCAGAAAAGCAACGGACATCCAGCCAAGGGGCATACGTCTAGTGGCTCTTACCTAGTGGTTCCATGGCTTCCTCGTATGTCTAGGTATTAACCAGTGGGTATTTAAAAAGTAGCGTATGTCCGATGGTCCCACGTACGTCTGCTTGTATAGTTTGCAGAGCGTACATCCACCCTACAGACAGCAACGTACATCTACCAAACCTAGCGTACGTCTGTCCAAAAGTCCAAATTACCCCTCTATTGTCCTTATTGACCCAAAGCCCAAATTAACTCCCCCAACTAAGCTACTTACGCCTAGTTAATAATTTGGGTCACTACAATTGCAGATGCCCCCAGGCTGCCAGAGTGTTCCCAGAGTGTTTTGAGTGTGTTTTGTGAGTGTTGGTGGAGTGTTCATGTGTTTTAGAATGTTTGTGAGGTGGAACTATTGTGGGTTTGTTTCAAGGAGGTAACATTCAATCCTTAGCTTTTAAATACATCGTTATGCTACTCGATTTCTGTTTGGTTGTAGTTGTTAGTTTAGATACGCTTTGAACCTTGTTTAGGTTAGCATTTTGTTAGGTTAGCATTGTTACGTTGCATAGAGGTTGCAATCTAGGTTAGGAGGCTTTAGGGTGTTTCTAGTAGCCCTAGGAGTTGGAGAATAGGCGGATAGTGGAGAGAAAATGTGCTTCTCCCCAAAAACCCTTAGAGTGAACATACAGTATTGTGTGACGGATATGCAGTGGTCGTGATCACGATGGATGTCTGAGACCCATGCCTGGGTCTTTGTCGATTGTGTGACAAGGGACTTTATTTTCACCAGCCATCCCATAGCTCATGTTTTCCTTACTTTAAAGTTGTTTTAGTGGAATTAGAACTAATAGAAGGTTTTTCACAGATTTGGAGAACCTAGATCTTCAGATTGGAGACACTTTTTCGATCTAGTGAGTTTAACTTCACATAATGCTCATTACTATTTTCCATGCCTATCTATTTTGTGTGTCGAGAAAACATGCATATTTTACAACTCTCATAGTTTATACTTGTTGCACATAAACTCTGGTATTTTGAGAAAAACGTTGTGCTGAACATGTGATATGTTGATCTTTTGTGAACTATGTTGATGTTTTGCTATTTTGGGTTGTATCTATTTTCCTGATGATGGTCTAATGACCAGTACTTTTGATGACTATCTATAATATTATGGTGATGTAGTATTTTATCTCTAGTACTTGCTATGTGATGTTTCATTTATTGTCTCTAAATTCCAATGTCTTAGTAAAAGTCTTCTACTGCAGTTTTCTTGTTGCAACGAGGAAAGTGAATTCGTAGAGGTCTTGTTCTGCGAGGGACAGGGTTGGGATGGTGCACCATGTGATCAATTACTAGTTAATTAATTTTCCTATTTGGGTCGTCAAAGTTAGTTTGCCAATCACCTAGGCGAGAGGGATAAGTGAAAGCTGCCAAGTCAACCTGTGCCCAATCCTAAGGTGTTTACGATTGGAAACTCTTCAAATCCTGCACACAGGCAGGAGCATATGTAGGCGATTGTCACACTAAGGTTAGGGATACATTTGAACAATTAGGTGGTGGAGCCAAAAGAAGACCCTATTGGGCAAGAAAGGAAGAGAGTGGAAACGAGGAAAGAGATGCTGAGCCGTTTACAGCCACCCCCATGGTTAAGGATCCTCCTAGGTCATTTGTACCTAAAGTGCCTTATCTTGAGAGATAGATTACAAGAGCCCAAGAAAGAAGGGTAGTTTGAGGGCATTCTAGAGGTGTTCAAGTAGGTCCAAATCAATATCCCATTTTTGGACCCCATCCAACAAGTACCTTCTTATGCCAAGTTCTTGAAGGACTTGATTACAGTGAAAAGGAAGACGAATGTTCCAAAGAAGGCACTCCTGACCAAGCAGGTTAGTTCAATCCTGCAATGCAAGTTACCCCTCAAGCACAAGGACCATGGGTGTCCTACTATTACTTGCATAATAGGAGTCAGCCAGATTGTGAGGGCATTATTAGATATGGGTGCAAGTGTAAATCCATTGCCCTACATAGTCTATGTGCAGTTGGGGCTAGGAGAGTTGAAGCCCTAATCCATGACACTGCAATTTACTAACAGGTCAGTGAAGGTTCCACGGGGAATAGTTGAGGATGTCTTGATTAAGGTGAATAAATTTTATTTCCAGATGTATTTTATTGTGCTTGACACGGAGTCAGTTTAAAACGTAGGGAGTCAAATACTAGTGATCTTAGGGTGACCATATCTAGCTATGGCTAATGCCCTAATGAATTCTAGGACGGGTGTGATGAAGATTTCCATCAGAAATATGATAGTGGAGTTGAATATTTTCCATATCAGAAAGCAACCACTGGAATATGAAGAAGTGCAATAGGTATGCTTGATAGAGGAGGTTGGTGAAGAATCAAGGAAAGAGGATCCCCTGGAGGCATGCTTTGCTCAGTTTGGAGAAGATTTGTATTTTGATAAGCTGATTGAGGAAGCAGATGTGATTTTGGAGATTGCTCCTTTGGTGGGCAGTGAGAAGGAGGAGACAGCAGTACCTGATCCCCCAAAGAAGGAACTTAAGCCTTTACTAGACACTCTCAAGTATAAGTTCCTAGGTCCAGTAGACTCTTTGACTGTGATTATAGCTTCGGATTTGGTTGATGCTCTAGAGGAGAAATTCTTAGAGGTTTTAAGAGAGCACAAGGAAGCTATTGGCTGGACTATTGAGGATATCAAGGGAATCAGCCCCTCGGTGGTGATGCACAAGATACATTTGGTGGAGAATGCCAAGCCATCGAGGGAGCGACAGAGGAGGCTTAACCCAGCTATGCAAGAGGTTGTGAAGGGGGAAGTGATCAAGTTGTTGGATGCAAGGATTATTTATCCAATCTCTAATAGCAAGTGGGTAAGCCATTTTCATGTCGTACCAAAGTGGGCAGGATTAACGGTAATGAAGAACAAGGACAGTGAGTTGGTGCTAAGCAATCATAAGTGATGGAGGTAAGCACTTTTGCAATAGGATTCTTGAGCAGTTGATGAAGAAGTATTTCATCACGCATAAGATTGCCACAACGTATCACCTACAAATTAGTGGACAGGTTGAAGTTTCCAATTGAGAAATCAAGCATATTTTGGAAAAAATGATGAACCCCAATAAAAAAGATTTGTCTTTGCAATTAAGTGATGCACTGTGGGCATATAGGACAATGTTCAAGACCTTGATTGGGATGTCACCCTATCAGCTAGTGTACGGGAAGGCATGTCATCTTCCTGTGGAGTTGGAGCATAGAGTATATTGGGCCATCAAGTAGTTGAACTTCAATCTTTTGAAGGCTGGCTCACAAAGGAAGCTCCAACTCAATGAATTAGATGAGCTGAGGAATGATGCATATGATTATGCAAGGATGTACAAGGCACAGATGAAGAAGGCTCATGACCATAGCATTTTGAGGAGATCTTTTGAGCCTGGTTAGAAAGTCCTTCTTTACAATTCACAGTTGCATCTATTCCCAGGCAAGCTAAAATCCCGATGAAGAGGCACATTTATCATTTGGTCAGTTTTTCCTCATAGGGCCATCGAGATTGAGGATCCAAAGAATGATAACACCTTCAAGGTGAATGGTCAGAGATTAAAACCATTATTGGAGTTGAGGAGTATGATGTACAAATTTAATTGTACTCGCCAATTGTACGAGTCGATTGTAATAATGTGGCTGTGCAAGTGCGAGGTCGAACCCACAGAGAATCGGTGTTGCTAAAAACCAACTTTTAAATGCCTAAACTAATGTTGCCTTAACCTAGTTCCGATTTCAAAGACGTGGCGTGCATAAAATAAAACTAACCTAAAAAGCAATAAAATAAAGAAATAAAATAACTAAAGTCCCTAATCCACCTCCCAATAAATTAATTAATTTATAAACATGCTTAGCTCATATTCATTAAACATTTATGCTACAAGGCATACTCGGCGTTAACACATTGTTCATATTTCCGCCTAAATGATGTAGAATAATTTAACTAAACATGAATATATATTTATATATATAGTTAATTAAACATCCGTATCGATTAAAAGCAATGCATGTTCTAGTGTCACCCTAGTTCATGCATGCTTACGCCTCTATGCAAGTCCTATCGTGCCTATTGAAATAATCAAAACGTCGCCCATTTGATTTAAAGACAAAACATGAAAGGTCTAGGTCCAAAGGATCCAATGTGAAAGTGATTTAACACTAACTACAATGGATAAATGGGCGTAGCCCTAACGATGAAATGTATCCATCGGACTAAACGCTATGACCAAACAACTACGGCAATCGATGCAACTTTGTCACGAAATTAAACCGAAACGAACTAGCATGGCAAATAATAAACGGATTAAATGTAAAACTAACTATGAAAGCATTTAAGTAAATCTAAAGTGAAGGGAATAAGAGACTAAATAAAAGTAAAACATAAATTAAATAAATGACAATTTAGGAGGGATTTACGAAGGAAAACAGGGGCTCGGGCCCTAGAGGCACCTCCCAAACGTGAAAACAAAAGAATACACGAGGTCCTATTTATAGGCTGGCAAGTTCATCGAGTGCGTTCAACGCACACCTGCGTTGAACGTACAGTTATTTGTGGTCGAACGCAGGCGCGTTCGATCGCAACAACTTCTGTGGCGGCTAGGGCTGATGCGCGTGCGTTCAACGCAGATCTATGCGTTCAACACGAGAATCTGTAGGGCCGGTGGGCATGCGTTCGACGTGGTTGCTGTGCGTCCGTGCTGCGTGATGCGTCGCGCGTTCGAACGCACCGAGTGCTCGAACGCATGGCCGAATCGCTTCTTCTCTTTAAGTACACTTTGCCCTTTGCTAGCCATGTTTTAATGCAATGTCCTGCACAACAAAAAATACTAAAAATAATTAGATATTAACAATGCTAAAGGCCTAACGAATATAAATTAAGGGGTCCAAATAAGCACTTTTAGGCACCGATCAGAGTACGAGGTAGAGACAACTTTGTTGGAGGATCCGAGTTATTTAGAGTGATTGTCATCTCTTGTGGAGAGTCTAGCTGAAGACTTTAAACTTAGCGCTTGTAGGAGGCAACCCTCATTATTTTCCTTGTCATTTGATCTCGTTTGTTTGTTTTGTTTTTATTCTTGTTTTTCAAGTCAAGTGTCTGCCATTCAAGTTTCGGGGAGCATTCTCCTACGTTACACCTGACTTGTGCCACTCATCTGGTATTGTATTTTTGGACACATTGGGGATAATGTGACATTTTAGTTTAGGGATGGGGTAGACATTTCTGTCTTTTTATTTGTGTTTTCTGTCTTTTTATTTGTGTTGTTGATTGGACATAAGCTACATCATAACTGTGGATTGCATGTCATTGGTGTGTTTAACTTGGTTGAACACTGCATATCATTAAAAATCTCAGTTGTTTGACTCATGTGTTGGATTAGAGAGACTTCCCTTATTTGATTGGTTTTTCACATGCACACTAACATAGGATCTATGAGGAATGAGATTTGACTTTAGGACTGTGTCTCTTGAGATTTGTAGGTTGATTTGGTGACAAAAACCTTTGCTAAAAAAAAAAAAAAGTCATGAGTTGAGCTTCTCATTGAGTAATTGGACCTCTTGCCTCACCAAGCACTGAGTGTTTACGTAAAAATATGAGAAATTCAAGTTGATTGATTGTATAGTTAGTTAGGCTTCTTAGCTCTTTTTGACTTGAGTAATTAAGCCCTTAGGGATGTTTTTATATCTAGTGTCCTAAAACCATCTAATTTGGGAGTCACTAGCCCAACACTCATTACATAAGTCGATTAGAAGTTTAAGGGAGTCAAGCATTTTGCACAGCCTACACAAAAAAATTGCACCGTTGGATTCAAGCCTTGGTTGTTTTTCATCTTCTTGCATTTCTATGAATTTTGGGGTACACAAGCTTCGAGAATAATTGAAACCCTATGAGTATGTGTTAGTCCACTTTGCACTTATTGGAGCATGTGTTGTCTCAATTTTCCAGCTATGAGTTGAATGATGTTTGGATGCCTAGATGATGTGGTTTGTATGTTCACCTTGTTAAATTTGCTCATGATGTATGAACCATATGTTTGTGTGAAAGTCTTTGTTTGTCAATAACGTAGTGCGAAAAAAATGTTTGTGCGTATCATTGCTGCTAAACCCTCACGAGACTTCACTCATCCTCTAGGGATGCTTAGGGGTTTAATAGGCTTGTTGCATATGCTAAATGCAATCGTTTCTCCCATGACAACAAACTTATGTTTCTTGTTTTTATGTGTTTTTCATTTTGTATTGCTAAGGGACTAGTAAAATGTAGATTTGGGGGTATTTGATGAGTGCTAAATATTGTATATTTGGGCCCCTTAACTTATATTAGTTCAGCTCTTAGCTTTGTTATTTTCTAATTTTTGTTAGTTTTAGTGTTTTAGTGTATTGCAAGTCGTTGACAGAAAAATGTGGTTTAGGGGTGGAAATAACCAAAGAAATAGAAGATCCCTTGAACTGCGATCGAGCGCACAGAGCAACAATCGAGCACACTTGCGCTCGAGCCCAAGCAAGCCACGATCGACCGCAGGACAACATCAGCCCTAGCACACGCCATTTAAGTGCTATGCCACAGGAGCTTTGAAGACTGGAGTGTGCTCGAGCGCATCATGAGTGCGATCGAGCGCACTCACGTTGATTTGGTAGCGCTAAACCTTAATTTTTTATTATTATTTGTAGCATTTTTATTTCACAAAACCTAGGTTGGGAGGCGTTTTTTTGAGCAAAAGCACGAGTTTTTGTGGTTCTTGAGCCGTTGCTTTGTTTTCAATTGTAAGTTTTAAGTGTTTCATGATTTTAATTCAATTTATGATTATTTTTGCTATCATGAGAGGCTAAATCTTCAACTAAGGCTGAAGATGAAGCTTCGTTATTGATAAACATTCATATTCTCTTTGTTTTATGTATACAACTCAACTTTTAATTAAAGTGTTGTTTGAAGTTAATTCAATTGCTTGATTAATTTCTTTTGATTGAATGTTATTCTTTTATTCATGCAATGTTTGATATTCGTTGTCTTTCGTTTGGGGGTACATCGAATGATTGGATTAAGACTAATATTCATTGTGATCTACGGATACTGATGAGTGCTGAATGTTGCACATTCATTCCTCTCAGTGGCGAAGCCACAACACTCATTGGCACCCCCAAAGATTTCTTTTAATTTTTCTTTTCACCCCAAAAATAAAAAATAAAAAGTCTTAGTTTAGTTCTCTATATTTAAAGGAAAATTGCAAAGAGTTTTAGTTTAGATTTGATACTTAATGATTTTGTATTTCTAAGAGACCATAAAGTACAATTCTAGACATTTTTTTTTCATATTTCTGTAATATAGTGCAATGCCAACATGTTACACTGTTAATATATCAATTTGAGCACGTATTTATGAACTTTTTATAAATATTTTTTTGTAATGCATATATTGTGTGAATTATCAAATTTTTATGATAAAAAAAAATTTTAGGACGTCAAAAAAATTTTAGCGGCACCCCCAACAGTAATTGTCTAGCTCCGCCACTAACTCCTCTTAACTCGCATATGTTAATTCCTTAACATTGTTATTTGTTTGATTTTGTGTTTTCAGGCATTTAATAAAGATACAAGAAAAACCATTAATTGTGGGCTTAAAGCGCAATTTGTGAAGACCTAGAAGATATGATTAAGCTTAACCAATCATAATAGAAGGAATATATGTTGTGGTTAAGTTTAATCAAATCAAGGAAATGATAAAATCGGAATTTCTCCAATTAGAGTCAAAATTGGATCGAATAGAATTTCAGATTTTGGACATGTCTTAGTATTTTGGTCATAACTTTCAGCTCAAATATTGGATTAAGGTGATTCTAGCAGCATTGGAAAGCTGATTCAAAATTATACAAATCATACTGAAATAGGATGTTCCTAAATCGTACTCACGCTATGCTAAAATCGTCCTGCAAGAGAAGGTGACAAATTTGGACGAATCCTATTCCGATTCGTAAATGGATTGCTTCCTAATTTGAGTAGGAGATTGAAATCCGAATTTTTTAGGTTTCCTAGGATTTGTTTGCTCCCTATAAATAGGCCTCTAAGCTTCAAGAGAATGGTACTTAGTTTTAAACATAAATTATTTCTTGGAGACTTAGCGGAGTCATGAGAGGCTAAACCCCTCGTGGGGGGTTGATGTAACCCTATCCTAGCACAATGGTTTGAATGTATTTAGTTTCTAGATTTTCAATTTATATATGTTGATTGTATAACTTTGAGAATTGCTACAATTGAATCCGTTCTTAATTATTAAATGCAACTGTTCTTAAATTTCAAAATCAATATTTGTGAAATTCTTATCTTGACTTAGAAAGTATTTTACTTTTATCGAACTCAAATCATTCTTATTTTCTATGATTATGAGAATGATAGTTATAAAATGGGCTTAATTGACATATGATCAATAGGATTTGATAGGCCATGCCTATAGAGAAGACGGATTGTACTACACCCTAGTTTAGTACAATTTAGGTAAACAGTCTGTGCCAACCGAAGATGGGTTATACTAATTCATTGATTGTATATATCCTTTTAAAGAGTTTTACAATTTATACCTAGGAAAGACAGGTCATGTTGCATCTTAGTGGTTAGGTGGACGATCTGTGCGAACCGAAGATAGATTATCCTTATTTTTTAATACGGTAGTTTCTTGTTTAATTATAACATGCGTATAATGATTTTTTGAGATTAAATCTGATTAGCCATTGTTGTGCGAATAGTGGTGAAGTCAATACTCTACTCTCTCTCTTATTTATTCACTTTTAACTTTACGTTAATTTTATGCACTTCAGTTACAGACAAAAACAAATCTCCTTTTTAATTAAGTTGATTTTAATCTTTCAAATTTGATAATGAAACCCCTATAGTCCTTGAGGTTCAACACCCTCTATATAGCCCTATCCTACGGGATTTGTCCTATTGCATGTGTTTTAACTTATTATTGATATATTTTTGGACACAAAAAGATCAAATCAGATACAATGGATGATTTGATATCAGTTAAATATTTGTTGTGATTCTTTTAACAGATGGATTCATCGAATGATTTTACATGCATATTTACGACTTTTGAATATTATATAAAACTCATTGCTTGTTGGTTCTATGCAAAAAATGTGAGCATATGTTGTTTGATTTAGAAAGGTGGATTCTGAAAACCTTAGTGCTTTTCCATTAATAATTTTCAGAGCATTTGGTTTATTTTGTGGTTTTGCATGACAAAATCACTCAATCTCGGAACTAGGTTAAAATAGAGTTGATTTAGATAAAAAATTGGTTTTTGCAAACACAACTCCTTGTGGATTCGATCTCGCACTTGCACACACACTTTACTGCACACGACTAGTGCACTTGCGAGTACATTAAATTTGTACAACATGGAGCTCCAAGGGAATTATATAGAGGAGCTTTACGACCCGAATGAGTACAAACTCGCATGGATGCTTTGTTATTACTTTTCCTACACTCCACATCTATTTTGTATATATTAAACATACATATTTTGCAACTCTTATGAAATAAATTTTGAAATTACTGGGAACATTTTTTTTGTGAAAATGTGTATCGATTAATAAGATAATAATGAGACTTGTAAAACTATGCATATAAAAGATTAATAAGACGAATTACATTGTATGACATGATACACCAATACATGCGGTATAAGGGCTGATGTACAAATTTAATTGTACTCGCCAATTGCACGAGTCAATTGTAGTAATGTGGCTGTGCAAGTGCGAGGTCGAACCCACAGAGAATCGTGTTTGTCGAAAACTAACTTTTAAACGCTTAAACTAATAAAATCTTAACCTAGTTCCAACATCGAGCATGTGGTGTGCATAAAATAAAATTAAGCTAAAAAGCAATAAAATAAAGAAATAAAATAACTAAAGTCCCTAATCCACCTCACAATTAATTAATTCACATATAAACATGCTTAACTCATATTCATTAACAGTTATGCTACAAGGCATACTTTGAGCGTTAACGCATTGTTCATATTTCCGCCTATCGATAAGCACATATGTATATCCTATTGTTGCTACACAATCTTGTCGGACTAACAGGCAAACAACTACAAGAGGTCACGGATAATGGTCCGACGAATATCCGATGTATCTCCTAAGGTAACGATAGTCGCGTTTGGCGATTGGCAAACAACAATCAATACACTTTTGTCACTAAAATGCATTGAAACGAATAGACATAAATTAAATGATGAATAATACTGAACTAAACACAAATATATATAAACAAATTAAAGTGAAGGAAAAAGACTAATTAAAAGTAAAATTAAACATAAATTAAATAAACAACAATTTAGGAGGGATTTATGAAAAAGCAGAGGGCTTGGGCCTAGAGGCACCTCCCAAACGTATAAACAAATGAATGTACGAGGTCTATTTATAGGTCGGCAGATATCGGAGTGCATTCAATGCACTACCAGCTTGAACGCAATTATTTGTGGTCGAACGCAGGCGGCGCTCGATCGCAAATAATCCGGGCGGCTAGGGTCGAGCAGTGCGTTCAACGCAGGTCCCTTGCGCTCAAACGCAGATAATCGCTAGGGCCGGGCCGGGCATGCGTTACCGTGGTTGCCGCGTCCGCGTGATGTGCGCGCGTTTGATCACTAAGTGCGTCGAACGCACTTGGCCGTAATCTTAAGTACACTTTGCCCTTTGCTAGCCATGTTTTTAATGCAATGTCCTGCACAACACAAAATACTAAAAACACTAAAAATAATTAGATATTAACAATGCTAAAGGCCTAACGAATATAAATTAAGGGGTCCAAATAAGCACTTTTAGGCACCGATCAAATACCCCCAAAAGGGCCATGGGCTTACTATACGGTTGAACTATTACTGTTACTCATGATGTTAAACATATATTATATATCTATATTACATCTATGATAAACTATCATCTCATAATGTTGCGTGTGCTTTATAAATAACTGAGTTCACCATTTAATGACAGGTACGCCATGTACATTTCTACTCACTAAGTCGTTGGACTTACCCTTGTATTATTTCTCTTTTTTCTACATATGTTCAACTATGCTATTATAGATAGTGGTTACCATAAAGCATCCGGTTATGTTGGAGAATTCGATCTGGAAGGTACTTGAGGACTTATGGCAAGCTTAAGTGGGTACTCATGGCAATTAGTACTTTTGAGTTATACTGTAGACTTAGGGCTTGATGCATGCTTGCATATTAGGATATAGCATAGATCCCTTGTAACGATGTTATGCATATAGTATGATTCCTACTACTTTGATGTTTTTTGGTTAGATGCTCTGGTTGTAATGATTAATGTTATTGAACTTAATTACTTTTGCTGCATAGTATCCTCTATTTTTGAGGAGTAGAGGTCCTCGAGTCTTGTTTAGAGTGGAATAAGGCTGGAAGACGAATTATAGAATTAATTACCAATTAATTATTTCATGGGGCATTACAATAAGGATCCTAGGTGTCCTATCATTTCTTGCATGATCAGGGACAACCGCATGGAGAAAGCCTTTTCGGACTTGGGAATGAGTGTAAATCTTCTACCCTATTCGATATATTTGCACTTGGGTTTAGGCAAATTGAAACCCACCTCAGTGAAGCTGCAGTTAGCAGACCGATTAGTAAAAGTCCCAAGATGGATTGTTGAAGATATGCTAATCGAGGTTGACAAATTATACCTACCTATTGACTTTATAGTCCTTGACATGGAACCGATACAAAATGTTGGAATTCAAATGCTGGTGATTTTAGGGTGACCCTTTTTAACTACAGCTAATGCCCTAATCAATTGTAGGACTGGGGTAATGAAGATCACTTTTGGGAATATGACAGTGGAATTAAACATTTTTTGACATCAATAAGCAGCCACTCGAAGATGATGAGGTCAGAAATGTGTGCCTAATTGTAGATATAACTAAAGAGAGGGTTGTTGTGTGAAATACTACCTAAATTAATAGATAATATTCAGTACGTTTTACTCGCAAGTGCACAAGATCAAAACGATAATATACCAGGCAAATACAAGATCATTCCCACGAAGATTGTTAATTTTGCTTAGAATTAAATAACCAAATTAAAATATCAAACTGTCACAAAATTGATATTATGAAAAATAAATAAAGATAAATGAAAGTGTAGGGCTTTGATATCCACCACTAATTATGCTCAATTAATAAATCAATATGCCAATGCTCTAATCATATTACGAATACCTAATGTTTGCCAACCTATGGGTATGGATGTCTACTCCTTAAACTATTGGTTTCACTAAGCAACAAATTAGGCAAGGGTGTCTACTCTAATTCTTTTCTTTCTTAAATGATTTAGCATGGGTGTCTACTAAGTTGTTCTTTAAGAAAGCATAAAAACTATGAAAACCAATAAACACATGAGGCTTAGGGTATGGGTGTCTACTCCCAGTTCCCCATGTTGATTAACCCAAGAACCCGGTGTGGATTTTTTTTGTTACTCTTATTAAACCCAGGAATCGATCAACCAAATTGATTTAATTAACTAATACATACCACATGCATATAATGGCCAATCACATACATATGGGGAATTCAATAAAACAGGCATTTATCAAGTTAAGCATCACAATATGATTATTACAAAGGCGCCAATATTGAAATATTAAATAAACATAATTAGGGTTTCAGTCCAGCCCTACTAAAATATTTAGTAACACATAATTAAAATAAAACTAAAAAGAAAAGGAAAAGAAAGAATCGAAAACCACTCCTAGAAGTAGCCTCCAATTCCTCTCCCCAAAGCTTCCCTCTAAAATTCTCTATGAAATTGTGTGTGGAATTTTTTGGCTTAGATGTCTATTTATAGGGTTTAGGAGAGTCCTAAAAACACTAGTAAACCTAGGAAATTCGGAATTCCATCTCCTAGTAAAATTAGGAGACAATCCTATTACAAATCGGAATAGGATTCGTCTAGAATTGGTCTCCCATCTTGCAGGGTGCTTTTGGAATTGCGGCGGTCCGAATTAGGAAAATTCTATTTCACAATGATTTGTATCCTGTTGAGTTAGCTTTCCAATGCCGCTAGAATCACCTCAATCATTTGAACTGAAAGTTATGGCGAAAATACCAAGACATGTGCAGAATCCAAATTTGAATCCAATCTGATTTTGACTCCAATTTGATAAATTCCAATTTAATCCTTTCCTTTAGTTGATTAAACTTAACCACATCTTCTAGGTCTTCCTAATTTTTCCCTTTAAGCTTAGAACTTTTCTAGAAACGCTTCCTTTTCTTCCATGACCTACAAAAACACAAAAAACACAAAAAGAAAGTAAAATGGAACAAAATAACAGAAACTAAGAAATTAATAGATTTAAATTAAGGGCTAAAATATGAATATTTTGGCACTTATCAAGGGCTGGGGAGTTAAGCATGGAGGATCCTATCGAAGAATGTTTCACTCACTTTGGAGATGACCTGGACCTTGATAGCTAATGTGAGCTAGCAGATGCGGTGTATGAGCCCAACATTGAGGATCCTAAGATAGAGTGTTTTGCAAAATCTGGAGGTGATCTCGACCTTGGTAGGTTACTTGAGCAAGCTTGGACTCTGTATGAGCCAAGTATTTAGGGTCCTAAGGTGGAGTGTTTTGCTCAATGTGGAGGCGATATGGACCAAACAGCATACTTGAGCAAGCTAAGACTATGAGTGAGCCAAGTATTGAGGACCCTATACTAAAGTGTTTTGCTCAATTTGGATATGATCTATGCTTTGATGAATTAGTTGAGCAAGCTGAAACCGTTTTGGATCCCATCCCTAAGATGCAGCTAAAGTGTGGGCAAACCACTAAGATATCATTCCCCTAATCACATTCATCAGCAGTTGAGCCGCTCAAGTTGATTTCTAAGAGCAAATGGGTTAGGCCCATTCACGTGTGGCCTAAATGGCCAAGTGGGATTGTGGGGAGGACTAAGGATAACGAGTTGTTCCCAACTCATGTTCAAACAGGATGGAAAGGGTGCATTGATTATAGCAAGTTGAAGGTCATTACAAGGAAAGATCATTTCCCTCCCTTGTTCATTGATCCGTTGGTGGAACACTTAGCTGGACATCTTTACTACAGTTATTCCAACTACAACCATGTTCCTTTGGGCCCGGACAAGCAAGAGAATACCACCCTCACTTTTGCATTTGGTGTGTTTGCCTACTATCACATGTCGTTTGGATCATGCAATGCACCTATTGTTGAAAGTTTGGCTGAAGACTGTAAACTTAGCACTTGTGGGAGGCAACCCTTTATTACACTTAGTTTTTTGTTGTCATTTGATTTGGTTTTGTTTGTTTTGTTGTTGTTTTCGTTGTGTTTTTTAGGAAATGTGTCTGCTATTCAAGTTTGGGGGAGTGTTCTCCTACATTACACTGGACTTGCACATCCCATTCAATATTGTATTTCTGGCCACATTGGGGACAATGTGTCATTTAGTTTGAGGGTGGGGAAGACATTTCTATCTTTGTGTTAAAAAAAAAAAAAAATTGCTATGTTGTTGATTGACCATGAATTACATCATAACTTTGGTTTGCATGTCATTGGTTTTCTTAACATCTTGAACACATCTTCATCATTAGGAATTTGAGTCTTTTGGCTCATTGTTGAATTAGAGAAACTTCACATGTTGAGTTGATCATCACAAGCACACTAGCATAGAGTCTATGAGGTATTAATTTGAATTGAGTAGGGTTTGCATGTCATATAGACCTATTAGCCATCAATCATGTATGATGCTTTTGGCTCCACACTTTGTTCGAAGCATACTAGCTTCAGCATTGAAGAGTCTCGGTAAGCTCGGGACGCTGTCCCAAGAATAACTCTAGGCGGACCATTCAACAACCCCATAGTCTTTCTCTTCACCCTTAGAAAGGAAAGGAAGCACATCAATATGTCAAAGGAAACTCCATATAACTAAAACCACGCAACAGTAATCAGCCAACATCTTGCCTATGTTGGTAAAAGTATACCCCGTGTTTACAAAATGGTACTCCTTTATGCAACTAGTTAAAATGGTGCTAGGTAGCCATCAACAAATTAAATGCCTCCGTTCAAACAATGGAAACTAAAAGGTGAACATCCCACTTGGCTTGGTAGGTGTATGTATCATTTGCTATAAAACGTTACTTACCTATATAGCTAGTTAAAACAATGTCCGAGTAGCCTACATATTTCTCCATATACAAAAGTTTTCACAGTGTTTGGACTCTCATGTTAAAATTGAGAGGTCCTCTCTCCTACACGCAAAGAGGGACGCCCTAACTTTCAAACTCGAAGGGAGAAAACACAAATATTTGCAGGAAAAGAAATACACAAAATGAATCTTCACATCGGCCCACAAAGGTACACTCTAACAAACGATACTCCCTTGATTAAGAGCTATAAAAGTCTTACTTACCAAAACTACAAATGGCAATTTCAGAAGGTGCTAGTACTATGCCCACCTACTAAAATGCCATCATCAAATTGTGCATATTGTGTTTTCTTTAACCTCTTGGATAAGACGCCTAAACTCGTACCCCATAGCTCAAAAATGGATGCAAGGGATATTTATCACTACTCTTTACTTTTTCCTATGATTATTCACTTTTTACATCAGAGGTATTTTAAGTCAAACATACACACATGCATGCATGATAAATGCCAAATATTGCATATTTGGGCCCCTTAATTTGCACTAGTTAATACTTTAGCCTTTTTATTATCTAATGTTTTGTTTTAGTTTTGTGTTTTTAGGTTTTTTGAAGGTTGCTAAGGGAAAAAAAGCGTGGATTTAATGCAAGAAGTGTGAACTTTTTGAGAAGAAATCCACCAAGGTGACAAGGCCCATCAAGACGGCCAACAAGCCTGTCTAGACGAACGTGCACTCAAGCGCACACGAGCTGGGCCCACGTTAGGCACAAATTTTCAGCACCCAAAACCCTAAATTAGGTTTATAAATACCATTTTTTTTCTTTGCAAATGGCAAAAGGGGTTACCATTCAGTCTTGAACTTCAAGTTTTTGTTGTTTTGGTGCCCTGAACTCAATTCTCTTTGTAAGGTTATTAGTTTTTATGAATTCAATTATTTTATGATGATGTTTGTATTCGTGAGAGGCTAAAATCCCCAACAAAGGTTGAGGATGAAACCTCACAAACGATTAGCAACTGATAATTTTTGTGTAAATTGATATTTTCTATTGATAAGAATTGTATTTCTCATTGTTATATTTCTAATTCAATTAACTATTGATAACTTTTAACTAAATGCTAGTTTTAATATGTTATATATTGGATATTCATTGTCACTTGTTCAATGGATACATCGGATCTTTTTGTTTACTTTGGATATCCCCTGTGATTTGTGCAAGGCACAGATACATTGGATCTTTTGAACTAAATCAGATATCCTTTGTGATTTGTACAAAGAATGGATACTTTGGATGTTTTTATACATTTGTTTTTTAAAAATAGGACCTACATAAAATGTGTTGGTGTACCAAAAATAGATACTCACAATAGCATAAACCATTATAGTGTAGTAGTGTGAAAGTGCAAGGTCGAACCTCAAGGAACCATGAGTGTTTAAAATTAACTCTAAGTTTAGACTAATATTATCTTAACCTAGCTTCGAGTGGGTGTTTTCAAAACAAAGGAAACATAAACTAAATAAATTGTAGTGAAATAAACAAAAGAAATACTAAAGCTAAAGAATCCACCTCACCCCACTAAAGTACACACATTAAAACATTAAATTCACTCTCCGTCTATCGAATTTGCTCAATGCTTACTCTATAGCCATTAGTGAAGCTAGTTGAACCATACAATGTATTTACCGTATAAAGAGTCACGACGGATGTTGGTTTGAGATCGAGTCATCCATTGTATCATTGATCACAAAGGATGCCTTGTCTCTGACCAACCATCACGTACCTCCAAATTGGAACACAAAGACCATTGGACAGATGCATCACAAACAACTATCAATGTGACTTGTCACTAAATCAAATTGAAATGAGCGGTATGTAAATGATGGAAATTAAAGAACATAATGTAAAACATGCATAAATTAGAGGAGGCTTCATCTTCAACCTTAGTTGAAGATTAGCCTCCCATATTAAAAGAGAGACAATAGAACAACTAAGCATTAATTAAAGGAAATGTAAATGGTAACGTTTAGAGAGTTTGTAGAGCCAACAAAGTGGTCTGCAGAAAATGCACTCAAAAACGTAACACCCAAAAAATATTACACAAGGGTCTTATTTATAGAACATAACTACTTAGAAATGAAGCGATGGCGGTTAGGCAACGCGTGAGACGCGGGGTCTCGTGGATGTGCTCAATCGCCCCTTGGGCTCAAGCGTAGTGCGCCGATCACTCACCACTCAATTGCATTGGCGAGACTCAACTTTTTTTTGCCCTTTTCACCCTTGTAACCGTGGTTTGAATGCAAGGACCTACAACACCATAAGACACTAAAACAAACTAAAATGTTAGAAATTCAAGCTAAGAGCCTAACAAATATAAATTAAGGGGTTTAAATGTACAACATTATGTACTCATCAAATACCCCTAAACTTATATTTTGCTAGTCCCTTAGCAAAACAAAATGAAAAACATAATTAAAATAAAACAAACAAGGGTCCGCTTTTGTAGGAGAAATGATTGCATTGAGCATATGGAACAAGCCCTTTAAACCCCTAGGAGTTCCCTAGAGGACGAGTAAAGTCTCATGAAGATTTTCTAGGAATAATACCCACAAGCATTGATTTGGCACTATGTTATTGATAGACAAAACCTTTCACACAAACATATGGTTCATACATCATTAGCAATTTTAACAATTTGAACATACAAACCACATCATCCAAGCCTCCAAACATAATTCAATTTACAGCTGAAAAATTGAGACAAAACATGTGCCAAAAAGTACAAAGTGAACTAACATATGCTCATGATCTTTCAATTTTTCAAAAGACGTGCATCTCAAAAATCATAGGAATGCAATGTGATAAGAACAACCAAGGCTTGAATTGAAAAGTGCAATTTTTATTTTGTGTAGGCTGTGCAATGCTTGACTCCCTTAAGCTTCTAAATGACTTATGTAATGAGTGTTGGGCTAGTGACTCCCAAACCAGGAGGTTTTAGAGCACTAGATGTAGAAACATCCCTAAGGGCTTAATTACTCAAGTCAAAAAAAGCTATGAAGCCTAACTAGCCATACAATCACTTGGCTAGAAATTCTCATCTTTTTATGCGAACTCTCAGTGCTTAGTGAAGCAAGGTCCAGTGACTCAATGAAAAACTCAACTTATGATTTTTTATTTTGTAGCCAAGGTTTATCAACACACATCACAACACCCTACAAAATCTTAAGAAAAACACTTCTTGAGTCAAATTTTATACCTCGTAGACCCTATGCTAGCGTGCATGTAAAAAATGGATCAAACACATGAAGTCTCTTTAATTCAGCACATGAATAGAAAACTGGGATTTCTAATGATATGCAGTGTTCAACAAGTTAAACACACCAAAGACATGCAATCCACAGATATGATGTAAGTCATACCCTATCAACAACATAACAAAAATTTTAAAATTTTTACAAAAACAACAAATATATACAAAGAAAAAAAAATATTCACAAAAAAATTTACAAAACCAACAAATGTATATGAAGAAAAACAAAATATTCACAAGGAAAGGCAAAAGTGTCTACCCTACCCCTAAACTAAAATGGCACATTGTCCCCAATGTGTCCAGAAATACAATACCAAGGAATGGCATAAGTTAGGCAAACGTAAGAGAATGCTCCCCCAAACTTGGATGGCAAACACTTTACCTAAACAAAACAAATCAACAAACAAAATCAAAAGACAAGGAAATATCTCATGCATGTCCATAGGCACATGGGGAATAGCTTTGATTCCGCCAAACCATGGATGCTCCGATGGGCCCATCTACCAATTGCCTTTCATGCCCTTCTTTATAAGTATGTGAGTGATGAGAAATGGGAATGATAATCCGTGTACTTCCTCAACAACTCGGTGGTGCACCCTCCTTAATTTATGTATCGACTGATGATCTTGAGAATGGAGCACCAATAGCCCTTGTGAAAGTAATATAGGAATTGAGAAAGATGTCCTATCTCGCCCTTGTGTCCTAAGGGACACACGTTCCTTACAAGACATCCACAAACCAAAGTTGTGGGGCATCTTTGCCTTGCTAGCGGCATTCTTTGCTTGTCTTCACATTGCCCTCACAATATGTGAGATGATGTCCTCTATCTGAGCATGGAGGCAGACAATCCATGGTTCTTTTGCTCTGGCTCAACATGGCATTTCAAAGCAGCCGCTATGGGTGCTATATGGTCACCTCTGATCGTCTATCATCAATGGATGAGAAAAGGACGCATCGTTGCTCGTACTTCAAATTTTCATAAAGGATGGACTAGATGTTCATATATGGTGGAGGCAACCTTTGAATAATCGCTTCAAATCGTTGCTTCAACTCTTGAACGCCATTTTGTTGCATTATTCTTGGAGAAGTCTTCTTTGATGGCAAATGTGGTTTCAAGATGAGCCGGATTGGATAGAGGAATGCTCCCATGGCTTGGGTCCCAGAGGACTAAGAAGAAACTTGGCCTCTAACAATGAAATTGGTTGAGGGATATTCCTTTGAACACTTGCGCAAAAACAAGGGTTTGAAAACCTTCTAAAATCTAACCCAACCCATGAAAAATTAAACTCAACACAGACAACAAATGGCTCTTGGATGGATTGTGCTTTTGAATAATCAAAATCTGACAAAATGAGAAATTTAGGAGAAGTTGGGTTTGTGTGAGAGAAAGAAAATGGGGAAATGAAGTAAGATCAGGGTTGACCATGGTGTCAAATATTGTATATTTGACCTCCCTGCAACTTATGTTTGTTAAGATTCTTAACTTTGTTAATTTCTAATGTTTTGATTAGTTTTGTGTGTTCAATTAGTGTTATGCAGGTCTCCAAAATAAGTTGTATTTGGGGCTAATGCCATTAAATCTGGGGCTTAAAATAGTTCGGGAGCTTAATAGGCAACGAAAAATTGAGTTGAGAGTGATCAAACCTCAAGATGACTTACCAAAATGGCCATACTAGAGTTGTAGAACCTGATTGGGTGATCTTGGTGTCTTTGTGAAAGTTTAAGATTGCATAAAAATCATATTTCATAAAATTAATTCTGAAGTATGTGAGAGGCACTTTATGCATCATGCACACAATTCATCAAATGGTAAATTCATGCATTTGAAACGATCAAGCATGTTATAACTAACTGACAATGCAGAAAATAAATATCAAGGGATAAATACCTCCATTTCTTTTATAAATGGGTAGGGAGGCTTGGAGGTCCACTAGGCGCCTTTGGGAGCCGGGACAACCTGCTTGGCAATTTGAGCTCCTCTAAATCACTTTATATACTTTAATTAATATTTAATGCTTTCTTTTCTTCCTTTTGTTATGATTATAGGCTAATCTTCAACTAAGGTTGAAGATGAAGCCTCACCATTTATTTATGTTCATGTTGTTATGCTTAATTTAATGCTCTTTTGTCTATTAATTTTTATGTATATTCGCTTTCCATACATTTTATAAGTGACAAAAGTGTGTTGATTATTGTTCACAAATCATTAAAGCCAACATTCATTGCAACAAGAGATACATCGATGATTAATCTTTGAACCAATATGCATTGAATATTAAAACAGAAATGTTTTAAATCCTCATTAGTTCAACAAGATTTTGTAATAACAATAGGATATAAATATATGTGCTTTATCGTGCTTGGAAAAAATATGAACATTGTGTTCAAAATATGCCTAGTAGCATAGTCGTTAATTGAGTATGAACTAAGCATGACTATATGTTCATTAATGTGGTAAGGTGGATTCTAGACCTTAGGTTTTATTTCTTTGTTTTATTGCATTTAATTTAGCCTTTATTTTATGCACGCTAATTTGATATTGGGACTAGGTTAAGATAGAGTTGGTTTAGGCAATTTAAATTGATTTTCAAACACGATTCTCTCGTGAGATCTCGACATCAAACTCTTGAAGTAACCACTACACTACATCAACGACTCATGCAATTTAGCATCTTTAGTAGAAAATTAAATTTTCAATGGTGGTGATCCTGGTGGTGATGATGAGGAGGATGGGTGGATCTAAAAGGTTGTTAGGTTTTGGTGGTTCTGTGTGTGGGAGATGAGTGAAAATGGAGAAGATGGGGAGAGAGTTGTGCACAAAGTGAAAGTAAGGGGGGAAGAGAAGAAAGTGACCTAAAAGGTCATGTGCACTATAATCAATCTCACCAAGGTATGTTGATCGATTCGTGCAAGAATGTGTGTGATGTGGGCCTAATAACAAACAAGAGTAATCTTCTCCAAAGCCCTGTAATGCTTTCACATTCTTCATCAAATACAAAAATATATATATATTTTTTAACAAACAAACACAAATACGGATAAATCACCTATAAAAATCTACATGGCCCAAGAACTTAAAATGGCACATTGCCCACAATGTGACGTTTAATACTGGAAATCGGTCAATTCGGCATAGTCAATCCCCCGAAATATCGTGCCCCAATACAATTCCTAAAACTTGGAATGCACAAATTAAAACAAGCAACATAATGATGCCTCCTACAACCAAGTTTAATGTCTTGTCAAACTCTGACAAGAGGACCAAACTACCTATGACAATAGGTAGACACATCAATGCACTATCGAGAATGGTATGCACTAGTTTGCGGGGGTCAAAAGGGTAATGGTCATAGCTGGAATAATCAATAAGCACAAAGAAATATTTAGCTAACCCTTTCATCCATTTGAACAATAAATGGAGAGGAAAATGATCTTTTCCATGGTCAGCTTCAATTTAGGTAGTCTATACAAACTCTCCATAAATCAAACCCATTTGCTCTCGTAAATCAAGTCCTAATTCTCAAATGCGGATGAATAGTTAATGATGATAACTGGTTTACAATTGGATAAATGATCGCATCTAACAAAATCACTTTCATTCTCACAATACAGGGTTGAGCCTTCTTGTGGCCTTGAAGGTTTGAATTCTCCTCAAGATGTATCTTATGCATTACCAACGAGGGCTAATTCCTTGATATCTTCAATTGTCCAACCGATAACTTCCTTATGCTCTCTTAAAACATCCAACAATTTCTCCTCTTGAGCATCTATCAAGTTAAAAGCTATAATCACAGCAAAAGAATCATCGACCTAGGAACTTATACTTAAAACTATTTGGTAAAGGCTTAAGTTCCTTGGGGATCAAGCACTCTCTATCTCCTCCTTCTCACGCTCACGGAGGAGTATCCAAAAATGCATCTGCTTGCTCCATGGTTTCTCCAAATCTAAATCTT
This sequence comes from Carpinus viminea, assembly GCA_013348765.1. Classification (NCBI taxonomy): domain Eukaryota; kingdom Viridiplantae; phylum Streptophyta; class Magnoliopsida; order Fagales; family Betulaceae; genus Carpinus; species Carpinus viminea. The sequence goes on along the minus strand of CP054671.1, from coordinate 17,700,140 downwards.
CTCCAAATTGAGCAAGGCATGCTTCGGGGGTCCTCTATGTTGCTTCTTCAATAACTTCATCAATGATCTCCTCAATCAAGCATACTTGGTGCATTTGGTCATAATCTAGTGGTTGTTTTGATGATTAAAATATTCAACTCCATTATCATATTTCCAAAAGAAATCTTCATTACCGACCTACAATTAATTAGGGTGTTAGCCATAGCTAAGAATGGTCACCCTAAAATCATAGGGATCTCACTCCCTACGACCTGAATCGGCTTTATGTCACGTACAATAAAGTCCACGGGAAAATAAAATTTGTCCACTTTAATCAATACATCCTCAACTATTTCCCATGGAATCTTCACAAACCTGATAGCAAGTTGCAGTGTCATGGAGGTGGGCTTCAGCTCTCCTAGCCCTAACTGCAAATAGACTGAGTAGGGCAACAAATTCACTCTTGCTTCCAAATCTAATAATGCCCTCTCAATTTGACTGAATCCTATCATGCAAGTAATTGTAGGACATCCAGGGTCCTTGTACTTGAGAGGTAACTTGCGTTGCAGGATAGCACTGACTTGATCGGTCATGAATGCCTTGTTCGGGACATTTGTCTTCCTCTTCACTGTAATCAAATCCTTCAAGAACTTGGCATACGAAGGTATTTGCTGGATGGCATCCAAAAATGGGATATTAATTTGGACTTGTTTGAACACCTCCAAAATGTCCTCTAACTTCCCCCCTTTCTTGGGCGCTTGTAATCTTTCAGGGTAAGGTGCTTTAGGTACAAACGACCTAGAACTTCCTTAATAACTGGGGTGACTGTAGATGGCTTAGCATCTCCTTCCTTCTAGTTGTCACCCTCTTCACCTTTTGATCTTCTTTCTCAGCATGGTCTGCTTCTAGCTCAGCATGGTCTACTTCTGGGTCCACCACTTAATTGTCCACTATTTTCTCAGACCTCAAAGTGACAATTGCCTACACATGCCCCTGACTTGAAGAATTTCCAATACTACATTCCTTAGGGTTGTTCACTGATTGGCTGGGGAGCTTTCCCTTATCTCTCTTACCAAGGTGATTTGCCAACTGTCCCATCTGCATCTCTAACTTAGAGATTGCCTAGGTGTTCACCATGGTGGAATTTCTCACATCATTGATTAACTGACCAGTCATTTTCATGAAGTCCCTCATGGTATCATCCAATGACTATGTCGATGACGCTAGGGCTTGAGTGGGGGCTTGAGAAGATGAAGACGCTGGTTGAGCCGAGCGTCCATGATTTTGATGTGTCAGAGGAAATCCTGAAAGATATTGAATTTAAGCATATGGAGCTCCTCCTTGGTTTGTGGGTTGGTTCTGCTTCCAAGAAAAATTAGGGTGGTTCCTCCACCCTGGATTATATGTCTTAGAATATGGCCCACTAGACTGCTTTTGAAAATTGTTGAAAGCATTTACTTGTTCCATCTCAGCAAATACTGTCATAGATGGAAAATTATGTGCTTGGTGCATGGGACTAGCACAAATAAAACAACTCTTGACTGCAAATGTGTTGGTAGCATTGATGGGCTATCCTACACTAAGAGCATCAAGTCTCTTAACAATTGCATCCATCTTTGAGCTCAACTCTGTTTTGCCTTTTAACTCATAGATGCCTCATTTCTTAGGGTTTCAGGCTAATTTATCCTGACAACTCGTAAAATCCCACTATTGTGAGTTGTCGGCCAATTTGTCCAAAGCTTTATAAGCTAAATCTCCCGTTAAATTCAAAAATGCCCCTCCATTCATCGACTCTATCATGCTACGATTGGGCTGAGACAGCCCTTGGTAGAAGAATTGCATGAGTCACCATTTTTCATAACCATGAGGAGGGCATTTGATGAGTAGATCCTTGAAACGTCCCTAACTATCAGAGAATTTCTCGTCCTTATCCTAAGTAAAGGAACTGATCTCCATTCTTGCCTCATTTACTCTGGACATTGGGAAAAACTTGTTGTAAAACTTACTCAACAAGCTCTCCTAAGAGGTAATAGACCCAAGTACGTTGGAATCCAACCACTCTATGGCTCTATCATGAAGGGAGAAAGGAAAAAGTCTAAGGTGGACAGATTCCTTGGAGAAATTCTGAAATTGGTTGTGGCACATATATTTTTTAATTTTTTTACATGGGCATATGGGTTTTCATGATCTAAGCCATAAAATGATGGTAACATTTGGATGACGTGTGACTTTAGATCATAGTGGGTTGCATTATTTGGTGGCAACACTATATGGGAACTAATCGCAACTGGTGCGAATAATTCCCGGAGTGACGTAGTGAAATCCACATCATATGCTCATCTTTGCTCTGCCCATCTCTTGCATCTTGGTACTCTTCATGCTCCTCTACATTTGCATTTCTCGGAATGTCCTCCATCTCCATGTGTGCTCTAAAGGATCTCCTAAGATATCTCTCTGAGTCGGGATCTAAAGATGTTAACTCTAAATTTAAGAATCACTGACCATGCATACACTAATTAAGAAAATAAACTAAACAACTATAAAACACAGTAAACTAAGTAAGCAAGTATGAACAAAAACATCAAAACAGGGACCACAAAATAACAAATAAAAGATCAATATGCACAATCTAAATGAATTTAAAACACTAAATTTAAAGATAAACTTCTAAACAATACTATATAATCAATAAATGAATAAAAACTAAGCAATTTAAACAAATACGAAAACACGTAAAGCAGAAAAAAAACAAACTAGCTTAGAAAAATAGAAATTAACAAAATATAACAATTAACAACTAACTATTTAATTAACCAAACTACTAATTAAACAAATGCAAACTATTTAAACAATAAAACAAAAATAAACTAAGCACAACTACAACAATGAGAGAACAAACTTAAAAGCAGTGAATAAACAATTAAAATTAAACTAACAATTAATCAAAGCAAAAAAGAAATAAAACGCAAATATGTAGCGATCATAATAGAGGTGCAATTGAGCGTATCATCGCATCATTGCAAGCATCATGCAAATGCGACATGCATAATCGCCGTATCAAGTGAGTCTTGGTACGTCGGTGAAGGAATAGGCTCAATTTCGATCACAACAAAGGTATGATCGATCATACTATCGCATCGGTTTTCTAGGAATTATGAAAATTAAGAAAAACTGCCAAACACTAAACTAAAACTAACAAAATGAAATAAAACACAAAAATAAATAAAGAACATAATTGAAATTGCAAAAATGAAATACTAGTAGTACAATAAAATTAACCTAAAAATAAAATCAATTTCCACAAATCAAACGGTTCCTCGGCAACGGCGCCAAAATTTGGTGTACCCAAAATAGATACTCGCAATAGCACGAACTGTTATAGTGTAGTAGTGTGAAAGTGCAAGGTCGAACCTCGGGAAACCATGAGTGTTTAAAATTAAGTCTAAGTTTAGACTAATATTATCTTAACTTAGCTCCAAGTGGGTGTTTTTGAAGCAAAGGAAACATAAACTAAATAAATTGCAGTGAAATAAACAAACGAAATACTAAAGCTAAAGAATCCACCTCATCCCACTAAAGTACACACATTAAAACATTAAATTCACTCTTTGTCTATCGAATTCGCTCAATGCTTACTCTATAGCCGTTAGTGAAGCTAGTCGAATCATACAATGTGTTTACCATATAAAGAGTCACAACGGATGTTGGTTTAAGATTGAGTCATCCACTGTATCATTGATCACAGTAGATACCTTGTCTCGACCAACCATCTAACGTACCTCCAAATTGGAACACAAAGTTCGTTGGACGTCGGTGCATCACAAACGACTATCAAAATGACTTGTCACTAAATCAAGTTGGAACAACTAAGCGGTATGTAAATGACGGAAATTTAAAGAACATAATGTAGAACATGCATAAATTAGAGGGGAGGCTTCATCTTCAACCTTAGTTGAAGATTACCCTCCCATGTTAAAGAGAGGTGGAATAGAATAACAACTAAGCATTAATTAAAAGGAAATGTAAATGGTGACTTCTAAAGAGTTTTAGTAGAGCCAAATAGTGGTCTCTACTGTGCAAAAGTGCTCAAAAAATGTAACACCCAAAAATATTACACAAGGATCTTATTTATAGAAAACTAAGGTGTTGCCAGGTCACAAGTGTGTGCTCGATCACAGGCATTGCGCTCAAGCGCAGGCATGTATGCGATCGATTGTAGAAGGCGCGCTCGATTGCTCGTAACTGCTCATAATTTCCATGGCACAAGGAGAGAAGCGATGATGGCTAAGGCAACGCGTGAGAAGCGGGTCTACATGGAGTGCGCTCGATCTCGCCCCTTGGGATCGAGCACAGTGCGCTCGATCTCACCACGGTTGCTCGAGCACAGGCAGGGACTCCAACTTTCACTTTAAGTCATTTTCACCCTTGTAACCGTGGTTTGAGAGCAAGGACCTATAGCATCATAAAACACTAAAACAAACTAAAATGTTAGAAATTAACTAAGCTAAGAGTCTAACAAATATAAATTAAAGGGTCCAAGTACGCACCACTTGGCACTCATCATGTGTCGTTTGAAACATCGAAAAATAGTGATGAACGTGAAAGTTGTTGCTATATGTTTGTGAGAGCTAATTCCAATACCTTAGTATTTTATCCATTATTTAATTTCATTTTGTTTCAATTTAAGTTTGTTTATTTTCAGATTACAAAATCTCAAAATTTCGGAACTAGGTTAAAATAAGATTAATTTAGATAGAAATTAAATTTCATGACACAATTCCCTGTGGATTTGACCCTGCACTTGCACACACTATATTGCAAACAACTCGTGTGCTTGCTAGTTCTTTAAAACTCACAACAATGCACACATACATACATGCATACATACATCCGGTCATGCATGCATCCGCTCATACATGCATCAATACATATATGTACGAACTCGTATTTTAAACCTCGTACTACTCAAGCGGCATGAGTGTATGCCAACATACAAAATTGCCATCTTTGGATTAGTGTAGAATTTGTCACGACTTTGGCGGAGTATGCTCAAATCAAATTCAATGAAATATATACAAAGCTAACATTTTGGGGTTGAATAAAGAAACTTTATTCCCATTAGGCCACCACGGACCTAAGGGAATGACAAGGTACTATTAATACAAAATATCTCCCAATGCAAAATAAAAGGCCACTCCAAATGGGAGCCCACAGCTCACTACCACTTCCAAAAGACACGCTTCAAATTGTAGTGCTGTCATTTGATCCACACCATCTCAAGTTGTTGCATGGGGATCACGTAAACCCGAAATTAAGGAAGCATAACTATTCTCCAACAAACCCAATCTGGGGAATAACAAACCAAATCCAAAGATAACCAACCAGATCTCACTAAAATAAGTCCAAATACATGATACTCTCTCATCTAATCTCCCCAAGATTATCTTGAAGGATATCTATTAAACCACTCCCAAAGATCAAGGGAGTAGTAAGAGTTTGATGCAATGCGACTTGGTGGGCTGGTAGTGAAGATCAACAAATAAGCGGATATGTAATTCTAGATCGTGAGTCTATCAACGATCTACGATTCTTCTCAAAACCTAGAGTCTATCTATGATTTCAAGGAAAAGGGGAAGAAAACTCAACTATGAGATTCTTATTCAACAAAACCAATAATAAACAACAACTTTCTTGTCTGGAGGCTATAAACATATATTTATAGCCCAAAACCCTAAACCTAATAAAATATGACGTCAATACCCCCCCAAACCCTAAACCTAATAAAATAACAAAATAAAGATAATTAAATAAAACTTATGCGGCTATGCGTCCGGACGGGACATATGGCCGTTCGGACGGGACTCAAGCAAAACATAAATAAAGCATAAAAATAACATAATGTCTAGAGGCTAGATCACTGCTCGGATGGTCTTTGGCAATTGGACCGCCGATCTGCATTAGAGTCCCACAAGGACTCACCCACTCATAGCTTCCATAAAAGTAGGAGCCTACCACAACACCAGACATGATGAATTCAATTCTTGACTATTCTCAGTTATTCTTATTTCATTATTTCACCTGCTCCTATTTTACTCAAGTTCTCAATCAGGCATCGGAGGTGCTATGACTGCCACTCCCATCCCCACTTTGCGGTCTACCACTACTAATCTGTTTTTACTCTTAGCAGGCTTTTGAATCGAGTTGTTGCCAGGGTTGACTAGTTCCAAAAATTGAGAGATTGTTTTTATGAATGCAAAATCAAAAGCATAAACTAAATTAAGTGAAATTAATCAAGTAAAGAAAGCATTAAGGTTTCAAAGTCTGCACTCACAAATTTATAGCAACATATTCCCGTGATCAATAATATTTCCCAAAGTTCTGACAATCAAATCTTAAGTATGTTTTACTTATGCTTCAAATAATTAATCAAAACCATCCCATGTATCAATTCTTAACATAAATCACAAAAGAAGTCCAATTTAAACCGAATCATCAAGTGTATCCGTAAATCACATCAAGATACCCAATTTAAATCAAAACATCAATTGTATTCATAGAATAAATCACAAGGGATATCCAATTTTTTTATAAATTAAGAGCCAAGCAATTAGTTATGTAAAATTATCTCAAACCATCACATGTATCCTTGAATCACAAAAAATATCCAAGAATCATTCCACAAATTAAGGTAAAGTAAAACAATTAGAAAATCAATCTCAATTAAACTGAAAAATATTTCATCACATGAGAACAATGTTGCCAATCATAAGTGAGGCTCAACCCTAGTTGAGGTTTTAACCTCTCATGGAATTGAAAGATAAAACAAGATTAATTAAATCCATGAAGAGTTAAGAAGCTTACAAATTAAAAACTCCAAAGTTGAGAACACCAAAAGCTAGGAAGACCCTAAACTCACTTCTCTCTACTCTGAAATTTTGTGCTCTATAGCCTCTTACAAAAATCTCTGAAGTCTATTCTATTTATCGAGGTTTTAGGGCTTTCTAACCTAAAATTGCCACCAAGTCGAGAAAATGCGCTCTAGTGAGCACATGTCCAATGCACTCAATTGAACTCATAACACGATGGTCCTTTATTGGAAAGATGAGAAGCACACATAGAGTTGATGGTTTATAAAGATGGCCATGGGTACTAAGTCCCACATTACCTAGTTACTAGGTGAAATTAAGCTTTCTAATGAATTTTATGGAAGCTCCAAATTGACTAGTCCTTTTGGGGTGATAGTGTAGATATGGCTAGCGCTTTTCCACGAGTCATTATACTCGGGCATATTCTTCGTGGCGCTTATGCGTCTACGCATTGAGGTTTCACTTGGCGTGGCTGCGCTCAATTGTGAGGGTGTCATGCACAAAATGTGCTCGAGCCTAAGGTATTACACTCGATCCCATGTCCACTGGTAGCTTTTCTCCAAGATTTGCATTCTTCAATTTAAATTCGCCATTTTCCCTTAACAGCCTACAAAACCCTTAAAACCACAAAACTAGCACAAGACATCTGATAATAACAGAGCTAAAAGATTAACAATCATAGATTAGGGGGCTCAAATATGCAATATTTGGCACTCATCATGCGGCAATGTTATGGAGGCTAGGGGAAACCCTAGCTATCCACCACTGTCTCCTTATCCCATTTGGACTCTTCTTTTGCTAGTTGTCCCACATTGTTAAGATCTAAAAATTATCTCCCTTAATATTCCTATAAATAGAGAGGTGTGTAGGGCTTTCAAATCTTCAATCAAGTTATCTTGATACATAATTTTCAAAAACTCTCTGAAAATTATATTAGTTCTTTATGTTAACTCATGAAAAACAAAAGTTTAACATTTAAAGAGCCAAGCAAAAGCCCACACTCTCTTGGTTATAATCAGTCATTGATGAAAAGATCTAGAGGTTGCAATCCTTCGTGTTCTTAAAGAACAAAAGAAAAGTTCTTTTGTTAAAAGCCAAGAAGTGGACGTTGATCTTCAAAGTAAGTTATTCTTGTTCTTGTTATTTTTCAAATAGTGACCGGTTCTTCATGTGGTCTTCATAAAAATTTTCTTGGGCATGGGAATATGATTCATTTTCTGTTGCGCAAATTTTTGATTTGCATACGTGATGAGTGTTGTTTAGTGCTTAATCGAACCCCTTTATTTATGTTTGTTAAGCCTTTAGCCGTGTTATTATCTAACATTTTAGTTTGTTTTAGTGTCTTTTGGTGTTGTAGGTCCTTGCATCCAAACCTCAGTTGAAATGGTGAAAAAGGGCAAAAAGACTTGAAAGTATGTTCCCTGCCACTGCTCTCGAGCAGAGTGATCGAGCACAATACGCTCAAGCCTAGTGCCTACAATCGAGCGCAGGCCTAGTCAGCCCATGTCTCACGTGGTTGCCCCTAGCCGCCATCGCCATCACTTCCATCCTTGTGCCATGGAGTTTCTGAGGCAGTTACGAGCGATCGAGCATGCCTTCCACGATCAATCGTATACATCCTCTAGTGTGCCTGCTGCGATGGTATGCCCTCCCCGGCAACATTTTAGTTTTCTATAAATAGGACCCTTAGTGTAAATTTTATTTTTTAATTAGTATAAAATAGTGTAAAATAGGGGTGTATGTGATTAATCATGGAAGGCGCGGCCGATCGTCAGAATCGCCAAGAAACTCCACGCTAAGGATGGAAGTGATACGACTAGGCTGCACTGATCACGCACTAGGCTCAAGCACGATGACGCTCGGCGTAGTGGCAGGAACATACTTTCAAGTCTTTTGCCCTTTTCACCATTTCAACCGAGGTTTGGATGCAAGGACTGCAACACAAAAAAGACACTAAAACAAACTAAAATTTTAATAATAACACTAAAGGCTTAACAACATAAATAAAGGGGTTCGATTAAATTAAAACAACACTCATCAATCGTCATTCCCAACAATTGGTATCGAGCCATCTTTATTGAAAATATGATGAAGAACCATCAATTTTTTTCTTCTTTTATTGTTGAAATTCAGAATTTATCCGAGGCTCTCCAAAGATTGATTTTTTTTTTAATGAATAGAAACATTTTCTTGAACATGTTAGGATCTAGACTGAAAAATTTCAAGTCGTTAGGAGTTCATTTGCTATTTTTAATTGAGTTTAGCAAATATAACATAATTGTAACTTTTACCACAACTCGTATAGGGATTACGATTTTTCGGTGCTTGTGGGCAAGTAATTAAAACTTTTAATACTTGTGCATGAAAAATTCATGGTTGACGCGATGGTTCAACAATCTTTGTTTTTAGTTAAATTACAAGAGTTACGAGCTGTTGAAAATTTGCCAACGAATCTAGAAACATAAATTCCTGCAAACAATGATAGGTTGTTAAAATCTATTTTGCTTGATAATCAAAATTTACAAAATTTGATTAAAAACATATTATATAAGAAAATTTTACAAGATTGATTTCATGAAATTTGAATATTTTTGAAAATTGTGTTTTTCCAGTTTATGTGTCTAAAGAAGCATGAAATTAAGAAAAGAATTCTTTAAATAGCAATAAATGGTTTTGATCTTGAAAATCATTTAAATTGCTAATGGGTTATTGATATGATTGAAAAAATCATACCAAGGTGGTATCTTGATTGAAAAATCAAAATATTGCAATTATGTGTTAGGCACATAATTAAGGCAATTCAACATATTAATGATGAATTCAATTCATGGATTTAATGTAGCATTGGAGACTAGTTCATGGTGACATTCTCCTGATGTTGTTGGTGGTGTGAGTTTTAAAGTTACTTGCAAGTGCACGAGATGTTTGCAATATGATTATGCAAGTGCAAGGTCAAATCTGTAGGGAATTCTGTCATGAAAAATAAATTTCTATCTAAACTAATCATATTTTAACTTAGTTCTGAAGTTGATGTGAATTTTCTTGCAAAATTGCAAACTAAGTAAAATTGAGTAATTCAAATGATAAAAACACTAAGGTTTCTAGAATTCACTGCACCAAATCAAAACAATACACTCTTGTATTTTGCTCATACAACCAACAAACAATAAAGCCATATGCATTGTTCTATGTTCATAAAAACTCATATCAAAACATCCAATGAATCCAAACATTTAACAAATCAAAAGAATACCCAATTAAAATCAAGTCATCCAAGGTATCCATTTGATTAACGAATCAAAATGGATATATGATTTCAATTGAATGATTTGATGTATCCGTTGGATTAAAAACATCAAATATCCCAACACATCACAAATAATAATCACAACATTCAATTAAAAGATGTGAATCAAATAACTGAATTGGAATAAAACAACACTTTTATTAATAGCCAAAATTATATGAACAAAATAACGAGAATGTATTTTTAAATCAATGGCGAGGCTTCATCTTCAACTTTAGTTGAAGGTTTTAGCCTCTCATTACTAAAAACATCATCAATTGAATTACAAATATTTAAATGAACAAACTTACAAGGGAACACGAATTCGAAGCTCAAAAATGACAAAACTCGGAATAACACAGTGAACAGCACCCCTTGGTGAGTATTACAAAGAAAAGAGTGGTATTTAAACTAAAAAAACTAGGGTTTTAGCTGCCAAGCCAGCTTGAGTGTGCTCGAGCATACTAGGCGATTTCAAATCTTCTGCAATGCAGCACTTGGGCTATGTGCTTGGGCTTAGGCAAGGTGCGCTCAAGCACTTCATTGGCTCAAGTGTGGGTGCCATGTACTCAATCCCAACTTCCAAAATTCCACTTTTCCCACTTCTTGTAATTTTCACATTAAGACTGCAATTTTCTCTCAACAACCTGCAAAGCGATAAGACACTAAAACTAACCAAAACATTAGAAAATATAAAAGCAAAAGGCTTAGCAAATGTAAATCAAGGGACCCAAATATGCAATATTTGGCACTCATCAGTTGGTATGAAATACTACCTAGTTAATAGACAAATTATCAATTTCTTTAGAGATTGATGTTTTACCTACTAAACATCAAAGAATATGAATATAGTTATATTCCTAAATGAGTTAGGCAAAATTGTTTCGTTTGAAACAAATTTGACAAGGTCTCAATTGTAAATGGATTACAATTGATGAGTGCCAAATATTGCATATTTAGACCCCTTAATTTGTGTTTTCTAAGCCTTTAGCTTTATTATTTTTTGATTTTTTGTTAGTTTTGGTGTTTTGAGTGTTTTAAAAGTCGCTATGGGAAAACTACGGTATTATTGTGAAAGATGCGAAGGTGGAAAAGTGCATCTCTAGGAAGTGGGATCGAGCACATAGCACCACGCTCGAGCGGATTTCCGCTCAAGCTCAACATTGAACACTCAAGCACACATCCACATAACCCCAAACATGCAACGCCCAAGTGCTATGCTGTAGAAGACCGGGAGCACATCTGAGTACACTCAAGTGAACCTAGTGTGCGATTGAGTGCACTCAGGCTAACCAGACAGCGCCAAAACCCTAGCTTTTAGTTTAAATTTCCATGTTTTCTTTGTAAACACACCAAGGGGCACCGTTTAATTGATTGCTACGACTTTTTGACATTTTTTATCTTTGAACTCAATTCCATTTATTATGCTTTTGTGATCATGAGAGGCTAAAGCCTTGGCTGAAGATAAAGCCTCACAATTGATTAGTTTTTCGCATTCTCATTGTATTGTTCATACAATTCGATTTTTAATATGATTGTTGTTCTATTTCAATTCAGTTATTATATTAAACACTTTTAATTGATTGATTGATTGTCAATTTGATTTACCTTTGGATATTGTGTTTCATCCAATGGATATATCAAATCATTCAATTTAAATTGGATATCCATTGTGATTCATAAATTAAATGGATACATTTGATGATTTGGTTTAAGTTGGATATTCGATTTATACAATGGATGTAGCACAACTTTACTAAATGAAAGCGAAAGTGGAAATCTCCAATTCCCACTATGCATTACTATCTCTTCCTCAATAACAGAGATTATAAATCTAGCAGCGAATAACTCTTTTTTTTTAAACAACCTCACGAGAACACATCTAGATAATAAAACTTCTATTTCAAACAGATTTTACATTGTACTTTATAACAAAACTCACTAGTCAAAAGTGCCACAGTGTACATAAGTAAATACACACCAAATGCATCTAGAATATGTCTAACTATAAATACACTCCAAAAGATAGATATAATATTTTACAAGAACTAAGATACCAAAACCCTATCCATAATATCCTCAGGCATATGGATCATCATTGCACTCCTTTGCATTTGCATCAATATATACGTAAATGTGGTATAATCGTAGTATTACCACATTTACATAGGCGGATTAATGAGTCCACAGTCTCAATAAGTATAAAAATTACTGACATTTGCAATATGAACCATCTTTTTCAATAATATTTCTAACATGGTGATTATAATAATAGCTATGCTAAGTTTTCCAGATAGAATCATTTTTGTATAATCCATAACTGATAAAATAAGTATCATGGAGTTATTTGTGATGAAATCCATTTATCTTTTCTAAACAACTTTATATTTAAACATGCATGCATTTTACTTGCATCTCATAAAATGAATATGCATATAAATACAAAGAGGTAAAACATATAAATCATAAATCACATTATTAAATGTATGCAATGCGATCTCTAAGCTCTCCAACTTTCTGAAGGACTTGAACCCTTCGTTTACAGCTATTAGGAGGCATCTTTGGCTTCTTTCCGGCTTTCTAAAGGACTTGAACCTTTCATTTACGATTTTCAGGAGACATCTTCTACTCCTTGGTTAGTACCAGGCTTCTTATTTTAACCTGTAAGGCTCCTTTGGCTTACACTGTTAATATAAGAACACCTCAACATTTTACATTCAACTTTAAGAAGACAAAAGGCTTCTTATTTAACCTAAGAGGCTCATTCGACTTCCACCATTAGCATAGGAAAACCTTCTTGCTTCATATTTAGTTCATCTCTTATTCTCAATTTTCAACAGTATGCAGTATCATGTCTCTTAAAATCATTCTTTTGTTCTCATAATCATCTCATTTTATTTTGCAACTCACTTCAATACATATAAAAATAATTGAAAGTATATAATCATGTTATTCATAAAATATTCATGCTCATGTAATAATCATACTTCGAAAGCTTTATAAAATAGTATCAATCTCAGTAAGCAGTTATACTTACTAAAATAGTACCACGCTCAATAAGTAATTATACTTACTTGTCACTATTATGCGGGATTCCTCTGCTAACTCTTGATTATAAAAATTCATTACATTTTTGTGCGCCCGCGCACACAATCATATATTAGTCTAAGATTATAATAAAAAGGCTAAAATAACGACGTCTTAATTTCTCCCTATGCTCCATCCAAAATTTGACAGCATAATGACACCCATCTAAAATATTATAATGTCACTTGGACATCATAACGACTATGTAGCTTTACCACATTTTTGTATATGGGCATTACTACGATATTAATGTAATAATCTAAAATGTCTAATATTACTTGGGCATTACAATGGCGCTATTGTAAAATACCTAATAAAATTTAGGCAGCACAACAACACATTTGTAATATTTAAAAGGATGATTGAATATAATATCCGTCTCGAAATATTCAATCACACTTTCCCGAGCAATTTAGGCATTATAACGACGTAATTTAAATTCTAATGACTATAATTAATATAATTTAAATTCTAATAATTAGAATTGACATAAACTAAGGATAAAATAATTATACCTAGCACTCCTACTTTAAGTAGCTTCAAAACCCTTTTACTAAAATATATGTTTCTTACTATCCATTCTTTTTCTCTCTTTTTCTTTTCCTTACTACGCGAGAGGGTGAGAGCTTTTGATTTATGTTTCAAAACAGCACCACTGCTGGTCCTATTTATAGGCGTGGCTTTCGGACACAATGCTTATAATTCAAGAAGGCTGAAGTAAAACCAAAACTATAAACTTCCGTTATTTTATGGTAGGCGCCGAAATGCAGCAGATTTTTTTTCGTGTTGCGTGCATCGAGTTACAGTAGTCTGCCAGCAAGTTTGTGTTTCTTCTTGTAGGTGAGAAGGCTTTACATGCAAGGAGTCATGAACCCAGATTTAAGGTTTTCAAGAATATTTTAGAATCATCCATTGACCCACGCTACACTACACGTTCACCCACCCATCTACATTTTTCTTTTTAAAGGCTTTAGAAGCTACCACCTACTACATATATTAATATATTCCTTAAAGGTGAATCAGCCTTTCCCCAAATCCCACATCCATTTATATAATATTTATATATTATAAATAAATATATATTTATATATATTATCATATTAAACCAATCAAACAATTATTTAGCACAATAATATTACCATTACTACTAACTCTTGGGCATTTAATTAAGTAAATCTTAAATGCCAAATAATTCATAATGTGAATCAAAGCTAGCTAATTCTAACTATCTACTTCTCAATTCATAAATTAGACATCAAATATATTTTTCTAATATATTTGATTTAACTTGAGACTGAAATTCACACTAAAGCATTCTTAGTAATCCTATTAAAATCCTTGGGTGTTATAATGGATGGATTCATCTAATCATTTGACTGATTAAATCCTTAAGAAAAATAGAACGAACATATGGTTTTATTTCCTAGTCGGTTGTATGAGCAAAACATGAGAGTGCATTGCTTTGATTTGGTGAGGTGGATTTTGAAAACCTTAATGCTTTTTATCATTTGGTTTTAATCAATTTAATTTAGTTTATCTTTTTGCATGACAAAATCATACAAATTTGTAACTAGGTTAAGATCTTATTGATTTAGATAGAATTTTATTTTCATAATAAAATTCCCTACAGATTCGACCTCGCACTTGTATAATCTGTACTACAAACGACTCGTGCATTTACGAATACTTTTAAAACTCACAACAAGTTTTTGGCGTCGTTGCCAGGGAATTATTTTGTTTGTGAAAATTATTTTTTGTTTCTATTGATTTTATTTTTCTACTAGTTTAGTTAGCATTTTTGTTCTTTTTTTTTTTTTTTTCATTTTTTATCTATTTCTACAAATCTAACCAAAAAAAAAAAAAAAAGAGAAATTTTTTTGTTATTTGTTTTCTGCAGTTTCGGAGGAAACCAGTCCCTGCCAAGCTACTTGAGTGCACTCAAGCACTAGGCAGCAAGGTGAAGCGCACATGCGCTTGGCCATTCTGTACTTGCCCTAAAGCACACCACACACTCACGGTCGAGCGAAAGTCATTGACGCTCGAGTGCACCAGCGCTGTAGCAGCACATCCAGACGTACTAACGCACGCCTACACTTGATCACTTCTTACCTACACTCAAGCACATCTCTGCAGATAGCATCAACAAATTAGCAGTAGCTATGTGAAAAAAAATAAAAAATAAAAATTTCTATTTTTCATTGGTCCTTCTTGTGAATATTTTATTTTATGTTTGTACATTTATTCTCTGTTTTGCTTTTCTTATTTATGTAATAATTTGGCTTTTGCTAGTTAGTCTATTTTAGTATTTCTTGTGTGCTGGATGCTTGGTCGACGGTCCTTAAACTTAGAATTGTTACCTTTAGATCCCGACATAGACAGAACTCTTTGAAAAAATCTAAGAACCCCTGTTGAGTTAGAGAGTGTTGAGATGGGAGAGCAAGGGATGCCCGAGAATGTGGACCTTACTAGATCACTTAGGGATTTGTTTGCACTTGTTGTAACAAACTCTCCTTCGTGCATAATATTGCCTCCAACCAATGCTATAGTTTTCGACCTAAAGCCTCATATCATCCAACTTTTTGAGTGCCAAATATTACATATTTGGGCACCTTAACATTGCTAAGCCTTTAGCTTTATTATTTTATGATGTTTTGGTTAGTTTTGGTATTTTAGTGATTTACAGGTTGTTAAGAGAAAATGCGCTTTAAGGTGAAAATTACAACTCATTCCATTATATTGGGACTTAAGACACTTAGGGAGCAATGGCAAATTTGGATTGAACGATGATTCACATATGACGAGTCAAACTAAAAAGGCAATATCTAGAGTTGTAAAGCTTGGATTAAAGTGATCTTGGTGTCATTAGAAAGCTAACTCAAAGATCAACAAAGTCATATGTCACAAGAGGTGGCTAATTCCGAGGGTAGTGTGCTCGAGCGTACATATAGTACGTTCAAGCTCACTCGTGCCCATCGAAAGTTGAAAGTGCAATCGAGCGCACTCATCTGACTTGACAGTGCTGAAACCCTAAAATTAGCTTATAAATATCATATTTTTTCATTGTAAATAGACGAAGACAGGCCAGGGGCACTGTGCTTTGCCAATTTTTGACTTTTCCAGGTTTTTGGAGTGTTTAACACCAATTCTTTTATAAGTTTGTCAATTTCAATGAAGTATTTCAGTTTTTTTATGATTTATTTTATCATGAGAGGCTAAAACCTTCAACTAAGTTTGAAGATGAAGCCTTGTCATTGATAAACGTTCATGTTCTTGTCGTTTTATTTATAGAATGTGATTTTTAATTAAATTGTTGTTCAAAGTCATTTCAATTGTTTGATTAATTTCATTTGATTGAATGTTGTTCTTTTATTCACACTAAATTTTATATTCATTGTGTTTTGTCGAGTACATCGAATGATTGGATTAAGACTAATATCCATTATGATCTACATACAATGGATGATTTGATCTTAATTAAATACTCGTTGTGATTCTTTTAACAAATGGATTCATCGAATGACTTAATATGTGTGTTTTTGACTTTTGAACAATGTATGAACTTTTTGGTTATTGATTGTATGCATAAAATGCAAGAACATGATGTTTGATTTGTGGAGGATCTGAAAACTATAGTACTTTTCCATTAATTGTTTTCAAATCATCTAGTTTAGTTTAAGTTTTGCAACAAAACTATGAAATTTGGAATTAGTTAAAGATAAAATTGGTTTAAATTAGAAAATTGAATTTTGCAAACAAAACTCCCTATGGATTCAACCTCGCACTTGCATACACACTTTATTGCACACGACTCATGCACTTGCAGGTACAATTAAATTTATACATCAAATTTTGGGACTGTTGCCGGGGAGTTGTTTGTTTTGTCAAAATTGATTTTATTTTTCTACTAGTTAAATTAGGATTTTAATTTTTCAATTTGTTTCTTTTTATTTTGTTTGTTTCTTAAAGTTACTAAAATTTTTTTTTTAGTTTTGTTGCAGCTTGGAAAAATCATTCCTTACTAGAATGATCGATCACACACACCGTGCTTGAACGAAAACACATGGGCGTATTACATCACAATCGCCATCTATCCCACGCCTGTGCTCAAGCGCATTGCGCATTCACACTCAATCCCACTTAACTACTCTCAAATAAGACTTCTGACTAGCCTTAATAGAACAAAAGCAACTAAGTAAAAAATTCAAATTCTTTTTGTCCATTTTGTGTTTTTATTTTTCTTTTATATATTTTTGTTTATTCTATTGTTAAAAACTAAAAAAAAAAAAAAAAACAAATAAATATATTTTTGGTTACTGTTTTATGTGGGACTTGCTAAATAGTGAGGGTCAAACATGAATTTTCTGTTTGGAATTTTTTATACTTATCACAGTGGTAGGATGCCAAATCCTACCAACTACCCTAAGAATTTTCACTCACATGGACCATGTTCATATTGCTCCAATCCTCATCATCGGATTGGAAATTGCCCATCCTACGGGCAATCTTCCAATTTTGCTTATGAGCAAATAAATGAATACTTCTTTCTCCAACCCGGGGTTTGAATCAAACTCCAATATTTACACCCCAGGCTGGAGCAACCATTTTGATTTCTCGTGGCAAGCTCATGCAACGAGAAATTATGCTTCCCAATTCCATGATCTGCACCATTCTGAATATTCACAGTTTGATAACCCATCTTCCATTCCTTCATCATATGACTTATCTTCCTTAACAATCTTTGCTAGAAGACTCTCTAAAGGAATTCATGCAACTAACCGGCCAATCCATGAGTCCTGTGCCACAAGAATCATCATTGGAAGAAGCACTCAGTGAGTTCAGGCAACTAGTCAACCAACCCATTCAAGAAATCACATATGTCACTATGGGAAACACTGAAGCAGTTGCAAGGTTGGAAGGACAATTCAGTCATCTAGTTGCTGAATTCAATAGAATTGAGGAAAAGGAGCTTGAAAGTCAGGAGATGACGAGAGGGCAATACATGATTGATGAGGATGGCCCCAGCAATTCTTATCATAAGCATGTCCAAGCCACAACATTTGGACTTAGTCCCTAGGTTTGTTCACATGGTTCTGATACCACATACTGTAACGCCCCCAAAATCAGCCTTGGCTAATCTAGTGGAGTCACTAGCAATTCACCTAGTTGAAGCAAACTTGTGACCCAACGGGTAATCACCCTTAGAAAACTGCCAGAGTGAATGCAAGGGAAGGTGAATAAATCTGAGATCTACTATAATCCATCAAGTAAGAATGTGGAGCTACTAATGAATAAGACAAACTTGTAATCATAAGTAAAGCATAACCAATCGGTAGTAGCACTCTTGCCACTTCCATAGCAGTGAATCGGGTTACCTAAAGAATAATAACCACGTAAGTCTAACGATTTAGTAAGTAAACCTCACATTTATGTATGACATGAGCCCGATTAATAAGAGTAAACGTACAATTTGAGTAATAACCAGAAAGAAGGCATTACCTCCGCTACTACACCATTTAACGGGTTTTAGTGTTTTCAAAGCTTAAGGTGTAAAACCGGCGATAAATACCTAAGTGTTTTAGTGCAAAAAAGTCTAATGCTTGTGAGTCATAACTCCCGTACATGGTCTACCCGAGATATTACCCCTTCTTAGCAGGGTTGATGTTGTCCCAAAAGACCTGTAATACAATGTTAGTGCCCCAGCCATTGTATAACATACCATATGTAACATTAGTGGCATAATCGAGTCCGACCCCGAGTGGCCCACACCAACTAATGATGCCCGTCCTATAGTGACCGAACCATTGGGAATGATTGCATCAAGGTCACGAAACCAATGGATCCACAGCCCTCACATAACACACACATTTGACCATAATACATAGTTTATATAGTAAGCCCATGGCCGTTTATACGATACATACTAGCATACCATGTCTTACGATGCATCTTGGATGTTTATTTAATAACACAATTACGAATAATTACAAAAATTAGGCTTGCTCATAGCATACGCATGGTCAATCAGTTGACATATCCCACCTTCTGAAAAATGGTGCAAGTGTTTACTTACCTCGCACTCGGCGAATCATCCACCAAGCTATTTCCTTTTATAACGGATATAAGTCACAGTTATTCTAAGCCTTGTGAAACCTAGAAATACGGCTAAGCTAAAGCATACACATGTGGAAACCAAAACTAGTGTTCTGCCCACTGACCGTACGTCCAGCCTTGAGGGCGTACATCCACTCAGTGTGTTAAGCACACCGTTTCAAGATTTAGATAGTGCATGATTCCTATAGCACTTCTAGACCTCTGGACCTCGTCTAGGCAAGTAAAAGAGCACATGCAATATAAGAAATCACAACACAACGGGATTTGAAAGACTTCTTTGAAATCATTATCATTTTTAAGAAGAACTTGATGAACACATTGAAAACCCTCACTTAAGCAGAAACACAAGATAACATAGTGCTAATTACAAAGGAAACAGAGCTTACCCCAAAACTAAGCACGGACATGGCCTCTCCTCCTTGGAACTTTGCTTGGAAACACTCTTCCTCACCAAACTCCCTCTAAAAACATGGAAGGGATTCTTGGCAGCCTAAGGGAGGAGGGGCATCCTATTTATAGAGAAAATCCGCCACCAACCCTTTGTCGGACCTACAAACGTCTGACGACCCTAGCGTACATCTGCTGGTTCTTGCACAGGGGTCCAAAGAGTGTCTCGTACATCTAGGTATTATCCAAAGGGTATACAAAAAATAATGTACGTCCGGTGGTCCCACGTACATCCGCTGGTACGGTTTGCAAGGTGTACGTCTGGTGGTCCCCCAGCATACATCTGCACTATAGAAGAATGCACGAGCATATCCACAACACGAGGATCAGCATTTGGCTTCCATGTTCTAAAGGCTCCAAGTGAGTTTAGGTTGACTCTAAAGGTTTTAGGCCTTGTCTAAGCAGCTCTACCAAGGATCTTGTTAAACGTTCTAATGTTTCCTAAATAAAAGGTTATTTTTATCGGGGTATTACACTCTCCCCTTATATAAATTTCATCCTCGAAATTTAGAGTTTTCAAACTCAAGATAAAACATCTGCTTTTGAAAAAGTTTTGCAAATCCGAGTTGCCAATCAAAAAGCTTCAAAATCAAGAAAACGTATTTAAGTAAGATTTTGCGACCCTTGAAAGGAAGAGTAAAACAGTCAACGAGTTTCTTGTCATGTTGAACCAGAACACAAACAGTATAAATATGTACATCGGCAAAATTGCCACCCTAAAATGGTGGACTTAGATTGTAGCAAGTTACATCCAAAATTGCCACCCCATGGTCGACTTAATAGAAACAAGAAAATAAACAGGCATCTATCATAACAACCCTAAAAGATAGCATAACAAGGCAGCAACAACTAGGAGCGAGATCGCCTCTTCGGAGTCCGCTCATCGGGCCCTCATCTTGACATCCCTTGCTCACTTGGACTCATGGCGCCCGCCCGATGGGAATATCAATTAACCGAGAATTGACCCCACGATGCCATCCGATCATGTCCCTCGAGACACGACCTCGAAAATCACTTTTCTCGTCAGAATGCAGAAAAGCTGCGATGAAGACCTTACCAAGACTATGGGATTTAAGAGATAGTAAAAGAAACATCTCACAGCGATACTAGAGATAAAATACTACATCCATAACATAATAAGTAGTCACCAATGTACCGGTCATCAGACCGTCAACAAGAGAATAGATACATCCCAAAATACGTTATATCAATATAGTTCTCAAAGATAAGCAGATCAAAGGCTAGACTTAAGCTTCAACAAAGCTAGTGATATCAAGATCTCGATCATGTCTGCACGGGCAGATACTCCATCCTTCCACATCGACCTAAGCCAAACTGGGTTCATGTCATAAAAAACTACCCGTATCAGGTCCTGAGCAATAACCCACGTAACCTCCGATGGCATCCTCGCCTAGTGCTAAACCACGCAATTATTCGCAATAAAAGGGAAAGACATAAACAAAAGGGTAAGTCTAAGACTTAGTGATTTTAACGAGATAATACCTATGCTAGTTTTCAATAATGAACTCAGGTATTTATTGAGCAAAACAGTTCCTTCAAGACAGTTTAATTATGCGTGATATATATATAAGAATGATATATGCATATGGTGTCAACAATAGTCATAGTTCAACAGTATGGTCTACTCGAAATATTACCCATTCTCAGCAGGGTTGATGCTGTCCCGAGGGACCTATAATACAATGCCAATGCCCCAGCCATTGCATAACATACCGTACATAACATTAGTGGCACGATTGGGTCTGACCCCGAGTGGCCCACACCAACTAATGACGTCCGTCTTGTAATGACCGAACCATTGGGAATAGTTGCATCAAGGTCACAAAACCAATGGATCCACAACCCTCACATAATGCACACATTTGACCATAAAACTAACATGTATAGTAAGCCCATGGCCATTACTACCGCATGTACCGGTGTACCATGTCATACAATGCAAATTATCTTGTTTGTATTTTACATGCATGTCTTTTTACAAGTCTCACTTGGTTAACAGATTCAGCACAACGTTTTTTCCAAAATGACAGAGTTCATGTGCAATAAGTAAAAACTGTGAGAGTTGTAAAATATGCATGTTTTCTCGGTACACAAAATAAGCGTTCAGTGCATGGAAAATAACAAAGCACATTATGTGAGTTAAAATTCACCTAGGTCAACACGTGTCTCCGAAAGCTCCAAAAGGTCCGGGTTCTCCAAATCTGTGGAAAACCTTCTATTAGTCATAATTTCACTATAACAACCCTAAATCAAGGAAAACATGAGCTGTGGGACATTTGGCGAAAATAGAGGGTTTCCCTGCCACACAGTGACCGTACGTCCGCTGTGTAACGACAAGTCATACATTCGGTCTCGATACCGTACGTCTGCTGTATGGGTTCTTGAGGAGAACCTCATTTTCTCTCCACTGTCCACCTATCCTCCAACTCCTAAGGCTACTAGGAACTACCTAAAGCCCTTTAATCCAGTTTGAAACCTCCATGCAATGTAACAACGCTAAACTAACCAAACGTTAACCCAAATGGGTTTTAAGGTGCAACTAAGATAACCACTACAACTAAACAATAACCAAGCAACGAAACAACGTAAAGTAAAACTATAGATCGAACGTTACCTCCTTGAAACAAAACCACAAGAGTTCCGCTTCATGAACGTTTGAACTTCCAAACGCCTTGCACACACGCTCACCAAACACTCAAAAAGCTTGGAAAACACTCTGGGAACACTCTGGCAGCCTAGGGGTGTCCTGAAATTGTGAGAAATACGAAGGAGGTAGGGCTCTATTTATAGGCTCTAAATGCAGCGGACGTCCAGCCAAGGGGCGTATGTCCAATGGTTCTTGCCCAGTAGTTCAATGGCTATCTCGTACGTCCAGGTATTATCTAGAGGGTATTCAAAAAGTGGCGTACATCCGATGGTCTGCCAGATGTCCACCAGATGGTTTGCGAGCGTCGTCCGATGGTCCCTCTCATACGCTCACAACAATATACGTCCGCCTAACCTAGCATACGCGCCAAAGGTCCAAATTAACTCCCCCAACTAAGCCACTTATGCCTAGTTAATAATTTGGGTCACTACAATCTCGCACTCCCTTTAGGGCTCCCTTGTGCACTAGGGCTCCCTCTCGCTCTAGGACTAACCCTACCATGGCTGAAGTGAGAACTGTGAATGCCATAATCCCAAACATCGAGGGGTCCCATCAAGTGGTCCCACCGCCTCGGTCCTGCATGTGACCCATCATCGCGTGCGTCTGTAAGTCTCGAACGTAGTCTCGATCCTGCCTAGCCGCTCCTCTTGGCTAGTAGAGGTGGATGCTCCATCTGCTCTCGCTATCCTCCTTTGTTGGGGCCTCAATGCGCATGCATAATAGCGCACGCCCACCTAACCTAGCATACGTCCACCCAAAGGTCCAAATTACCTCTAGAAGCCTTAGTGACCCAAAGCCCAAATTAACTCCCCAACTAAGCCACTTATGCCTAGTTAATAATTTAGGTCACTACATTCTACCCTCCTTATAAGAATTTCGTCCTCAAAATTTTGAGACAAATACCAAAAGAACAGTACTCAAAAAGATGTAGAATGTTACCTTCCGTCCATAAGACATTCTTGCCATGCTCGGTAGGTTCTTGGATTATCTCGTCCCATCCATTAATCGATACATCATCCTCTTCAAACAGCTTGCAGAAAATTGCCTCGTAAGTTGTCGAGTGCATCGTATTCAATGTTGCCACACTATACCAATCCTCGTCAATTTCAATTCCCAAATCTATCCACTCACGTAAAGAGTAGTTCCACATGTAGTCCGGTCGATTGGTATAGGTGCCATAACCCTGAAGAGAAAACAACCCTTTCTTAGTCAACTATTTCCTTACCCAAAAATGAAAATAGGTATACTACCCAAGTATAATCTTAAAAGAAAGAGTCATACACAATCATTCAAACAAATGTGGGTAGCGACTCTGCATATCGTGTTCTGCTTCCTACAATGCTTCCTCCACTCCATGATTATGCCACAGTACCTTGACAATAGGAATCGTCTTAGTACGGAGCACTTGCTCCTTCTTATCCACGATTCTAACTGGTTCCTCCACGTAGGTTAATCCCTCCTAGATTTCCAATGGCTCATATTTCACAATTACATCGGGGTTAGTGATATACTCCCTTAGCATCGAGACATGGAAAACGTCATGCGTTCCGATCAAATCTGGGGGTAAGACAATCCTATATGCTAACTTCCCCACTTTCTGAGTAATTTTGAATGGTCCAATAAATCTGGGGCTAAGCTTCCCCTTCTTCCCAAATTGCATTACTCCCCTCATAGGTGATACCTTCAGGAACACACAATCTCCCACTTCGAATTTCAAAGGCCTTATTCGATTATCAGCGTAACTCTTTTGCCGATTCTAAGCTGCACTCATGCATTCCTTGATGACACGCACCTTCTCACGAGTGTCCTGAATCAGCTCTGACCCCAACGTCTGTCTTTCACAAATGTTGTCCCAATACAAAGGTGATTGGCACTTTCGCCCATAAAGTGCTTCATATGGCGGCATTTCAATAGTCACCTGATAGCTGTTGTTGTAGGCAAACTCGATCAAAGGCAAGTACTAAACCAGCTTCCTTTTAATTCCAACACACATGCCCGCAATATATCTTCTAAGATCTGGTTCGTCCGCTCAGACTGACCGTCTATTTGAGGATGAAAAGCAATACTAAACTTTAGCTCCGTCCCCATTTCCTTCTGAAGACTTTGCCAAAACCTTGAGGTAAAACAAGAGTCTCTGTCCGAAATGATTGCCAATGGTACCCCATGTAAACGGACTACATTCTAGACATATAGTCTGGCCAACTTATCCATCGGATCCTTAACATTTATGGGAATAAAGTGAGCACTTTTCGTCAACCGATTGACAACAACCCAAATGGAATCTTCACCAGTGGGTGTCTTGGGTAACCCCAAAATAAAATTCATCGCGATCTCGTACCACTTCCACTTTGGTATAAGCAACGGCTTAAGTGTTCCTGTCGGTCTTTGATGTTCCGCCTTTACTTGTTGGCAGGTCAAAAATTGCTGTACAAACTTCGCAATGTCTTCTTCATATTGTTCCACCAATACGTTCCCTTCATGTCACGGTACATCTTGGTGCCTCCAGGATGCACAGTGTATGGAGAATGATGAGCCTCACTCATTATCTTCTTTCTTAGTTCTTTGATTCCTGGTACACACACTTGCTTGAAATGGGTGAGCAGCCCATCTTCCTTAAGGAAAACCCTTTGCCTTACCTTCATGGCTTGTTTGATCTTGGCACACTCAGGATCTTTAAGCTGAGCAGCTTTGATTCTTACAAGCAATTCTGACTGAACCATCAAGTTGGCCAAGTGCACAGGCATGCCTTCGCCTACTACTTCCAGGCCCATTCCAATGAGCTCCTTAATCAACCAGGGTTGAGAAATCCCTAGAGCAGCAAGCTCCACCGTTGATTTCCTACTCAACGCGTCTGTTACTACGTTAGCCTTACCAGGATGATAATTGATCTCACAATCATAATCCTTGATCAACTCTAGCCACCTCCTTTGTCTCATGTTCAGCTCCTTTGAGTGAATAGATACTTCAAGCTCTTATGGTCCATGTAGATCTCGCCTCGCCATACAAGTAGTGCCTACAAATCTTAAGAGCAAACACAACCGCCAACTGTGTCGTGTGTAGGATAGTTCTACTCATATAGTTTCAATGGCGTGAAGCATAGGCAATAACATTGCCATTCTGCATCAAGATGCAACCTAAACCCTTCTTAGAAGCGCCAACGCACTACAAAATTACCAGATTCCATAGGCAATGCCAATATTGGAGAAGTTACCAATTGATAAGTGCCAAAATATTCATATTTTAGCCCTTAATTTACATTTGTTAATTTCTTAGTTTTTGTTATTTTGTTTCATTTTATTCCTTTTGTGTTTTATGTGTTTTTGTAGGTCATGGAAGAAAAGGAAGCGCTGGAAATGTTCCAAGCTTAAAGGGAAAATTGGAAAGACCTAGAAGATGTGGAAAGAATTAAATCGGAATTTATCAAATTGAGTCAAAATCGGATTGCATTTGGATTCTACACATGTCTCGGTATTTTAACCATAACTTTCAGCTCAAATATCGGATTGAGGTGATTCTAAAGGCATTGGAAAGATAAATCAAAATTATACAAATCATTGTGAAATAAAATTTTCCCGATTCGGACATCCACAATGCCAAAATCATCCCGTAAGATAGGAACGCAATTATGGACGAATCCTAATCCGATTTGTAATAGGATTGTCTCCTAAATTGATTAGGAGATGGAATTCCGAATTTCCTTGGTTTACTAGTATTTCTAGGACTTTCCTAAGGCCTATAAATAGACCTCTAAGCCTCACAATTAGACATACAATTTCAGAGAGGAGAATTGGAGGCTACTTCTAGGAGCAGTTTTCGGTTCTTTCTTTTCCATTTCTTTTTAGTTTTATTTTTAAGTATGTGTAACTAAATACTTTTGTGGGCTAGATTGAAACCCTAATTATGTTTATTTAATATTTCAATATTGGCTTTGTGATAATCATATTGTGTTGCTTAACTTGATTAATGCCTGTTTTATTGAATTCCTCATATGTATGCGATTGGCCATTATATGCATGTGGTGTGGACTTGTTAGTTAGATCAATTTGGATGACCAAGTCCTTGATTTAACATAAGTAACAAAAGTAATCCACGCCGGATTCTTGGGTTAATTAACATGAGAAACCGAGAGCATACACCATGCCCTAGGTCTCATGTGGTTGTTGGTTTTCACAGTTCATATGCTTTCCTAGAGAACAACTTAGTATACACCATGCTAAATCCTTTAAGAAAGAAAATAGTTAGAGTATACACTATGCCTAGTTCATTGCTTAGGGAAACCAATAGCTTAAGGAGTATAGACCATGCCCTTAGGTTGGCAACCATTAGGTATTCAAAATATGATTAGAGCATTGGCATATTGATTTATTAATTGAGCATAATTAGTGATGGATATCGAAGCCCTACACTTTAATTTATCTTTATTTATTTTCATAATATCAATTTTGTGACATTGATATTTTAATTTAGTTATTTAATTCTAAGCAAAATTAACAATCCTCATGGGAATGATCTCGTATTTGCCTGCTATACTATTGTTTTGATCTTGTACACTTGCGAGTTAAAACATACTAAATATTATCTATTAATTTAGGTAGTATTTAGCATGCAAGTTAAAACATACTAAATATTATCTATTAATTTAGGTAGTATTTAGCACAACACCAATCGCCTCTTCAGCTCTTGGAAACATTGCTCACACTCATCCGTCGGACAAAATGAGCATTTTTCCTAATCAAAGCGATAGAAGTGATCCCGATACCGAAAACCTTCAATGAAGCATCGATAATAACCAACAAGTCCTAAGAAACTCCGAATCTCAAACACGCTAGTTGGCCTTGTCCACTCAACCACAGCCTTCACCTTTTTCGGGTCAACTGCTACTCCTTTTCTAGAAATAACATGTCCGAGGAAAGACACGCTATCCAACCAAAACTCGCACTTCTCGAGTTTAGCATAGAGCTTCTCACTCCTAAGCCTCTCCAATACCTTCCGTAAGTGCTCCTCCAACGTCTTTGAGTAGATCAATATATCATTAATAAAGACAACGGTGAATTGATCCAAATAGTCGTGAAAGACTTTATTCATCATGTCCATAAAGACTATTGGCGCATTAGTCAGTCCGAAGGACATAACTAAGAACTCGTAGTGTCCATAACGAGTCCTAAAGGCTGTTTTAGGAATGTCCTTTTCCTTCACTCTTACTTGGTGATAGCCCGAGCGCAAATCGACATTAGAAAACACCCGCGCTCCTTGTAGCTGATCCAACAGGTCGTCGATCCTTCGCAAAGGATATCGATTCTTGATCATCACCTTATTCAATTCACGATAGTCAATGCACATCCTCATTGATCCGCTTTTCTTCTTGACAAACAACATTGGTGCTCCCCACGGTGATATACTAGGGTGAATGAAACCCTTGTCCAAAAGCTCTTGGAGTTGTTCCTTTAACTCCTTCAACTCTGACGACGCCATCCTATATGGTGCCTTCGAGATAGGATTAATGCGCACACATTCAATCCCAAACTCCACCTCCTCTGTGGTGGTAATCAGAGTAGTCCAACGAAAAGACATCTGGATACTCGCACACCACAGGAATATCTTCGAGATTCTTCTTTGCTTGCTTCGTTGGAGTGACAATGAATGCTCGACGTATGTTCTTTTGCCTTTACAAAATCTAGTCGAATCATGCGATGTATTAACCCATAAACGGTCACAACAAATGTTGAGCGAGATCGAATCATCGATGTGTCATTGGCGACAAGATATTGGACTCGCTTAAACTATCCGATGTAGCCCGGATAAATCACAATGCATATTAGACGATAAACGATCTATAAACAACAACCAATCACAATCTTGTCACGAGATTGTGATTGAATCGAACAAACGTTAAATTAAATGATAGAAAATGTAAACTAAACATGAATATATATAAACAAATCCATAGTGAGGAAAATAAGAGACTAATTAAAACAACTAAAAGCATTAAATATTAATTAAACTATACAAAGAGTGACATTTAGAGGAGCTCAAAATTGCCAAACAGGGGAGTCCCAGCTCCCAAAGGCGCCTCCAAGCACCTCCAAGCTTCCCTGGCCATTTACAAAAGAAATCGGGGGTATTTATAAGCTAAATTTAGGGTTTCAGTGCTGTCGTCAGATAAGTGCGTTCAATCGCACTTGTGCATGAATTTCAGCATTTGATGGGCACAAGTGCATTTGAACACATTCAGTGCGTTGAACGCACTTCCTTCAGAATTAGCCCTCACATGTGAACTACAAAGTTGTAGATCTTTGAGTTAGCTTTCCAAAGACACCAAGATCACCCCAATCAGTTCTACAACTCAAGATATGGCCATTTTGGTAGGACTCGTCAGGGTACCTAATTATCGCTCGACTCAAATTTGCTGTCAAAGCTCCCGAACTGCCTTAAGCCCCAAAGTTGATGGAATTAGCCCCAAATGCAACAACAACCTGCAAAACACTAAAACACCAAAACTAAGCAAAACATTAAAATTAACAAAACTAAGAGCTTAACAAACATAAGTAAAGGGGGGTTAAATATACAATATTTGACATCGATCAAGCACCTTGGGTAGCTCCTCTAGAATAATGTCTAAAAATTCATCTAGCAATGCTTGTATTTCTGTTGGCGGTGAGCTTATACGTGGTGGTAGTTCCTGCCATGCTACTACGAGGAGAATTAGTCCACGTTCCTTGCATGTGGAAGTGAACTTTTGGAGTGTCAACACATGGTCTTCCGTTTGTTGGCTATTACCGAAGTCGTCAACTTTCATGGGTTGTAGGACTAGCTTTCTTCCTTTAAATAGAAATGAATAGGTGTTGGTATACCCATCATACTGTACCTTCATGTCATAAAGCCAAGGCCAACCTAATAGTATGTGGCTTGCCTTCACTGGAATAATGTCACACCATACTTCATCTTTATAATTTCGTCCCAAAGAGAATGAGATTAAGCACCAGGTCTTCACAGGTATAGATGTATCATCCACCCAACTAATCTTATAGGGTTTGGGATGTCTTTCCACGAGGCACTTTAGTTTGTTTACTGTCTCTTGTGAGATAACATTCATGCCACTACCATTGTCAATGATAAGGTTAAGGGCTTTACCTCGATGTTCAACCCGTGTGAAAAATATTTGTCCATAGCCAATCATCTTGTTTGGCTTCCTCCATCTTTTGCCCCATTAGGATTCATCTAATTACGCAGAGTGGTAAGGAAGATCCATCTAGGCGTTCTTCTAGAACGTCATCTTCAGCCAATTCATGTATATCCTGATCGCTAGTTGTGTCAGGAATGTCAGTATCTTCTTCACATAAGAGTATAGGCTTTTGTTCTTTAGTTGGATAAACTACTGCAAAGTGTTCATGACCTCCACAACGATAGCACTCACCTCTTCCTCTCTCAGATTTGGCTCCTATCGTCATCTTTCCCTTGCTTTCCTCATGTGATTGTGACCCACGTTCGGAGTATGGAGTATGACTAGGTGTCCTTTCTCCTACAATATGGGTTGTTGGTTTGCTTGCCTCTGTAAAACTCCCCGGTATTGGAATTACTACTTGTGGAAGTCCTTCTTCAAAAACCCTCAAAGTTGCTACTCTACTCGAGGGCTAATTGGTAGGCTACATCTACTCCCACCAATATGACTCACAAGAATTCATGCTTGATATCATCTCGTAGTTCTACTTTGAAACGTAGCTATAATCTGTCATTCTATCTCTCGATCACTTTGAACACTAAGTTCATGAAACTTGTGAGTGTAGTCATCCACCAAAGTGTTGTTTTACTTATGGGCTAACAACTCTTCAAATAAAGTCTCTTTATAGTCTATGGGTAGGTATTTCTCTTGTAGCCTTAGCTTCATCTCCTCCCATTCTAAGATAGGATATTGGTATGATCTGTGGAGTTGTTCTTCCACACTGTTCCATCACATGCGGGCTTGGCCTTTAAGTTTCATCTTTACAAACCTGATCTTTGTGTCAGGTGGTAAACGATACCATTCGAAATAGTCCTCCTTTGACATAATCCAATCTTGGAAGGCGTGAGGTCCAGTTTACCATGAAAGTTTGGTACCTCTATCGACCCTCTTAGTAATATCCTCCCTATGGTACCCATCCGACTCTCCATGTTCTAAAGCTGGTTGCCATGGGGTCCTTTGATTTAGGTTCTAGCGGTGGTAGCCATGATTCTCCTTGAGCTCCACAATGTTTTGCCAAGGCATTCTTTGGTTAAAATTTGGTTGAAACATTTGGTGGGTCTGGTGATTCTGTACCCACGATGGGGGTAGTCTGGTCTCCTCAATGTGTGACCTCGTGTTTCTTCATTGAAGTCAATTCCTTGCTCGGTTTGTTCTCAATTTGTTCTCCATTCTCATTTTTTTGAACTTTCTGGCTTATCGATTACTTGATCCCATACAACATCGACTCTCTTGGAGAGAGAATTTTGTTGGATGGACATGGTCCCTAATTTCTGAACCATATCGAGCAATAAATCATCGTCTTTGTTGTTGGTAGGTTGCCCGCTTTAAGAAGTCATCGTGAAAGGACCCGATAAGCAAATCAAGCATAAAGGACCCCTTGGAAGCATGATTTGCTTAGTTTGGAGATCAATTGGACTTAGAAAAGTTGCTTGAGCAAGCAGATGATATTTTGGAGTCTACTCCTCTAGAGAGCTGTGAGAATGAAGAGACAACAATATTAGAGTCTCTTAAGAAGAAACTTGAGCCTTTACCAGACGCTCTTAAGTATAAGTTCCTCGGTACATCATATTCTTTGCTTGTAATTATAGCTTCAGATTTGGTTGATGCTTCATAAGAGAAGCTATTGGATGTTTTGAGAGAGCATAAGGAAGCTATCGATTAAACCATTGAAGATAGTAAAGGCATTAGCCTCTTGGTGGTGATGCACAAGATACATCTAGAGGAGAATGCCAATCCATCGAGGGAGCCATAGAGGCTGAACCCATCAATGCAAAAAGTTGGAAGAGCATAAGTGAATAAGTTGTTGGATGCAGGTATAATATATCCAATTTCTGATAGCAAGTGGGTGAGCTCGATTCACATTGTGCCTAAGCGGGTTGGATTGATGGTAATAAAGAATAAGGATAACGAGTTAGTCCCAACTCGTATTCAGTCGAGATAGAGAGTTTGCATAGATTACCACGAGTTGAATGCAACCACAAGGTGATGGAGAGTTTGTAGTTAGGATGTGACACCCATTTCAGTATTGAATTTCTGGCCACATTGGAGACAATGTGTCACTTTAGTTTGGGTGTGCGGAAGACATTTCTATTTTTTTTTTCTTGTTATTGGTTTGTCCAACATCTTGAACATAGCATGTCATTAGAAATCTAAGTCTTTTGACTCATTTGTTGGATTAAAGAGACTTCACATATCTGAGTTAAACATCACAAGCACATTAGCATAGAATCTGTGAGTTATGAGATTTGAATTGATTATGGTGTATCTTGAGATTTGTAGGATGAATCGTTGATAAAACCTTGGCTTGAAAATATATTAAAAAAAATCAGTTTGAGTTTCTCATTGAGTAATTGGACCTCTTGCCTCATAAAGTATTTAGTGTTCGCATAAAAGATGTGAAATTCAATATGGTTGATTATATGGCTGGTTCAGGTTTGTAGCCTTTTTTACTTGAGTCATTACGCCCTTAGGGATGTTTTTACATCTAGTGCCCTAAAACCATTTGGTTTGGTAGTCATTGGCCCAACACTCGTTACATAGGTCAATTAGAAAGCTTAAGGGAGCCGAACATTGCACAACCCACACAAAAAAAATTGCATATCTTGATTTAAGCCTTGATTGTCTTCATCTGGTGAATTACTATGAATTTTGATGTGCACACAACTTTGAGAAAAATTGAAGCCTCATGATTGTATGTTAATCTCACTTTGCACTTGTTGGAGCATGTGTGATGCAGCCTAACTTCGTGGGATGCAAAGAAACAATAAAAAGAAGAAAGGATAAATAATTCTTAGATCTTGAGTCTATCAATGATCTAAGACCTCTTCTCAAAACTATAGAGTCTATCTATAGCCTAAGGAAAAATAGGAAGAAAACTCACCTATGAATAATTCTTATTTAAGTGAAAAACTAATAAATCAATATAAACTGAATTGCCAAGTAACAAAGACTAGATGCCTTTATATAGGCTAGGCATCTCCTAAATTAACAAGGAAAAGGAAAACAAACCTAATGGAAAAAGAAAACAAATCCTAATGGGAAAAGGAAAACAATTCCTAATAGGAAAGGAAAACCTAATCCTTATTAAAATATAATCCTAATGGAAAAGGGAAACTCAATCCTTATTCTAAAAGGAAAATTAAAACACACATGCATAATTAAAATAATATCTTTCTCAATTTTCTCCTACATTAGATCATGTCACCATTTTTCGGGGTGTCTTCACGCTACCATCTTTCCGGGTCTTCCTCATATAGTCCCAAGCATTGTGGTCTACATCAATGTGTTGTCTCAATTTTCCATCTATGAATGGATTGATTTCAAATATCCTGATGCTGTAATTGTAATGTTCATTTTGTTAAGCATCCTTATGAGTAAAAACCATGTGTTTGCGTGGAAATTTTTGCTTGTCAATAACATAGAGCTAAGAATGTTTGTAGGTATCATTGCTGTTAAACCCTCACAAGACTTCACTCATCCTCTATTGATGCTTAGGGGTTTAAAAGACTTGTTACATATACTAAATGCAATCGTCTCTCCCATGACAATGGATCTATGTTTCTTGTTTTGGTTTTGTTTTCATTTTGTTTTTGCTTAGGGACTAGCAAAATGTAAGTTTGGAAGTATTTGATGAGTGCCAAATATTGCATATTTGGACCCCTTAATTTGTATTTGCTAAGCATGTAGCTTTATTATATTCTAATGTTTTGTTAGTTTTGGTGTTTTGCAGGTTGCTAAAGGAAAACTATGGTATTATTATGAAAGATCCAAGGAATTGGAAAAGTTCATTTTTGGAAAGTGGGATTGAGCACACAGCACCACGCTCGGGATTCATGCTCAAGCTCAACACTAAACGCTCGAGCACACATCCACATAAGCCCAAACATGCAGCACCCAAGCATTGTGCCATAGAAGACCGGGAGCACACCAGAGTATGCTCAAGCACACCTAGTGTGCAATCGAGTGCACTCAGGCTGACTTGATAGCACCGAAATCCTAGTTTTTTAGTTTAAATATCCATGTTTTCTTTGTAAATGAATCGAGGGGCGCTGTTCAATCGATTGTTATAACTTTTTGACATTTTTGAGCTCTGAACTTGATTCCCTTTGTAAGTTTTATACTTTTGATGATTTCAATTCATTTTATTATGTTTTTCTGTGATCAGGAAAGGTTAAAACGTTTAACTAAGGTTGAAGATGAAGCCTCACAATTGATTAGTTTTTCGCATTTTAATTGTATTGTTCATACAATTTGGTTTTGAATATGATTGTTGTTCTATTACAATTTAGTTATTATACTAAGCACTTTTGATTGATTGATTGTCAGTTTGATTTAACTTTGGATATTCAAAGTGTTTCATCCAATGGATACATGAATCATTCAATTTAAATTGGATATCTATTTTGATTGTAAATTAAACGAATACATTGGATGATTTGGTTTAAGTTGCATATTCGCATGACTTGTGCAATTGATGGATTCATCGAATCATTTGATAGAATAAATCCTTAAGAAAAATAGAATGAACATATGGTTTTGATTCCTAGTTGGATGTATGAACAAAATATGAGAGTGCATTGCTTTGATTTGGTGAGGTGGATTATAAACCTTAGTGCTTTTTATCATTTGGTTTTAATCAATTTAATTTAGTTTATCTTTTTATGACAAAATCACACAAATTTGGAACTAGGTTAAGATATTATTGATTTAGATAGAATTTGATTTTCACAACACAATTCCTGCAGATTCGACCTCGCACTTCCATAATCTAAATTGCAAACGATTCGTGCAATTGTGAGTACTTTTAAAACTCACAATAGAAATAATTAAAAAAAAAAAACAATAAAAGTTTTAAAATATCAAGTGTGAGATTCAAAAGTGAATATAGCAATTTTAGTCATAAATCTAATAATGATGAAGTCAAACAACATCTCGCATTGGCCATGGGCCCTTCTCTCTACGAAGGGTGTTGTTTTACCTCATTGACTATGAATGAATATCCGAAAGGATGGAGGAGATAGGGACGAGTTTAGGGAGGGACTAGGAGTGGTCCTGGTGTGATGCCCCGCCCAATGGCAATATAAATTAACTAGTAATTGACCCCAAGGCGCGCCATCCTAGCCATGTCCCTCCGAGACACGGCCTCTGGGAAAACACTTTCCTCGTCATAACAAGAAAACTGTAGTGGAAGACTTTACCAAGACTATGGGATTAAGAGACAATAATAGAAACATCACAAAGCAATACTAGAGATAAAATACTACACCCATAATATAGCAAATAGTCATCAATGTACTGGTCAATAGACCATCGTCAGGAAATAGATACAACCCAAATGAAATACATCAACATTGTTCACAAAAGATCAACAAATCAAAGCCTAGACTTAAGCTTCAACAGAGCTAATGAGATCAAAATCTCGATCATGTCTGCACGGGCAAATCTTTCATCCTCTCACATCGTCCTAAGCCAAATAGGGTCCATATCTTCAAAGATTACCTATATCAGGTCCTGACCAATCACCCAACTAATCACCGACGGCATCTTTGTCAAGGGCACCTAAACCGCGCAGTTATTCATAATGATGTCGAAAGACATAAATAAGAAGGGGATAAGTCTAAGACTTAGTGTTTTTTAACACAGATAATACCCATGCCAGTTTTAGTGATGAACTCAGGTGTTTATTACGCAAAAGCAGTTCCTTCATGATAGTTTAATTATGCATGATATATATAGTAATGATATATGCATTTGATATCAACAATAGTCATAATTCAACAATATGGTCTACCCGAGATATTACCCCTTCTCAGTAGGGTTGATGCTGTCCCGAGAGACCTATAATACAATGCGATTACGCCATTGTGTACAACATACCGTCACGTAACATTAGTGAAACGATCGGATCAACCCGAGTGGCCCACACCAACTAATGACGTCATCCTATAATGACCGAACCATTGGGAATGGTTGCATCAAAGTCACAAACCAATGGATCCACAACCCTCACATAACGCACACATTTGACTATAAAGCTAACATGTATAGTAAGTCCATGGCCATTACTACCGCACGTACCGGTGTACCATGTCATACGATGTAATTATCTTGTCTGTATTTTACATGCATGTCACTTTACAAGTCTCACTTGGTTGTTAATGTTCAAGCATAACGTTTTTCTCAAAATGACGAGTTCATGTGCAATAAGTATAAATTGTGAGAGTTGTAAAATATGCATGTTTGTTCAGTACACAAAATAGACGTGAAGTGCATAGAAAATAACAATGCGCATTATGTGAGTTAAAACTTACTTGGATTGATACGCATCTCCAAAAACTCCAAAATATCCAGGTTCTCCAAATATGTGGAAAACCTTATATTAGTCCTAATTCCATTAAACAAACCCTAAATCAAGGAAAATAGGAGCTATAGGACATTTGTTGAAAATAGGGTTTCCCTGCCACACAGTGACCATACGTCCGGGCTCGGGCGCGTACGTTTGCCGTGTTACAACAAGCTGTACATCCGATCTCGATACCGTACGTCCGCTGTATGGATTCTCGAGAGAACCTCATTTTCTCTCCACTGTCCACCTATTCTCCAACTCCTAAGGCTACTAGGAACAACCTAAAGCCCTTTAGTCCAGTTTGCAACCTCCATACAACGTAACAACGCTATGCTAACCAAAACATTAACCCAAATAGGTTTTAAAGTGCAACTAAGCTAACAACTACAACTAAACACTAAACAAGCAGCATAACGATGTAAATTAAAGCTAAGGATCGAATGTTACCTCCTTGAAACAAAACCACAAGAGTTCCACCTCACGAACGTTCCGAACTCGCAAATGCCTCACACACACACTCACAAAACACTCACAAAGCTTGGAACACTCTCTGGAAACACTCTGGCAACCTAGGGTCATATGAAAATGGTGAGAGATATGAAGGGGGTAGGGTGCTATTTATAGGCCCAGAAAAGCAGCGGATGTCTAGCCAAGGGGCGTACGTCCAGTGGTTCTTGCCTAGCGGTTCAAAGGCTGCCTCGTACGTCCAGGTATTATCTTGAGGATATTCA
The DNA here is from genome assembly GCA_013348765.1 of Carpinus viminea. Classification (NCBI taxonomy): domain Eukaryota; kingdom Viridiplantae; phylum Streptophyta; class Magnoliopsida; order Fagales; family Betulaceae; genus Carpinus; species Carpinus viminea. The sequence continues at coordinate 17,663,400 of CP054671.1, read as the reverse complement.
AAATGTAGTGTACGTCTGTAGTCCACGTTTCTATACGGTTTTGCATAGCGTCGTCGAGGGTCCCCCATACGTCCACACTCTGCATGTGGTGTACGTCCATCAAACCTAGCGTACATTTGTCCAAAAGTTCAAATTACCCCTCTAGCATCCTTAGTGACCCAAAGCCCAAATTAATCCCCCCAACTAAGCCACTTATGCCTAGTTAATAATATGGGTCACTACACCTGGTCCCCCCCAAATTACAAGAAAAAAAAAATTTTAAGGCAAAAAAATAATAATAATTAAGGTAAAAACCACCAGAGTTCGGGTCGATTGGTATAGGTGCCATAATACTAAAGAGAAAACAACCCTTTCTTAGTCAACTATTCCCTTATCCAAAAATAGAAATAGGTATATTGTCCAAGTATAATCTTTAAAGAAAGAGTCATACATAATCATTCAAACAAATGCGGTAGCGACTCGCATATCGTTTTCTACTTCCCACGATGCTTCCTCAACTCCATGATTACGCCCACAAAGAATTTGACAATGGAATCGCCTTGGCACGCAGCACCGCTCCTTCTTGTCCACACGATCTTAATCGTTCCTCCACGTAGGTTAATCCTCCTGGATTTCCAACGGCTCATACTCCACAATTACATTGGGGTTAACGATGTACATCCTTAACATCGACACATGGAAAAACGTCATGCATTCCAACCAAATTTAGGGTAAGACAATCCTATAAGCCAACCTTCCCACTCTTTGAGTAATTTTGAACGATTCCAACAAATCAGGGCTAAGCTTCCCTTCTTCCCAAATTGCATTACTCCCTCATAGGTGATACCATCAAGAACACAAGATCCCCCACTTTGAATTCCAAGGGCCTCCTCCGGTTATCAGTATAACTCTTCTACTGACTCTGAGCTGCACTCATCCTTTCCTTGATGACACACACCTTCTCACGAGTGTCCTGAATTATCTCTGACCCCAACGTCTGTCTCTCTCAATGTTGTCCCAATACAAAGGTGATTGGCACTTTCGTCCATAAAGTGCTTCATATGGTGGCATTCCAATAGTCGCCTGATAATTGTTGTTGTAGGCAAACTCAATCAAAGGCAAGTACTGAACCCAGCTTCCTTTGAATTCCAACACACATGCCCATAACATATCCTCTAGGATCTGGTTTGTCCCTCGTGACCATCTACAGAGGATGAAAAGTATCTAAACTTTAGCTCCGTCCCCATTTCCTTCTAAAGACTTTGCCAAAACCTCGAAGTAAAACGAGAGTCTCTGTCCCAAATGATTGTCGATGGTACTCCATGTAAATGGACTACATTCTGGACATATAGTCTGGCCAACTTATCCATCGGATCCTTAACCTTTCTGGGAATAAAGTGAGCACTCTTCGTCAAACGATCAACAACAACCCAAATGGAATTTTCCTCAGTGGGTGTCTTTGGTAAACCTAAAATAAAATCCATCACGATCTCATCCCATTTCCACTTCAGTATAAGCAGCGGCTTAAGCGTTCCCACCGGTCACTAATGTTCTGCCTTCACTTATTGGCAGGTCAAACACTGTTCCACAAATTTTGCAATGTCCTTCTTCATATTGTTCCACCAATATGATCCCTTCACATCACGGTACATCTTGGTGCCTCCAGGATGCACAGTGTATGGAGAATGATGAGCCTCACTCATTATCTCCTTCCTCAGTCCTTCGATTCCCGGCACACATACTTGCTTGAAATGGGTGAGCAACCCGTCCTCCTTAAGACAAAACTCCCTTGCCTTACCTTCCATAAGTAATTGTTTGATCTTGGCACACTTAGGATCTTCGAGCTAAGCTACCTTGATTCTTGCAAGCAATTCTGATTGAACCATCAGGTTAGTCAGGTGTACAGGCATACCTTCGCTACTACTTCCAATCCCATCCCAGTGAGTTCCTTAATCAATCGAGGTTGAGAAATCCCAAGAGCAGCAAGCTCCACCGTTAATTTCCTGCTCAATGCGTCTGCTACTACATTTGCCTTTCTAGGATGATAATTGATCTCGTAATCATAATCCTTGATCAACTCTAGCCACCTTCTCTTCCTCATGTCCAACTCCTTTTGAGTGAAGAGATACTTTAAGCTCTTATGGTCCGTGAAGATCTCGCACCGCTCGCCATACAAGTAGTGCCTCCAAATCTTAAGAGCAAACACAACCGCTGCCAACTCCAGGTTGTGTGTAGGATAGTTTTGCTCGTATGGTTTTAGCTGGCATGAAGCATAGGCAATAACATTGCCGTTCTGCATCAGCACGCAACCTAAACCTTTCTTAGAAGCGTCACTATACTACAAAATTACCAAATTTAGTAGGTAATGCTAACACTAGAGCAGTTATCAATCGCCTCTTCAGCTCTTGGAAACATTGCTGACACTTATCCGTCCAAACAAAACGAGCATTCTTCCTAGTCAAGGCAGTGAATGGTCTCGACAGCTTCAAAAAACCTTTGATGAAGCGCCGATAGTAACCAGCGAGTCCTAAGAAACTCTGAATCTCGAACACGCTAGTTGGCCTTGTCCACTCTACCACATGCCTTCACCTTCTCTGGGTCAACTGCTACTCCCTCACCAAAAATAACATGTTCGAGGAAAGACACGCTATCCAACCTAAACTCACACTTCTCGAGTTTAGGATAGAGCTTCTCACTCCTAAGCTTCTCCAATATCTTCTGTAGATGCTCCTCATGCTCCTTCGATCCTTGAGTAGATCAAGATGTCATCAATAAAGACAACGGTGAAGTCCAAATAGTCATGAAAGACTCATTCATCGTGTCCATAAAGACTATTGGCGCATTAGTTAGTCTGAAAGACATAACTAAGAACTCGTAGTGTCCATAACGAGTCCTAAAGGCTATTTTAGGAATGTCCTCTTCCTTCACCCTCACTTGGTGATAGCGAGCACAAATCGACCTTAGAAAACACCGCTCCTTTGGTGATCCAACAGTCTCAATCCTTGGCAAAGGATATCGATTCTTGATCGTCACCTTATTCAACTCCCGATAGTCAATGCACATCCTCATTGACCCATCCTTCTTCTTAACAAACAACACCGGTGCTCCCCACGGTGATATACTATGGTGAATGAAACCCTTGTCCAAAAGCTCCTAGAGTTGTTCCTTTAGCTCTTTCAACTCCGACAATGCCATCCTATAAGGTGCTTTAGAGATAGGATTAGTGCCTTGCACACACTCAATCCCAAACTCCACCTCCCTCTGTGGTGGTAGTCCAGAGTAGTCTGACAAAAAGACATCTGGATACTCGCACACCATAGGAATATCTTCCAGATTCTTCCTTGCTTGCTTTGTTGGAGTGACAATAAATGCCAAAAACATGCTTGATCACCTCCGACAATAAGCTTCCTCACCTGCACGGCCGAAATTGTTGGAGGTAAAGACCTCACTCGCAATCCAACATACGTCACTTTTCCTTCTCCCCATGGCATAAGCATTACTTGCTTCAGAACGCAGTCAATGATCGCCGAATGCTTCATCAACCAATCTATTTCGAGAATAACGTCGTAACTAAACATAAGGAGAACAACTAAGTTTGCGGGAAGTACCCTTCCACAAATGCTAACAGGGCATTCGCAAACTACACGCTTACATACCATAGTTTTCCCTACGGGTGTAGTTACAGCTAGACTAGGTTTCAAAGTTCTCACAACAAGTCTAGACAACCTTACAAACACTAAAGATAGGGTAGCCCCCAAATCAAACAAAATTGAAGCTTCAAATCCAAGTATAGGGGTAGTACTTGTCACTACTTCTGATCCTCCTTCCAATTCTCTTGGAACAAGCACGTAAACCCGAGCTAGTACCAAAGGCTTCTGAGCAACCCCTTTGCTCACGCAGTCCTTCTAAAGTGACCACACTGGCCACAGCGATAGCAAGTCCCAGTTGCCATCCTGCAGGGTCTCCAGTGTACACAGTTACACTTCTTGCACAATTCCGATGTCTGATTCTCTGCAACGAATCGAGGGTTACCAGGTGCGTCCTTGTGACCTGGGGTGAAAACTCCCACCACATCCTCTTAGCTGGCTTGGCTCCTCCAACAGAAGTACTAGTTCCTTGAGTCCTCCTCTTTTGATCCGCGTATTCAACCACATTCTCCTTCAAGCTCTCCTCATAGATTGACGCCTTATCGACTAATTGGGAGAAATCCCGAATGTCAAAATAGCTCATCATGATCCGAATACAAGAGTTCAGACCTCGTTCGAACTTCTTCACTTTCTTTTCCTCAATCGGGATAAGGTACAGTCAAAAGCACGACAACTACAGAAACTTTGCAGCGTACTCAATCACTGACATTCCTCCTTGGACCAAATCCAAAAACTCTCGTGCCTTCATCTCTTGCACAACTCTAGGAAAAAAGTGCCAATTGAACTCGTGCTTGAAGACTTCCTAAGAAATGGCAATCTCTGAACCCAAGTCAACAACAAGCACCACTTTCTTGTCCTGCCACCAGCGCTTAGCTTCTCTAGTCAACTTATAAGTAGCATAAGCCACCTTCTGCTCATTTATACATCCAAGAGTGGCTAACAACTCCTCCACGTCGTTTAGCCAATTCTTAGCACTGATGTGATCGCCTTTCCCGTCAAAACTCTCCGAGTGATGACTACAAAAATCCTTTAGAGAACACCCAGTACCTTCAGCTGGCTGTCTCGTAACCCTATCGTGATCTATGGCTGAAACCAACTGGCCAATTGCATCCATCCCCTGACTTCCTGGGAGTGTTGCATCATCAACATGAATGTCCACAAGCTCAAGGTGAACACTTCCCTCACCAATCTCCAACGCATTAGATCCGATTGCAGGGTTCCTTTAGGGTGGCATTCTCTGAAACGAATAGTAGAGTTAGAACCGACTCTACTAGAACCAAGCGAACAAACCTAGAGGCTAAGTCCTAATCGCTTATCCAGCCTAATCTCTGGTGTGATCATGGCCTAAGTTCTCTTTTCCCTCTATCATATAGTCTTCTTAGAGCAAAAGAGCTCTGATACCAACTATGACGCCCCGCCCGATAGGAATATCAATTAACTAGTAATTGATCCCCATGCGCCATCCTAGCCATGTCCCTCCGAGACACGACCTTTGGGAAAACACTTTTCTCGTCGTAACGAGAAAACTACAGTGGAAGACTTTACCAAGACTATAGGATTAAGAGACAATAATAGAAACATCACACAGCAATACCAGAGATAAAGTACTACACCCATAATATAGGAAATAGTCATCAATGTACTGGTCAATAGACCATCATCAGGAAATAGATACAACCCAAATGAAATACATCAACATTGTTCACAAAAGATCAACAGATCAAAGTCTAGACTTAAACTTCAACAGAACTAATGAGATCAAAATCTCGATCATGTCACAGATCAAATCTTTCATCCTCCCACATCGTCCTCAGCCAAATTGGGTCCATATCCTCAAAGATTACCCGTATCAGGTCCTGACCAATCACCCAACTAATCACCGACGGCATCTTTGTCAAGGGCAGCTAAACCGAGCAGTTATTCATAATGATGTCGAAAGACATAAATAAGAAGGGGGTAAGTCTAAGACTTAGTGTTTTTTAACGCATATAATACCCATGCCAATTTTAGTGATGAACTCAGGTGTTTATTACGCAAAAGCAGTTCCATCATGACAGTTTAATTATGCGTGATATATATAGTAATGATATATGCATATGATATAAACAATAGTCATAGTTCAACAATATAGTCTACCCGAGATATTACTCCTTCTCGGTAGGGTTGATCTTTGTCGAGGACCTATAATATAATGCCGATTGCTGACCATTGTACAACATACCGTACGTAACATTAGTGGCACGATTGAGTCTGACCCCGAGTGGCCCACTCCAACTAATGACATTCGTCCTGTAATGACTGAACCATTGGGTATGGTGCATCAAAGTCACGAAACCAATGGATCCACAGCCCTCACATAACGCACACATTTGACTATAAAGCTAACATGTATAGTAAGTCCATGGCCATTACTACCGCACGTACCGGTGTACCATGTCATACGATGCAATTATCTTGTATGTATTTTACATACATGTCACTTTACAAGTCTCGCTTGGTTAACATGTTTAGTACAACTGTAATACCCCGTTAAAAGTAACCTTTTATTTAGGAGATCCCCATTCATTGGGTGCATAACCCCAAACCTTTAGTGGAGCTGCTTAGATGGAAGCCTAAGACCCTTAGGGTTAACCTAAGTACACCTTGACCCTTAGGGGATAAAAGCTTAATACTGATCCTTAGGTGGCAGACGTACGCTAGGTCTGGCTGATGTATGCTTGTGTCTCAGAAGCGGATGTATCGCGGGGACCACAGACGTGCACTCTCTGACTGCACCGGATTTACGTGGACCACCAAATGTATGCTACTTTTTGGTAAACCCTTTGGATAATACCTGGACATACGAGACACCTTCTAGACCAATGTACAAAGACCATCGGACGTACGCTAGGGTTGTGACGTCCATTGCTCTGTCAGGGAGTTGGTGGTAGATTTTCTCTATAAATAGCCTACCCCTCCCTTCATTTCTCGTGCCTTCTTCTCCCTCTAGTATGCCCTCAGGCTACCAGAACCTCTTCTTAGTGTTTTGAGTGAGGAATCCGTGAGAGAGAGTTTCAACGAAGAGTTTTCAAGAAGGGAAGGTCATGTCGGTGCTTAGCTTTAGGGTAAGCTTCATTTCCTTTTGTATTTAACATTGTTATAGCCTCTGTTTTGCTCTTTACTAAGTTTTCAAAGTGTTCATCGAATTGTTTCCTAAGAATGATAAAGTTTGCGAAAGAACTTTTTCAAACCCGTTGTGTTATGATTCTTACATTACATGTGCTCTTTTATTTGCCTGAGAGAGGTTTAGGGGTCTAGAGGTGCCATGCACTGTCCAAATCTTAAAGCAATGCTCTAAGCACCTGGGGACATATCGCCATTGAGGCTAGATGTACGGTTAGTGGCAGCACCTATTCTTAAGTTTCATACGTGTGTGCTTTAACTTAGCCATAACTATAGGTTTTGTAAGACTTAGAATAATGGTGTCTTGTATCTCATTATAACAAGAAATAGCTTGGTGGAGGATTTGCTCAAATGTGCGAGGTAAGTAAACACTTACACCATTTTTTAAACCGTGGGATATGTTAGTTGATTGACCATGCAGATGATATGAGCATGTTTATTTCTGCAAAATACTCGGTAATGGTATTGTTGAATAAACCCCAAGATGCATCGTAAGACATGTGAATGCGCGATGCGTAACGCCCAAGAATTAATTAACATAATTAATTCAACGGTTAAATCTCCCAGCCTTGTTCCACTATGAACAAGACCTCCGGGACCTCTACTCCTCAAAAAATAGAGGATACTAAGCGTGAAGTAATAAAGTACTATAAACATTAATCGGTATAACGGGCGTCTAATCAAAGATCATCAAAGCACAAAAATCATACTATATACATCAGTACAAGGGATCCATGCTAAACCTTAATATGCAAGCAAGCATGCATCAAGCCCTAATGTCTACAACATAACTCAAAAGTACTAATTACCATGAGTACCCGCTTAAGCTTGCAATAAGTCCTCAAGCATCTCCTGGATCGAATCCTCCACAAGAACCGGATGCTTCACAGTATCTACTATCTAGAATAGCATAACCGTGCATATGGAGAAAAAGGAGAAATAATACAAGGGTAAGTCCGACGACTTAGTGAGTAGAAATCCACATGACATACCTGTCATTAATTTGTGGATTCTTTTATTATAAAACACATGCAGCATTATGAGATGACAGTTATCATGCAAGTGATATATATATAGATAATATATGCTTATAATCATGAGTAACAGTAATAGTTCAACGTTATGGTCTACCCAAGATATTACCCTTCTGAGGTTGGCGCTATCCGAGGATCTGTAGTACAATGCGATTGCCCCAACAATTTGCACGAAACATACCGTCACGTAACACTAGTGCACGATCGAGTTCAACCCAGTGGCCCACACCGCTAATGACGTCCGTCTATAGTGACCATCCATTGGGAATGGCTGCATCATTAGTCACGAGTCATTGGATCCAAAGCCCCCACACACGCACACATTGACCATAAAGTTAACCCGTATAGTAAGCTCATGGCCATTACTACCGCACGTACCGGTGTACCATATCTTCTGATGCAATTAGTTTTATCGATCTTTTATATGCAGTTTACAAATCTCATTATTATCTTGTTAATGAGACACACGTTTTCACAAAGAGAGTTCCCGTGGTTCAAAATGCATTTCATGAGAGTTGTAGAACATGCATGTTTGATATATACAAAATATGTGTAATGCAGGAAAAGTAACAACAAAGCATCCATGTGAGTTTGTACTCACCCGGGCCATAAAGCTCCTCCATGTAATTCCCTTGAGGCTCCATAACCTAGAATCGATAAAGACCTATCATCAGTTCTATTTCTACTAAAGCACAACTCTATAACAAATAAACAAGACCTATGGGACGGTTGGTGAAAATAGGGTTTCCACACACCTCTGGCCGTCGATGACTAAAGTCGTCGTCCGCTAAGTCACAATGGGCCGTCGTCCGGTCCACAAGACCGTCTCGCTCTAATGTCTTCGAGGAGAACCTCATTTTCTCTCCTTTGTCGCCTATTCTTTGACTCCTAAGGCCAACAAAGCTCCCTAAGGCCTCTAACGCAGAGATCAAAACCTCCATGCAAAGAAACAACGCTAAGCTTAACAAAACGCTAGCCTAAGCAAGATTAAAGCATAACTAAGCTAACAACTATAACTAGCAACATAGAACTATAATCGAGCAGCATAACGGCGTATTGAAAAGCTAAGAAACCAAGCATTACCTCCTTGAAGCGAAACCTCGAGAGTTCCTTCCTCCGGCAACACGAAACCTCACAAACACTCACAAAGCAGCCTCTTTGGCAACCTAGGCAAGAGGGGGTTTAGGGTGAGAATGGTGTGAAATGGGCGAGGGGTGAGGGGTATTTATAGGTTTAGAAAGCAATGACGTCCGATCCTAAGGGCATACGTCGGTACCTTTCCACAGCGGTCCAAAGGTTGTCTCGTGCGTCTAGGTATTACGGAGGTATTCAAAAAGTAGCGTACATCCGATACTTTTTGGCGTACATCCACTATACTATTCACGAGTACGGTTGTACTTTACATCAATGGGCGTCCTGGGGACCACCGTCGTTACTAAAAGACAGGCGTACGTTCGCCAATCCTAGCATACATCCGGTCCAGAAGTCAAATTTCCCAAAATGCCCTTCTAGCTGATCCTAGTGACCCAAAGTCCAAATTAACCCTTTAACTATGCCACTTATGCTTAGATAAATATTTGGGTCACTACAGTACGTGCGATATGAACGGCCATGGGCTTATTATATAAATTACGTAATATGGTCAAATGTGTGCATTATGTGAGGGTTGTGAATCCATTGGTTTCATGACCTAGATGCAACCATTCCCAATGGTTCGGTCACTATAGGACGAACGTCATTAGTTGGTGTGGGCCACTTGGGATTGAACCCGATCGTGCCACTAATGTTAGATACGATGTGTTATCAATGGCTGGGGCACTAGCATTGTATTATAGGTCCCTCGGGACAGCATCAACCCTGCTGAGAAAGGGTAATATCTCGAGTAGACCATGTATGAGAGTTATGACCTATAAAGCATTATCCTTTTCTGCATCAAAACAATTAGGCAATTATCGCTAGTTGTATACCATAGAGCTTTAAAAACCCTAAAACCTATAAAATGGTGTATTAATGAAGGTAATGCCCTCTTTTTGGTTATTACTTGGATTGCATGTTTACTTTTATGAATTGGGTTCATGTCATGCCTAAGTGTGGGGTTTACTTACTAAGTCGTTAAACTTACGTGGTTATTATTCTTTAGGTAATCTTATTCACTGTTATGGAGGTAGCTAGAGTTGCCATTGCCTGACTGGCGATGCTTTATCTATAGTTACAGGTTTGTCTTATTTGTTTAGTAGCTCCATGTTCTTACTTGATGAATTGTAGTACTCTCAGATTTATTCACCTTCCTTGCTTTTACTCTGACAGTTTTTATAAGGCGATTACCTATTTGACCACATTGGATTCAAGCTGGGTGAATTGCCAATGACTCCACTGGATTAGTCAAAGCTAATTTTGGGGGCGTTACAACAACGTTTTTCTCAAAATGACAGAGTTCATATGCAATAAGTATAAACTATGAGAGTTGTAAAATATGCATATTTGTTCGACACAAAATAGGCGTATAGTGCATAGAAAATAACAATCGCATTATGTGAGTTAAAACTCACCTCAATCGATATCGTCTCCAAAAACTCCAAAGATCCGGATTCTCTAAATCATGGAAAACCTTCTTTTAGTCCTAATTCCACTAAACAAACCCTAAATCAAGGAAAACAAGAGCTATGGGATGTTTGGTGAAAATAAGATTTTCACCCACAGGTGACCGTACATCCAGGCTCGGTAGCGTCGTCTCCGCCGTTTCGACAAGCCATATGTCCGGTCTTGATACCGTATGCCCGCTGTATGGGTTCTCGGGGAGAACCTCATTTTCTCTCTACTGTCCGCCTATTCTCTGACTCCTAAGGCTACTAGGAACAACCTAAAGCTCTCTAATCCAATTTGTAACCTTCATGCAATGTAACAACGCTAAGCTAACCAAAACGTTAACCCAAGCGGGTTTTAAAGTGTAACTAAGCTAACAACTACAACTAAATACTAAACAAGCAACATAACGACGTAAATTAAAGCTAAGGATCGAATGTTACCTCCTTGAAACAAAACCACAAGAGCCTCACGAAGGTTTCGAACTCGCAAACGCCTCACACACACACTCATAAAGCTTGGAACACTCTCTGGAAACACTCACAGCAGCCTAGGGGCATATGAAAATAGTGAGAGATACAAAGGGGTAGGGTGCTATTTATAGGCCCGAGCGGCGGACATCCGGCCAAGGGCATCGTCCGGTAGTTCTTGCCTAACGGCTCAAAGGCCTCGTATGAGGTATTATCCGAAGGTATTCAAAAAGTAGTGTACATCTGGTAGTCCCACGTCACGTTCGCCTATACGGTTTTGCGAGTGTACGTCGGTGGTCCCCGTGCGTCCACACTACTGAGCAGCGATGTCGTCCAAATCAAACCTAAATACGTTCCTCCAAAAGTCCAAATTACCCCTCTAGCATCCTTAGAGCATCCACATCAAGCTATGTAAAATTTAATTAAATTTAACTTTTCAAAGTGTACATTTTTAGATATAGGTAGTCACTTTTAAAGATTACCAAATATCAAACTTTTTAAATATTTTGCTATTTTTACCAAATATTATTTTTTTTATATTGTGAAACCAAATTACTTTAACTACTATGAAACTCACTTTCATGCTCACATACATGGAATTATTTTTTGTGCACAATTGCATCTTTAATTCAATTGATTTTATTGATGAATGCATTTAATTTATTAGGAAAAAAAAACCAATGGACGTCAATTAATGCAATTGTGTATTTGAGAAAAGAGGAGTGACGAAAAAAAAATGGAAGGGGAAAAAAAGTAAAAAATGTGGGGATGAAAATCTAGATGGAAAGAAATAGAAAAAGAGAGAAAGAAAAATGAAAAGTGGTGCTAGAATGCAATAAAATAATATAAAATAATATGATAATATTTTAACATTTGCTTTTGGTCTCTTTAAATTTGAAGAGGAGATTTGATAAATGTTATATTTAGCATTTGATAAGGAGTTTGATGTGGAGGACTTTTTGTAGATTTTGTTAAAATTTTAAAGAAATGTTAGATTTAGAGAGCTTGATGTAGATGCTCTTAGTGATCCAAAGCCCAAATTAATCCCCTCAACTAAGCCACTTATGCCTAGTCAATAATTTGGGTCACTACACTTGATCCACCCCAAATTACAAGAAAAAAAAAATTAAGGCAAAAAAATAATAATAATTAAGGTTAAAAAAAAATTTTTAAAAAAATTAAGGTATTTTTTGCCAATTAGTCCCTCGCAAATTTTTTTTTTCTGCCCTTGGTCCCTTCCCAAATTGAAAGCTAGATTCGTCCCCGGGAGGAGACTATTTTGTTTTGGTAAACGACCACACCAATGTGAAGTTAATCAATTGGACAATCAAATATAAATTGATGGTGATACACTTGACTGGTCTAAGATATTAATCTCTCAAAGGAACTAAGTTATCTTGAGACTAGAGACTGCAAAACACAGTTCATTGTGTGATAACCACGTTACTCTCACCCATGGGCCATATCTCTATATTCAATATAATCTTAGGACTTTTCACATGCATAATAAATATGATGAACTTGGTAATAAGCATGTAAAAGATATTTTTTATGCCATCTGCTCAAATCATTTAATTAGTGAAAGGGGTTTGTTAAACAACACAAACATCCCCACACTCTGCTCACTTAAAGAAAATAAAAATAAAAATAAAATAATGATTGGTGTAGAAAAGTGAAAAAAAATTTGTTTTGTAATAATTTTTTTATTTGTATAATAGTAAAATGTAAATGATATTATATAGAAAGTGAATAATGTGGTATAAAAGTAAGAATGCTTTTATGTTGATTTTTTAGAATGAAGTGAATAGTATTTGGGGTGGTTGTGTTGTTTGCCAAACAACCCCCGAATATATATTCATTACAAACATTTGAATGTCAACATAGATATAAAATCATCGATTCATGGCACAATCCCAACAATAGCACAAACTCTGCTGAAAAGATGTAATATCTCAGTTAGACTATACGGTTTAAACTAGACATGATTTCATTTTACAATATATATTATATCTATATTACATTCATGATAATTTGTCACCTCATAATAATGCATGTGGTTTATAAGTTGAATTCACCATCTAATGACCTATATACATTATATTCATTTTTACTCACTAAGTCTTCGGGCTTGCTCTTATATTTTTTGCCTCCATATGTGTATACGTATTTGTTATAGCTAGTTTAGTCGAAGATAAATTCGGGAAACCATGATCTGGTGGTAGTGACAGACTTGATCAAAATTATTTTTAAAGATTTAGACCCTATTTGGCTCAGGTAAATGTGAGATGCTAGTGGAACTATTTGTCATAAAATGATCGAGATTATATTTATGTTATATTCTATTAAGCGTAGAATTTAATTTCATTAAGAACAATTAGAAATGATCGTATTATATTTTGACGATTGATCTTTGACCTTAGTATTTGGAAGTCTATTTATATTATTATATTTTAATTTTAACTCTATTTATTATGATTGTGGCTTTTAAATTACGGTTTATCCCCAAAGTTGACAATGTTTTCAATTGAACACTAAAGTTTCAATTTTGCAATCCACCTCACAAAGTTCCATTCTTTTCAATTCAACCAATATTATCTCAAAATTCCCATATTACCCTATTTTTTTTATAAATAAAATAAATAAATTTGGAGGTGCAAAATGGCGGATGGCCAAAGGGTGGCTATAGCAACCCTAAATGACAACGGTTTTAAAATTTTAATAAAAATTAAAAATTAAAAAGTAGGGGCAATATGAGAAGTTTTGGATACAATTGGTTAAATTGAAAATTTTGAAACTTTGAGGGTGGATTGTAAAATTGAAACTTTGGTGTTCAATTGAAAATACTATCAACTTTATGAGGTAAGCTATAATTTTCCTTAAGGTTTTTGTTGTTTTTTTTTGTTACATATTTTTTATTTATTTTTAATCTAATATGTCACTAAAATTATAGGTACTAATCACGTGTAAGAGATATAGAGCTTCATAAAAAAATAAAAAATAAAATAAAATAAGAAAATCTAATAAAATCATGACAAAAGTATCATGCATGTTTATTTATTTACTTTAAATACTATTTATAACATTTTTTAAAATTGAGATAATTATTTAATTTTGCCGTAAATGTTCTAAAAATGTATTTAACCCAATTTTTTATTTGGTAACCGAGAGTCCTCGTGTTTTCTTGGCGTTTACCCGCCAATTTGTCCATTTCGCATAATTGGATTTTGCCATTTTGGTTTGTCACTTTGCTCGTGTACTGTTTACTTTTTAACATTTGTATGCCTTTTTCTGCACTAAAGATATCTTCCGTACGCCAGAGCGATCCTCCAATTATTTGGCTTCTTGTCCCCATTTTGTGAAACCTTTTATTGAAATCACCGTGTTCCGAAAAGGCTAACTAACTTGAACCCTTCATTATTTACCGTCCTAATTTAGAAAGAAAAATAGTATAGTTTGTTCACTTTGTTGAATTCACTTGTTCATAAACTCGAGTCAAAGCCTTGTTAAATTTTATAAAGATTATTAGTGGGGCAAAATAATAGGGATAATTTTTTTTTTTAACAGAAACGTTCCCGTCTGATATAAAATAATAGGGATATTGCTTTTTCATTCATTTAAGGTGAAACAAAAACAACCAAGTCTATTTGAACCCTTCTTAATTAGATGACAAGATGTCAGATTGTTTGTTTATATCATTCTTCAACATGATCAGATTTGCGATCTGATATGATTATGAAGGAATCCTAGGTATGAGGAATCCTCAAAATAGAGAAGGCGAGCAAGGCTTACACAAGGGTCTCACCTATCTTTCTTGTCAAGATAGATGGGTGGATTATCTCTTAATCAGTTTATTCACTATTGAGAATGCATTATGGTCCCACCTTACCTTGATTTAGTGAAATTTTATTATTATTGCTATTATTATCATGGTTATAAGCACTTATTTTTAGTTAAACTTGCAATTTATGCTATAAATTTTTATCATTGTTTTCATTACTTATTTCTTAGTTAATGTGCGATTTACACTATAAATTTTTTAGGTGTGAGTGATTATTGTTATCCTCATTTTCATTACTTTTTTTTTTTTTTTGGAACGTCGATTTTCATTACTTATTTCGTAGTTAAACATTAGATTTACACTATAAAATTTTTAGGTCACCATCAATCATAGATTATTTCTCTATGATCAATACACCTACTAATCTTTCCAACATTTTTCAACTATAGCTATTAGGATTATGCCAACAGTCCCTCAAAACAGAGAAGGGCAGACAGGGCTTATGCAAGGGCCTCACCCATCTTTTTTATCAAGATATCTGGTGGATTATCTCTCTTGATCAGTTTATTTACTATTGAGAATGCATTAAGGTCCCACCTTACCTTGATTTAGTGAAATTTTATTATTATTGCTCTTATTGTCATGATTATAATCACTTATTTGTTAGTTAAACTTGCAATTTACGATAAATTTTTATCATTGTTTTGTTACTTAAATCTTAGTTAATTTTGCGATTTACGCTATACATTTTTTAGGTGCGAGTGATTATTGTTATTCTCATTTTTCATTACTTATTTCTTAGATAAACATTAGATTTACACTATAACATTTTTAGGTCACCATCAATCATAGATTATTTCTCTATGATCAATGCACCTACTAATCTTCCCAACATTTTCCAACTATAATTATTGGGATTATGCCGTGGACTTCGAATATGCGTATTCAACAAGCTAAACTTATAGTGGTGTAAAAAATGTCTATTTGCAACAATAATTGAAATCCTAATTGCAAAGTGAGGAAGAAAAATAATAGAGAGAGAGAGAGGGGATGGTGGAGGATGAACCCTATTTGATTTGCATACTCTTGACCGGGAAATTAACTTATAGCAGTGTGAAAAGTGTCTATTTGGAACAATAATTGAGATCTTTATTTTACAGCAAGGAAGAAAACAATAAAGAAAGAGGGATGGGAGAGAGAATGAAGAATATTTGATTTGCAAACTCTTGATTTAGCAACATATTAGTGCATTGAATTTTTTATTTTTATTTTTTAGGGTTTGTTTAGTAAATGATTTCGTTTTGGTTTTGGTTTGAAACGAAAAAGTGAAAATATAAGAATATTTGGTATGAAAAAATGAAAAAAAAATTTGTAGTTATTTTTTTATTTGTATAATAATAAAAAGTTATTGATACGATGTAAAAAGTAAGTAAATTTTTTTAAAAAAAAAATGGATTATCTTTGCCTTTTGCCAAAACGCTTTAACAAATGAAGTCTTAGTTTTTTTGGGGGTGAGACGGTAATTATCACCTCTTGAAAGAAGTCTTTTTGCTAGAAATTTTTAAATTATGAGAGACATGTTTGTTGTTAGGTGACATAACCGCGTGCATAATTACAATGATAACTTGCCTTTTGAGCCTTCTCTTCACTGCAAAGAGTTTGGAATTGTATTTTACTTTCTTTCTTCCTTTTCTTTTTTTTTTTTTGAAATTAAGGTTAAAAGGAAAAAAAAAATCGAGTTAAAAAATCTAAAGAATCACAAAAATAAATAAATAATTTCTACAAAAAAATATATATAATTTTAACATCTTGCAATAGAAAGTAAATATGCTCGCGGTCAGTAAAGGGACAAAAATATTATAAAGAAAGAACAAAGGTGTACGGTCCACGTCAATTGGCAATCTCGTCATGTCTCCCATAATTTTGACTATTTGAAGATGTTGTTATTCCACTAACTAAAACTTTGATAGTCTTGATTGGGTGTCTGCTATTATTGCTACTAGGGGTGGGTAAGAGTTTGGTCGGTATCATAGGGATATTTTCACTTACCAATTTGTAAAATTCTGTTAAATTGATTAATTAATTAACTTTATGCTGTCAGAAAATAGTTTTTGACTTTTTTGACTAATCAGTTAATAGCTAGTTAGTTAATTGTCAATTACAAATTTTTATTTTAAGATTTATTAATTTCTTTATAGTTATACAATCAGTAAATAATATGTTTTTTTTTATAAATGAAAATAAAAATTAAATTCATGGAAAACAATCAAAATAACAATTACAAAATCATTGGACAAACACAATCAAAAAAGTTACCATATAAAAGTTAAGATTTACTTGAAAAATCGGTTAAATCGATATAAAAAAATATATATTTTACCACCTAATGAATTAAACTGATGATGAAATAGTATTTTCATTATGTCTACCAACCGCTGAAAGTCGATTGTGGATCGGTTACAATTTGATGACAGTTGAGAAGTAATTGGTAGGAGGTAAATGATTAATTTGCTCACCCCTAATTACTAGCAAATTCAACCAATCCCCACATTAAACAAATAAGTTTTATCATATCCTATTGCCTTAATTTTTAAAAAATAAATGGTAATTTAATATAATATCAAAAAAATGTTATAAGTTTGGAATTTAATTCTAATAATTTTACCTCTCCATTTCAATTAAAATATTTCATGAATTTTCAGTTTAATTAAAATATTATTTAAATAATCAAAATTCACATATTTTTATTAGTTTAAACAATATACCATTTATTGTGGAGAATATCTTGATTTTATGCTAGTAAAGGCCACATTTACACCCACCACTCACGTGTTGACACCTCACATAAAGAGAAAAAAAAATGCAAAAAACAATTCTACATCTTGCCTTACGATAGAGTCACGATGCAAAGAAAAGAAGAAGGAAGAAGGATCTCGGTGGAAGGAAGAAACCCCACAGGTCTTGGGAAGGATCTCACTTGCGACGGACACCTCGTGGCGACCCAAGACCACGGCCGTGGGTTTGGTTTTTTTTTCTTTCTTCCAGTGAGTCGATTTTTTTTTTTTTTTTTAGGATGATAAAATTCCAAATAGGGTTCACCTTCCCTCAAGGTTTTAGTTTTGAGGCATTAGAAAGCGATTTTAGAATCTTGAGGCATTTTTTTTGGATTTTTTTGGTTGCGGAGACAAAATAGCCACGGGTGGCGGATCTCTCTCAGTTGGGGTGGATTGTTGCCACCCAGCTGGGGTGTGGCAATTTTTTTTTGGTTGGTTCACGGAGACAAATATGGCCACGAGGGTGGCGGATCTCTCCACTTGGCCGTTGGGTGGATCGCCACCCCGATTCGAGATCTATCTTTTTTTTTTCGCGGGAAAAGTTGCCAGAGGTTGGCGGCGGGTGGCAGTGGGTGGCGGCGTCCGTCGCCGGAGATGGGCGGTGGGTTATTTATTTGGTTATTTAATTTGTTGATTTGGTGTTTTGATTTCATTTTTAGTTTGTGTATTTTTTTGAAATTATTGAGGTGTCAATAGTTGAGTTTCTGCCTTCACCGAATAGCAACAGCTCTCTTTATTGTGTTGTCCAATCACATCTATTGAATCATTTAATGCTAGACTCACCAACCACCACTCCTCCGAAGAAAGGATGGGCTGGAACTGGAGAGAATCAGGTCCGATAAAGGACTTTGGTTACATTTAAATGAATTGAAAGCAAATTGAAGACCAAACAAGAAAAGAAAAGATTCAATGAGTGGCTTAACATGGTGAAATAATGACACCAATAACTCCCCTTCAGGAGTGGACCCGGGGTAAGATTTGGGGGCTATGGTCCCCCAAAATTTTAAAACTCCCTAAAATTTTGTTTTTAAAAAAATACACCTTTAAAAACATTTTATTTTTTTGCCCCACAATTTTTTTTTTTTTTTAGTTTTTCCCCAAACCTAGAAGTCTAATTCCGCCCTGCTCCTCTCGATCGAGGTTTCGCATTAACAAGGACTTCTCCTTTGGGAAGTCTTCTGTAGTTTTCATGGTACTTGGATTCTTTTTATAAGGATTTTTCCTCTCCACTTTTTGACATCCACTCGTGCTTCCTTGAGCTTATGTAGAAAACACACTTGGAAATGGATCAGGTTGCCAGAAACGCTGGAGATTGTCAAGTCTTTTTCATGGCTACCTCCAAAATGCAAATTAAGTAAAACAACTCTTCTGGTCACAGTCAAGACAGCGTAATTAGGGCGATTTACCAAAATAAGCAAATGAGCAAATTAAGACTATAGCTAGTAGTCTCCACTTTCTTTGGTGGACCAGCTTTCTCCCAGGGAGTTTGTGCATCATGGGGGTCCATTGCTTCAACTTAGACATGTGTCTCCATCTACTTCTTGGTGAGACAAAAGTTGTATAACTCTAGTGGGGTACTCATGCTTACCTCCTTTTTCAAGCTGTAAAGTTTCCCGTTTTCTCTCTTTTTGGGTTCAGCTTTTTAGGATCTATTTTCTTCAGGAGTAACTGGAAATTATTAATTGCTAATATTTGATATTTAAATCTTCGTTAATTGACAATAATTCGGTGCATGCGTTGAACTATATGTCTCTGTCATTTCAGAAGAGAAGTTGTTAGAAATGTGTTGACTGATGCAAGACATGTTTGTTGTTGGGTGACATCCAAACGTGCATTAATGTAATGATTAACTTCTCTAATAAATTAGGTCTTCTGGATCCATTACCATCTTTCTAGAAAGAACAAAAAATGGTTGGAGTGGCATTCCTTTAATTAATTTTCTTTTTATTTAGCTTCTTTTTTCTTAAAGATGGTCATATATTCACTCTTCTTTGCTTCGTATATATATAATGAAATCATTATTTTTCTGATATATATATATATATATATATATACATATGAGATTATATTGTTTTCTTTGGAAGAAAACTGTGTCTTTCTAGAGGGACATAGAGCAGTTTCATATGAACATGCAATATTAATGCAAACAAATGCACTCGATCTATATAGAGACATAAAATTTGTACATCAGTCGACGAGATCTGCTCCTACAAATCCAGACTTTCTCATTAATAAGAGTGCCAAGAGTAGTAGTAGTGCTCATGAAGAAAATGGATGATTATTTATTTATTTATTTTTTTGGTAACAAAAAGAATGATTAATTATGCAGTGCATGTGAAGCAATATTGTCACATGTATGAATAGTGAATTAAAGTTTTTGCTACTGTTGCATAATAAGAGATGAGCCCTAATTTGTCGCGTGCCATTGTTATGTACTTCCTTTTGGTTTCCAGAAAACAGGGTAGTTGTCGTCCTTGAGAATCAATCTCGCTGGTATATATGTTGATCAAAGACACAAAACCCCACAAATCTTCTCTCCCCCCCCCCCCTTTCTTTTTTTCTTTCTTGACAGTGAGTGCCTTGATCCCCACACACAAATACTTGTTTTCTTTTACATGATTTGACGTCTAAAATCTAGATTGTGATGCATTTGGCCAGTTTTTGTCAGTTGCTTCCTCATGCTAAAGAATATTTTCTTTTTGGTAATTAATTAGCTGATCCAACCAACACACAAAACACCACAAATCTCTTTCCCTTTTTGCTGACAGTGAATTCCGCCTCCCCCACATACACACAAACTTCCTTTGTTTTGCATGATTGATCTAATTTTGTTGAATGTGATGCCTTACCAATGTTTGTCACTTGGCGATCATCAAGGACTCTCCAAACAGACCCCCCCAACCTCCTCCTTACTTTTCTTTAATTTCATGATTTGACTTTATACATGTTCTGATCGATCTACTAATGAACAACTTTTCCAGTGGGATAATTAATTAACACTAATGTTTGTTTCTTCTTAAATAACTAAAAGTTTTCAAATAATTCCAGGAGTTTTTTAATTTAAGTAAAACAATCTACTATATATATATATATATATATATATGGAAACTACTATAAAGTTTGAAACTTTCATCCCTAGATGATCAGAAGCTAAGAAAAAAAAAAATGATTTACCAGCTTTTATCTGATCACGAGAAGCTGAGGTTGAGGAGAGCTTAGGCATGTATAACACAATCAACTTCTCTAAATTAATGTAAAGGGACATAAAAACTCTAGGAATTAATAATCATATAAAATCGTAATAATTTCTTCTTTTTTTAAAAAAAAAAAGAAAATTAATATAATGTCAAAGCCATATGTAGTAAATAAGTCTACGAAATAGTAATTAATGATTTTTTATTTTTATTTTATTTTATTTTTGCATATATATACTTCTTGAACTACCACAAACTTCACGTCATCTTTTTTCACTTTTTTTTTTTTGAACTGATCTTTTTTCACTTATAATTAAAGTAATAAGTGGTGAAACATAGGCAGGAAGAATGAGAAAAATAAAAATAGATAATAGCTTATATTAGAATTAGGCACGTAAATGAGCCACACACCAGCTCGCTCAGCTCGGCTCGATTAAGCTCGAATCGAAATCGAGCTCGACATCTTTCATTTCGGCTCACATCTTGCACAAGCTCTCGATTAGCAAATGAGCAGCTCGGCTCGACTAAACTCGACAAGGGCTCGTGAGCTCGACTTGAGCTCGATTTCATTCATAAATGAATAGATTAAATGATTATTAATTAAGTAACTAATGTATTTCTTACCATTTATAAATTATAATCACATTAATGTATACAAACTTAAATGACCTTAATGTATCTCTTTAGGGTGTGACAAATAACAATTGACATTATATACAATAATACAAACTTAAATGTTATATTAATTAATTGTATAAAATTAAATTAGTTTAACTTAGTTTTATACTTATAAATTAATAAATTATAATATATATTTATATATGATATGTTTATTATCTACAATATATGATATACATCATATACTAACTTAACTTTAACAAATAACAACTAACAAGTAATAAGTATCAAGTAAAATATAGAAATAAATTATATCAGTACTTGATATGAATATTAAAATAATCTCAAATTTAGTAACTATGCTCTAAAAATCTAAGTAATTAAAAAACATATGTGACAATTAGAAAGTTAGTCAACAATGTGCACTTAATCAATGTACGTTACTCTTTAGGATGTGACAAATGACAATTGACATTATATTCAATAATACAAACTTAAATGTTATATTATATAAGATAAATTATATGAATATAATAATTATACTATATAAATTATAAAATTAACAAGTGTATAAATTATCTTTTAAGTTTATAGTTAATATAAATTTATTTAAATTATAGGAAAAATTAGGCTTACAAATTAGCCGAGCGGCTCGTGAGCTCGCTCGAGCTCGGCTATGTTACTATACAAACTCCTCGGCTTTAACTCGATTCTTTACATACAAGCTCGACTCTCGGCTCGATTCTTTGTGTACAAAAAAAATAGCATAATAGAATAGCCTTGGTGTTAGAGTATATAATAAGAACTTAACAGTTGGAATAGCCATTTCCAATGCCTATAAAATAGATATTCCAAGGCAATTTCATTCCATATTCTTCCAATTTTTAATAAAAAAACTTTTCATTTTCTTCGTGGAATATATGGTTGTTCCACGGATCAAACATAACCTTAGAGTTTACGTTGATGAAAAAGTCAAACTTCATTGCGTCAATATTTTCACACACCTTATTAATTAAATTAACTATAAAGATAGATTATGAGTAATATTACAAGTCATTCTTGTGTCATTTCAAGGATGATGTAACTCTTAAAATTACCATTGAACTTGTAATTGATCATTATTGGATTTTAGTCAAATAGTAATTTTAAAAAGCACCTTATTTTTTGAAGGAGATATAATAAGAACTTTTAGAATTACTCATAGATTATGCAAGTGAATGTCTTGTGGACAGAAACAGGTTTATATGGAATATTGTAATTGAGGGACGCAGCTGATGCAAGGAAGCCAATTAAGCTAATTAATAAAGTTTCTTAAAGTTTATGCAAATAGCTTATATATATATATATATATATTTTCCTAATTTATTAGCTTATATATTTTTAAATCAATTATAGAATTGCTTGAATACAATGGGATTACCATGTGAACGTGGCATCGGCCCAAACTCTGCATATCAAGGTCTGTGGATGCCTTAACCATTAAAGCCCATTGCTTATCAAATCCAATTCCATCCCCAAACTCTGTTGCAACCCAGCCAATTAAATGTTGATGCAAAACGGGTTGGGCCAGCTAATTAGCAATCAAGGTATCAATTTAGAGAGCCTATTAATAAGGGAAAAATACAAAATTAGTCCATGTGATTTATTTGATTTACAATTTACTCCCTGTGGTATCAAAATGAACTCAAAAGTCCCTGTGGTATGCAAAAAAAACAATTTAGTCCTTATAGTTAAATTCCATCCATTGACTTAACGGATTTCGTTAACGTGCCATGTCACATCCAATTAAATTATGACACGTGTCATGTTTTATTTGTGACTTTTAAAAATCACATTTGGATTTTCCACATCATATTATTATGCCAACTAATATTTTTAAGCACATTAGGTACAATATTTTTAAAAAACCTAATTCTACCAAATTATTGATCTGAAAACCTAATTCAAAAGAAAACAAATTATTATTATTCTTCTTCCCTCCTCTTCTTCTTCGTCTCTTTTTCTCTGTCTTCTTCTTGTTCTCCCTTTTTTTCTTTCTTTCTTTCTTTCTTTCTTCTTCTTCTTCTTATATAACACAAAAGTATATACAGTTGACATCGGAAAACCAACAAAAACTTCAAATTGCTGTTTTGATTTATTCAATTTGTTTGTCTTTTCTATATCTTACCAGGGGTGTTGGCAAAGATTTTTTTTTTTTCTCCGTCTCTGTACTGCCCTCTTGAATGTTGCCAAGAAAAAGAGGAATTTCAACATAGGATAGGAGCATTAGAGAAGAAATAGAAGATAGGAAGAGACAGAGAAAAAAAACGGAGAAGAAGAGATGGAGAAAAAAACCATGACAAAAAAAAAATGGAGAAAAAGAGAAGGAGAAAAAAAAAGGGAGAAAAAGAGAAGGAGAAGAAGAAGACAGAGAAAAAGAGACGAAGAAGAAGAGGAGGGAAGAAGAATAATTTGTTTTCTTTTGAATTAGGTTTTTAGATCAATAATTTGGTAGAATTAGGGTTTTTAAAAATATTTTACCTAACGTGTTTAATGTAAAAAAAAAAAAAAAAGAGCTAAGGTTGGAATATTAGTTGGCATAATAATATGACGTGGAAAATCCAAGTGTAATTTTTAAAAGTCATAAATAAAACATGACACGTGTCATAATTTAATTGGATGTGACATGGCACGCTAACGGAATCCGTTAAGTCAATGGATAAAATTTAACTGTAGGGACTAAATTGTTTTTTTTTTACATACCACAGAGACTTTTGAGTTCGTTTTGATACCACATGGAGTAAATTGTAAATCAAGTAAACCACATGGACTAATTTTGTATTTTTCCCTATTAATAATAATGCAGAAAATTTATCATAGTGACACTGTTAAAAAAATTCATCATGACTTCCTAGATTTTCGCCCATTTTTAATTTATTCCTTCATTTTTAAAAGGAAAATGTTATAAGTTCTCCTCGTAAGTTCTCTCAATCTTACGTAAAACATGATTTAAGAAAAAATAAAATTGTAGTGGCCTCCACCACCGGGTTTTTTGGCGTTAACACCAAATTTGAGGCATTAGCATCAAATTTGTGAGGCATTAGTATCAAATTTAGGATGATCAAATCCATTTTTTGTGATATCATCCCTAAAGGGTTAACCTTCCACCTTTAGGTTTTAATTTTGAATCCAAAAATAAGTTTTAAAGTATTAGAACCTAACTATTAACTCATAAAAATTAATATGTTAGCAAAAAAACGATACTACAATTTTATTTTTTCTTAAATCATATTCTACGTAAGACTAAGGGAACGCCAGGATAACACTATGGAAGGAACCCCTAGCAAACCCCTTTTTAAAATGGCATTTTAACTACTTAATTTTTATTTTTTTTATTTTTACCTTTTTTACTCAACTCCTTAAGCCCAAAACTGATTAAATAACATTAATGAGATTAATACCACATAAGCAATTTTATCATGTCACATGCCACGTCTCAAAAAAATTAATTTCTTATTACGCTAAGGATTTTTTTTTTAAAAAAAAAAATAAAGAAAAAAAAATGATGGGTGAATGGGGGCAACTTCTCAACTTACTGTAAAGGGACGGCCACCCCTAGCAAAGGGTGTAGTATCATAAGTGTTTACTGTTTGGCTTAAAAAATGGCTGAGAGCACTAGCAACAGACTCCTTATAGCCCATTCCCTTCCTTATGTTTAGGAAAAATCTAAAAAAAAACACAAAAAACCCTTCACAGCAGAAGCCCTATTTTTAACTGAAGCCCAAGGGTGTCTACAGTGTTTCCCAACGCATTGTGAAACACTGTAGCCGTTCCCTTCATTATTCTAATGATAAAAAAAACTCTCCTCTCTCCTCTGTCCTTTGTCGAGCCCAGCTCTCTCTCTCTCCCGTTGTCTCTGCTCTCTCTCTCGAACCCAAGCCCGAACCAGACCCGTAGTCACTACCCGGCTCACCCACCCTCAACTCATCCACCGGAGACTCCGGCAAAGCAGCCGCCACCACCGCTTTACGTGGCCTCTTGGCGGGAACATCCTTCTTGTCCTTCAACCTCCTGTGACAAAACCACATCTACAATTGGCGATCCGAAAGCCCCAATTTTTCCGACAGCTGCATCCTCATCGCCTTCGATGGGTATGTCTCCACTTAATCAAAACCACAAAAATCACAAAAAATAATCAACAAATTAAACAAAATGAATTTAACAAAGAAAAAAAAAACAAATTTAACCAAACTCAGACACCATCATCTAAGAACAAACATAAACACACAGGGAAAAAAGAAGTAGCAACCGGTACACGTACTGGCATAGGCTTTCTCGAGGGTTTCGAGCTGAAAGGGGGTCTTCATCTGGCGCTTGGGCTTGCTTTGCCCTTCACTAGAATTACTGAATTTGTTGTTACTATTGTTATTATTGTGATCATTGCTCTGGTTCCGATCTTCTCCTTCCGACGCGGCCTCCATGGAAGACAACTATCGAGATTTTTGAGTCGATTGTCGTGGGATTTGAGAGAATCATTCAGGATCCCAACCATTTTTGAACACAAGTTCGGGTTCTAGCTCTGTCGGCGAGGGAAGGAGATTTCCGACGGGGAGAAAAATCGAGAGAATGAGAGAAGTGTGGGAGAGAGAAATTGGGGAAGAAGAAGACATGAGAGGTGTGGGAGAGAGAAAAAATAAATAGAGAAGACATGTGTGGTGGAGAGGGGGAAGAGAGAGAAAAAAAGTAACTTTTGTAAAAAATGTAAAAGTAAAAAATATTATTTTAATGATATAGGAAATGGTTAAGCGAATCTATTATGGTGTGAATTTGTATAGGAAAACAAAAAGTAGTTTGGATCCTTAAACTTAGGGAAAATGGTTGGGAAGCTGCTGCTAGTGCTCTAACGGGTTTACTAAGTTCATTAGGGTTCATTGGAAATAAGGATTTTGACTTTTGGATCTGACAAAACACTCGAAGCCTACTACATCAATAATTTGAACAAAACCTTAGTGAAGAACATTCGTACATAGAATTCTAAACATTCAACCTTAATCGTATCCTAGAACGTTTAGTCTGCAACCCAAAAATTGTTGGGCAATTGTACACCAAAAAAAAAAAAAAAAAATTGGGTTAGGACATTTTAAAATTATGAGTGTTATTTTCTATAAAACGTGATTGAGACAGATCAAATATATTTTATTTTGTTGTTATAATTCTGGAGTATTATTGTAACGCCCCGTGAAAATCAATTTACCGTAATTAACTCTATGCTTCGTCTCCTAGCTTTATTTCTCTCAGAACAAAACTCAAGAATCTTAATCTCTCCTAAGAAAGACTACAACGTAAGACTTTTAACCATAGAACAAATGTAATATCTGAAAATTTATACCCTAGAATAAAGGTGATCATAATATCAAGGATAAGAAGGATTTGCAATTTTATAAGTAAATATAGATTAAATGTGAAAGATGGTGGAAATTGAATTTTAGTGGGTTATTGGAAGAAAAGTCACATTGTTTTGAGTGCCAAAAATTCAATGACAGACTTTAAGCAAAACTATTTTAATACTTTGTAGAATGATGACAGATGAATATTTTAAAAGTAGTTTCATGATTTTTGGACATTTGTAGAAGAAGTTATGATTTTTAGAAGTTGCAAGTGTCAAAACAGGAATTTTGGTCAAGCAGAGGCACTAAATTTCGAGGGACCTTTGAGGTATTAAAAAGTTATGGATTGCGATGATTTTTGGATATGTTGTGGGGCTTTGAATGAGGAAAATTTAAAGACAAATTTTGTGTCATTTGGAGTTAAATTGAAAGAGTTATAAATTTTTGAAGTTTAATAGGTTAATCTGTCAAGCAGTTAAAGCAGTTGAGATTTGGGGGATTAATTGAACGGGTTAATAATTTTCTTAGGCCACGAATTTTAGATATATTTTAGTATACATGCTTAGCTTTATTAGAGCATCCACTGCAGCCTCTTCAAATTTGGCTCTTCAAAATAACCAAAAACACACTTTTGGTTATTTTAACAGCCCACCTTTTTAGAGCACACTTTTCAGCCTCTCTACTTTAACAATTCACTTTTACTATTTGATTAAAATATTATTTTCCAAATATTTGTTTATTCTTTCTTTAACTTTTATGTTTTTGAATATTTATATTTTGCCAATGGTCTATTTTACGAATATTTATCTTATACTAACGGTAATATTTTTTAAAATTTGTAATTTTTTTAACGGTAATATTTTTTAAAATTTGTAATTTTTTTTAACGGTAATATTTTTTAAAATTTGTAATTTTTTTAACGGTCATATTTTTTACTATGTCAAATCTTAGTAGCTATATTTTCAAAAATTTTGTCTTATCCTAACGGTCATATATTTGAAATTTTGTCTTATCCTAACGGTCATATTTTTGAAACTTTGTCTTATCCTAACGGTCATATTTTTGAAACTTTGTCTTATCCTAACGGTCATATTTTTTAAATTTTGTCTTATCTTAACGGTCATATTTTTGAAACTTTGTCTTATCATAACGGTCATATTTCTTAAATTTTGTCTTATCCTAACGGTCATATTTTCAAAAATAGGCACATGCTTTCACTATAAATATGACCATCTCCTTTTCAATTATCATTCATCTCAACCAAAGTTTATTTTCCATTCGATATCTACATTTCTTTCATGGCTCGTTTTTCTTTCAAAGTCCTTCTTTCTCCCCAAAATGCTTCGTGATGACTCATGATGATTTAGAGATAATTCCGGTATAGAAGAAGGATCAACATCGTCGTCGTAATGGTACCACCGTAGAGGTCCATTAGGCGTGATCGGTTGCAAGGCTGTGAAAGGCTTAGGCTTGACTATTTTGCAGCATCACCAGTGTATCCAGACAGACTATTTCGAAGGAGGTTTCGGATGAGGCGTCCTCTTTTTCTTCGTATTGTATCTGAGGTTGAAAATCACGAGCAATTCTTTGTCCAAGGAAGAAATGCAGCTGGAACACTTGGTTTTACTGCTTGTCAAAAGATTACTGCTGCAATCAGGATGCTAGCATACGGAGTAACCGGTGATTATGTGGATGAATATCTGAGGATTTCAGAAACCACAGCAATGATGAGTCTAAAACTATTTGCTCAAGCGGTGGTTTCTCTCTACTCCGATACGTACTTGAGGTCACCCACAAAACATGATATTGCGAGATTGCTAGCAGATGGCGAAAGTCGTGGTTTTCCTGGAATGTTGGGGAGCATAGACTGCATGCACTGGAAGTGGAAAAATTGTCCGACTGCGTGGAGAGGTATGTATTCTGGCCATAAACGTGAAGCAACTATTATCTTAGAAGCAGTTGCTTCATATGATCTTTATTTGGCATGCTTTTTTGGATTACCGGTCTAACAATGACATCAATGTGCGGAAAGATCTTTTCTATTTATCGAGCTCGCCGAGTCGAGTCAATTACTCTATTAATGGTCATGACTACACGATGGGATATTACCTTGTCGATGGTATATATCCGAAATGGTCAACATTTGTAAAAACAATATCAGCCCACAAGCCAAGAAGAAACATTTTGCTGCGCACAAGAGTCGCAAGAAAGGATATAGAGCGGGCATTCGAGTGTTACAAGCACGATTTGCAATTGTCGTCGACTGACGACTTTTCAATGTCTGTGACATTAAACAAATTATGAAAGCATGTATAATTCTCCATAATATGATCATTGAAGATGAACGAGATGAACAAGACACATTGGATTTCGATTATGAACAACCCGATGACAATCCTCCGAACGGTGTCACATGATCATCCGGATATGCTTAGTTTATTCATAATCATTTACGATTCGAGACAAAGAAACTCATTCTCAACTCCGGTCAGACCTAAATGGCGAATCATAAGAGCTTAAGTTTAATTACTAGTTTAATATGCATTATTTATATTAAGTTGAACTGTTTTATAATTTACTAAGTTAGTCTTTATTTGTAATAATTTAATCTTTAGTTTAACATGTATTATTTAAATGTCCAAGCTTGTTGAACACTTATGTTAAATCTCCTTTTTTTTTCTTTTTGCAAACAAACTTTGGTTGCAAACTATCATTCCATGATCTTTGGTTGTAATCGATAATTTTCATCTTGAGATTGCTTAATCTTGAGATTGCTTAATCTGCTATAAGAAATCCAAGTGTCCACACTTGAGATTGCTTAATCTGCTAAAAGGTGATTGTTTCAGAGCAAAACTAATGAATGAGAAATAACTAATCGAGACCCAAAAGAAAAGAAAAGTTAAAACTATCCAAGAAAAGCTATAACTATAGGAAATCAAAATATAATTTTTCCGTCACCATCACAAGTAAACAAGCTACTTGTTTATATTAGCGGCGTGTGGAATACTTTGCATAACCTGTTTGAGTCCTTGCATTTAAATCCTAGCCTCTTTAGGTTCATAGCAAATAAAGGTGATTCCAGAACCCCATTTCTCTTTTGTATTCCCTTCAAGGTTTGCTTTTTTGAAAGATGAATTTACAAATAATTTGCCTGTCTTTTCTCATCTGCAACCATTTTGCCATTGTGAGTTCACTAAATGATGAAGGTTTTGCTTTTGTCATTTAAACTATCATTCAAAAACCACAGCAATGGCGAGAACAAAAAATAGTTTATGGAATACAAAAAATGTAAATGGCCATATTTATGGACACATGAAGAGCTAGGGAAATATTAGTCAATGGCAGAACCTTAGAGAAGACACTAGTATAGTCTAATGTTAGAGTCCAATCCAATATCAAAAGTGCACATATATCCAATACAATATCAAAGTCCAATACAATATCAAAAAGTGCACACACAAAAACTGGACATTAAAGTCCAATCCAAGATCAAAAGTGCACATATATCAAAAGTGCACATATACAATATCAAAAGTGCACATATATAAGGACTTGACATTAAAGTTAAGCACTAGAATTATAAGACAACAAAAAGAGTTTATGAATGTTCAATTTCTTGATTTGTGAATCTGAACAATTTCCTTTTGGCGTGCTATCCAATACTGTTGTTGGAATTCAGACATCCCACTTGTATCAAGCGTCATTATTCTCTCCTCGCGATCTAATTCTTGCAAATGAAGCTTTCTCTTTTCCATATTTATTTTCTCTTCCAAATCCAACTTTTGCAATTGAAACTTTTCTTTCTCCAAGCGAAGAAACTCTTCGCCTTGAACACGCGCATCCTCAAGACTTTCCATTTTCTTCTTCATGAATTCCACAGCTTCTTCAGAGGGACCATCTTTCCTCTTTCTTTTAGCCTTTTCGGCTTTCCTGCCTATTGGTCTCTCAAAGTCTACATTGTTACCATGTGACTCATTGTCCAATTCACCTTCATTTATCGAATTAAGAGTGTGAGTCACATTAGCCGATGTTGCCACTACTGAGCTTTTTCTTTGTTTAATCTTGGTGCCATGATACAACCATTTTTGCTCCCCTTTCAACATCTTCCAACAATGTTCATATTGAAAAGCTACCTGATTATTCTGTGAGAGATATAAAGCCTTTGCCTTTTGAAACTAAAAACAATTGCAAATATAAAAATAATTAGTATCTTGAATCTAATAATAAATTATAGTATTGAGTGCAAGCTTTTAATATAATTAATACCTTGTCATGCTCAGTAGTACCACTTTGGTTGAGATGTTCAATTTGATTATGGCACGCAATAAACTTGGTAACTGCTTTTTTAATAACTGACCACCTATTCATTAGGGAGGTAAAACTTCGTTCAGAAGGGAACTCCTTATATTGATGGAAGTTTGTGTGAACTCTTTCCCAAAATTGGTGCTGTTTTTGGTCAGTCCCTTGCACTGCATCCATGCCTATATTTAGCCATGACGATACCAAAAGCTTGTCTTCCTCTATAGAAAAGTTGTTACCCCGTTGTAATTTTCTAGTGTGAACCACATGAACTTGAGGTTGTGAGTGATCAATGGAAGCTGGAACTTCTTGTGATTCATCCAAAAATGAGTTCTCCATTCTAATATCTCCTTCTAAAAGATTCACGAAGGACATATCGGGTTGCTCTTCGGAATCCATCCTAAAAGCAAATGAAGCAATCAAAAGATAATCCAATAAGACAAGAGAAAAGAATTAGAACAAATCATTGCACAAGCATAATGAAGTTGTTTTCCCAAGCACAACTTCAAATTATGAAAGCTGGAAACAAAACAACTCAAATTGAGAAAAGTTGTTTTCCCAGGACGCAAAACAACTCTCTCCCAAAGCTGGAAACAAAACTACAACAGAACAACTATTACAACCTCAACCCTGTCAACTATCACAAAAAACACTCCACAGCAAGAACCAAACCAGCAACAGCAAATCAGATATTCAGCAAGAGAAGTCCAAAAAGACAAGAGAAAAGAATTAGAACAAATCATTGCATAAGCATAATGAAGTTGTTTTCCTAGGCACAACTTCAAATTATGAAAGCTGGAAACAAAACAACTCAAATTGAGAAAAGTTGTTTTCCCAGGACGCAAAACAACTCTCTCCCAAAGCTGGAAACAAAACTACAACAGAACAACTATTACAACCTCAACCCTGTCAACTATCTCAAAAAACACTCCACAGCAAGAACCAAACCAGCAACAGCAAATCAGATATTCAGCAAGAGACACAATATTCAGCAAATCAGATATTCAGCAACAGCAAATCAGATATTCAGCAAATCAATCAACTATTACAAACTTTCATAAGTCGTGTTCCAACTGCGAAGACACAATAAGTCAAAACAAAAATAAATAAGAGGATTTGCAATATACATTAGGTCTATACTTAAGACAGAACTTCAGTACAAGAATCAGGAGCCAAGAAGCGAAAGTGCAAGATGCATAGCCCTATCCCTTACAAACGTTTGTTCTGTGGACAGCAATTGATGGGCCCACGGCTAAAGCTTGAGCAGTTTCTCAACACCATCATTGATTAACAGTGCTTTTTTTCTTTTTTTTAAAAAAATAAAGTTATTGATTGTTTGAGAGAACAGAGGAGAATGGTTGCAGCTCCAAAAACGAAAGCATTAGACTTATTCATTGCTAGAATTTGGAATTTAAGCCTACATGAAATGACTCATTACTTGATTGGTACAACTCTAATCACCAAATTAGTGGGCACTTTTTTTCCCATTTGGATTGTTGTCTTCAGTGACACTCTAATGAACTTGATTCTGCATAGCGTGCAGACAGTGGTCTTTCTTTCTCTCATTCATATTTTATTTATAACCATGCTTAACCTCTTGTTTCATCTATGATTTACTTCAGCTGTTAGTCTTTGATTCTTTAAAGCTCCCAATATACTAAACTATAGAAATTTAAAGCTCCCAATATACTAATCTATCATTTCCTATCAATTGAAATTTAAAGCATTAATAGCAAACAGAGAAATTAGTAAAATACTCCAACAAAAAAGAAGCAGGAAGATTAACAAATTACATGAGACTTTATAGATCTGAGGATTGGTGGGGAATGGCTGGTCCCAAGCAAACTTTCATAAGTCGGCGTTCCAATTGTGAAGACACAATAAGTCAAAACAAAAATAAATAAGAGGGATTATAGCTCATAGAACGGAACAAAGAATAAATCAGATCATGTAATAATCTATTTTACGCCATGTCCCTCCATATGATTTCTCCTCCGATACTCTCTCCGACACAACGTTTGGGGTATGAACGAGCAAAGTGACTAAATGAGTTAAATCAAAGAGATAAACACAAAATCCAAACCCAAAATCCAAACCGAGAGATAAACCCAAATAATTTTAACATCTAAAAACAGAAACCTAGAGTTTAAACCCAAAATGAAGAACATGGAAATCCTTACCCAAATCAAAATGACGAACTCGACGAGCGGTGAGAGCTGGCGGCGTAAGACTCCCACAGACGATGGCGACGACGAACTCGACGGACGGTGATGGCGAGAGTCGAACCCAACTCACCTGTGGCGAATAGAAATGGAGCTCGAGAGAAAATGGCGTAAACACAGAGGAAGAAAGGCGAGAGGGAAAACGAAAAAATAGTCTCATGGAAAGAAAAGAAAGGAGAGAGAAATTGAAAAGGAAAAAGGAGGGGAGAAAATATAATTGTTTAAAGAGTAGAGAGGAATAGTAAATGTTAAATATGAAAGAATCTTCATCTTGTTAAGTTTTTAGTTAAAATAGAGAGTTTGAAAAGGGGGTTTTGGGCCTTTTGTTAAATTGGCTCTTCAAACTAACCAAAATTGAGTTTGAAGAGCCTACGCAATGCTCTTAGAGATTAATTCTGAAATTTATGGGCACCTGTAGGTAAGTGCATTTCTTTTTCCAAGCTTGATAGATAAATAAATAAATATATGCGTGTGACCTGTCAACGTGGCCAGCAAAGGGAGATCTTGCTTTCAAGGTGTCCCTTAATTATTAGTATGTGCTGGGACAGACATGCCATAAGACTAATGCACCGTAGAACACCTGTTTAAGTGGAATCAAGATGCTTGACACTGATGAGTGCCAAATGGTGCATATTTGGATCCTTTAATTTATATTTGTTAGGCTCTTAGCTTAGTTAATTTCTAACATTTTAGTTTGTTTTAGTGTTTTATGTTGTTTAGGTTCTTGCATTCAAACCATGGTTGCAAAGGGTGAAAAAGGGAAAAAGAAGTGAAGTTATGTTCCCTGCCACTGCGCTCGAGCGCACAAAGAAGCGATCGAGTGCACTGCGCTCGAACCCAAGGCCTACGATTGAGCGCATGCCTTGTCAGCTCATGTCTCACGTATTGCCCTAGCCGCCATCGCTTCCATCCTTGCACTGTGGAATTTTTGAGGCAGTTACGAGCGATTGAACACACTTTCCACGATCGATCGCATTCATGCCTGCGCTCGAGCGCAATGCCTACAATCGAGCACACCTATATGACCTGGCAGCACCTTAGTTTTCTATAAATAGGACCCTTGTGTAATATTTTTGGGTGTTATGTTTTTGAGCACATTTTCTCTACAGAGACCACTGTTTGGCTCTGCAAACTATCTCTAAACGTTAACCATTTCCATTTGGTCTTTATTTAATGTTTACTTGCATTTCTATTTCGTCTCTCTTTTATATGGGAGGCTAATCTTCAACTAAGGTTGAAGATGAAGCCTCCCCTCTAACTTATGCATGTTTTACATTATGGTTATTTATTCCCGTCTTTAAATACCGCTTAGTTATTTCAATATGATTTATGTGACAATCTCATGTTGATAGTCGTTTGTGATGCGCCGATGTCCAACGTCTTTGTGTTCCAATCCGGAGGTACGTCAGATGGTTGGATTGAGATGAGGCATCTATTGTGATCAATGATACAATGGATGACTCGAGCTCGATCTAATATCCGTCGTGACTCTTTATACGGTAAACACTTTGAACGGTTCGACTAGCTTCATTAACAACTATAGGTTAAGCCAAGAGCTAATTCGATAGGCGAAATAGTGATTGTAGTGTTTTAACGTGTGTATTTTAGTGGGTTAGGATTCTTTAACTTTAGTTACCTTTTTGTTTATTTTACAGCATTTTCAATTAGTTTACATTTACGTTAATCACGAACACACAACTCAAAACTAGGTTAAGATAATATTAGTCTCGAAGTAAAATTAGTTTTCAACACTCACAGTTCCCTGTGGATTTGAACACGTACTTGGGCAAACGCTATATGAACCACGGTTCGTTCTATTGCGAGTACTAAATTTGGTACGATCAAATTTTGGATCCGTTGCTAGGGAGCCGTTTGATTTGTTGAAATTGATTTTATTTTTAGATTAATGTTATTTTTCTACTAGTATTTCATTTTCTGCAATTTCAATTCTGTCTTAGTTTATTTTCGTATTTTTTGTTAATCTTTGTTAGTTTTTAGATTAGTGTTTGACAGTTTTCATAGTTTACTTGTTTTTGGAAAATCAGGCACTGATAGTGCAATCGATCGCATACCTGTTGCGATTGAGTGCATTTGAGCCTATTCCATACAGATCGCGTACCTACGCTCGCTTGATACGCAGTTGCGTGTGAGCGCACCTTTCGACAAACAACAGTGCAGTAATATGCTCGATCTCACCTCTGTTGCGATTGAACGCACTTACAGAGACTGCTACATATTTGTGTGTATGTGATTGATCCTACTGCCCTACGCTCGAGCGCACCTCTGCTGACTGCACCAACATACCTGAGGCAGTATGTTCAATTTTTATTTCTTTCTGCTTTGATTAATTGTTAGTTTAGTTTTAATTGTTTATTTTGCCTGTATTTAAGTTTGTTCTCTGCTGTTGTTAGTTGTGCTTTGTTTATTTTTTTTTAATTGTTTAAATAGTTTGCATTTGTTTAATTAGTAGTTTGGTTAAATAGTTAGTTGTTTAAATTGTTATATTTTGTTAGTTTTTATTTTCTAAGCTAGTTTGTTTTCTGTTTCTATTTTTGTTTTATCTGCATATTTTAAATATTTGTTTAAATTGTTTACTTTTTATTCATTTACTCTTATATAGTGTATTGTTTAGTTTATCTTTAAATTTAGTATTTTAAATTCATTTAGTTTGCATATTGATCTTTTATTTGTTTTGTGGTCCCTGTTTTTTCTGTTTTGTTCATCTTGCTTACTTAGTTTATTGCCTTTCTAGTTTTAGTTAACTTCTTGATTGGTGTATGCTTGGTCAGCGATCCTTAAACTTAGAGTTAACACCTTTAGATCCCGACTTAGAGAAATATTAGGAGAGTGCATAGAGCTCACATTGAGATGGAGGACATTCAAGGAATGCAAATCAAGAGGAGCAAGAGGATTACCAAGATGCAAGAGCTGGGAACGGGGAGCAAAGATGAGCATATTACGTGGATTTCACTACGTCACTCTAGGAATTATTTGCACCAGCCAGACTAGTTCCCATTCGTGCATAGTATTGCCACCGACTAATGCAACACATTATGATCTAAAGCCGCACGTCATCCAACTTTTACTGTCTTTTTACGGCTTAGATCATGAAAACCCATATGCCCATGTGAAGAAATTCAAAAATATCTGTGCCACCACCAAGTTCCAAAATTTTTCGAGGAATCTATCACCTTAGACTTTTCCTTTCTCCTCCATGATAGAGCCATAGAGTGGTTGGATTCAGCGAACCTAGCTCTATTACCTCTTAGGAGAGCTTGTTGAGTAAGTTTTACAACAAGTTTTTCCCAATGTCCAGAGTAAATGTGGCAAGAAAGGAAATCAGTTCCATTACTCAGGATGAGGACAAGAAATTCTTTGAGAGTTGGAGGCGTATTAAGGATTTGCTGATCATATGCCCCCCTCATGGTTATGAAAAGTGGCGACTCGTGCAATTCTTCTACCAAGGGCTGTCTCAGCCCAATTGTAGCATGATAGAGTCAATGAATGGGGGGGTCATTTTTGAACTTAATGAGAGATTTAGCTTATAAAGCTTTGGACAAATTGGCCGACAACTCACAACAGTGGGATTTTACGAGTTGTCGTGATAAATCAGCCCGAAACCCTAAGAAATGAGGCATCCATGAGTTAAAAGGCGAAATAGAGTTGAACTTAAAGATGGATGCGATTGTTAAGAGACTTGATGCCCTCAGTGTAGGACAGCCCATCAATGCTGCCAACACATTTGTAGTTGAAAGTTGTTCTGTCTATGCTAATCCCATGCACCAAGCACATAATTGTCCATCTATGACAGTATTTTTTGAGATGGAACAAGTGAACGCTTTTAACAATTTTTGAAAGCAGTCCAGTGGGCCATATTCTGAGAAATATAATCTAGGGTGGAGGAACCACCCTAATTTCTCTTGGAAGCAGAACCAACCCACAAATCAAGGAGGAGCTCCACATGCTCAAAATCAATATCCTTAGGATTTTCTCCTTCTTTTCAAAATCATGGACGCTCGGCTCAACCAGCGTCATCATCTTATCAAGCCCTCATTCAAGCCCCAGCGTCATCGACACAGTCATTGGAAGAGATCATGAGGGACTTTATGGAAATGACTGGTCAATCAATCAATGACGTGAGAAATTCCACCATGGTGAACACCCAGGCAATCTCTAAGTTGGAGATGCAGATGGGACATTTGGCAAATCACCTTGGTGAGAGAGATAAGGGAAAGCTCCCCAACCAATCGCTTAACAACCCTAAGGCATGCAGTATCAAAATTCTTCAAATCAAGAGCATGTGCAAGCAATTGTCACTTTGAGGTTTGGGAAACGAGTGGACAATCAAGTGGCGGACCCAAAAGCGCACATCGAGAAAGATGATCAAAAAGGTGAAGAGGGTGACAACCAGAAGGAAGGAGATGCTGAGCCATCTACAACCACCGTAGTTGTTAAGGAACCTCCTAGGTCGTTTGTACCTAAAGCGCCTTACCTTGAAAGATTACAAGCGCCCAAGAAAGGAGGAAGTTAGAGCACATTTTGGAGGTGCTCAAACAAGTCCAAATTAATATTCCATTTTGGATGCCATCCAAGAATACCTTCATATGCCAAGTTCTTGAAGAACTTGGTCACAATGAAGAGGAAGACGAATGTCCAGAAGAAGGCATTCATGACTGAGCAAGTTAGTGCTATGGTCGTACCAAAAACAGTATTTGCAATAACATGAATAGTTTTGCAATAAAGAGGTTGTGCAAGTGCAAAGTTGAACCCACAGAGAATTGGGTTTTGTGTAAAACTAATTTAAATTTCCTAAACTAACCCTATCTTAACCTAGTTCCAAATATCAAATAGGTAGAGTATGTAAAAATGTAAACTAGATTAAATGCAATAAAAACAAATAAATAAAAGCCTAAGGTCTAGAATCCACCTCACCATATTTAAAATATATAATTAATTTATACATCTGTCTATCGATTAAAAGAAATGCATGTTGATGTGCAAATTATAATTACTCGCAAACACATGATTCATATGTAGTACAGCTTGTGCAAGTGCGAGGTCGATCCACAAAGAATGCGTTACTGAAAATCGATTCCTATCTAAATCAATTCTATCTTAACCTAGTTTCAATTGTGTCGCAATGGTAAATGGTATAGACAACAAAACTGAAAATAAACAAATGATAAAAGCACCAAGGTTTTAGAATCTACCTCACCAAATCAAAGGCACACAATCTCACGCTTAGTTCATACATCCGATAGAAAATTAAACCATATATATGTTCTATTGTTCCTATTGAAAGATTTAATGAATCCATCTGTATTTATGAAAGACAATGCATATATAATTTAGTTCAAAAGATCCAATGTATCCATGCTTTGCACAAAAGACAATGGATATCCAAAGTAAATCAAAAGATGCAATATATCCGTTAGGTGAAACACAATGAATATCCAACTTTGGCACAATCAATCACAATTTTGTCACATAATTGAATTGAAATGAACATACATTACGAAATGATGGAATTGTACAAACAAATTATAAAACATGTAAACAAATCAATGGTGAGGCTTCATCTTCAACCTTAGTTGAAGATTTAGCCTCTCATGACAAAAGAAATCAC
Organism: Carpinus viminea; assembly: GCA_013348765.1. NCBI lineage: Eukaryota > Viridiplantae > Streptophyta > Magnoliopsida > Fagales > Betulaceae > Carpinus > Carpinus viminea. Next base: position 17,624,588 of record CP054671.1, on the reverse strand, counting down.
ATGAAAACTAAATTTCATTATTAAAATTAACAAACTTACAAAAGAATCAGTTTCAAGCTAAAAAAACTCGAAAAACATGAAAACGACCAAGAACAGCGCCCATGGTGCATCTCCCCATTTACAATAGAAATGGGTGATATTTATAAGCTAACTTTAGGGTTTTAGCACTACTAGGTCATCCGAGGCTCGATCGCACTAGAGCACGATTTTGCTGTTATGATAGGCACAAGTGCGCTCGAGCACACATGCTTTAGAATTGGCCAAATCTTGTGAAACATAAATTTGTAGACCTTTGAGTTAGCTTTCCAATGACACCAAGATCACTCCAATCAGAGTTCTACAACTCTAGATATGGTTGCTTTGGTGGGACTCTCATCGGGTGCAAATCATCACTCGACTCAAATTTGCTTCAATGCTCCCTGAACTGCCTTAAGCCCCATAATTAATGAAATTAGCCCTAGATGTACCTTAACAACCTGAAAATACTAAAACACCAAAACTAACCAAAAACATCAAAAAATAACAAAAGACAAAACATGAACAGTTTAGGTCCAAAGGATCCAATGTAAATGTGATTTAACTCAAACTACAATGGATAAATGAACGTAAACCGAAAGATGAAATGTATCCATCGACTAAACACTATGAATAAACAACTACGGCACAATCAATACAATCTTCTCACAAAATTGACATGAAATGAACACACATGACAAATAAAAGATGAATTAACGTATAAACTAACTATGAAAGCATATAAAATAAATCCATGGTGAGGCTTCATCTTCAACCTTAGTTGAAGATTTAGCCTCCCATGCTAAAGGGAGATACAATCAACAAGAAATAAAAGCTATAAATAAATAAATGACGTTTAGGAGTGTTTACAGTGAAGAACGGGGAGGTTTCAGGCCACTGAGGGCGCCTCCAAACGTATCCCAAGTGTAGGTTTACAAGAAAACATAAGAGTCCTATTTATAGACAAAGTTGAGTGTGCTGCCAGATCAGGGGTGCGCTCGATCGCAGGTGGTGCACTCGATCGCAGACCCGTATGCGTTCGATTGTATGCAATGTGTTTGATCTTAGGACCGTGTGCGTTTGATATTATGCAGTGCGTTCGATCGCAATGCGTTTGATCGCAAGGTGTGAGATCGATCGCACGTAACTGCCTCAGAATTCCCATGACGCAGACAATGAAGTGATGGCGGCTAGGGTAACGCAGGATATGCGACGAGGCATGCGCTTGATTGCGCCTTTGGCGCTTGATCGCCAAATTCCATCTTTGCTCAATTCCACCCCTTTGAACCACAATTTGCACCAAGGACCTTCAGCACACAAAATCACTAAAACAACACAAAACATGAGATATTAACAAAACTAAGAGCCTAACAAACATAAGTTAAAGGGAGTCAAATAGACAATATTTGACAACGATCAAATACCCTCAAACTTACATTTTGCTAGTTGATTGTACCAAAATAGTACTTGCCAATTGTTTGAGTCGTTTGTAATAAAGTGGATGTGCAAGTGCGAGTGTCAAACCCACAGAGAATCGGCATTGCTAAGAATCAATTCTAAAATGCCTAAACTAATCTTACCTTAACCTAGTTCCAAAATCAAACAGTTGGTGTGCATAAAAATAAACTAGATTAAAATGCAATAAAATAAATAAATAAAACCGCTAAGGTCCTTAATCTACCTCACTACGATAATCAACATATAAGCATGCTAATTCCACATATCCATCAAACAATTAGGCTAAAATGTATGTCCCATTCTCACGATAGTCCACACACCGTCAGACGGCCTAACTTGCCTTTACAAAATCTAGTGAATCATGAGATGTATTAACCCATAAATGGTCACAACGGATGTTGAGCGAGATCGAATCATCCGATGTATCGTTGACGACAATGGATATTGGACTTGCTTAAACTATCTCGATGTAACCGGATTAATCACAACGATATTGGATGATAAGCGATCCATAACAACAACCAATCACAATCTTGACATGAGATTGTGATTGAATCAACAAACGTTAAATTAAATGACGTAAAATGTAAACTAAACATGAAAATATATAAACAAATCTATAGTGAGGGAAATAAGAGACTAAAGTGAAACAAATGAAAACATTTAAATAAAATTGACGTTTAGGAGTGTTTACAATGAAGAATAGTGAGGTTTAGAGCCACTGAGGGCGCCTCAACCCATCTCCCAAGCGTAAAATAAAATCCTATACAAAATATTCTATTTATATGAAAAGATTAGGGTTGTTGCTGTGTCAGCGCCGATCGCATAGGCTGCGCTCGATCGCGAGGTGTGCGATCGAGCGCATAACTGCTCTGGAATTTCACGGCGTAGGCATGAAGCGATGGCAGCTAGGGTGACGCGTGAAACACGGTCTACGTGGAGTCGCCGATCTTCTCATGCCGATCCATAGGCATTCCATCGCCGCTTCCCGTGTTCAAGCGCAGCGCTCGCTTAGGTTGCGCTGATGTAGTGCGATCGAGCACACTAACAGGGGCTTCACACATTTAAGCTCAATTCTTCCCTTTAAGCCACGTCTTCACAACAAGGACCTACAGCACAACAAAACACTAAAATAAACTAAAACATTAGATATTAACAAAGCTAAAAGCCTAACGAATATAAATTAAGGGGTCCAAATAGGCATTTTTAGGCACTCATCAAATACCCCAAACTTACATTTTGCTAGTCCCTTAGCAAAACAAAATGAAAAAACACAATTAAAACAAAAACATAAGTCCACTTTCGTGGGAGAACGGCTACATTGAGCATATGCAACAAGCCTTTTAAACCTCTAGGAGTTCCCTAGAGGACGAGTGAAGTCTCGTGAGGGTTTTTCAGGAATGATACCCACAAACATTTGTGCAAACATTTTATTCTCAATCATGCAAAAATATATCAATCATGGTTTAAATTCAAGAGTAAGCTTAATCAAACAAACACCATCTTCTCAATTTTCAGGGAATTATCAATCAAGATACAAACATGGCATTATGAGATACAAAAATCAATTCTAGTGAAAGTGAGATTAGCACAAAAATATGGGACTTCAAAACTAATCTTAGTCATGTATGCTTCGACATTAAAAATTTATTTAGACAACACATTAAAAACCATAACCAAGGTTCATCAAAAACACTTTTTTATTTTTATTTTATTTTATTTTTATTTTTATTGCTAAGCTTCATTGTCGCTGTCTAGTTGACCCATGTATCAAGCGTTAAGTCAATGACTCCCAAACCAAAGGGTTTTAGGGCATTAGGTGTAAAGACACCTCTAAGGACCTACTAACTCGAGTCAAAAAGGCTACTGGCTTTGCTAATCAAGTCTAAATTCTCACTTTTTACGTGAATGCTCTATGCTTAATGAGGCACGAGATTTGATTACTCGTGGAAAGCTCAAAATGATCATCATTTTTTTTCTAAATGAACCACGGTTATAATTCCAAAGGTTACCCAACTGCATTTAAGCTTACAAAACTAACATGACCAAAATCAAATTTTATCCCACAAATTACGTGTCAAATGTGCTCATGAAACTCAAATTGAACTATAATATCTCATGCTGAAAGTAACATAATTGAAATTCCCTTAATCAAAGTGATCATATGTTCATCAAATTAAACACACTAAAGAAAATAAACCATAATTGAAATAAAATGCATAATTAAAACAAAATGTGCACAAAATGATAAAAATACCCCCAAACTCAAAAATTTTGCATCCACGGCTGATATAGAAAATAAAAAGTGATGCATGGGGTATAAAAATAACCAACACGTCAAGGAGATATCACGGGCTGGTGACACTCAAGAATGGCTCGTAGTAAGTCCGTGTCTCAAGCCATCCGTGCACATCCCTCTGATGTCCGCTATCTAGAATCGGATGTCCTCTAGGGTGTCTTGCAGAGCCTCAAAATTAGAGGCTCTGGGCGTGATTGTCTCCTCCTGCTCCGTCTCTTCTTCTTCTTCATTGGCCACATGTGGCTCACCCATCGCTCGACCGGCGGCTCTCCCTGCTGCTAGCTCATCCATGTTCATTATCTCTAGCTGCTGAGCTCTAGTCCGATGCTCTCGAGGCATGTGTAAATAGCTCTGATTCCACCAATCCAACCAAACTCATGGATGCTTAGTGATGGGACCATTGTTCAGTAGTACCTATGATCCTTCTTCCAAAGCATATACGTGATGAGGAATGGGAATGGTAATCCCGCTTAGTGATGTTTAAAGCTCGATGGTGCACCCTATCCCAAAATTTATGCAATCGCATCCGCATTTATCTCGGGAATAGAGTACCAATGGCCTCTGTAAAATGAATACAGGGTTGTGAGGAATAGGTCCGTCTACTGTTTTGTGTCCCAAGGGCACACATTCTTCAGTTGTCCACAAACCAAAGTTGTGGAGGCGTCTTGACTTGGTGGCAGCATTTTGTGACGGTCTGCAAATTGCCCTTCGCACATGTCTGAGACAATGTTCTCAACAATGAGCATGGGGGGGCGGGCTATCCACTGGTCATCTTCCTCAGGCTGCTCTGCACTGCACTTTAAGGCCGCAGCTATATCAGCTATGGTCACATCGACATCTCTCTCGTCGATGGAAGATGTGAGAACATCTGGCCATCATATTTCAAATTTTCATAAAATGACTGGACCAAACATTCGTAGGCAGTGGATGTAACTAGCTTGAACAACTGCTTCAAGCCACGGTGCTTTAACTCTTGAACCGCCCAACTAGTGGCCTCAAATTTTGAGAAGTCCTTTTGATTGCAAAAGACGCTCCAAAATCAACTTTCGAGACTAGAGAAATGGTTGGGCCACTATGGGTTGGATGCCATAGGATCGGGAAGAGGAAGCTTGGCCTCTAGGCATGCCGGAACTAGTTGGGGAATTTATCAAACACGTGGTGGGGTTCTACAAACAAGGGTTTGAAAACCTTCTAAAACTAACCCAACCCCCTCAAAAGTGAAAGAGAACCAACACAGATGAAAATGACACAACTGAATGGATTTGTGCCTTTAAATGATAAAAATTTGGGGACAAAATGAGGATTTTGGGCAACTTGGGGTTTGTGAGAAAATGGAAAGAAAAGGGATGAATATGGAAATTGTGGTGATGGGAATGCGGTGGTGTGTGTGGGTGCAGTGGTGGCTGGAGGATGGGTGGAGGTGATGAGAAGAACGAATGAGGGGCTGTCTGCGAGGTGAGAAATGAGATGGGGCAAGCGGAAATGACCTAAAGAAGGGTCACGTGAGGATATGAATCGTGCGCCGATCGAAAGTGCTCGATCTCACTCGAAAGTGTGTGTAATGTGGTGTGCAGCAGCAAAGTAGTGTGTGCGGTGGCTCTATGCGCCGGTCATCTCAGCATGCGATCGAAAGCATCAGATCTGGCTCGATCGAAGTTGCAAAAATGAAAACAAAAATTCAAAACAAACAACAACACCACAAATTTTATACAAACAAACACAGTATATATACGCATAAAAACAACAAAGAAACAATTAAACAAATGATGTAGAAAAATAAAACACAGTGACAAGAAAAAAAAAGAGGAAAGAAAAATGACTCAAAAAAATAAAGTACGAAAATAATAAAATAAAAATAGCAAAACCGCTCCTACCCCGCTCATAAGGGTGTCCAATCAATCCTTCCATCCTTTCTTCTTTAGAATTTGATACCCTCTCGAAGGATGTTCCGCCATCTTATGTAGTTGTCCTTGTTTGGGATCCACTTAGGAACACGGTTCCTAGATTTGTGATCTTCGTGTGAATCCTCAAAGATTGCTACATAAGATGGCTCTTGAGACATTGGAAGATGGAACTTGAGGTTCAAGATATGTCTCGAGAGATATTGTGACGAAGGAATGAGCTTCATACTCCTTCCTTGTCATAGGAAAAATTGGGATTGGCGGGGCTCAATTGCTCAAATGCTCCTCTTTCTCCTCCTCCATGTCGGCTTTTTCTCACTAACAAGTGTAGTGGTGATTTGGCGGCTATGACTTGTTAATTTGGCTCACGAATGAATGAATGGGCAATCATCAAATCTTGAGAAGGATGATAACAATATTCACAATTGATAAGGTGCATGAGTGTGAAAAAAGTGTATGCCTAGCTACCATGAGTTGTTTCGCTCTCCTCTAGGTCATCGACATGAGCATTTGGAAAATGTTGCACTAATGACTCTTGAGAAGGGTGATTATATGATGTAGGCATGGAGGAGGATCATTGAACCTGCAGATATTCGTGATGGTGCAGTTCATCAATTGAGAGATAGTTTCCGTGGCATGAGCAAACCACAGACATCAAAATGGTTATTCCGTTAGGGTTGTAAGAATTAGAATGTGATTCAAACCCCACGTAGGAAAAATTGGTGTTTATCGCTCACATGAAAATTGGAAATTGTCCCAATGTGGACAATCACCGCATTATGGAAAGGGCTAGAGTAGGCTAAACACAGTTCATGTGGATAATTGGTAGGATTTGATGTCCTACTACTAGGGAAACATCAAAATTAATAAATGGAAGACTCATGCTTCACCCAAACAGTTTAATATGCAAAATCCCACAAAAAACAATAACCAATTTACAAAAATAAAAAAAAAAACTAAACAAAACTATCAAAAATGAACTAAACATATATCTAATCAATTAAACTAACAAAATAACAAACTAATTAATCAATTAAAAATAAATGATAAGCGCTTGAATGTTGCACATTCAAGCCCTTTAACTTGCATTTGTTAATACCTTAACATTGCTATTTATTTGATTTTATTTTATTTGGTGTTTGTGTCAATTACATGAGCTTAGTTGGAAATTGGGATAGAAAGGGCAAGAAAAAGAACTGATTATCAGGTGGCGTAATCCATCGCAGAAAGCACGCCCGCGATCGCAGGCGCTTAGAGAACGCATGCCAAAGATGACGAACATGCGCTGGGCTAACGACGCCAGAAGCTTACGATCGTATGACTCGGGTCACTTAACCCTGGCAGCGCTGCGGACAACTTAAATTGGCATCTTCAAGTTTCCAAGTTGAAGTAGGAGACCAACCCACGCTGCGATTAGGTTTTAGGGTTTCTAGGGTTTCCTAGTGTCTATAAATAGGCCTTTATACAATGGAAAAAGGGGGAGTTTTCCTGGAGTGCGAATTTAATAGAAGTTTATGGAGTTCATCAGCATGAGCGGCTAAACCCCCATTGTGGGGTACCGATGTAACCCTCTCCAACACACAATGGTGATTGTATTTGATTCATTTAGTTTATATTACATATGTTGATTACATAACTGTGAGGATTGCAATCCTTGATTTCTGTTCTTAATATAATGCAATTGTTATTCAATTCTAAAATCAATACTTGCAAAATTCTTATCTTGTCTTAGAATTTATTTTGCATGTATTGAACTCAATCGATTTTATTTTCTGTGATCATAAAACCGATGGTTATGTAATGGTTTTAATATGCATGTGATTAATAGGATTAGATAGACCATGCTTAGGGAAGGCGGGTGCGTACTACACCTAGTTTAGAGTAGGCGAACCGTGCTAACCGAAGATGGGTTATGCTATTCCATTGATCATATAAAACGCATTAAAAGATTTGATAGTTTATACCTAGGAAGGCGGATCGTGCCGCATCTTAGTGGTTAGGTGGACGATCCGTGCCAACCAAAGATAAATTATCATTATCCCTTAATACTGAATTTTCTTGTCGTATAACATATGTGATTGTAAGCTGTTTTGAATCAATTACTGATTCTTTATTGTATATGGATTGTGGTGAAGTCGGTACCCTACTCTCTCTCTCTCTCTCTAAATCATCAATTTTATATTGCGTTTAATTTTATGCACTTTAGTTCACAACAATCAATCTTGTCTTTTCATTAGGTTAACCTTGTTCTTCAAATTTAATAACATTCCTTACAGTCCTTGTGGTTCGACACCTCAATATAGCCCTATCCTACGGGATTCGTTCTATTGCAGTGGTTAATTTTATTATTGATATTTTGGTCACAAATACCACATCAATTTTTAGGCGCCGTTGCTTGACTGTTTAGTTTTGTTATTAAATTTTAGAGATTAAGTTTAGCTTACTTTTTATTTTTATTTTAGTTGTTATTTCTTTTCGTATTTTCAATTTGTGGATTTTAATTTTGTTTTCAAGTTCACGTTCAGTCTTGTAGGTGCTGTACTGCGACGATCGCACCTCTGACGATCGATCGCGCTCTCGAGTCCCAAACCTCTTGAGTAAGCGAGCGATCGCACCTCCGGGACGATCGTTCGCTCTCTCTCAGAACACTCCATTGCACCGCAGGGCCGTTTGTGAGCGTTTCCTTTTATTTTACAGCAATTTTTGTTTGTTATTTTCTGTTTTGATCTTTAGTTTCTGCTTTATTTTCAATTCTAGTTTATGTTGGGTCGCCGATCTTTGTCTTTGCCTTAGTTTCTTGTGACCCCGACATTGAACACACTCTTAGACAACTTAGAGCGAAGGAAAGCTAATTTGTCTAAGGAAAATACCATTGACACCATGGCTGGCATCCCGCACGTAGCTTTACAGATCATTACATTCCACCCACATACACTACTCCCTCATGTCTCAAAGTTGCGGCGATCAGCAACTCATTATGAGATCAAGCCTAGCACCATACTGATGCCTTACGCGTTCTAGGGTTTCCCATGAGAATCCTTATGAATTCCTCAACTGAATTCCAGTCATCTGTTCTACCATTCAATTGACGGATTCACCGAGGATGCCCTAAAGATGCTCTTTGTCTTTGCCCTTAAGGAAAGAGCCAAACATTGGTTCGATCCTTAGAACCCAACTCTATCACTTCTTGGGATCAACTTCAACAAGTTTTCTCAAGCAATATTTCCCCATAGGAAGGACAAATGATATTAGGCGGGCCATCACTGGTATCACCCAATACCGGTGAACCACTACATGAAACTTGGGAGAGGCTTAAGACTTACTTAGATCATGTCCACACCATCTGTCGTCCCCAAATGGCAGTGGTGCAGTTTTTATGATGGTCTAACGAGTCTTGCAGAGCACGTAGATGCATCATGTGGGGACATTCATGTTAAAGAGTGAGGAGGCATGGGCGATGATTGAAAACTTGAGTAACAACTCTCGTCACAAGCTTCCAATAGGCGAAGGAACCCGCACCTAAAGCACCAAAGGCGGAGCCTTTGTGAAGTAGGACCCCTGCGGACATGGCCACTCAAGTAGTTGATGCCATCACCAAGAAGTGGACCAATTGATGCGGTTTTGCTCCTAATGTGCTCTCACATCAACACCCAACGAACCATGTTCATTTCTGTTCAGCACTACGCATCGTGTAAATAAGCCTTACTGTCCATTATACTGATATTTCTAATGAACAGTCAATTAATGTGCTTTCTCCCGACAGGTAATGATCCATACTCCAACACTTACAACCCGGTGGAGAAACCATCCAATTTCTCATGGAAGGGTCAGAATGAGAACTCAACCTCGGACCACACAATCAAGCTCAGTCAACAGGCCTACAACTCGTCTTCCACCTATCGACCTCCATAAGCAATACCAGCGGCTCCACCGCGCAGAATCCAATGATGAACAATTCTGAACTTGTTGGGTGAGATGAATGGAAGAATGGGCGATTGATGAAGATCGATGGAAAGTTTGATGAGATGTCCCTACAAACTCCCATTCTCAATCCATTGCAAAATTAGAGACTCGGATGGGACAGATGGCAAACACCCTCAATAGGAGGGAAGAAGGAAGCTTCAAGTCACGGGATAAATCCCAAGGGCTTTACATGATAGATGAAGAATCCTCGCATCGGCATGTGCAGTCCATCACCACTTTAAGAAGCGGAAACTGGTTGACAATCAAGTGGAAAAGAAGAAGGAAACACCTTGACAAGGGCAAGCAAGTGATCAAAACATCTCTACTCCGACCCAGTTCAGATATACCATATGTACCCGAGCCCCATTCCCGGGCTCAAGGCACCTTCTCACTTTGGAAAACAAGGAGAGAGAAAATACAAGCAATGATGGAGTGTTCAAACAAGTGAAGATCAACATTCCTCTCCTTGATGCCATTCAGCAAGTACCGGCGTATGCAAAATTCCTGAAAGATCTTTGTACGCAGAAGAGGAAGTCCAGAAACCACATTCCTAAGAAGGTCCTCCTTACTGAGCATGTAAGTTCTTTGATTCAGCACAACACCCCTCCGAAGTTCAAGGACCCCGGAGCTCCCACCATTTCATGCATCATAGGACAGAAAGAGATTGACAAGGCACTCCTTGATCTAGGAGCTGGAGTAAATCTACTACCATACTCAGTGTATCAGCAACTTGGTCTGGGGGAGCTAAAACCTACTACCAGTGATTGCGGTTAGCTGACCGGTCCATTAAGAAACCCAGGGGGATTATCGAAGATGTTATCATCAGGGTGGACAAATTCTTTTTCCCAGTGGACTTCATTGTTCTGGACACGGAACCTGTTCCACATCCGGAGAAGCTGATTCCAGTCATCCTTGGGCGTCCGTTCTTAGCCACAGCCAATGCATGCATCAACTGCCGGACTGGGGTTATGGAAATCTCCTTTGGCAATATGAAAGTGAGGTTGAACATCTTTAATGCATTCCAACATGCTCGGATCGGAATGAGTGTTTCTTTGTGGACCACATTGAAGAATATGTAGAAGACTCACTCCACGGTTTTTATTGGTTGAGGATCCATTGGAAAGCTTGCCCATTTTGGGTTTGAAGATTTCAACAGACCAATACATTGAGAAGTCCATGAATTGCTAGAGACAATGATGTGTGGACTTTCACCCATGGAGACTCAAAGAACCCCGCCATTGACATCAAGCACTCCCTGTTCCTCTCTTGAGTCCCCACCGAAGCTTGAGTTGAAGCCCTACCAAGTCAAGTATGCCTTCTTGGTGCCAACGAGACTCTTCCAGTCATAATTGCTTCCGATTTATGAGAGAGACCGGAAGATAATCATAGAAGTCGAAGGAGCACAAAGGAAGCTATTGGGTGGACTGTGGGGCACCTAAAGGAATTGATCCATCCATATGCATGCACCGGATCCATTTAGAAGAAGGATCAAGACCTTCCGTGAGGCACAACGTCGGCTGAATCCGAACATGAAAGAGGTTGTGATGAAGGAAGTGGTCAAGCTACTTGATCTTTGGCATCATCTACCCCATCTCGGACGACAAATGGATTAGCCCCACTCAAGTTGTACCAAAGAAATCTGGCCTTGCAAGTGGAGAATGCATGGAGGTTGGTTCCTCAACGCACTACCACGGATGGCGTGTATGTGCATTGACTACGAAGCTCAACTCCCACACTAGGAAGGATCACTTTCACGCCTTTCATTGATCGGATCCTAGAGCGTCTAGTGGCGAGTTACTCGCTTCCTTGATGGCTACTCCGGTTACAACCGGTGTTATTGACCCCCAAGACCGGAGATGACGACATTCACCTGTCCCTTTGGCACTTTTGCTTCAGTGCATGCCCTTTGGCCTATGCAATGCACCTGCCACCTTCCAGAGATGCATGATGTCAATCTTCTCCGACATGGTAGAAAAATTTTTGGAGGTATTTATGGATGACTTTTTCTGTTTTGGGTCTTCCTTTGATAACTGTCTCCATAATCTTTCACTTGTGCTTAAACTGCAAAGAGACTAACGATCTTGAGTTGGGAGAAGAGTCATTTTATGGTGCAGGAGGGTATAGTTTTGGGGCATATTGTATCCAAAAGAGGCATTGAGGTGGATAGAGCAAAAGTAGAACTGATTGAAAATCTGCCGCCTACCTCGTGAAGCAAATCCGCTCATTCCTAGGGCACATGGGTTTTATCGGCTTCATCAAAGACTTCAGCAAGGTCTCAAGGCGTTGCTAGACACTCCATTCAATTTCGATGAAGCGTGTCATGAGGCATTTCAGCTCCGGTCCTATCTTCACCCCATCATGAAACCTCTGATTGGTCCCCTCCTTTGAGATCATGTGTGATGCATCCGACTTTGCTATGGGTGCAGTCTTGGGACAACGTGTGGGCAAAATACCCCACGCCATTTACTATGCTAGCAAGACCGATGGATGCTCAAGTAAATTACACCACAACGGAGAAGGAGTTGCTAGTCGTAGTATTTGCCTTGGATAAATTCGATCATATCTATTGGGATCCAAGGTAATCATCTATTCGATCATCTTGCCTTGCGTCACTTATTGGCAAGAAGGAAACAAAACCCGTCGATTCGATGGATACTCTGTTACAAAGAATTTGACATCGAAATTGGACAAGAAGGGCCTTTGAAAATGTTGTTGCCGATCATCTCTCGAATTCGGTTTGAGACAGTTCAGCCACTTCAGTTCATGATTCCTTCCGGATGAGCAAGCTGTTTGAGATAACTCCAAGAGAACCACCATGGTATCTTGACATCATCAACTACTTAGCCACGGATCGATTCCTCCGCATTGGTCTAAGCAAGACAAGGACCGCTTCAAGCAAGTCCGATTCTACTTTTGGGAAGACCGGAATTGTTCAAATCTTGCACGATCGGATAATAAGACGCTGTGTCCCGGAAAGTGAGTTCCACAGTATCCTTTCATTTTGCCATTCTCTAGCTGGGGACACTTGATTCTAAGAAAACGCAGCCAAGGTTCTACAATGTGGTTTCACTTGGCCAACTCTGTTCAAGGATCGTCGACTTACTGTCGGGCTTGTGAGAGATGTCGGCTAGGAGCTATGTCTAGGAGGATATGATGCCACTTTAACCCCATCCTCATCAGTCAAATTTTTGGCGTTTGGGGTATTGATTTCATGGGCCCCTTTCCACCATCTTTTGGGTATGAGTACATTCTGGTAGGTGTAGACTATGTCTCCAAATGGGTTGAAGCTGTGGCTACCAAGACCAATGATCACAAGGTGGTGGTGAAATTCATCAAACCAACATCTTCAGCAGATTTGGTACTCCCAGAGCCATCATCGATGTGGAGGCAAGCACTTTTGCAACGGTTTTGAAGACCACGCTTCTCAAGTACTCCGTTACTCATAAGGTCGCCACTCCTTATCATCCCCAAACCAGTGGCCAAGTAGAGGTCTCAACCGGAGATCAAGCATATTCGGAGAAAGGCGGTTAGGCCGGACCGCAAGGATTGGTCTTTGCGCCTTAATGATGCACTATGGGCCTACCAGACCTACAAAACGCCGATTGGAATGTCACCATACCGGCTGGTTTATGGAAGGGCATGCCACCTCCCAGTGGAACTGGAGCACAAGGCGTTGTGGGCAATCAAGCAATTCAACTTTGACATGCAAGCAGCGAATCTCACGAAGGCTTGATTGGCGAATTGGAAGAGCTGCGGAATGACGCTTATGACAGCTCCAAAATTTACAAGGAAAAGACAAAGGCTTTTCATGACCGGCACATCAGGCCTAAGACAATTGAGCCGGGTCAGAAGGTATGGCTTTTCAACTCCAAACTCCGGCTCTTCCCTGGCAAACTCCGCTCCAGATGGGACGGCCCATTCACCGTCATTTCAGTATCTCCCCATGGTGCTGTTGAGTTAAGGGACCCAAGGGATGGCAACACTTTTAAGGTCAATGGTCAAAGAGTGAAGCCTTGTATTCAGAACTCCGACCTAGGATCAGATGTGGAATCCGTTAAGCTGACGGATCCCACCTACTTGCTTTAAGAGGGCATGCAGAGAGCATGAAGGCGTTTGGATGGTCCTGAATCTCAAACGTCTTTATTATTGAGGTCGATGTGCGATGCCTTTGAGAGGTACAATTGTTGTTTTTCGTTACTTTTATTCTCTTATTTTGTTGCTTTTCATTGTTGTTTTTAATTTTGTTATAGTTCATTTTGTTTTGGTTTACATTTTTGTCTCTTTAGTTTGACTCGTGCATAATGAGATTTAGCTTTGAGAAGCGACGTTAAGCCCATCACCGGCGATCGTTCTAAGTCCTCAAAAGTGCTAAACCTGTGATGAATGACGTTAAGCCCATCTCTGGGCGATTGTTCGCCTAAGTGCTCTCAATAGTGCTCGAACCTTGAGAGCGACGATCTCCCAGGCGATCGTTGCTAACTCGACCAGCGCCGTGGGCGAACATTCGTCCCCACATACGCACACAGACCTGCGGCTAACGTACCAACATTGGGCGATCGTTATCGCCCTCGGTACTGCTCTCACGTGACCTATTTAGGTCACGGCCCCCACCCATTATTTTCCCATCACCTTCCCACACCCACGAACCCATCTTTCACGCCGTCCACCTCCACCTCTCAACCCACCACCAAATACACAACAAATCACCACCAAACACTCCTCCATCATCACCACGGCACCACCCACCCCATACCTCCATATCCAGCCACCACGTTCCTCTTCCTCACCCCATTTTCCGTCTTCCCCATTTTCCATAAGTATTGACCCCAACCTTCACAACCAACTCATAACCACTGCATTTCTTGCATTTGGTACTTAGGCCGTCACAGGTTGAGTTTGAGGTGCTGCTGGGTTGGTTGTTTGTGTATTTTTGCAGGGGGTTGGAGTTGCTTGAAGGTGCATTTTCACAAGGAGAGTTCTAGACTGCCCACCACCTGCTCGACAAAAAGCCTGAACGAGCTCCAAAATGCCAAGGACCACTCCTTCCACCTCCCAAGCGTCAAGCTCCCGTGCCCAATCCTCCCATCCAACTATTGAGCAGCGGGAGATCCTATTTGAGACTGAGTTCGACATCAACGGTGACTTCAAAAACTTTGAAGCCACCCAATGGGCAATTCAAAAGTTTAAGCGTCGGGGGTTGAAGAAATTGTTCAAACCTGTCACCTCAACGGCATATACCAAGTTGATCGTCCAGTTCTACTCCAACCTTTCCCGGGATTGCAATAAGCCGGGTACCCTCTCTTCTATAGTCAAAGGGAAACCATTGGATGTGACCACCGCCGACATTGCCGTCGTGCTGCATTGTAACGATGAGCACCCACCGGCTGATGCCCAACTTGATGAACAGCCGGATCCCCTCTATGTCTCGAGATCATTGAAGACATGTGTGCCGCCAATATGCCGATGAGAAGCGGAATGCAGGCAGCCGGTCCAAATTGCACATCCACTCTTACTTGTGGATTATGTTCACAGGAATGTCTCATCCATTGGGGCACAAGTCACAGGCGTGACCAATTCCTACAAGCCACACGCCTTTCACAAAGGCCTGGTATTCAATAACATCCATTATCCGAGCCAAATTCAAAATTTTGGGATGGTGTAATTACGCATAAGGCCAGTAACACAAAGTCATGGGGCTCCATTCCCATTCTGCTCACCCACATTCTCAAGAAGAAGGGAATAAAGGCACCCCAAGATGGACGTCGAACACCCGTTCTTGGCAGAACCAGTGGAACCACAGCATCCCATATGCCCGGAGAGGTCGAGTTGAAATACCTGAGGAAGGTGGGGAAGAAGCTGAGCATATGGAAGAAGATGCACGCCACCACAACAAAGTGGGAGAGCCGACATGTCACCATCAGACCAATATGAGCTCTTGAGTGGTGCACATCAACGCTTGGAAAAGCTGGAACAACGCTTCACCAACATCAAACACAAACGGCTTCTCATACTACTCTACTCCGGGACATTTTGGATCGACTACCACCAACAGCAGGCATCATCTTGTTCCACAGGGAGCAAGCGTGGTACATGTCTGTCAAGACGTTAAACTTAGCGCCATGGGAGGCACCCCACGATATCCATTTAATTTGTTGTCTTGGTTTTTACCGTTATTTTTTTTTTTTATTTTATTTTCGTTTCTTGTATTACTTTTGAGCTTTCTTTGCGAGACAAACGGTTTGTTTCAAGTTTGGGGTGTGCTATGAGCCACTAGTCCAACAAGTTCCCTAACTTCCAATCCAGTCACTGTTCCATAAATTCCACATTGGGGACAATGTTCAGATTAAGTTTGGGGTATGGGAACACGATTTGCACACACCATGTCTCGTCTAAAAAAAAAAAAAAAAAAATTTATATTCATGTGTCCTTAAATTTTGGTTGATCTAAACCATGTGATTGATTTCATCTGAGCTTAAATGTTGAACACATGATCGATGTTGGAATTTCTAGTTTATTACTTGCTTTAGGCAATTGAGATTTCTTGGTTTGATCTGCTCTAACACAAGCACATTAGCACGATTTGTGGGTATAACATGTAGGTTTAATGTGTATGTTTCTATGTTTTGAGTGACCTTTGGGTGACTTATTGAGTGGATACATTGGCATAAAATAAAAGAAAAAAAAAATGGCAATAATCATTGATAAATTGTTCAATTGAGTAACTGGGCCTCTTGCATCAAAGCATTGAGTGTTCACGTCAAAAGGTGAAAAGTTTTGATATGGTTAACATTACGGCCTAGTTTAGTTTCGTAGCCTTCTTGACTCGAGTTAGTAAGTCCTCGGGGGTGTCTTACACCTAATGCCCTAAAACCATCTGGTTTGGGAGTCATTGGCTCAACACTGTACATGGGTCAATTAGAAAGCTTAAGGGAACTAAACACTAAAGAGCCTAATAATAAATTAAAATGCTAGAAAATATGCCATTGTTGTTCACTCGATAGGACTTCTAGTGAATCTTGAATTATGGACACATTGCACATTGAATTTGCTTGGAAGCTTCATAGTCTTGTGCTAATTCACTTACACCGTTCGAACTTGTGATGCCTTAATTACTGTTGTAAGTAATTAGACTCTAATTTCCAATTTATTGTGAAGATGGAGTTTAATCTTTTAAGCTTGCTAATGAATGAAGATCATGGGTTTGAGTGATGCTTTTGCTTTTTGGATAACATGATTATGCACAATGTTTGTGGGTATCATTTACGGAAAACCCTCACGAGACTTCACTCGTCCTCTAGGGAATTCCTAGGGGTTTAAAAGGCTTGTTGCATATGCTAAATGCAACCGTACATCCACATGGATTTATCTTTTATATTGTTCATTTCATTTTCTGTTTTCTATTGCTAAGGGACTAGCAATATGTAAGTTTAGAGTGTGATAAGCGCTGAATGTTGCACATTCAAGCCCTTTAACTTGCATTTGTTAATACCTTAACATTGCTATTTATTTGATTTTGTTTTATTTGGTGTTTGGTCAATTACGAGCTTAGTTGGAAATTGGGATAGAAAGGGCAAGAAAGAACCACCTTGTCTTTGTGAGCGATCGCCACGCTGCGATCGATCGTGCTGGAGAGCGTGCGTAAAGATGACGAACTGTCTGTAACGAGCGATCGACAAATTGGCATCTTCAAGTTTCCAAGTTGAAGTAGGAGACCAACCTCTGACCATGATTAGGGTTTTAGGGTTTCTAGGGTTTCCTAGTGTCTATAAATAGGCCTTTATACAATGGAAAAAAGCGTTTTTCTGGAGTGCGAATTTAATAGAAGTTTATGGAGTTCATCGGCATGAGCGGCTAAACCCCCATTGTGGTACCGATGTAACCCTCTCCAACACACAATGGTGATTGTATTTAATTCATTTAGTTTATATTACATATGTTGATTACATAACTGTGAGGATTGCAATCCTTGATTTACATTCTTAATTATAATGCAATTGTTATTCAATTCTAAAATCAATACTTGCAAAATTCTTATCTTGTCTTAGAATTTATTTTGCATGTATTGAACTCAATCGATTTTATTTTACGTGATCATAAAACCGATGGTTGTGTAATGGTTTAATATGCATGTGATTAATAGGATTAGATAGACCATGCTTAGGGAAGGCGGTGCATTACTACACCCTAGTTTAGAGTAGACAAACCGTGCTAACCGAAGATGGGTTATGCTATTCCATTGATCATATAAAAGCGCATTAAAGATTTGATAGTTTATACCTAGGGAAGACGGATCGTGCCGCATCTTAGTGGTTAGGTGGACGATCCGTGCCACCAAAGATAAATTATCATTATCCCTTAATACAAATTTTCTTGTCGTATAACATATGTGATTGTAAGCTGTTTGAATCGAATTACGAGTTCTTTGTGTATTGCATTGTGGTGAAGTCGGTACCCTACTCTCTCTCTTCTCTAAAACATCAATTTTATATTGCGTTTAATTTTATGCACTTTAGTTCACAACAATCAATCTTGTCTTTTCATTAGGTTAACCTTGTTCTTCAAATTTAATAACAGTCCCTTACAGTCCTTGTGGTTCGACACCCTCAATATAGCCCTATCCTACGGGATTCGTTCTATTGCGAGTGGTTAATTTTTATTATTGATATTTTTGGTCACGAAAATACCACATCAATAAACTAACAAAAACTAGAAACAGCAAATAAATAATTAAAAACAGGCAGAAACAACAAATGAATAAAGAAAAACTAATAAGTAAAAAGAATAAAAAATTAGACTTAGCTACCTCGGGGTATGTTGGTGCTAACTGCTGTGATGTGCTCGAGCGCAGGTACCATGCGATTGAGCGTAAAAGTAAAATGTGGCAGTCTGCTACTAGTGCGCTCGATCACCACAAGAGTGCGATCGATCGCAAAAGTGCACTGCGCCTGGTCAGAAAGCTGCACTCGCACGCAGCTATGTACTAATCGAGCGCAGGTATGCAACTGTGCTGTGAATGGTGCAACTACGCTCCATCACAACAGAGGTGCGATCGATCGCAATTACAGGGTGTGATTTTCCAGAAACCTTAACAGACTACGAAACAGCCAAAATAAACACTACTCTAATTTTTTTTTTGGATTTTATCTATACAAAAGCATGAAACAAATAAAATAATTGCTGAAATTAAATAACTAGTAGAAAGATAAAATTAATATAAGCAATAAAATTAATTCTAACAAAACACCGAGTCCCCGGCAACGGCGCCAAAATTGATCGTACCAAAAATAGTACTCGCCAATTGCACGAGTCGTTTGTAATAAAGTGGATGTGCAAGTGCAGTGTCGAACCCACAGAGAATCGACATTGCTCGACACATGTTCTTTTGCCTTTACAAAATCTAGTCGAATCATGCAATGTATTAACCCATAAATGGTCACAACGGATGTTGAGCCTAGATCGAATCATCCGATGTGTCGTTGACGACAACGGATATTGGACTCGCTTAAACTATCCGATGTAACCCGGATAAATCACAACATATTGGACGATAAAGCGATCCATAACAACAACCAATCACAATCTTGTCAAGATTGTGATTGAATCGAACAAATGTTAAATTAAATGACAGAAAATGTAAACTAAACATGACTATATATAAACAAATCTTTAGTGAGGGAAATAAGAGACTAAAGTGAAACAAATGAAAACATTTAAATAAAATTGACGTTTAGGAGTGTTTACAATGAAGAACGAGGTTTTGAGCCACCGAGGCGCCAACCCGCCTCCCAAGCGTATAATAAAATCCTATACAAAATGTTCTATTTATATGAAAAGATTAGGGTTCTGCGTTAGGTGCGCTCGATCACTGCTTGATCGCGAGGTGTGCGATCGAGCCTGCGAACCGCTAGAATTCCTGGCGTGAGGCATGAAGCGATGGCGGCTAGGACAACGCGCGTGAAACATGATCTATGTGGAGTGCGCCGATTCGCTCATGCGCCGATCGCAGAGGCGTTCGATCACGCCCTTGTTCGAACGCGCTTGTGGTTGCGCCGATCCATTTAAGCTCAATTCTTCCCTTTAAGCCACGTCTTCACAACAAGGACCTACAGCACAACAAAATACTAAAATAAACTAAAACATTAGATATTAACAAAGCTAAGAGCCTAACGAATATAAATTAAGAGGTCCAAATAGGCATTTTAGGCACTCATCACTAGTCCCTTAGCAAAACAAAAAGAAAATACAATAAAAACAAGAAACATAAATCCGCTTTCGTGGGAGAAATGATTGCATTTAGCATATGCAATAAGCCTTTTAAACCCCTAGGCATCCCTAGTAGACGAGTGAAGTCTCGAGGGTTTTCAGAATGACACCCACAAACAATTATTTGGCACGATGTTATTAATGGAAAAAGCCCTTCATGCCAACACATGGTTCATACATCATTAGCAAAATTAACATGTTGGACATACAAACCACATCATCTAGGCATCCAAACATCATTTCACTCAATGTTGGAAAATTGAGATAACACATGCTCCCTAACATGCAAATGTACTAACACAAGATCATGGGGTTTCAATAATTCTCAAAAGACGTGTATCCCAAAATTCATAGGAAAACAATGTGATAAATACAACCAAGGCTTGAATTGAAAGATGCAATTTTTTTGTGTAGGCTATGCAATGCTTGACTCTCTTAAGCTTCTAAATGACCTATGTAACGAGTGTTGGGCCAGTGACTCCCAAACCTAGTGGTTTTAGGGCACTAGATGTAGAGACATCCCTAAGGGCTTAATTACTCAAGTCAAAAGAGCTACGAAGTCTAATTAGCCATACAATCATTTAGCTAGAATTTCTCATCTTTTTACGTGAACACTCAATGCTTGGTGAGGCACGAGGTCTGGTTACTCAATGAAAAACTCAACTTATTATGATTTTCTTCTTTTTTTTTTATTAAAGCCAAGGTTTTCATTATCACGTCGCAAAAACCTAAAAATCTCAAGAAACACACTTCAAAGTCAAATCTCATGCCTCGCAGATCCTAATGATAGTATGCATGTGAAATATCAATCAAACAAGTAAAGTCTCTCTAATCCAACACATGAATCAAAAATTGGGATTTCTAATGATAGGCAATGTTCAAACATGTTAAACACACCAATGACATGCAATCCACAATTATGATGTAAATTGTGCCTAATCAACAACATAACAACAAAAAAAAATATATATATATATATATATATACAGACAAAAACAAGCAAAACAACAAATAAACAAACAAAACAGAACAGACAGACAAAGTGTTTGTCCACACCCCCAAACTTAAATGACACATTGTCTCCAATGTGGCAAGAAATACAATATAATGAAATGAGGAACCGGAGTGTGCAAAGGTCAAGGCGTCCCCCAAACTTGAACACCAAAACACTTGCCAAAAACTAACAGCAATCTTTTCTCACAAGCACAAACATCAAAAAGTTAACTGCCATAGAAACCAAAAAATAAAAATAGAAAGACAGAAATAAAATAGCAAAAAGAAAATAAATAAAAAATACACAAGAAAATAAAAAGAAAAATACAGCACATTCCCCATTCATATGGGTGTCCAACCAATCCTTCCATTCTTTCTTCTTTAGAATATGATACCTCTTTGGAAGGATGTTCCGCCATCTTATGTAACCAATTTGCTTGCATCGAAAGATTTTCTTGGTATGCCTATTCCTATATTTGCACCTTTCTGTGCGTGATACCTTAAAAATCTCTGCATAAGATCGCTCTTCGAGACATTGGAAAGATGAAGCTTGTGGTTCATGTTGTATCTCGAGAGGGATTGTGATGAAGGAGTGAGCTTCAGTACTCACTTCCTTGTCATTGGACCAATTTAAAATTGGCGGGGGCTCAATCTGCTTCTGGTTCTCTTCTTCTCCATTCTCAGTCCACATCTTAGGAGTGGGATCCAATAAGGCCTTAGCTCACTCATGTATCATGTCAAGATTCAAATCAAACTCAAATTGAGCAAAGCTCTCTTCCAAAGGATCCTCCAGACTTGGCTCTCTAATCATCATAGCTTGCTTGAGGAACTTGTCAAGATCCAGATCACATTCAATTTGATCAAAACACTCTCCCGATGGATCCTCAAGACTTGGCTCACTAAAAGTATCAGCATGATCAAGTAGCTTGTCCAGGTCTAGGTCATCTTTATCTTGAGCAAAGTGTTCCATCTCAAGATCCTCTAAACTAAACTCAAGCAACACACCATCTTGCATAACTAGCCTATCAAGGTCTAGGTCATAGTCATCTTGGGTGAAGCATTCCATCTTAGGATCCTCTAAGCTAAACTCACTTACAACCTCATCTGCAATTTCCTCATTAATGTGTTTGGTGGTGGTTTGGGCATTCTCATGCGACTTGTTAGCTTCAGTCATGTAATGATTTATGAAAGGGCAATCATCAAACTTGTGAGAAGGATGATAACAATATCCACATGATTGATGAGGTGCGTGAGTGAGAAAGCTAGGTATGGGCATGTCCTGCTACCATGAGTTGGTTCACCTCTCCTGCCATCAAAATTAGTAGCTGGAAAATGTTGCACTAATGACTCTTGGGAGGATGATTATATGGTGAAGGCAAGGAAAGTGGTTATCTAAAATGAAAGGCTTAGCTGCTAATGAAAATGAGTTAGGAATGATATCTCATGGTTTTCCTTTCTCCATTTGCATTTCAAGAGTAGGATACTCTAGACTTGGCTCATTAACGATCCTTGAAAACTTCCTCACTCCTCGCCATCTCTTGACTTTGAAACTTCTCTTCCTTAATTATATTGAATTCAGCTAGATGACCAAACTGTCCCTCCAACCTTACCTTGCTTGATGTTTGCCACATCTATGATTTCTTGACAAGGTTGGTTGACTATATGCCTAAACGCCGAGTGTGTCCTCCAATGATGGTTCTTGTGACACGTAAATGGTGGGTTGGCTAACTAGTTCCATGAATTCCTTAAGAGTTTCTTCCAAAGAAGATTGCTTAGGAGGATAGTCATATGATGAATGGGAAGAAAATTGGTTGTCGAACTGCGGATAATCAGGATGGTGCAGTTCATCAACTTGGGGAGCATAATTTTTAGCATGTGCTTGCTTGAAAATCAAATGTGCTCAGTTATAAAAATTTGAATTTGATTCAAACCCAGGGCTGGAGAAAATGGTGTTCAATTGCTCATGCGAAAAATTAGAAAATTGTCCCTAATGTGGACAATCACCTAAACTATGGTAACGGCTGGAGCAGTGTGAACATGGTTCATGTGGGTGAAAATTGATAGGATTTGGCGTCCTACAACTAGGGAAACATCAAATTTATCGAATGGAACATGCTTCACCCAAATAGTTTAATATGCAAATTCCACATGAATAATAACCAATTTACAAAAATAAAATAAAATAAACAAAAACTACCAAAAATAAACTAAAC